>QXEO01000523.1:1833920-3033920 GCA_007115705.1 Dactylis glomerata | reverse complement strand
TTCGTAGTGACCCAGGTGGGTGCTGAAAGCAGTTTTAGCAATATCAGAGGGATTCATTCTTATCTGATGGTAGCCAGACCGAAGGTCGATTTTAGAGAAAATGGTGGCGCCGTGGAGCTCATCCAATAAATCTTCGATGACAGGAATAGGAAACTTGTTCTTGATAGTTAAATTGTTGAGCTGTCTGTAATCCACACAGAGGCGCCAAGTCATATCTTTTTTCTTCACCAATATGGCAGGTGATGAGTAGGGACTATTGCTCAAACGTATCTCATTGTTCTTGAGCATTTTCTGCACCAGGTCTTCCACTATATTCTTTTGCTTGTGTGGCATTCGATAGGGTCGTACGTTAGGAGGTGTACTACCCTCTTGAATGGGTATGGTGTGATCACAAGCCCTAGATGGAGGAAGGCCACTGGGTTCCTCAAAAATGTCAGCAAAGTCTGATAAGATATCAGTGACAGCTGAAGCATCCACGGTGTGAGACTGGGAAGAAACTTGCTCAGGTGGAAGTAGTCGAATGAGGTAAGCTTGGGCTCCCATGAGCAACAATTTGGAACAGGCTTTTGCTGAAATTATTGGATTAGTTGTTGTAGCAGCTCTGTCCAGAATAGTGAACCATTTACCTTCCAATGTTACTGAGATGCTTCTTTTCTCCCAATCAGTGAAGTTTGGGCTATGGTGCTTTAGCCAGTTGGCTCCAATTACCATGTCATATCCTTTGAGGGGTAATACCTTGCAGTCATAGCTGAAAGTTGTATTCTGCATTTGAAACTTACAATGTGGAATATGTCCAGCGGAATGGAGTTCTCCTCCTCCTGCTACCAGCACTGTGTTGGGAGTAGTGGGAATTATTGGTAATTTGGCTCGTGATACAAATTCACTGTCTAGAAAGGTGTTAGTACTGCCACTATCAATGAGAGCTACTGCTTTGTGTCCATTAAGAAAGACATCCACTGACAGTGTGGTGTCACCCGGAATTCCATGAAGTGCTTCGGCAGAAATCTGCATAAGAGCTTCAGTAGGTGGCTGTACTGTTGTGTTGTTTGTGTCTTCACTGATTTGTTGCAGTTCTTCAGTTGAAAGGTTGGCTGTAGCATCATGAAACTGTTCTGTCAGTTCAGTTGTGTCCTCTTCGTCACTGTGACCTTGCATTTGTATGGCATTGAGCATACTTTTCACATTGGCACATTTGTGTCCAAAAACCCATGGTTCTGGGCAATACCAGCATTTACCACGCTCTCGTGGTTTATCAGGCATCGCCTTTGGTCTGGTGTTATGCATCAGGCGAGGTACTGCAGTGTGCACTGGTTTGGTAACTGGGGAAGAAACTGGTTGTCTGCGGAGAGATATGCTTGTTCTTGTTGTCGAGCTTGCCAGTAAGCTGTACGTAGGGTAGATGGATTGTGACTTTTCACTGAGTGTTTGACTGTATCTTTAAGACCAGCTATGAATCGGAGTAAGAAGAAGTTATCAGTCAGGTAGGGGTGGTCCCTTTTCATCTGGATCATGTATTCTTCAAACTGATCGATGTAGGAGTTCACTGAGGAACTTTGCTTCAGCTGTTGAAATTGTTCCATGGATTCGTGTTCACCTGGTGCTGGGAACCGGTCACAGACAAGGTCACAGAATTGGTGCCAGTTTAGTAAGTACAGATTGATGCTGCTACTGGATAACCATGTTTTGGCTTTGCCACGCATGTGTGCGTTTGCCCACTTGACTTTGGAGTCATTGGTGATACCAGTCAGTTGGAAAATACTTTCACACTCTTCTATCCAGGCAAGTGCATTATCCCCAAAGAACAGTGGTAAGTCCACACTTGGTGTTCGAATATATGGTTCTTGACAAACTGCCTGAGTGTGCTGTTTCTCAGTCGTGTGTCTCTCCTGTTGCTGGATAGGATGGGCAGGTACTGGTTGAGGTGCAGTGTTCTGTGGGATATAAGGTTGTGGAGGGGAATAGGTATACTGAGGGTGAATTTGTGGTGGTGAGGGATAAGGGTAATAGGTGTGTGGTGGAATGGCTTGGTATGGGGTGGGTGGTGGATAGTGGTAAGTGTAGGGGTTATGAGGTGGTGGTGGAGGTGGGTAATATTGGGGAGTAATAGGTGATGGTGTGGAATACATATGGGGATGAGTCGTAGGGTTAGTTGTCTGGTGCCAGTGAACAATAGGTGCTGTTATTGGTGGATTTGGGTTTGTGCTGGTGCTAGGAGCACGAGTGTTGGGTGGAAATTGCGGATGGGGAAGTTGTTCAGGTGTGAGTTGGCCAAAGTGCACAGCTTGCGGCGGTTGTGGTTGTTGTGACCTGTTTTGCGGCGTGGTTGCTTGCTGTTCGGTGGTATTCTCGGCGATGGGGCTGAGATTTGACGGTGGTGGGGGTGGTGTGTGGAATCTGTTGGTGTTGGCATCAGGAACAATGGATCCAGGCTGATTTTCATGTGGTGCACGGTGCAAATCGAGTCCCAATTGAGCCACCATCTCCGTTAGTTTGGAAAGAGTACCTTGGATGGCGTCGACGGAGGTTTGTTGCTGTTCCAGTCGACGATTGATGTTGAGCACCTCGCGGGGCAGGCGAGAACTGATTGCATCCTCTTCCTGCGCTTGGGCTTGCGCCGCGGCGAGCAGGGCAGCTTCCTCGGCAGCCGCCGCCAGCTTTTCCTGGGAGCGAGTACGGCGAGGGATCATTGAAGTCGGCTGCTTTTGAACGACTTGTTCCTCGAGACGCAAGATCTGGTACCGGCGTAGAAGGCAGCAGGGATTTTACCGCTGGATCATGGCGATTGATACGTCTCAAACGTATCTATAATTTTTGATGCTCCATACTTGTTTTTACACCATTTGCCTATTGTTTCGTTACACTTAGTGGCACTTTTATGCATTTTCCGGAACTAACCTATTAACGAAGCGCCACAGTGCCAGTTTCCTGTTTTCTGCTGTTTTTGTGTTTCAGAAGTGATACACAGGAAATATTCTCGGAATTGGACGAAACAAGTTCCTGAAGTCTTATTTTTCCCGGAAGCTTCCAGAGATCCGAAGGAGAGTAGGAGGGGGGCCACCAGGGCCCCACACACAGGGCCGGCGCGGCCAGGCCCCTGGCCGCGCCACCCCTGTGTGAGGGAGCCTGGCTCCACCTCTGACATCGCCCCTTCGCCTATAAAGACCCCTCGACGAGAAAAACCTAAGTACCCGATCAGATTTCCAGAACACATCGTGATCCGCCGCCGCCGTCGACCCGAAGATTGGGAGGGTCCAGAAGCTCTTCCCGGCACCCTGCCGGAGAGGGGAATCGCCACCGGAGGTCTTCTTCATCGCCATGCTTGCCTCCGGAGCGATGAGTGAGTAGTCTACCTTGGACTATGGGTCCATAGCAGTAGCTAGATGGTTGTCTTCTCCACCATGTGCTTCATGTTTAGATCTCATGAGCTGCCCTACATGATTGAGATCACCGTTATGTAATTCTACATGTTTGGTTTGTTGGGATCCGATGAATATTGGTGTTTATGATTAAGTTGTTGTACTGAATATTATCTTTTGTTATCTCTATGTTGTTTATGATCTTGCATGCTCTCCGTTGTTAGTAGCTATCTTGGCCAAGTAGTTGCTAGTGACTCCAAGAGGGGGTATTTATGCTCGATAGTGGGTTCATGTCTCTATTTCACCTGGGGGAGTGACAGAAACCTCTAAGGTGGTAGATGTGCTGTTGCTACTAGGGAGAAAACAACATTCATATGCTCAAGGGCATATGCTTTGTTTACATTACACACTTTGCTTAATGCAATTATCTGTTGTTCGCAACTTAATACTTCTAGGGTGTTCGGATTGATATCCCAGTGAGTGGATTATTAGTCATAGATGCAGTTGGATGGCGGTCTATGTATTTTGTTGTAATGCCCAGAGTAAATCTCATAGTGATCTTCTTGACATATCACGTTATCTCTATTCTATAAATTGCCCAACTGTAATTTGTTTACCCAGCATGTGTTATTTTATCTATGGAGAGACACCACTAGTGAACTGTGGACCCCGGTCCTATTTACATCATATTGCAATCACCTGTTTACTTTTCTCGTACTGTTTACTTTACTAGCATACTCTACTGTTTTCCACTCGATACGCTCATAACCTTTGTTTCAAGCAAACCGGTGAGATTGACAACCTCATCGCAAGTTGGGAACAAAGTATTTGTTTGTGTGTGTGCAGGTTCCACAACACCTTCAGTCGTCATTGTCTCTCCTCTCCTGATCGATAAACCTTGGTTTCTTAACTGAGGGAAAACTAGCCGCTACACTCATCATACCTTCCTCTTGGGGTTCCCAACGGGCTGGTCATCACCACGCACAAGGACTTACTGCTCCCACGTCAACTACACGCCACAGCTCTTTGCTGGCGCCATCACTGAATAGCAGCTTCTTTTCTGGCGCCGTTGCCGGGGAGGAAGAGAAGACTTCTGCGAGGGGAGTTCTTCGCACACACATTCTTTACTTTGTTATTTGTTTTGCTTTACTTTATTTTATTTTACCTGCATTGCTTTTTTATCAAAAACCCAAAAAAATTAGAATCCTTGGTAGTTGTTATTTCTTTACTTTAGTTTATCATGTTGTTCCCTAAGTTCGTTCTGGAGGACCTCTCAGTAGGTAGTGGTTCGATTATTGGCAAAAGTAACATTGAGGAGTTCTTTAATCACATTAGTATGCATGAGGAAGTTGAGGAAAAGTCTTTGGTTGAGTTAGCTCCTAGCTATGAAGTTGCTTCTGCTCATTTAGTTCATATGTTAGAAGCTAGGTTTGCTAGTCTTAATTCTTCTATGCAATACATGTTCCTTAAGCTTCATGAAATTGAGGATCCCGAAAAAAAAGCTTTTATCTTGGAAACTCTGCGCATAGAATTTAAAGATGTTGCAAGTGAGGCTAGGAAAGTTTTTAAGAAGTTTAATAAGCTTGGCTCACCTGTAGCAGTTGTTGGTACGCCCGATGATTTTAAGGTACCAATACCTTATGAACTTATAGCAATTCATGATGCTTGGGAAAAGAATTCCAGTTGGATTTGCCCTGAAAATCCTTTCGATGAAAGTAGTGTGCCAAAACGTGACCATAAAGGATTTTCAAAAACTCAGTTGAACATATTTTCCTTCATTGTTGAAAAGTTCTCTGCAGTTGATCTTGGTGCTTCATCATCTGATATTACTTGATTCGCAATTTTCTGCGCCTAGCTCAAAGGCGTTAAAGAAAAGCACTCTTGGGAGATAACCCAATGTTTTCTTTTCAGTACTTTTTCTTTTATTTGAGTCTTGGAAGTCATTACTACTGTAATGACCACTCCTTATCTTGTTTATTTTGTTTTTGTGCCAAGAGAAGCCTCTAATTTGAGTGAGGTAAAGATTTGGGGATGTTGCTGTCCTGAAACTGTTTTCGGTGCTGCACCGTAAAAATTCGTGAAAATTCTCTGTTTATCTTTTGGACCTGCGATTTCTTGTGCATATGCCCCAGGTTATATCCAAGCTTTTCGTAGTTGAACACTTTTTGATTTGAGCAACAGAAAATCCCTCAAAAATTCGACCTTTGTCAGATGTTCAGTTTTGACAGATTTCAGCCAATATTTGTGTTTGCCACTTTATCGCTTTCTTTTGAGTTCTTTTGATCATGGAACTTTTAGGGAGGTTGCTACAGTAGTATATGCTATATATGTGGTGGTTTTGAGTTGAAACCTGAAGCAAATAGAGGATTGATTATATGTTATGCTTACACTAATGTTGCTAATAGAATTGTGTTTAGTTTTGTATGAAGGAAGTTTTCAAGTGTAGGGATTGGAGAATGATGAGATGAGTTGAAGAATGGACAAAAGCTCAAGCTTGGGGATGCCCATGCATCACCCCAAGAAATATCCAAGAAGTACAAGCGTCAAAGCTTGGGGATGCCCCCGAGGCACCCCTTCTTCATCGGCAAAAATCAGGTCACCTTTCAAAACACTATATTTTTATTGCTTCATGCACTATGTGTTTTTCTTGGAGCGTCAGTTGTTTTAGTTTTTTTAGTTGGTTTAGTTTGTTTGTTTGCTGCAATAAATGGTTGGACCCCAACAAATTTTCTTTTGGAGGAGATGTACTCGTTTTCATTTGCAAAGAACGCTCGATGAATTAATAAGAGTGAAATGGAGTTGTTCTTGCGTTCTACTTTTTCTGCTACTGCTTTTGGTTTTCGTTTTCATCTTGATTTGCGTTCAGATCTTGTCATATCTTTTCATCAAGGTGTATTTTTGCCTCTGATCTTTATTGGTTTTCATCAAAAGAGGTGTTTATAAAAATTTCAAATGGTGTTGGAAAAGAGAAAAAGCTTTGTGCAAAATAGTGGTACAAGAAGGAGCTTGTGTAGACTGCGGCTTAGGCTTTTTCATGTCATGCTTGATGTCTTTTTGATAGTATGCTTAGTGGTTTTGCTGTAGCATGACTTGTCTCAAATAACTGAGATTGCTTAATGAGCCTTTGAAAAAAAATCATGCGTTGTTTTTATTGTATGGAAGCATTATTTTGGTTTTCTCCTTGATGCTTTATTTGGGTTGACTTGGCGCATGCTCACACATGTTAGACTCTTACAAAGTCGCCATTAGCCTTCATGATCATTTAGTTTTTGACTTTTGATGCCATCGTATGCTTCTTTCAATGTCGCTTTGTCGCTTTGCATGATTATGGCCATTATTGCTCTCTTAGTTGGTCGCTCCCAGTCTTTTGCTAGCCCTCGCCTTGTATTGAGTATGAGCTCTACTCGTGCATCCAACTCCTCAAAGCCAAAGTTTTCCATTGTGTCCACCATACATACCTACTAGCAATTTGCTATTCCAAGTAAATTTGACTTGCTTTTATTTTCTCTTCAAATTAAACTCTTACCAGTGTTATGCGAAATTCGGTCATTAAAGCTCTCACGAACCGGAAGGCACACTTTACTTTTTCCTGTTCTTAAAAATTTGACATTGTGGTCTCTTATGTTGAGTTGTTATGCTTGCAAGTTGTAAGTTGGATTCTAGCCCAGCCATGCTGTCATGGGCAAGCTTTCAACATTGCACTTCTATTTGAGTTGATATCGTGATCTTTTGTTTATGGATGCCCGCGGTGTGAAATGAATTGGGAATCTTGTAGGGATCATGGAGTTTTTATATGTGTTAGGGAAACGCCGGGCCGCCAATCTAAGCCATGCATAATTCATGGTAGAAATTTGCAACATACCCATGGTGAACATTCGACGACGCATCTCACAATAAAAAGCTAAACAATATAGCAAATAAAAGAGATGTCGAGGTGTTCATTGTCTGCTTGTCCTGTCATTTTGGTGTGGGCTTGTTCCATGTCATCGGGCACGGAGGTACCCCATTGGCGGTTCTCAATGATATGCATATACTTACAATGACAAGAGCCTTGCTTGGGACTCTAAGTAAAGTAGCATGAGGTTTGGGTACTCGTATTCACGGGGCACGAGGTTTTCAACTTATGATTTGTCAAGCATATGCATCATAATTGTTCTCGCATTAACTTTAACCATTCAAGATGCTTATGATGGGGGCAATGAGAGCTCAAAGCCGGTAAGTACCATAATTTTTGAAGGTTATAAAACTTGCAATCACTGCTTCCCTCTGCGAAGGGCCTTTCTCCTACTTTTATGTTGAGTCACCACCTTCTTTCTTTATGCACCGTTAAGAGAGCATAGTTGTCATTCTTAGTGTGATATGCATTGTCCCAAAGTTCATTGATTGATTCATATTGTTGGTTTCACTTGTTCTTAAATTACTTGTATCTAGTCGCCCTCTTAAACTTGAAGGTGTCCTATGCATTTATGTTTTGCTCTCTTTAAAGGACAAGCTGAAAACCTTTTGTATGTTTTTCCTTATGATTTAAACACACGTTTGACTTTCATTGTTTCATTTTCATGATCTTTTGTTTCTGTTCATTTGCATGTTTACAACATGGTTGCTAAGTTCTTATTGTCATGATTATATCTTCATGCCCATGTTTTAAGTTCTATTGATCCCAGCTCACCAATGCTTACATATATGATCAAGATTGTGTAGGTGCATGTCACCTCAAAAATTATTCTTTTGTTATCACTTACCTACTCGAGGACGAGCAGGAGTTAAGCTTGGGGATGCTTGATACGTCTCAAACGTATCTATAATTTTTGATGCTCCATGCTTGTTTTTACACCATTTGCCTATTGTTTCGTTACACTTAGTGGCACTTTTATGCATTTTCTGAAACTAACCTATTAACGAAGCGCCACAGTGCCAGTTTCCTGTTTTCTGCTGTTTTTGTGTTTCAGAAGTGATACACAGGAAATATTCTCGGAATTGGACGAAACAAGTTCCTGAAGTCTTATTTTTCCCGGAAGCTTCCAGAGATCCGAAGGAGAGTAGGAGGGGGGCCACCAGGGCCCCACACACAGGGCCGGCGTGGCCAGGCCCCTGGCCGCGCCACCCCTGTGTGAGGGAGCCTGGCTCCATCTCTGACATCGCCCCTTCGCCTATAAAGACCCCCCGACGAGAAAAACCTAAGTACCCGATCAGATTTCTAGAACACATCGCGATCCGCCGCCGCCGTCGACCCGAAGATCGGGAGGGTCCAGAAGCTCTTCCCGGCACCCTGCCGTAGAGGGGAATCGCCACCGGAGGTATTCTTCATCGCCATGCTTGCCTCCGGAGCGATGAGTGAGTAGTCTACCTTGGACTATGGGTCCATAGCAGTAGCTAGATGGTTGTCTTCTCCACCATGTGCTTCATGTTTAGATCTCATGAGCTGCCCTACATGATTGAGATCACCGTTATGTAATTCTACATGTTTGGTTTGTTGGGATCCGATGAATATTGGTGTTTATGATTAAGTTGCTGTACTGAATATTATCTTTTGTTATCTCTATGTTGTTTATGATCTTGCATGCTCTCCGTTGTTAGTAGCTATCTTGGCCAAGTAGTTGCTAGTGACTCCAAGAGGGGGTATTTATGCTCGATAGTGGGTTCATGTCTCTATTTCACCTGGGGGAGTGACAGAAACCTCTAAGGTGGTAGATGTGATGTTGCTACTAGGGAGAAAACAACATTCATATGCTCAAGGGCATATGCTTTGTTTACATTACACACTTTGCTTAATGCAATTATCTGTTGTTCGCAACTTAATACTTCTAGGGTGTTCGGATTGATATCCCAGGGAGTGGATTATTAGTCATAGATGCAGTTGGATGGCGGTCTATGTATTTTGTTGTAATGCCCAGAGTAAATCTCATAGTGATCTTCTTGACATATCACGTTATCTCTATTCTATAAATTGCCCAACTGTAATTTGTTTACCCAGCATGTGTTATTTTATCTATGGAGAGACACCACTAGTGAACTGTGGACCCCGGTCCTATTTACATCATATTGCAATCACCTGTTTACTTTTCTCGTACTGTTTACTTTACTAGCATACTCTACTGTTTTCCACTCGATACGCTCATAACCTTTGTTTCAAGCAAACCGGTGAGATTGACAACCTCATCGCAAGTTGGGAACAAAGTATTTGTTTGTGTGTGTGCAGGTTCCACAACACCTTCAGTCGTCATTGTCTCTCCTCTCCTGATCGATAAACCTTGGTTTCTTAACTGAGGGAAAACTAGCCGCTACACTCATCATACCTTCCTCTTGGGGTTCCCAACGGGCTTTTCATCACCACGCACAAGGACTTACTGCTCCCACGTCAACTATACGCCACAGCTCTTTGTTGGAGCCATCACCGAGTAGCAGCGATCCAGGAACCTGATTCATGGAGTGTTGCCGCCGCCGGCTGAGATGGGAGAGGAGGGAGGGATCTTGCGCGTGGGGGAAAACGCTTCTGATACCACTTGTCAGGCTCCTCGATCTGTAGTGAAGGGAAGAGAACAGGGAACCGAACGATTACAGTAATCTAGCAGCTAATTGGCAACGAAGGAAGAACAAGAGATAGAAAAGGCTGGCAAGATAAATGTTTAGACAAGAACTCGAAATTAGGGTTTTGGGATGCGTGCCACCTGATACGTCTCAAATGTATCTATAATTTTTGATGCTCCATGCTTGTTTTTACACCATTTGCCTATTGTTTCGTTACACTTAGTGGCACTTTTATGCATTTTCCGGAACTAACCTATTTATGTTTTGCTCTCTTTGAAGGACAAGCTGAAAACCATTTGTATGTTTTTCCTTATGATTTGAACACACGTTTGACTTTCATTGTTTCATTATCATGATCTTTTGTTTGTGTTCATTTGCATGTTTACAACATGGTTGCTAAGTTCTTATTGTCATGATTATATCTTTCATGCCCATGTTTTAAGTTCTATTGATCCCAGCTCACCAATGCTTACATATATGATCAAGATTGTGTAGGTGCATGTCACCTCAAAAATTATTTATTTGTTATCACTTACCTGCTCGAGGACGAGCAGGAGTTAAGCTTGGGGATGCTTGATACGTCTCAAACGTATCTATAATTTTTGATGCTCCATGCTTGTTTTTACACCATTTGCCTATTGTTTCGTTACACTTAGTGGCACTTTTATGCATTTTCCGGAACTAACCTATTAACAAGCGCCACAGTGCCAGTTTCCTGTTTTCTGCTGTTTTTGTGTTTCAGAAGTGATACACAGGAAATATTCTCGGAATTGGACGAAACAAGTTCCTGAAGTCATATTTTACCCGGAAGCTTCCAGAGATCCGAAGAAGTGTCGGAGGGGGGCCACCAGGGCCCCACACAAGGGGGCGGCGCGGCCTGGCCCCTGGCCGCGCCACCCCTGTGTGAGAGCCCCTGGCTCCACCTCTGACATCGCCCCTTCGCCTATAAGAAGCCTCGGGACGGAAAACCCTAGGGGAGTCGGCAATTTTCCAGAAACAGTTCCGCAGCTCCGCCGCCATCGCCGACGAATTTCGGGGGACAGAAGTCTCTGTTCCGGCACCCTGCCGGGACGGGGAAGTGCCCCCGGAGCCATCTCCATCGATCTCCATCGCCGTCTCCGCCGTCTCCATCGACCTCACCGCCATCTCCATCAACCTTGCTGTCTCCTATGATGAGGAGGGAGTAGTTCATCCCCGGGGCTGAGGGCTCTACCGGTAGCTATGTGGTTCACCTCTCTCTCCCATGATGTGATCTTTATGTGATCGTGAGCTTTGTATCATGTTGAACAAGTAGATGTTATTATTCAGATATTATGCTACTCCTATGCTTAATTATTATAGTGTACTCTAGTGATGTTATTAAAGTAATCTATTCCTCCTGCCATGGTGTAACGGTGACAGTGCGTGCATCGTGGTGGTACTTGGTTTAGGCTATGATCATGATCTCTTGTGGATTATGAGAGTAATTATTACTATGATAGTATTGAGTGATCTATTCCTCCTTTCATGGTGTAATGTTGACAGTGTGTGCACCGTGTTAGTACTTGGTCTAAGTTGCAATGATTTCTATCTTGAGTTGTGATCTGATTTGGATATCTCTATGAGTGGTGTTTGTCAAGTACTTGATGAACTTTAAGGGGTGCTTCTGTAGCCACTACACAATGATTAGTGTTATTCAATAGGAGAGTAATTCAGAGTACCATAGTGGAGAGAAGTTATTTTATTTGTTCAATCATGTTATATCGTTGGGAGTGTGTCCACTAGTGAAAGTATGATCCCTAGGCCTTGTTTCCAAGCATTGCACACCATTTACTTGCTATTTTGTTACTTGTTTGCTCGCAGCGATATTTATTTCACATCACGTTTGCTACTTATAATCATCTATATCACTTGTATTTCACTATCTCTTCGCCGAACTAGTGCACCTATACATCTGACAAGTGTATTGGGTGTGTTGGGGACACAAGAGACTTTCTGTATCGTAATTGCAGGGTTGCTTGAGAGGGATAGCTTTGACCTCTAACCTCCCTGAGTTCGATAAACCTTGGGTGATCCACTTAAGGGAAACTTGCTGCTGCTCTACAAACCTCTGCACTTGGAGGCCCAACAAGTGTCTACAAGAATAGAAGTGCGTAGACATCAAGCTCTTTTCTGGCGCCGTTGCCGGGGAGGTAAGGTAAAAGGTACTCGCATCCTCCTGTGTGAGTGCTCGGAGTTATTTCCTTTAGATTCTGCAATTATATCTTTTTGTTTCTTGTTTTTATTTTCACTAGTTAGGCTTAATGGAAAACAATGAGTTCTTTAGTCTTTTTCCTGAGTTTAGATATGAAGTGTTTGAAGAGAAAATTGAAAATCCTTTGGAGCTTATTTCGCATAGCAATGTTATTAGTACGAATGCTTTGAATACCGTTATTGCTAATGCTATAGAAAAGTCTAAGCTTGGGGAAGCTGGTTTTGTTAAGCATGATATTTTTAGTTCCCCAGCTTTAGTGGAGAAAGTTTGTTCTGATAATATTTTATCTCCCATATGTGATGTTCCTTCTTATGATGATATGTTTGAAGAATATGCTTTGCGAAATAGTTGTTCTCTATCTTGTGATGATACTAAATCTCTAGTTTATGATGGCTATGATGATGAGTATAATATTTTCAGTTCACCTACTATTGAGGATAAAATTAGTTATGATTACAATATGCCTCCTATTTATGATGATTATGGTGATGAGAATAATTATCCTGTTGAATTTGCTCCTACTACTATTGTTCCTGTGGTGAGTATTAATTCTTTCATGCATGTGGCTCATGATAGGGATGTTTTATGTGATAGTTATATTGTTAGTTCTATTCATGATGCTACTGAAAGTTATTATGAGAGAGGGAAACATGGTTTGATGGATCTCAACAATATTAAGTTTCCCCTCTTTATGTTGCAAATCTTGAAGTGGCACTTGTTTTATCTATCCATGCTTGCTACTATGTGCCTCGTTGATTTATTTTCTTACAAGATTCCTATGCATAGGAAGTGGTTCAGATATAAATGTGTTTCATACATGCTTTTTGATGCTCTCTATTGCTTTAAGTTTCTATATGGCGCATTTGCCTCAAGCTCTTATATGGCGCCCACATGAGCATCTTTGCAAATTACTGCGCCTAGCTCAAAGGCGTTAAAGAAAAGCACTCTTGGGAGATAACCCAATGTTTTTACTTTCAGTACTTTTTCTTTTATTTGAGTCTTGGAAGTCATTACTACTGTAATGACCGCTCCTTATCTTGTTTATTTCGTTTTTGTGCCAAGAGAAGCCTCTAATTTGAGTGAGGTAAAGATTTGGGGATGTTGCTGTCCTGAAACTATTTTCGGTGCTACACCGTAAAAATTCGTGAAAATTCTCTGTTTATCTTTTGGACCTGCGATTTCTTGTGCATATGCCCCAGGTTATATCCAAACTTTTCTTAGTTGAACACTTTTTGATTTGAGCAACAGAAAATCCCTCAAAAATTCGACCTTTGTCAGCTGTTCAGTTTTGACAGATTTCTGCCAATATTTGTGTTTGCCACTTTATCGCTTTCTTTTGAGTTCTTTTGATCATGGAACTTTTTGGGGAGTTGCTACAGTAGTATTTGCTATATATGTGGTGGTTTTGAGTTGAAACCTGAAGCTAAAAGAGGTTGAATATATTTTATGCTTACACTAATGTTGCTAATAGAATTGTGTTTAGTTTTGTATGAAGGAAGTTTTCAAGTGTAGGGATTGGAGAATGATGAGATGAGTTGAAGAATGGACAAAAGCTCAAGCTTGGGGATGCCCATGCATCACCCCAAGAAATATCCAAGAAGTACAAGCGTCAAAGCTTGGGGATGCCCCCGAGGCACCCCTTCTTCATCGGCAAAAATCAGGTCACCTTTCAAAACACTATATTTTTATTGCTTTATGCACTATGTGTTTTTCTTGGAGCGTCAGTTGTTTTAGTTTTCTTAGTTAGTTTGTTTTGTTTGCTGCAATAAATGGTTAGATCACATCATGTTTCTTTTGGAGGAGATGAACTCGTTTTTCATTGCCAAGAACACTCTAGTTTTCACTCTTATCGTTCATCGAGTGTTCTTCTTTTTCTGCTACTGCTTTTGGTTTTCGTTTTCGCCTTGATTTGCGTTCAGATCTTGTCATATCCTTTCATCAAGGTTTATTTTTGCCTCTGATCTTCATTGGTTTTCATCAAAAGAGGTGTCTTTAAAAATTTCAAATGGTGTTGGAAAAGAGAAAAAGCTTTGTGCAAAATAGTGGTACAAGAAGGAGCTTGTGTAGACTGCGGCTTAGGCTTTTTCATGTCATGCTTGATGTATTTTTGATAGTATTCTTAGTGGTTTTGCTGTAGCATGACTTGTCTCAAATAACTGAGATTGCTTAATGAGCCTTTGAAAAAAATCATGCGTTGTTTTTATTGTATGGAAGCATTATTTTGGTTTTCTCCTTGATGCTTTATTTGGGTTGACTTGGCGCATGCTCACACATGTTAGACTCTTACAAAGTCGCCAATAACCTTCATGATCATTTAGTTTTTGACTTTTGATGCCATCGTATGCTTCTTTTAATGTCGCTTTGTCGCTTTGCATGATTATGGCCATTATTGCTCTCTTAGTTGGTCGCTCCCAGTCTTTTGCTAGCCCTCGCCTTGTACTGAGTATGAGCTCTACTCGTGCATCCAACTCCTAAAAGCCAAAGTTTTTCAAAGTGTCCACCATACATACCTACTAGCAATTTGCTATTCCAAGTAAATTTGACTTGCTTTTATTTTCTCTTCAAATTAAAGTCTTACCAGTGTTATGCGAAATTCGGTTAGTAAAGCTCTCACGAACCGGAAGGCACACTTTACTTTTTCCTGTTCTAAAAATTTGACATTGTGGTCTCTTATGTTGAGTTGTTATGCTTGCAAGTTGTAAGTTGGATTCTAGCCCAGCCATGCTGTCATGGGGCAAGCTTTCAACATTGCACTTTCTTATTTGAGTTGATATCGTGATCTTTTGTTTATGGATGCCCGCGGTGTGAAATGAGTTGGGAATCTTGTGAGGATCATGGAGTTTTTATATGTGTTAGG
This sequence comes from Dactylis glomerata, assembly GCA_007115705.1. Lineage (NCBI taxonomy): Eukaryota > Viridiplantae > Streptophyta > Magnoliopsida > Poales > Poaceae > Dactylis > Dactylis glomerata. Next base: position 3,018,946 of record QXEO01000523.1, on the reverse strand, counting down.
GAAACGCCGGGCCGCCAATCTAAGCCATGCATAATTCATGGTGGAAATTTGCAGCATGCCCATGGTGAACATTCGACGACGCATCTCACAATAAAAAGCTAAACAATATAGCAAATAAAAGAGATGTCGAGGTGTTCATTGTCTGCTTGTCCTGTCATTTTGGTGTGGGCTTGTTCCATGTCATCGGGCACGGAGGTACCCCATTGGCGGTTCTCAATGATATGCATATATTTACAATGACAAGAGCCTTGCTTGGGACTCTAAGTAAAGTAGCATGAGGTTTGGGTACTCGTATTCACGGGACACGAGGTCTTCAACTTATGATTTGTCAAGCATATGCATCATAATTGTTCTCGCGTTAACTTTAACCATTCAAGATGCTTATGATGGGGGCAATGAGAGCTCAAAGCCGGTAAGTACCATAATTTTTGAAGGTTATAAAACCTGCAATCACTGCTTCCCTCTGCGAAGGGCCTTTCTTTTACTTTTATGTTGAGTCACCACCTTCTTTCTTTATGCACCATTAAGAGAGCATAGTTGTCATTCTTAGTGTGATATGCATTGTCCCAAAGTTCATTGATTGACTCATGATGATTGGTTTCACTTGTTCTTAAATTATTTGTATCTAGTCGCCCTCTTAAACTTTGAGGTGTCCTATGCATTTATGTTTTGCTCTCTTTGAAGGACAAGCTGAAAACCATTTGTATGTTTTTCCTTATGATTTGAACACACGTTTGACTTTCATTGTTTCATTATCATGATCTTTTGTTTGTGTTTATTTGCATGTTTACAACATGGTTGCTAAGTTCTTATTGTCATGATTATATCTTTCATGCCCATGTTTTAAGTTCTATTGATCCCAGCTCACCAATGCTTACATATATGATCAAGATTGTGTAGGTGCATGTCACCTCAAAAATTATTTCTTTGTTATCACTTACCTACTCGAGGACGAGCAGGAGTTAAGCTTGGGGATGCTTGATACGTCTCAAACGTATCTATAATTTTTGATGCTCCATGCTTGTTTTTACACCATTTGCCTATTGTTTCGTTACACTTAGTGGCACTTTTATGCATTTTCCGGAACTAACCTATTAACAAGCGCCACAGTGCCAGTTTCCTGTTTTCTGCTGTTTTTGTGTTTCAGAAGTGATACACAGGAAATATTCTCGGAATTGGACGAAACAAGTTCCTGAAGTCATATTTTACCCGGAAGCTTCCAGAGATCCGAAGAAGTGTCGGAGGGGGGCCACCAGGGCCCCACACAAGGGGGCGGCGCGGCCTGGCCCCTGGCCGCGCCACCCCTGTGTGAGAGCCCCTGGCTCCACCTCTGACATCGCCCCTTCGCCTATAAGAAGCCTCGGGACGGAAAACCCTAGGGGAGTCGACAATTTTCCAGAAACAGTTCTGCAGCTCCGCCGCCATCGCCGACGAATTTCGGGGGACAGAAGTCTCTGTTCCGGCACCCTGCCGGGACGGGAAAGTGCCCCCGGAGCCATCTCCATCGATCTCCATCGCCGTCTCCGCCGTCTCCATCGACCTCACCGCCATCTCCATCAACCTTGTTGTCTCCTATGATGAGGAGGGAGTAGTTCATCCCCGGGGCTGAGGGCTCTACCGGTAGCTATGTGGTTCACCTCTCTCTCCCATGATGTGATCTTTATGTGATCGTGAGCTTTGTATCATGTTGAACAAGTAGATGTTATTATTCAGATATTATGCTACTCCTATGCTTAATTATTATAGTGTACTCTAGTGATGTTATTAAAGTAATCTATTCCTCCTGCCATGGTGTAACGGTGACAGTGCGTGCATCGTGGTGGTACTTGGTTTAGGCTATGATCATGATCTCTTGTGGATTATGAGAGTAATTATTACTATGATAGTATTGAGTGATCTATTCCTCCTTTCATGGTGTAATGTTGACAGTGTGTGCACCGTGTTAGTACTTGGTCTAAGTTGCAATGATTTCTATCTTGAGTTGTGATCTGATTTGGATATCTCTATGAGTGGTGTTTGTCAAGTACTTGATGAACTTTAAGGGGTGCTTCTGTAGCCACTACACAATGATTAGTGTTATTCAATAGGAGAGTAATTCAGAGTACCATAGTGGAGAGAAGTTATTTTATTTGTTCAATCATGTTATATCGTTGGGAGTGTGTCCACTAGTGAAAGTATGATCCCTAGGCCTTGTTTCCAAGCATTGCACACCATTTACTTGCTATTTTGTTACTTGTTTGCTCGCAGCGATATTTATTTCACATCACGTTTGCTACTTATAATCATCTATATCACTTGTATTTCACTATCTCTTCGCCGAACTAGTGCACCTATACATCTGACAAGTGTATTGGGTGTGTTGGGGACACAAGAGACTTTCTGTATCGTAATTGCAGGGTTGCTTGAGAGGGATAGCTTTGACCTCTAACCTCCCTGAGTTCGATAAACCTTGGGTGATCCACTTAAGGGAAACTTGCTGCTGCTCTACAAACCTCTGCACTTGGAGGCCCAACAAGTGTCTACAAGAATAGAAGTGCGTAGACATCAAGCTCTTTTCTGGCGCCGTTGCCGGGGAGGTAAGGTAAAAGGTACTCGCATCCTCCTGTGTGAGTGCTCGGAGTTATTTCCTTTAGATTCTGCAATTATATCTTTTTGTTTCTTGTTTTTATTTTCACTAGTTAGGCTTAATGGAAAACAATGAGTTCTTTAGTCTTTTTCCTGAGTTTAGATATGAAGTGTTTGAAGAGAAAATTGAAAATCCTTTGGAGCTTATTTCGCATAGCAATGTTATTAGTACGAATGCTTTGAATACCGTTATTGCTAATGCTATAGAAAAGTCTAAGCTTGGGGAAGCTGGTTTTGTTAAGCATGATATTTTTAGTTCCCCAGCTTTAGTGGAGAAAGTTTGTTCTGATAATATTTTATCTCCCATATGTGATGTTCCTTCTTATGATGATATGTTTGAAGAATATGCTTTGCGAAATAGTTGTTCTCTATCTTGTGATGATACTAAATCTCTAGTTTATGATGGCTATGATGATGAGTATAATATTTTCAGTTCACCTACTATTGAGGATAAAATTAGTTATGATTACAATATGCCTCCTATTTATGATGATTATGGTGATGAGAATAATTATCCTGTTGAATTTGCTCCTACTACTATTGTTCCTGTGGTGAGTATTAATTCTTTCATGCATGTGGCTCATGATAGGGATGTTTTATGTGATAGTTATATTGTTAGTTCTATTCATGATGCTACTGAAAGTTATTATGAGAGAGGGAAACATGGTTTGATGGATCTCAACAATATTAAGTTTCCCCTCTTTATGTTGCAAATCTTGAAGTGGCACTTGTTTTATCTATCCATGCTTGCTACTATGTGCCTCGTTGATTTATTTTCTTACAAGATTCCTATGCATAGGAAGTGGTTCAGATATAAATGTGTTTCATACATGCTTTTTGATGCTCTCTATTGCTTTAAGTTTCTATATGGCGCATTTGCCTCAAGCTCTTATATGGCGCCCACATGAGCATCTTTGCAAATTACTGCGCCTAGCTCAAAGGCGTTAAAGAAAAGCACTCTTGGGAGATAACCCAATGTTTTTACTTTCAGTACTTTTTCTTTTATTTGAGTCTTGGAAGTCATTACTACTGTAATGACCGCTCCTTATCTTGTTTATTTCGTTTTTGTGCCAAGAGAAGCCTCTAATTTGAGTGAGGTAAAGATTTGGGGATGTTGCTGTCCTGAAACTATTTTCGGTGCTACACCGTAAAAATTCGTGAAAATTCTCTGTTTATCTTTTGGACCTGCGATTTCTTGTGCATATGCCCCAGGTTATATCCAAACTTTTCTTAGTTGAACACTTTTTGATTTGAGCAACAGAAAATCCCTCAAAAATTCGACCTTTGTCAGCTGTTCAGTTTTGACAGATTTCTGCCAATATTTGTGTTTGCCACTTTATCGCTTTCTTTTGAGTTCTTTTGATCATGGAACTTTTTGGGGAGTTGCTACAGTAGTATTTGCTATATATGTGGTGGTTTTGAGTTGAAACCTGAAGCTAAAAGAGGTTGAATATATTTTATGCTTACACTAATGTTGCTAATAGAATTGTGTTTAGTTTTGTATGAAGGAAGTTTTCAAGTGTAGGGATTGGAGAATGATGAGATGAGTTGAAGAATGGACAAAAGCTCAAGCTTGGGGATGCCCATGCATCACCCCAAGAAATATCCAAGAAGTACAAGCGTCAAAGCTTGGGGATGCCCCCGAGGCACCCCTTCTTCATCGGCAAAAATCAGGTCACCTTTCAAAACACTATATTTTTATTGCTTCATGCACTATGTGTTTTTCTTGGAGCGTCAGTTGTTTTAGTTTTCTTAGTTAGTTTGTTTTGTTTGCTGCAATAAATGGTTAGATCACATCATGTTTCTTTTGGAGGAGATGAACTCGTTTTTCATTGCCAAGAACACTCTAGTTTTCACTCTTATCGTTCATCGAGTGTTCTTCTTTTTCTGCTACTGCTTTTGGTTTTCGTTTTCGCCTTGATTTGCGTTCAGATCTTGTCATATCCTTTCATCAAGGTTTATTTTTGCCTCTGATCTTCATTGGTTTTCATCAAAAGAGGTGTCTTTAAAAATTTCAAATGGTGTTGGAAAAGAGAAAAAGCTTTGTGCAAAATAGTGGTACAAGAAGGAGCTTGTGTAGACTGCGGCTTAGGCTTTTTCATGTCATGCTTGATGTATTTTTGATAGTATTCTTAGTGGTTTTGCTGTAGCATGACTTGTCTCAAATAACTGAGATTGCTTAATGAGCCTTTGAAAAAAATCATGCGTTGTTTTTATTATATGGAAGCATTATTTTGGTTTTCTCCTTGATGCTTTATTTGGGTTGACTTGGCGCATGCTCACACATGTTAGACTCTTACAAAGTCGCCAATAGCCTTCATGATCATTTAGTTTTTGACTTTTGATGCCATCGTATGCTTCTTTTAATGTCGCTTTGTCGCTTTGCATGATTATGGCCATTATTGCTCTCTTAGTTGGTCGCTCCCAGTCTTTTGCTAGCCCTCGCCTTGTACTGAGTATGAGCTCTACTCGTGCATCCAACTCCTAAAAGCCAAAGTTTTTCAAAGTGTCCACCATACATACCTACTAGCAATTTGCTATTCCAAGTAAATTTGACTTGCTTTTATTTTCTCTTCAAATTAAAGTCTTACCAGTGTTATGCGAAATTCGGTTAGTAAAGCTCTCACGAACCGGAAGGCACACTTTACTTTTTCCTGTTCTAAAAATTTGACATTGTGGTCTCTTATGTTGAGTTGTTATGCTTGCAAGTTGTAAGTTGGATTCTAGCCCAGCCATGCTGTCATGGGGCAAGCTTTCAACATTGCACTTTCTTATTTGAGTTGATATCGTGATCTTTTGTTTATGGATGCCCGCGGTGTGAAATGAGTTGGGAATCTTGTGAGGATCATGGAGTTTTTATATGTGTTAGGGAAACGCCGGGCCGCCAATCTAAGCCATGCATAATTCATGGTGGAAATTTGCAGCATGCCCATGGTGAACATTCGACGACGCATCTCACAATAAAAAGCTAAACAATATAGCAAATAAAAGAGATGTCGAGGTGTTCATTGTCTGCTTGTCCTGTCATTTTGGTGTGGGCTTGTTCCATGTCATCGGGCACGGAGGTACCCCATTGGCGGTTCTCAATGATATGCATATATTTACAATGACAAGAGCCTTGCTTGGGACTCTAAGTAAAGTAGCATGAGGTTTGGGTACTCGTATTCACGGGACACGAGGTCTTCAACTTATGATTTGTCAAGCATATGCATCATAATTGTTCTCGCGTTAACTTTAACCATTCAAGATGCTTATGATGGGGGCAATGAGAGCTCAAAGCCGGTAAGTACCATAATTTTTGAAGGTTATAAAACCTGCAATCACTGCTTCCCTCTGCGAAGGGCCTTTCTTTTACTTTTATGTTGAGTCACCACCTTCTTTCTTTATGCACCATTAAGAGAGCATAGTTGTCATTCTTAGTGTGATATGCATTGTCCCAAAGTTCATTGATTGACTCATGATGATTGGTTTCACTTGTTCTTAAATTATTTGTATCTAGTCGCCCTCTTAAACTTTGAGGTGTCCTATGCATTTATGTTTTGCTCTCTTTGAAGGACAAGCTGAAAACCATTTGTATGTTTTTCCTTATGATTTGAACACACGTTTGACTTTCATTGTTTCATTATCATGATCTTTTGTTTGTGTTCATTTGCATGTTTACAACATGGTTGCTAAGTTCTTATTGTCATGATTATATCTTTCATGCCCATGTTTTAAGTTCTATTGATCCCAGCTCACCAATGCTTACATATATGATCAAGATTGTGTAGGTGCATGTCACCTCAAAAATTATTTCTTTGTTATCACTTACCTACTCGAGGACGAGCAGGAGTTAAGCTTGGGGATGCTTGATACGTCTCAAACGTATCTATAATTTTTGATGCTCCATGCTTGTTTTTACACCATTTGCCTATTGTTTCGTTACACTTAGTGGCACTTTTATGCATTTTCCGGAACTAACCTATTAACAAGCGCCACAGTGCCAGTTTCCTGTTTTCTGCTGTTTTTGTGTTTCAGAAGTGATACACAGGAAATATTCTCGGAATTGGACGAAACAAGTTCCTAAAGTCATATTTTACCCGGAAGCTTCCAGAGATCCGAAGAAGTGTCGGAGGGGGGCCACCAGGGCCCCACACAAGGGGGCGGCGCGGCCTGGCCCCTGGCCGCGCCACCCCTGTGTGAGAGCCCCTGGCTCCACCTCTGACATCGCCCCTTCGCCTATAAGAAGCCTCGGGACGGAAAACCCTAGGGGAGTCGGCAATTTTCCAGAAACAGTTCTGCAGCTCCGCCGCCATCGCCGACGAATTTCGGGGGACAGAAGTCTCTGTTCCGGCACCCTGCCGGGACGGGGAAGTGCCCCCGGAGCCATCTCCATCGATCTCCATCACCGTCTCCGCCGTCTCCATCGACCTCACCGCCATCTCCATCAACCTTGCTGTCTCCTATGATGAGGAGGGAGTAGTTCATCCCCGGGGCTGAGGGCTCTACCGGTAGCTATGTGGTTCACCTCTCTCTCCCATGATGTGATCTTTATGTGATCGTGAGCTTTGTATCATGTTGAACAAGTAGATGTTATTATTCAGATATTATGCTACGCCTATGCTTAATTATTATAGTGTACTCTAGTGATGTTATTAAAGTAATCTATTCCTCCTGCCATGGTGTAACGGTGACAGTGCGTGCATCGTGGTGGTACTTGGTTTAGGCTATGATCATGATCTCTTGTGGATTATGAGAGTAATTATTACTATGATAGTATTGAGTGATCTATTCCTCCTTTCATGGTGTAATGTTGACAGTGTGTGCACCGTGTTAGTACTTGGTCTAAGTTGCAATGATTTCTATCTTGAGTTGTGATCTGATTTGGATATCTCTATGAGTGGTGTTTGTCAAGTACTTGATGAACTTTAAGGGGTGCTTCTGTAGCCACTACACAATGATTAGTGTTATTCAATAGGAGAGTAATTCAGAGTACCATAGTGGAGAGAAGTTATTTTATTTGTTCAATCATGTTATATCGTTGGGAGTGTGTCCACTAGTGAAAGTATGATCCCTAGGCCTTGTTTCCAAGCATTGCACACCATTTACTTGCTATTTTGTTACTTGTTTGCTCGCAGCGATATTTATTTCACATCACGTTTGCTACTTATAATCATCTATATCACTTGTATTTCACTATCTCTTCGCCGAACTAGTGCACCTATACATCTGACAAGTGTATTGGGTGTGTTGGGGACACAAGAGACTTTCTGTATCGTAATTGCAGGGTTGCTTGAGAGGGATAGCTTTGACCTCTAACCTCCCTGAGTTCGATAAACCTTGGGTGATCCACTTAAGGGAAACTTGCTGCTGCTCTACAAACCTCTGCACTTGGAGGCCCAACAAGTGTCTACAAGAATAGAAGTGCGTAGACATCAAGCTCTTTTCTGGCACCGTTGCCGGGGAGGTAAGGTAAAAGGTACTCGCATCCTCCTGTGTGAGTGCTCGGAGTTATTTCCTTTAGATTCTGCAATTATATCTTTTTGTTTCTTGTTTTTATTTTCACTAGTTAGGCTTAATGGAAAACAATGAGTTCTTTAGTCTTTTTCCTGAGTTTAGATATGAAGTGTTTGAAGAGAAAATTGAAAATCCTTTGGAGCTTATTTCGCATAGCAATGTTATTAGTACGAATGCTTTGAATACCGTTATTGCTAATGCTATAGAAAAGTCTAAGCTTGGGGAAGCTGGTTTTGTTAAGCATGATATTTTTAGTTCCCCAGCTTTAGTGGAGAAAGTTTGTTCTGATAATATTTTATCTCCCATATGTGATGTTCCTTCTTATGATGATATGTTTGAAGAATATGCTTTGCGAAATAGCTGTTCTCTATCTTGTGATGATACTAAATCTCTAGTTTATGATGGCTATGATGATGAGTATAATATTTTCAGTTCACCTACTATTGAGGATAAAATTAGTTATGATTACAATATGCCTCCTATTTATGATGATTATGGTGATGAGAATAATTATCCTGTTGAATTTGCTCCTACTACTATTGTTCCTGTGGTGAGTATTAATTCTTTCATGCATGTGGCTCATGATAGGGATGTTTTATGTGATAGTTATATTGTTAGTTCTATTCATGATGCTACTGAAAGTTATTATGAGAGAGGGAAACATGGTTTGATGGATCTCAACAATATTAAGTTTCCCCTCTTTATGTTGCAAATCTTGAAGTGGCACTTGTTTTATCTATCCATGCTTGCTACTATGTGCCTCGTTGATTTATTTTCTTACAAGATTCCTATGCATAGGAAGTGGTTCAGATATAAATGTGTTTCATACATGCTTTTTGATGCTCTCTATTGCTTTAAGTTTCTATATGGCGCATTTTCCTCAAGCTCTTATATGGCGCCCACATGAGCATCTTTGCAAATTACTGCGCCTAGCTCAAAGGCGTTAAAGAAAAGCACTCTTGGGAGATAACCCAATGTTTTTACTTTCAGTACTTTTTCTTTTATTTGAGTCTTGGAAGTCATTACTACTGTAATGACCGCTCCTTATCTTGTTTATTTCGTTTTTGTGCCAAGAGAAGCCTCTAATTTGAGTGAGGTAAAGATTTGGGGATGTTGCTGTCCTGAAACTATTTTCGGTGCTACACCGTAAAAATTCGTGAAAATTCTCTGTTTATCTTTTGGACCTGCGATTTCTTGTGCATATGCCCCAGGTTATATCCAAACTTTTCTTAGTTGAACACTTTTTGATTTGAGCAACAGAAAATCCCTCAAAAATTCGACCTTTGTCAGCTGTTCAGTTTTGACAGATTTCTGCCAATATTTGTGTTTGCCACTTTATCGCTTTCTTTTGAGTTCTTTTGATCATGGAACTTTTTGGGGAGTTGCTACAGTAGTATTTGCTATATATGTGGTGGTTTTGAGTTGAAACCTGAAGCTAAAAGAGGTTGAATATATTTTATGCTTACACTAATGTTGCTAATAGAATTGTGTTTAGTTTTGTATGAAGGAAGTTTTCAAGTGTAGGGATTGGAGAATGATGAGATGAGTTGAAGAATGGACAAAAGCTCAAGCTTGGGGATGCCCATGCATCACCCCAAGAAATATCCAAGAAGTACAAGCGTCAAAGCTTGGGGATGCCCCCGAGGCACCCCTTCTTCATCGGCAAAAATCAGGTCACCTTTCAAAACACTATATTTTTATTGCTTCATGCACTATGTGTTTTTCTTGGAGCGTCAGTTGTTTTAGTTTTCTTAGTTAGTTTGTTTTGTTTGCTGCAATAAATGGTTAGATCACATCATGTTTCTTTTGGAGGAGATGAACTCATTTTTCGTTGCCAAGAACACTCTAGTTTTCACTCTTATCGTTCATCGAGTGTTCTTCTTTTTCTGCTACTGCTTTTGGTTTTCGTTTTCGCCTTGATTTGCGTTCAGATCTTGTCATATCCTTTCATCAAGGTTTATTTTTGCCTCTGATCTTCATTGGTTTTCATCAAAAGAGGTGTCTTTAAAAATTTCAAATGGTGTTGGAAAAGAGAAAAAGCTTTGTGCAAAATAGTGGTACAAGAAGGAGCTTGTGTAGACTGCGGCTTAGGCTTTTTCATGTCATGCTTGATGTATTTTTGATAGTATTCTTAGTGGTTTTGCTGTAGCATGACTTGTCTCAAATAACTGAGATTGCTTAATGAGCCTTTGAAAAAAATCATGCGTTGTTTTTATTGTATGGAAGCATTATTTTGGTTTTCTCCTTGATGCTTTATTTGGGTTGACTTGGCGCATGCTCACACATGTTAGACTCTTACAAAGTCGCCAATAGCCTTCATGATCATTTAGTTTTTGACTTTTGATGCCATCGTATGCTTCTTTTAATGTCGCTTTGTCGCTTTGCATGATTATGGCCATTATTGCTCTCTTAGTTGGTCGCTCCCAGTCTTTTGCTAGCCCTCGCCTTGTACTGAGTATGAGCTCTACTCGTGCATCCAACTCCTAAAAGCCAAAGTTTTTCAAAGTGTCCACCATACATACCTAATAGCAATTTGCTATTCCAAGTAAATTTGACTTGCTTTTATTTTCTCTTCAAATTAAAGTAAATTTGACTTGCTTTTATTTTCTCTTCAAATTAAAGTAAATTTTACTATTACCGCTGTTATTTTACTGCTGCTGTTACTGTTTCACTACTATCACCACTATAAAACTGTTGCTACTGATAAACCACTGCGAGCAAGACTGTTTCCAGGTGCAGCTGAATTGACAACTCATCTGTTAAGGCTTACATATATTCTTTGGCTCCCCTTGTGTCGAATCAATAAATTTGGGTAATACTTCCCTCGAAGACTGTTGCGATCCCCTATACTTGTGGGTCATCAAGACTATTTTCTGGCGCCGTTGCCGGGGAGCATAGCTTTATTTGTGAGTTCACTTGGTATTCATATTGTTCGCTGCAATCCTTTCATCATGGGTAAACCTCGTGATGGAAAAGTTCCTATATTGCCATCCACTACAAGAAGAGGTACGACTCTCAACACCTATGTTGCTCTTGATTCACCATCTGTTATGAGTAAGTTGCTTACACCACCACACCCACACGCTACTGCTACTACTTCTGCTGAGATTGAAAATGCCACTGATAATTTAAATGATGCTTCTACTGTGCTTGATGAGAGTGGTTCACTAGGTTCCTTTTTAGATGCTACTATTGCTAGAGCTAAGTTGGGAAACACCACTGTTACACCTGTTAGTTCACCTGAGTCTAGGGAATGTCCTAGTGATGATTATGATGATGATGCTTATATTGAGCTTAATGATGATTTTATTGCTGAAGCACGTGCTGCTCGTAATGCTGGTAATGTTAAAGAACTTCTTGCCAGACGTTCTGTTAGATATAATTTGTCTCCTGATCCTAAGTTTGCTGCTTCTCCCATAAATATTAGAGACAGGGATTATGATTTCTCTTTGGATTTATCTTACATATCTATTGTTGAGAAAACTCCTTTTTGTGGTACTAAAGATGAGAGTGCTATGGGGCACATGAATGAGCTTTCTACTTTGAGTAATTTGTTTTCTGATGATATTAAGCTCCGCACTTACTTTGTTGCTAAGATTTTTCCTTTCTCGTTGAAAGATGAAGCCAAAACTTGGTTTAATAGCTTGTCTCCTGGATCTCTTACTAGTCCTATTGCTTTGGTTAATGCTTTCTTTCAGAAATATTTTCCTGCTAGTTCTCAACATGCTGCTGTGCAGAAAATCTTTGATTTTGAACAGGGAAAAGGAGAGATATTGCCTGAATCTTGGACAAGGTTTTGTTCTTTAATTAGAGCTTTGCCTAAAGAACCATTGCCTAAAAATAAACTCCTTGATATATTTTATAATGGACTAACGGATGAATCTAAGTCATATTTGGATAGTTGTGCTGGTTGTGTTTTTAGGAAAAGAACTCCGGCTGAAGCTGAAGAATTAATGGCTAAAATAAGCCGGAATCATGACGATTGGACTCTAGTTGAGCCAACACCAGCACCAACCCCTGCGCCATATACAGAGCCTACACCGAAGAAGAGAGGGATGATTGAATTAAATGATGAAGTTATGAAGAAAGCTAAGAAATCTCTTAAGGAGAAAGGTATTAAGGCCGAAGATGTGAAGAATTTACCTCCTATAGAAGAATTATGTAAGCCAATCCCTCACTCGTCTACCATCGAGGTACACACTCTCCAACGCTTTGATGAAAGAGATATTCCTTATTCTAAACCTCCTGATCAATGCTTAGATGAGTTTGATAATTTTATTGTTAAGCAAGAAAATTTTAATAGAATGGTGCATAATCATCTGTTGGAAAATTCTAGAGCAATTAACAAGTTGCAGGATATTGTGGAGAGAACCGCCAATGATCTGAAGATACTTGTTAAACATTTTCAAATGGTTCAAACACAAATTGATCAGCTTACCAAGGTGCAAAAAGACTTGCTAGTTAATGCTGCAAGAGAGAAGCAATCATGTGAAATACGCACAAGAAGTGGCGCTGCTACTCAAGATCCATTATATCCTGAAGGACATCCTAAGAGGGTCGAGCAAGATTCTCAACGTACTTCAAGTGATGATATTCCTTCTAATAATAAGAAGAAGAAGCATAAAACAACTACAGAATCCTCCGAAGCAGGTAAAGATCCTAATAGTGTTTCTATTTCTGATGCTGAAACTGAACCAGGAGATGCTTCCGATAAAGAAGAAGTTGAACAAGAACCAGAGAAGATTGATAAAAGTGCAAAGTACACCAAAGAAGACTTCATTGCCAACAAGCATGGTAAAGAGAGAGAACCTTGGGTGCAGAAACCAATGCCTTTTCCTGGTAAGAAACACAAGTCCAAGGAAGAAGAACACTACAACAGTTTTTGTGAATGGATGAGACCTTTATTTTTGCAAATTCCTTTGACTGATGCTATTAGAATGCCTCCTTATGCAAAGTATATGAAAGATATTGTCACTAGCAAAAGGAAAATTCCTAGTGAGGAAATTTCCACACTACTTGCTAACTATTCTTTTGATGGTAAAGTTCCGGAGAAGCTTGGAGATCCAGGTATACCAACTATTCCTTGCTCCATTAAAAATAACTATGTTAGAACTGCTTTATGTGATTTAGGAGCCGGAGTTAGTGTCAGGCCTTTTTTCTCTTTATAAGAGACTTGATCTAGAAAAATTAGTATCAACTGATATATCTTTGCAGATGGCTGATAAGTCTACTACTATTCCTATTGGTATATGTGAAAATGTTCCTGTTCAAGTTGCTAACAGTTGTTTGATTTTAACTGACTTTGTTGTGTTGGAAATGCCTGAAGATGATAATATGTCTATTATTCTTGCGAGACCTTTTCTAAACACCGCAGGTGCTGTTATTAATTGCAATCAAGGAAAAGTAACTTTTAATGTCAATGACAAAGAGTATACGGTTTATTTTCCCAAGAAGATTGATAGGAAGAATGCTCTAAATTCAATCAAGCATGTTGAGACCATCAAGGTTGGTCAAATTATTTGTTCAGAGCAAAGGCCCAAAGAAGAATATCAAATTGTTATGGTCGGGACTATACCTATCAAAGTTGAGGTAACATAAGCATTTAGTGAAGTGCAAAGTTTTGCCTCATATAAAGTTAGTTTGGGAACAAGACTTGATCAACCTTGTTAACAAAGTGATTTTATATGAACGAAACTTCGTTTTCACCGCATCGACTCCACCTCGCCTATATTTACTTTCATCAATTTTGTTCCTTCAGTTTAGTTGCATGATTAAGAGTATCTCAGAGCTGCTGCATGCTTGGTTTTGATTTGCTTGAAATCATTTCATCTTCGTTTTTCTGATTTTTTATCGATATGCCAATTTCTAAAAAATCCTCGATAATAAAGTTTCTCAAAAAATTCCAGAAAATTCTTTATAAATTTTTATGTCAAAAATGGGGCAGAGAGACACCTGGGAGGCACCGGGAGGGGCTGCCACGCGACTTCACACATAGGTGGCGCGGCCCAGCCCTGGCCGCGCCACCCAGGTGTGAGAGGGCCCCACCTGGCCCCTCACTTATCTCTTCCTCCCCTGCTCTTTCTCTCTCCCGAAAACAACGACACACCCAGCTCAAACCCGAGTTCTTGCTGTTCTTCACCTCGATTTTTTGATCTCTTTGCTCAGCCCAACATTTCTGCTGAGATTTGGAGCATTTATTCTCCGGTATGTGACTCCTCCACTTGTCCAAGTAGAATTTCTTTTGGTGAAGTGTTTCTTAAGTATTTTAGCTTTGTAGGTGACAGTATAAATGAGTATGCATGCTTGTTCTATTGCTTAGAAATGTTATTTTGATGCATGATAGCTCTCTAGTAACTCACCATAGTAGTTTCCTACACTTGCTTGTCTTAAAATCATATTTTATGAGGTTTGTTAAAAATTTCAGAGATGGAGGAGAATGCATACCAACTCTCTCAGCATGAACTAGAAGTGCATGAAGTTATGAAAGTTCACCGTGAAGAGAAGGTCTTCCCCTCACACTATCCATGCTCAGAGTTCATGAATGCGGCCGGAATTCTACAGGATTTTCAAACCTTACTCTCTAATGCAGGATTAGAACATTTTGTTGAAGGTGAACCTCCCCAATATGTTAAACTAACAATGTCTATGGTGTAGGATTTCAGATTTAGTTGGTCCACTTCTAACCCCATGGTTCATTACAAAATTTATAACAAATCTGTGGACTTGCCTCTGGATGTTTTCTGTACAGCTATTAGAGTACCATAGTGGGGATCGCTAGAGAAGATAAGGGGCCAGCCTAGGCCATTGTTGGAACTATATGAGGAGATTTGGCAAGGAAGAAGCTTCGCAGGAGAGGGCGGTAAAACTCGAAATATTCATTTCCCATCCATTCGATATTTTGCTTTCTTCATTACCAAGTGTGTTCTTGCTAGGAAATCTGCAAGTAAATTATCTCTCCATGATCTAGCTTTTATTGCTGCTGCTTTGAGGCGTGATAGGACTTACCATTTGGGTGCCTTGATAGCTTTCCGTCTTAATGTTAACCGGGAGAAAGGGGAATCTGTGGGGGACTTATAGCTTCACGCCTGTTAGATTTGCATGGTGTTGTGCCTTATTTTCTAGATCTGCAGTTCCCCGAGGAGAAACTTGATCTTAACTCTATGATTCATCATAAGTTTATTTCTCCTCCTGCTAGTTTGATTAATTTAACATTTGAGCTAACCTTTTTCAAGAAGACTACCTAGAGGGTAGTAAAGACTGATCGATCAGTCTGTTTGCCTGCACCTCTTTTGTTCAACCTTGATCGCAGGAATGGATGGTCGCTTACGGAGGATGAGCTTGATGCGTACGTAGAGGAGCACCCGCCGCCTGTGCACGATGAGGAGGGCGCCGAGGAGTCGGGTCAGCCCTCCAACATTGCGAATTTTCCATATGAGCAACCTTATTATGATTAAGCGCCATCAGCTTCATCTTCACGAG
Source organism: Dactylis glomerata (assembly GCA_007115705.1). Lineage (NCBI taxonomy): Eukaryota > Viridiplantae > Streptophyta > Magnoliopsida > Poales > Poaceae > Dactylis > Dactylis glomerata. Next base: position 3,003,346 of record QXEO01000523.1, on the reverse strand, counting down.
AGCCGGGGTACGATTACACCTATGATGACCCACCAGCCTGGGGCAGCTACCAGAGCCAGAATTGATCTCCACTTAGGGCAAAAGCCTAAGCTTGGGGGGAGGTACGCCGATAATTCACTCATCTACATATTATATTTTGTCGGTCCTATGTATATCCATGTTTCGCTTTCTCCAGTGTTCTCGTTCTTATTTCCACTTTCTAAAACACAAAAAGACCAAAAATATTTCCGTTGTTTCTCTTTGTTTGTCTTTTTAGTTTGCTACCTTTGGTTTGCTTTATTTGCTATTTTCGGTTGGCTATTTGAAAAATCCAAAAATATTTTGCTTTGTTTGCTATTTCCTTTCGTTCTTGTTTCAAAAATCGAAAACACAAAAATATTTGTTGTTCTTCTTCGGTTTTGTAAAGTTTGTTGCAGAGTTCAGTCCCCCGTTACTCCATTGGAGCTTGGTATTCACTTTATATTATTCAAGCCACACAAGTGAAGAGCAATAATGACGATATACGACAATCCGAGATATGGTAAGAGGCTGGTATGAACTCTATTTATTTTCATTTTTGTACATATACTCATTTATGTGGACATGCTTAGTTGGTTCATGTAAGGTATATGTTATCTAATGGATGCTTTGTAGTTCTTGCTTTCATATGATTAGTTTCAATTTACTATTAGCTTGTAGCATGTCATGTAGACGCTTGCATGCATTGTTTTATTGATAATATGGTTTGCTATTGTGGTATCCTCCTCTGAAAGCTTCATTTGAATCGACTTGGCACATGCTCAAGCATGCATATGACTAAACAAAAAGTCAATTAAGCCTCGATGATTTACTTTGCCTCAGAGTTCTTGTATCATTTTTATGCCTATATTAATTTTGTTTTGTCGCAAGCATGATTATGACAGTTATTGCTCTCGCGATTGTCGCTTCCCAGTCTTTTGCTAGCCTTCACTTGTACTGAGTATGAGCTCTACTGGTGCATCCAATTACCAAAAACCAAGTCTTCCAAAGAGTCCACTATAAATTCCTATGCATGGTATTTGTAAGCCATTCTAAGTAAATTTTCATGTGCTACCTTTCAAAACTTTCAACTACTTCTCATTTTGTGCCACTGTTTTTAGCTTATGGGGACGTAGTGGTCGGAATTGCTATCTTCCATATTAAATTAAGTACCCCTCGACTAGGCAGCTTCATCTGCTCGTCATTAATTTTGCATGAGAGCTGGTCAGACCATTATAATCTAATTCTGAAAGGAAAGAAAAAAATGCACTCCTCCATGGAATGTGAAAGTTGGTGGGCACCCGATGGAATCGGTTAGCCATGGTTTGAGAAAGGAAAAAGGTGGGGAGGAGTGCCAAAGCTTTATAAAAGAGCACCAATGTGCCAAAATTTCAAAGAACTCAGAACCGCTCTCACTTGTTTATTATGGAAGATAGCATGTCTAGTCGTTGACATAGAAAAACCACCTCTCAAAATAAATTTTTATCTCTGTTTTACAAATGAAAAGCTGTAGCACATGTTAAATCACTGCTTCCCTCTGCGAAGGGCCTATCTCTTACTTTTATGTTGAGTCTTCACCTTCTAACTTTTAAGCACTTCTTGAGAGCATAGCTGTTATTCTTAGTGTAATGTGCTTGTCCCAGAACACGGTTAATTGTGGTATAACTTTGATGCTTGTATCTTTGATATCTTTAACTTCTAGTCTTCCCTTGGACCTCAGAGGTGCCTCAGCATTTATGTTTTGCTCCACAAATAAAGGCAAGCTGGATACCACTCTTTCATATCATTTATGCATATTACAATCTTGTAGTTTCTTATGTACATGTTACTTGTTATTAGTGCATTGGCACTCTTTCATAGCTTGCTTGACTATGAGGTGACATTAGTTGCATATTTCTTATTATGAATTGCCTGAGTACTTGATCACATAGTTAGTATATATACATCATATGAAGCAAATGTGTTCGTGAAAGTTCCTTTTATCGCTCTCAGTTGTCAACTGAATTACTTGAGGACAAGCAAATAGCTAAGCTTGGGGGGAGTTGATATGTCCAAAACGTATCTACTTTCCCGAACACTTTTGCTATTGTTTCTCCTCTAATTTGTGTGTTTTGAATACAACTAACACGGACTAACGCTGTTTTCAGCAGAATTGCTCTGGTGTCTCGTTTTTGTGCAGAAATCCAACTTTCAGTAAAAATTCGGGAAAAATCATCAAAAATCCTATTTCACCAGAAGACCCACGGAGCCAGAAGACGGGACGGAGAGGAGGCTCGAGGGGCCCTCACACACAGGTGGCGCGGCCCAGCCCTGGCCACGCCGCCCTAGCGTGAGGAGGCCCCAGCAGCCCTCTCGACCTCCCCTCTCGCCTACATATACCCCCTGACATAATAATATCGGAGAGAGGGCGTTTTTCCCAGATAGACTTCCGCTGCGCTGTCGCCATCAGAAACCGCGATTCGGAACTAGAAACTCCATTCTGGCACCCTGTCGGGACGGGGATTTGGAGGAGATCTTCATCACCATCATCACCGACGTCACTCCATCGACCATCCATGACTCCCCCATCCATGTGTGAGTAATTCCCCCGCTGTAGGTTAGGGGATGGTAGGGATTGGATGAGATCATTCATGTAATTTGATATGAGATTGTTAGGGCATAGTGCCTAGTATCTTTATTTAGTGCCTATGACATTGTTGCAACTTGTTGTGCTTAATGCTTGTCACTTTGGGCCCGAGTGCCATGATTTCAGATCTGAACATGTTATTATTTCTATGATGATACTTGTTGTTTATGGTCTTACCTACAAGTTGTATACACATATTGTTGTCCGGAACCAGAGGCCCGAAAGTTACAAAAATTGGGATAACCGGAGGGGATGGCTGCGATGTGAGGATCACATGTGTTTACCGAGTGCTAATGCTTTGCTCCGGTACTTTATTAAAAGGAGTACCTTAATTACCAGTAGTTTCCCTTGAGGCCCTGCTGCAACAGGCTGGTAGGATAAAAGATGTCGTGCAAGTTTCTCCTTATGAGCACGTACGACTATATACGGAACACATGCCTATGATTGTTTGTACTAGGATGCTTTATCATTATTTATCTGCAATGCCCATGTCTCATTGATTTCATGAATTATCTTATCCATGAAACGCCCGTAATCCATCCCTATGCCTACAGTATTTGTTCCTACTGTTTACTACTGTTACTATTACCCCTGCTATTTTACTACTGCTGTTACTGTTTCACTACTATCACTACTATAAAACTGTTGCTACTGATAAACCACTGCGAGCAAGACTGTTTCTAGGTGCAGCTGAATTGACAACTCATATGTTAAGGCTTACATATATTCTTTGGCTACCCTTGTGTCGAATCACTAAATTTGGGTAATACTTCCCTCGAAGACTGTTGCAATCCCCTATACTTGTGGGTCATCACAACTCTTGGCGCCCTGACCTCGCTCGGAAGCTTATCTCTAGCACTGCGGCCTACAGGACGGGCCTCCCCATCCTCCTTCTCTGGACGGCCGTGCTGGTGAGGAGAGAAGAAGATGGGCGTGGGTGCTGCATGCGGGTCCTCGGCGCCAGCGGGGTCTCATGAAGCTCAAGCTGCGGTCGATTCCAAGCGACGGTGAGGAGCACGGTCGCTATCCTTGGCCAAGGGGGCCTCACCGCACCTCGAGAGTCCAAGCTCCGAGGAGTTCTCTCTTCCTCCAGGCCACTGAGCCGATGCGGAGGATCTCTGATCTCGTCATAGCAGTCCATACTGGTGGTGAACCAAGTGGCATAGTCCCTGGCGTCGCCGCTAGAGGCCGTTGCTCGAGATCTTGGCGTTCAAGCGACGGAGAAGGACCTAATCATTGTTTAGCTCCCCTTCCGGGGTCCTTCTTGTAAAATACAAGGGCCAGTTTAATTTCAAGGTCCTCTTAGTAATTGTGCCCGTCGTTTAATGGAGCTTCTAGGGCCTTCGGGCCCTTTCTGTTAAAGAAAACTAAAAACTCCACGTATAAACGGGTTTCCCGCTTCTCCCGACACCGACGAGACCGGCTGGAAGAGGGGGAACTAATCTATGGGGAGATGAAAGTGGAGACGGCTAGGGTATTCTTAATAGGAGGCGGCTATGCAGAGGAGGAATTGTTTAATGAGGATACCTGGATATTCACACCAACCTTCCTAGTACACATGTTGGCAAAGATAAAAATGCAACGACATCTGATCTCACCAAAGCACACAGATCTCATCCCTGTTAAAAATAATTATCATCAGATAATTAAGGGTAAATCTCCACTTAATTAGGGAGTACGTTCCCACTCCTGGGAACAGATATCCCGCTCCTGACGGTTCTCCTCTGGACACCCCCACGTCCATCGATCGTGGAACTGCTTGATCGATACCATCGATCCTGGAAATGACGCCTTCAGGGAACCGCCGTGATGCCTCTCTAGATTGTATATATAGCCTGTACCAATCATCAATAAAGCATAGATTTCATTCTCTGGATCATTGTCTCTCAATTCCTACTCTAAACACGTTATCAGCATGCTCTGCCGAGAGCATCAATTCCGGCGATCGCCGGAGCAAGACGAACCAAGAAGAAAGGTAAGCGCAATGCCTAGGTCTTACCGGGGCTTTCTTCTTCACCTTCTTCGCCAGGAAAGTCGCCGTCGCCGTCTCATCGGGCATCGCCGGTGTGGTGCTGGTGGCCTCCGCCGCTACCACCGCGATGGGCATCGCCGCCACTTCCACCGCAATGGTCGAGGCCGCCACTTCCACCGCAACGCAGCCACCGCTACGGCCGCTACATGTGGAACTTCGCTGTCCGCCGCGGCCGTCGCCAAGGCCCACGACCTCGTCGCGATGGTGGCGGTGGTGGTAATGGCGCTGGGCCATCAGGCACCTAGGCCAACCCCCCAACTCCGCCAGCGATGCCGGAGGTACAGCCCCTGCCGGCGTGGATCCTCGCTGGTCCAGCAACGCCTCTTCTGCACGCTGATGAGGAGATGGTACCGGCCGGCGACGACATGATCATCGACGACCCGGACCTGGCCGTCCCTCCTCCGCCCCTGCCTTGCCCTGTGCACGGCTGGGCCTGCCCAAGACTCCTACACGGCATCCACATCGAGGAGGCCGTGCCCGTGGCGCCTGCAGCGACCTCGCCAGCGGGGTCCCTAGACCTCCCTTCTCCGACTCCGGCGCATGAGCCATCGGGAGCCGGACCGAAGCCGCGCCTGCACGCGCCGGTGACCTCGGCCGGCGACATCCTCGGCAACAGAGCGGGTAGCTCTGCAGCAGCTGCTCCGGCCCCTCCCCGCCGCTTCCGGTTCGTCGAGCCGCGCGCCGTCCTGGAGGCCAGCCGTGCCGGCCATCGGCCGAGGGAGTGGAGCCCGGCGAGGTTCCTTCCCAACGGCCACTCCAACGGCATGGCGCCAGGGACGCACCTCCCCGGAGGTTCTTCTTCTGAGGAGAAGGATGGAGGAGCGCCGGGGCCTTCGGCTTCACTCCGTTGAGGCACCGCCGGCGGCAGCAGGAGGGTGGAGGCGGCCGCATCTTGGCAGGAGGAGCAGCGCCATGGATGGGGATGGTCGAGGTGGGCGTGGTGTCGGGGTCAACGACGCCCGACCGCCCCCCACTGCGCCTTATCCTCTCGCCAGAGGTTGGATCGGGCCGGCCCTTCCCTGCTTCCTCTTGCTGGGCTTGTGGGCTGAATTCTCAGCTGAAATAAAAATCTTTTATTTTTCAGTTTCGCTTTTTTTTAGCCTCTTTAACAGTAGTTCTAGCAGCTTAAATCTGTTTTAGACCTGTTTTATTGCAGTATTTTAATCTTCAGTACTGTAGATCTGTAGAGTACTACATGTATTCCAGCACTTTGTGATGTAATGTACATATTTCCATGTTATCAACATGTTGAGATTAATTGCATCTAATATTTGCAATGGGTTTTTCAAATTCTTGCAAATAAAATCAATTCATCGTCTTAATTGAGCCTTCGGCTTAATACGAGCACGAGTTGATATGCAAAATTCTAAGTGACTACTTCAAGTTGATGTTTGGGATCAAAGGTAGCGCATGGATCTACTGCATGCATTTGCAGATTATCTCCGCTACCGCGATTACTTTCAAGTGATTGATACGTCCAAAACGTATCTACTTTCCCGAGCACTTTTGCTATTGTTTCTCCTCTAATTTGTGTGTTTTGAATACAACTAACACAGACTAACGCTGTTTTCAGCAGAATTGCTCTGGTGTCTCGTTTTTGTGCAGAAATCCAACTTTCAGTAAAAATTCGGGAAAAATCATCAAAAATCCTATTTCACCAGAAGACCCACGGAGCCAGAAAACGAGACGGAGGGGAGGCTCGAGGGCCCCACACACACAGGGGGCGCGGCCCAGCCCTGGCCACGCCCACCTGGCGTGAGGGCGCCTCGGCCGTCCCCTCGACCTCTCCTTTCGCCTATATATACCCCTGACTCGATTATATCGGGGAGACGGCGTTTTTCCCAGATAGTCTTCCGCTGCGCTGCCGCCATCAGAAACCGCGATTCGGAACCAGAAACTCCGTTCTGGCACCCTATCGGGACGGGGATTTGGAGGAGATCTTCATCACCATCATCACTGACGTCACTCCATCGACCATCCATGACTCCCCCATCCATGTGTGAGTAATTCCCCCACTGTAGGTGAGGGGATGGTAGGGATTGGATGAGATTGATCATGTAATTTGATATGAGATTGTTAGGGCATAGTGCCTAGTATCTTTATTTAGTGCCTATGACATTGTTGCGACTTGTTGTGCTTAATGCTTGTCACTTTGGGCCCGAGTGCCATGATTTCAGATCTGAACATGTTATTATTTCTATGATGATACTTGTTGTTTATGGTCTTATCTACAAGTTGTATACACATATTGTTGTCCGGAACCCGAGGCCCCAAAGTGACAGAAATTGGGATAACCGGAGGGGATGGCTACGATGTGAGGATCACATGTGTTCACCGAGTGCTAATGCTTTGCTCCGGTACTTTATTAAAAGGAGTACCTTAATTACCAGTAGTTTCCCTTGAGGCCCTGCTGCAACAGGCTGGTAGGACAAAAGATGTCGTGCAAGTTTCTCCTTGTGAGCACGTACGACTATATACGGAACACATGCCTATGATTGTTTGTACTAGGATGCTTTATCATTATTTATCTGCAATGCCCATGTCTCATTGATTTCATGAATTATCTTATCCATGCAACGCCCGTACATCCATCCCTATGCCTACAGTATTTGTTCCTACTGTTTACTACTGTTACTATTACCGCTGTTATTTTACTGGTGCTGTTACTGTTTCACTACTATCACAACTATAAAACTGTTGCTACTGATAAACCACTGCGAGCAAGACTGTTTCCAGGTGCAGCTGAATTGACAATTCATCTGTTAAGGCTTACATATATTCTTTGGCTCCCCTTGTGTCGAATCAATAAATTTGGGTTTTACTTCCCTCGAAGACTATTGCGATCCCCTATACTTGTGGGTCATCAAGACTATTTTCTGGCGCCGTTGTCGGGGAGCATAGCTTTATTTGTAAGTTCACTTGGTATTCATATTGTTCGCTGCAATCCTTTCATTATGGGCAAACCTCGTGATGGAAAAGTTCCTATATTGCCATCCACTACAAGAAGAGGTACGACTCTCAACACCTCTGTTGCTCTTGATTCACCATCTGTTATGAGCAAGTTGCTTACACCACCACACCCACACGCTACTGCTACTACTTCTGCTGAGATTGAAAATGCCACTGATAATTTAGATTATGCTTTTACTGTGCTTGATGAGAGTGGTTCACTAGGTTCCTTTTTAGATGCTACTATTGCTAGAGCTAAGTTGGGAAACACCACTGTTACACCTGTTAGTTCACCTGAGTCTAGGGAATGTCCTAGTGATGATTATGATGATGATGCTTATATTGAGCTTAATGATGATTTTATTGCTGAAGCACGTGCTGCTCGTAATGCTGGTAATGTTAGAGAACTTCTTGCCAGACGTTCTGTCAGATATAATTTGTCTCCTGATCCTAAGTTTGCTGCTTCTCCCATAAATATTAGAGACAAGGATTATGATTTCTCTTTGGATTTATCTTACATATCTATTGTTGAGGAAACTCCTTTTTGTGGTACTAAATATGAGAGTGCTATGGGGCACATGAATGAGCTTTGTACTTTGAGTAATTTGTTTTCTGATGATATTAAGCTCCGCACTTACTTTGTTGCTAAGATTTTTCCTTTCTCGTTGAAAGATGCAGCTAAAATGTGGTTTAATAGCTTGTCTCCTGGATCTCTTAATACTCCTATTGCTTTGGTTAATGCTTTCTTTCAGAAATATTTTCCTGCTAGTGCTCAACATGCTGCTGTGCAGAAAATCTTTGATTTTGAACAGGGAAAATGAGAGATATTGCCTGAATCTTGGACGAGGTTTTGTTCTTTAATTAGAGCTTTGCCTAAAGAACCATTGCCTAAAAATGAACTCCTTGATATATTTTATAATGGACTAACGGATGAATCTAAGTCATATTTGGATAGTTGTGCTGGTTGTGTTTTCAGGGAAAGAACTCCGGCTGAAGCTAAAGAATTAATGGCTAAAATAAGCCAGAATCATGATGATTGGACTCTAGTTGAGTCAACACCAGCGCCATCACATGCGCCAGTTCCAGAGCCTACACCGAAGAGGAGAGGGATGATTGAACTAAATGATGAAGTGATGAGGGAAGCTAAGAAATCTCTTAAGGAGAAAGGTATTAAGGCCGAAGATGTGAAGAATTTACCTCCTATAGAAGAATTATGTAAGCCAATTCCTCACTCATCTACTATTGAGGTACACTCTCTCCAACGCTTTGATGAAAGAGATATTCCTTATTCTAAACCTCCTGATCAATGCTTAGATGAGTTTGATAATTTTATTGTTAAGCAAGAAAATTTTAATAGAATGGTGCATAATCATCTGTTGGAAAATTCTAGAGCAATTAACAAGTTGCAGGATATTGTGGAGAGAACCGCCAATGATCTGAAGATACTTGTTAAACATTTTCAAATGGTTCAAACACAAATTGATCAGCTTACCAAGGTGCAAAAAGACTTGCTAGTTAATGCCGCAAGAGAGAAGCAAGCATGTGAAATACGCACAAGAAGTGGTGCTACTACTCAAGATCCATTATATCCTGAAGGACATCCTAAGAGGGTCGAGCAAGATTCTCAACGCACTTCAAGTGATGATATTCCTTCTAAGAAGAAGAAGAAGAAGAATAAGCATAAAACAACTACAGAATCATCTGATGCAGGTAAAGATCCTCACAGTGTTTCTATTTCTGATGCTGAAACTGAACCAGGAGATGCTTCCGATAAAGAAGAAGTTGAAGAGGAACCAGAAAAGATTGATAAGAATGCAAAGTACACCAAAGAAGACTTCATTGCCAACAAGCATGGTAATGAGAGAGAACCTTGGGTGCAGAAACCAATGCCTTTTCCTGGTAAGAAACACAAGTCCAAGGAAGAAGAACACTACAATAGGTTTTGTGAATGGATGAGACCTTTATTTTTGCAAATTCCTTTGACTGATGCTATTAGAATGCCTCCTTATGCAAAGTATATGAAAAATATTGTCACTAACAAAAGGAAAATTCCTAATGAGGAAATTTCCACTTTACTTGCTAATTATTCTTTTGATGGTAAAGTTCCAGAGAAGCTTGGAGATCCAGGTATACCAACTATTCCTTGCTCCATTAAAAATAACTATGTTAGAACTGCTTTATGTGATTTAGGAGCCGGAGTTAGTGTCATGCCTTTTTCTCTTTATAAGAGACTTGATCTAGAAAAATTGGTATCAACTGATATATCTTTGCAGATGGCTGATAAGTCTACTACTATTCCTATTGGTATATGTGAAAATGTTCCTGTTCAAGTTGCTAACAGTTGTTTGATTTTAACTGACTTTGTTGTGTTGGAAATGCCTGAAGATGATAATATGTCTATTATTCTTGGGAGACCTTTTATAAACACCGCAGGTGCTGTTATTAATTGCAATCAAGGAAAAGTAACTTTTAATGTCAATGACAAAGAGTATACGGTTTATTTTCCCAAGAAGATTGATAGGAAGAATGCTCTAAATTCAATCAAGCATGTTGAGACCATTAAAGTTGGTCAAATTACTTGTTCAGAGCAAAAGCCCAAGGAAGAATATCAAATTGTTATGGTTGGGACTATATGCATCAAAGTTGAGGTAACATAAGCATTTAGTGAAGTGCAAAGTTTTGCCTCATATAAAGTTAGTTTGGTAACAAGACTTGATCAACCTTGTTAACAAAGTGATTTTATATGAACAAAACTTTGTTTTCACCGCATCCACTCCACCTCACTTTTATTTACTTGTTCAATTCTATTCCTTCAGTTTAGTTACATGATTTAAGAGTATCTCAGAGCTGCTGCATGCTTGGTTTTGATTTGCTTGTAATCATTTCACCTTCGTTTTTCTGAGTTTTTATCGATATGCCAATTTCTGAAAAATCCTCGAAAATAAAGTTTCTTGAAAAATTCCAGAAAATTCTTTATAAATTTTATGTCAAAAATGGGGCAGAGAGGCACCTGGGAGACACCAGGAGGGCCTGCCACGCCATCTCCCACACAGGGGGCGCGGCCCAGCCCTGGCCGCGCCCACCTGGTGTGAGGAGGCCCCACCTGGCCTCTCACTTATCTCTTCCTCCCCTGCTCTTTCTCTCTCCCGAAAACAACGACACACCCAGCTCAAACCCGAGTTCTTGCTGTTCTTCACCTTGATTTTTCGATCTCCTTGCTCAGCCCAACATTTCTCCTGAGATTTGGAGCAATTGTTCTTCGGTATGTGACTCCTCCGCTTGTCCAAGTAGAATTTCTTTTGGTGGAGTATTTCTTGAGTATTTTAGCATTGTAGGTGGCAGGATAAATGAGTATGCATGCTTGTTCTATTGTTTAGAATTGATATTTTGATGCATGCTAGCTCTCTAGTAACCCACTATAGTAGTTTCCTACATTTGCTTGTCTCAAAATCATATTTTATGAGGTTTGTTAAAAATTTCAGAAATGGAGGAGAATGCTTATCAACTCTCTCAATATGAACTAGAAGTGCATGAAGTTATGAAAGTTCACCGTGAAGAGAAGGTCTTCCCCTCACACTATCCATGCTCAGAGTTCATGAATGCTGTCGGAATTCTGCAGGATTTTCAAACCTTACTCTCTAATGCAGGATTGGAACATTTTGTTGAGGGTGAACCTCCCCAATATGTTAAACTAACAATGTCTGTGGTGCAGGATTTCAGATTTAGTTGGTCCACTTCTAACCCCATGGTTCATTATAAAATTTATAACAAATCTGTGGACTTGCCTCTTGATGTTTTCTGTGCAGCTATTAGAGTACCACAGTGGGGATCGCTCGAGAAGATAAGGGGACAGCCTAGGCCATTGTTAGAACTATATGAGGAGATTTGTCAAGGAAGAAGCTTCACAGGAGAGGGTGGTAAAACTCGAAATATTCATTTCCCATCCATTCGATATTTTGCCTTCTTTATTACCAAATGTGTTCTTGCTAGGAAATCTGCAAGTAAATTGTCTCTCCATGATTTAGCTTTTATTGCTGCTGCTTTGAGGCGTGATAGGACTTACCATTTGGGTGCCTTAATAGCTTTCCGTCTTGATGTTAATCGTGAGAAAGGGGGAATCTGTGGGGGACTTATAGCTTCACGCCTGTTAGCTTTGCATGGTGTAATGCCTCATTTTCTAGATCTGCAGTTCCCCGAGGAGAAACTTGATCTTAGTTCTATGATTCATCATAATTTATTTCTCCTCCTGCTAGTTTGATTACTTTAACATTTGAGCTAACCTTTTTCAAGAAGACTACCTGGAAGGTAGTAAAGACTGATCGATCAGTCCGTTTGCCTGCACCTCTTTTGTTTAACCTTGATCGCAGGAATGGATGGTCGCTCACGGAGGATGAGCTCGATGCATACGTAGAGGAGCACCCGCCGCCTGTGCACGATGAGGAGGGCGCCGAGGAGTCGGGTCAGCCCTACAACATTGCGAATTTCCCATATGAGCAACCTTATTATGATTATGCGCCATCAGCTTCATCTTCACGAGAGCCGGGGTACGATTACACCTATGATGACCCACCAGCCTGGAGCAGCTACCAGAGCCGGAATTGATCTCCACTAAGGCCAAAAGCCTAAGCTTGGGGGGAGGTACGCCGACGATTCACTCATCTACATATCATATTTTGTCGGTCCTATGTATATCCATGTTTCGCTTTTTCTAGTGTTCTCGTTCTTATTTCCGCTTTCCAAAACACAAAAAGACCAAAAATATTTCTGTTGTTTCTCTTTGTTTGTCTTTTTAGTTTGCTACCTTTGGTTTTGCTTTACTTGCTATTTTCGGTTTGCTATTTGAAAAATCCAAAAATATTTTGCTTTGTTTGCTATTTCCTTTCGTTCTTGTTTCAAAAATCGAAAACACAAAAATATTTGTTGTTCTTCTTGGGTTTTGTAAAGTTTGTTGCAGAGTTCAGTCTCTCGTTACCCCGTTGGAGCTTAGTATTCACTTCATATTATTCAAGCCACACAAGTGAAAGGCAATAATGACGACATATGACAATCCGAGATGTGATAAGAGGCTGGTATGAACTCTATTTGTTTTCATTTTTGTACATATACTCATCTATGTGGACATGCTTAGTCGGTTCATGTAAGGTATATGTTATCTAATGGATGCTTTGTAGTTCTTGCTTTTATATGATTAGTTTCAATTTACTAATAGTTTGTAGCATGCCATGTAGACGCTTGCATGCATTGTTTTATTCATAATATGGTATGTTATTGTGGTATCCTCCTCTGAAAGCTTCATTTGAATCGACTTGGCACATGCTCAAGCATGCATATGACTGAACAAAAAGTCAATTAAGCCTCGATGATTTACTTTGCCCCAGAGTTCTTGTATCATTTTTATGCCTATATTAATTTTGTTTTGTCGCAAGCATGATTATGACAGTTATTGCTCTCTCGATTGTCGCTTCCCAGTCTTTTGCTAGCCTTCACTTGTACTTAGTATGAGCTCTACTTGTGCATCCAATTACCAAAAACTAAGTCTACCAAAGAGTCCACTATAAATTCCTATGCATGGTATTTATAAGCCATTCCAAGTAAATTTTCATGTGCTACCTTTCAAAACTTTCAACTACTTCTCATTTTGTGCCACTATTTTTAGCTCATGGGGACGTAGTGGTCGGAATTGCTATCTTCCATATTAAATTGAGTACCCCTCGACTAGGCAGCTTCATCTGCTCATCATTAATTTTGCAAGGGAGCTGGTCAGACCATTATAATCTAATTCTAAAAAGAAAGAAAAAAGGCACTCCTCCATGGAATGTGAAAGTTGGTGGGCACCTGATGGAATCGGCTAGCCATGGTTTGAGAAAGGAAAAAAGGTGGGGAGGAGTGCCAAAGCTTTATAAAAGAGCACCAATGTGCCAAATTTCAAAGAACTCGGAACCGCTCTCACTTGTTTATTATGGAAGATAGCAAGTCCCCATTGCCAGTCGTTGACATAAAACAACCACCTCTCAAAATAAATTTTTATCTCTGTTTTACAAATGAAAAGCTCTAGCACATGTTAAATCCCTGCTTCCCTCTGTGAAGGGCCATTCGTTTACTTTTATGTTGAGTCATCATCTTCTAACTTTAAAGCACTTCTTGAGAGCATAGCTGTTATTCTTAGTGTAATGTGCTTGTCCCAGAACACGGTTAATTATGGTCTAACTTTGATGCTTGTATCTTTGATATTTTTACTTCTAGTCTTCCTTTGGACTTCAGAGGTGCCTCAGTGATGTCTACACACGCTTCTGTTCTTGTAGACAGTGTTGGGCCTCCAAGTGTGCAGAGGTTTGTAGAGCAGCAGCAAGTTTCCCTTAAGTGGATCACCCAAGGTTTATCGAACTCAGGGAGGAAGAGGTCAAAGCTATCCCTCTCAAGCAACCCTGCAATTACGATACAGAAAGTCTCTTGTGTCCCCAACACACCCAATACACTTGTCAGATGTATAGGTGCACTAGTTCGGCGAAGAGATAGTGAAATACAAGTAGTAGTGATGATTATAAGTAGCAAATGTGGTCTAAAATAAATATCGCTGCGAGCAAACATGTAACAAAATAGTAAGTAAACGGTGTGCAAAGCTTGGAAACAAGGCCTAGGGATCATACTTTCAGTAGTGGACACACTCCTAACAATATAACATGATTGAACAAGTAAACAACTTCTCTCCACTATGGTACTCTGAATTACTCTCCTATTGAATAACACTAATCATTGCGTAGTGGCTACAGAAGCACCCCTTAAAGTTCATCAAGTACTTGACAAACACCACTCATAGAGATATCCAAATCAAAGCACAACTCAAGATAGATATCATTGCAACTTAGACCAAGTACTAACACGGTGCACACACTGTCAACATCACACCATGAAAGGAGGAATAGATCACTTCAATACTATCATAGTGATAATTATTCTCATAATCCTTAAGAGATCACAATCGCAGCCTAGACCAAGTACCACCATGATGCACGCACTGTCACCGTTACACCATGGCAGGAGGAATAGATTACATTAATAACATCACTAGAGTACACATAATATCTGAATAATAACATCTACTTGTTCAACATGATACAAAGCTCACGATCACATAAAGATCACATCGTGGGAGAGAGAGGTGAACCACATAGCTACCGGTAGAGCCCTCAGCCCCGGGGATGAACTACTCCCTCCTCATCATAGGAGACAACAAGGTTGATGGAGATGGCGGTGAGGTCGATGGAGACCGATGGAGATGGCTCCGGGGGCACTTCCCCGTCCCGGCAGGGTGCCGGAACAGAGACTTCTGTCCCCCGAAATTCGTCGACGGCGGCGGCGGAGCTACGGAACTCTTTCTGGAAAATTGCCGAATCCTTTAGGGTTTTCCATCCCGAGGCTTTATATAGGCAAAGGGGTGTCGTCAGAGGACAGCCAGGGGCTCCTCACACCAGGGTGGCGCGGCCAGGGCCTGGGCCGCGCCACCTATGTGTGAGGGCGGCCTCTGGCCCCCCCAGCCCTCTTTCGGTCTTCGGGAAGTTTCCGGGAAAAATAAGACTTCTGGAACTTGTTTCGTCCAATTCCGAGAATATTTCCTGTGTAGCTTTTCTGAAACACAAAAACAGCAGAAAACAGGGAACTGGTACTGTGGCATCTTGTCAATAGGTTAGTTCCAGAAATCGCATAAAAACGCCACGAAGTGTAACGAAACACAAGGCAAATGGTGCAAAAACAAGCATGGAGCATCAAAAATTATAGATACGTTTGAGACGTATCACTCAGCATTTATGTTTTGCTCCACAAATAAAGGCAAGCTGGATACTACTCTTTCATATCATTTATGCATATTAAAATCTTGTAGCTTCTTATGTACATGTTACTTGTTATTAGTGCATTGGCACTCTTTCATAGCTTGCTTGACTATGAGGTGACATTAGTTGCATATTTCTTATTATGAATTGCCTGAGTACTTGATCACATAGTTAGTATATATATCATATGAAGCAAATGTGTTCGTGAAAGTTTCTTTTATCGCTCTTAGTTGTTAACTGAATTGCTTGAGGACAAGCAAATAGCTAAGCTTGGGGGGAGTTGATACGTCCAAAACGTATCTACTTTCCCAAACACTTTTGCTATTGTTTCTCCTCTAATTTATGTGTTTTGAATACAACTAACACAGACTAACGCTGTTTTCCGCAGAATTGCTCTCGTGTCTCGTTTTTGTGCAGAAATCCAACTTTCAGTAAAAATTCAGGAAAAATCATCAAAAATCTTATTTCACCAGAAGACCCACGGAGCCAGAAGACGAGACGGAGGGGAGGCTCAAGGGCCCCACACACACAGGGGGCGCGACCCAGCCCTGGCCACGCCCACCTGGCGTGAGGGCGCCTCGGCCATCCCCTCGACCTCTCCTTTCGCCTACATATACCTCCTGACTCGATTATATCGGGGAGACGGCGTTTTTCCCAGATAGACTTCCGCTGCGCCGCCGCCATCAGAAACCGCGATTCGGAACCAGAAACTCCGTTCTGGCATCCTGCCGGGACGGGGATTTGGAGGAGATCTTCATCACTATCATCACCGACATCACTCCATCGACCATCCATGACTCCCCCATCCATGTGTGAGTAATTTCCCCGCTGTAGGTGAGGGGATGGTAGGGATTGGATGAGATTGATCATGTAATTTGATATGAGATTGCTAGGGCATAGTGCCTAGTATCTTTATTTAGTGCCTATGACATTGTTGCGACTTGTTGTGCTTAATGCTTGTCACTTTGGGCCCGAGTGCCATGATTTCAGATCTGAACATGTTATTATTTCTATGATGATACTTGTTGTTTATGGTCTTATCTACACGTTGTATACACATATTGTTGTCCGGAACCTGAGGCCCCAAAGTGACAGAAATTGGGATAATCGGAGGGGATGGCTATGATGTGAGGATCACATGTGTTCACCGAGTGCTAATGTTTTGCTCCGGTACTTTATTAAAAGGAGTACCTTAATTACCAGTAGTTTTCCTTGAGGCCCTGCTGCAACAGGCTGGTAGGACAAAAGATGTCGTGCAAGTTTCTCCTTGTGAGCACGTACGACTATATATGGAACACATGCCTATGATTGTTTGTACTAGGATGCTTTATCATTATTTATCTGCAATACCCATGTCTCATTGATTTCATGAATTATCTTATCCATGCAACGCCCGTACATCCATCCCTATGCCTACAGTATTTGTTCCTACTGTTTACTACTGTTACTATTACCGCTGTTATTTTACTGCTGCTGTTACTATTTCACTACTATCACCACTATAAAACTGTTGCTACTGATAAACCACTGCGAGCAAGACTGTTTCCAGGTGCAGCTGAATTGACAACTCATCTGTTAAGGCTTACATATATTCTTTGGCTCCCCTTGTGTCGAATCAATAAATTTGGGTTTTACTTCCCTCGAAGACTGTTGCGATCCCCTATACTTGTGGGTCATCAGTGATCTCCCATACATTTTACTTAAATCATGCCATAAGGTACTAGAAACATGAGTATCTACTGATTTTATCAGATTATACTCTCTAGTGCTGAGAGATGGACCCCGAAATTCTTTTTGGGGAGTATCTACAATGTGTCATGTTTAACAACTTGAAGCCCACACTAGTGATTTTCAAGCTCACATCTTGAATATCATTAATTTTGCATTGTTCATTACAACATAACCATGATGGTTTTTGATTTACCATGCGTAAATTAATAATCTCTGGTTTACCCATGTAGGTAACCGATGGCTGGAAAAGAGTTCAATCCACTCGAGCTCGATGGCCGCAACTACCCTACTTGGGCCATGGGCATCAAGATCGCTCTTGCATCCTATGGATTAGTGCGTGCAATCCAGAATCCGGAGGATCCCCTCCCGGATGGAGTCACGCCACTAAGAGATGAGCAGAAATATTCTGCCTTATACATCATAAGGCACCATATTCACCAAGATCTTAAGTCCGAGTATTTGGAGGAGGAATCCCCATTTACTTTGTTTCAGGCCCTCAAAACAAGGTATGAACATCAGAAGGCAATTGTCTTGCCCGAAGCACTACATGATTGGACCCATCTTCGACTCCAAGACTTCAGGTCCATTGGAGAGTACAATCATGAGGTTCATAAGATAAGTTCTAAATTGTGCTTTTGCGGGAAGGAACCTACTGATGCGGAAAAGATAGAAAAGACTTTGTCTACTATGCTCCCATCTGAAAGGCTCCTCCAGCAGCAATACCGTGCTCGCGACTACCAAGTCTATTCCGACCTCATTCATATCTTACTTCAGGCTGAAAAGCATGATGAGCTGCTTGCTAAGAACGGCTCTCAGCGCCCGGTTGGTTCCCAACCTCTCCCCGAAGTTCATATGAATGTCGCAAATGGACGTAATTTTGATGGTGCTTCCAAAGGCAAATCATCAAAGTTCAATGGTAAGCGAAAGCGCAAGCGGAACAAAAATCCTAGAAACTCGGACCGTGGGAAAAGCACCGCAAAGACCAAGTTTGAAAAAACCAAGCTTTGTGATAGGTGTGGGTGCTACACGCATCCTACCAACAAGTGCAAGACCCCTAAGCATCTGGCCATTCTCTACCAGCAATCCCAAGGACGCAAAGGACCTCAATGGCAAAGGTTTGAAGCCAACTTCAACCTTCATCCGAATGACACCGATGGAGCTGGTTGCTCGCAAGACGTTCCTTCGGAACCTAGCAGCACTACGACCCTCCAGAAGTCACAGGACCCTATGGGCACGGAGAACATGATGGTTGAGTACGCCTCAACAAACATGTTTGGAGACTTCGACTAGATAGTCCCACAATCTCCTTAGTGATCATTTTATGTATTTATGTCCATGTGTGATATTGTAATAGAACATAAGTATTGTTGTCATCTATATTGTATCAGCACTTTGATATAATAAGATTGTATTCTATATATTTAAATAAGGTTTTCTTACTGAAAATTCTTCATTTTTATATATAGCTCACTACGGGAACAATCCGATGGAAGAGGAATTATGCCTTGTGGACAGTGCAACCACAAACTCTATACTGAGGGAATTGAAGTATTTCCAGACTCTGAAAAAGAAGAATGGAGATATTTTGACTATCGCTGGACGCGATACGGTAATTGTTGGTACTGGACGTGCCATATTTACCCTCCCAAATGGTACACAAGTGACAATTGAGGATGCCTTGTTGTATCCCGATTCTTCACGTATCTTGATCAGTTATCGAGATATCCGTAAAAATGGCTTTCACATTGAAACCCATGAGGACAACAAAGAGGAGTATCTACTCTTCACAAAGGATTACGGATATGGCAAGCAAGTACTTGAAAAAAATTCCTTCTCTGTCGTCTGGATTGTACTATACGTACATCAAGCCCGTAGATCATGTTGCTTACAAGGTAATTTTCCAGAATGTTGATGCATTCCAAACCTGGCATGATCGCCTAGGCCATCCCGGCATCGGGATAATGAGGAAGATTACTAGCAATTCCATTGGTCACAATTTGCATGAGTCAAAATTTCCTCAGTCATCAAACTTTGTGTGCACATCGTGCGCCACAGGAAAGCTAATTTTGAGGCCTTCGCACCTCAAAATACAAGCTGAACCACTTCAGTTCCTTGAACACATTCAAGGTGATATTTGTGGTCCCATCCAACCATTATCTGGACCTTTTCGGTATTTCATGGTTTTGATTGACGCATCTACACAATGGTCACATGTGTGTCTTCTATCCACACGAAACCATGCATTTGCCAAGATAATGAGGGAAGTAATTAAGTTACAGGCCCATTTTCCAAAAATTCGAATTAAATCAATTCGCATGGACAATGCTGCAGAATTCTCGTCACGTGCCTTCAATGACTATTGCATGGCCCTGGGGATTGAAGTTCAGCACTCTATTCCATACGTCCATACTCAAAATGGTTTGGCTGAATCTCTAATCAAGAGAATCAAACTCATTGCAAGACCTCTGTTAATGAATTGCAGCTTGCCAAGCTCGTGTTGGGGTCACGCAGTCTTACACGCTGCTGACCTAATCCAATTGCGACCTACTGCATATCACAGTACTTCCCCTCTGCAATTGGTACGTGGAAATCCTCCCAATATTTCCCATCTGCGTAAGTTCGGATGTGCTACGTACGTCCTGATCTCACCACCCCAGCGAACATTCATGGGTCCACATAGAAAACTGGGGATCTATGTGGGGTACAAATCGCCGTCGATTATCAAGTACCTGGAACCCCTTACAGGGGATCTATTCACAGCCCGTCACGCTGATTGTATCTTTGACGAGGAACATTTTCCGGCATTAGGGGGAGATTTCAAGTACCAGAAAGAATGCCCGGAAATTGATTGGAATGCTATCGCCATTTCAGCCTTGGATCCACGTACCCAAGAGACCGAACTTCAAGTTCGGAAAATCATAAATTTGCAACATCTTGCAAATAATCTACCAGATTCGTTTACTGATTTAAAAGGTGTAACAAAATCATGGAAATCGGCCAGA
Source organism: Dactylis glomerata (assembly GCA_007115705.1). Classification (NCBI taxonomy): domain Eukaryota; kingdom Viridiplantae; phylum Streptophyta; class Magnoliopsida; order Poales; family Poaceae; genus Dactylis; species Dactylis glomerata. Next base: position 2,983,180 of record QXEO01000523.1, on the reverse strand, counting down.
AACGCGCCCGAAAGAGTGTAGGTACCAATAAAAACCACTCAACTCCCTGATCCTAAAAAGAGGGGGAGTAGTACGGCCTCTGACCCGGATCCTGCTTCTCGCAAGCAACAAAGGAGAGAGAGAGGAGAAAATCCTCTAAATCAGTAAATGCAAGTCAGCTCAACATTGACAAACACCTTATGGGTAGTATACACCCAGTGGAAGGGCAACCTCCACAACCCAGCTCCAGTGTGCACACACTGGCTGGGACATCGGAACACCTAGACTCACGTGTATTGGGAAATCATGAAGAGTCATCAAGGGTGAATGAGATATCCACCAACTATATCGATTCTGGAGAATCATTCAACCGTAAGTCTACGATTGTCGACACTTATTTTTCTGCTACAATTGCTGATACCCTTCTCAATGATCATGATCCAAGGACTATCGTTGAGTGTGAAAAACGCTCCGACTGGCCTAAATGGAAGGAAGCAATACAAGCAGAACTTGCTTCGCTTAATAAAAGGAAGGTATTCACAGAAGCAATACCAACACCTCCCAAAGTTTTCCCTGTGGGATTCAAATGGGTTTTCCTCCGGAAACGGAATGAGAACAATGAGGTGGTGAGATACAAAGCGAGGCTCGTAGCACAGGGTTTCACGCAGAGACCCGATATTGATTTCAATGAGACATATTCTCCAGTAATGAGTGGTATCACTTTCCGATATCTAATATCCTTGGCAGTGCAAAATCGTCTATCCATGCAGTTGATGGACGTCGTGACCTCATATCTTTATGGGTCACTAGATTCGGACATATACATGAAGGTTCCTGACGGAATCTCTATCCCGAATGCAAGCACAAAATGCAACATGTATTGTGTAAAACTGAACAAGTCTCTGTACGGCTTGAAACAGTCAGGACGGATGTGGTACAACCGACTTAGTGAGTTCCTTCTTCAGAAGGGTTACTCCAACAGTAATGACTGCCCATGTGTCTTCATCAAGAAGTCCTCATCCGGATTTTGCATCATTTTAGTGTACGTCGATGATCTGAACATCATTGGTAACACACAAGATATTGATGAAGCACGCAATCATCTAAAGACAGAATTTGAGATGAAGGATTTGGGTCAAACCAAATTTTGCTTGTGTCTTCAACTCGAGCACCTTCCCTCAGGAATAATGGTACACCAAGCTGCCTATATCCAGAAAATATTGGAGAAATTCAATATGGACAAATCCTATCCATCTAAGACTCCCATGGTGGTTCGTTCTCTAGACATAGAGAAAGATCCGTTCAGGCCAAGGGATGATGGAGAAGAGTTGTTGGGACCCGAGGTTCCATATCTCAGTGCCATTGGAGCGCTCATGTATCTTGCAAACTGTACGAGACCTGACCTCGCATTTGCAGTGAATCTACTTGCTAGATACAGCGCAGCTCCCACCAAACGCCATTGGTCGGGGGTCAAGAATATCTTCCGATATCTCCAAGGCACAAATGATCTTGGCCTATTCTTTCAGTTTCAGAGAAATCTGGACTCTGATATGATTGGATACACCGATGCTGGCTATTTATCTGATCCCCATAATGCCAGATCACAAACTGGCTTTGTGTTCCTTCATGGTGGAACTGCCATATCATAGAAGTCTTCGAAACAGACTCTGATTGCAACTTCTACCAATCATTCTAAAATCATCGCATTATATGAGGCATCACACGAATGCGTGTGGCTTCGCAGAATGATAAACCACATACAACAGTCATGTGGCATTGGTTCTATCGAATCACCTACCATTATCTATGAAGATAATGCAGCTTCTGTTGCACAGATGCAAACAGGGTACATCAAGAGGAATATCACTAAGCATATTGCCCCTAAATTATTTTATCCTCATGAGCTCCAAAAGAGTGGGGAAATAAACATCTTTCAAGTCAAATCATGCGATAACCTCGCTGATCTATTCACGAAGTCTCTACCAACTTCAACATTCCAGAAATACATTCATGGAATTGGTATGCGACGGCTTCGAGATTTGCAAGAATCAGGGGGAGTATCTTCCTGAACTGTTCCTGTTCAAAGCATCATATTATACTCTTTTTCCCTTGATGAGTTTACTTTACAGGTTCTCATTAAGGTTTTTAATGAGGTAATCTCTACTAATAATATTGCTAGAGGTATGGTCCGTGGCTCGCAAGTACGCTTTCAATCCACCAAAATACGCTTTTGTTTAATTTTATTTCCGATTTTACCCTCCCACCAAACACCATAATACCACATATTGCGAGAATACCGATTCGTTGGTGAAACAAAACCGCATCTTCCTCTACCTCCTCGTTCCCGGTGACGAACAGGCCTCAGCTTGTCACCATCCCCTCGATCTCCTCTCACTGGAACCGCCGTGCTCCTCCGGACGGTGAAACGCAACGACGCTGTCCCGTATTCCCGACCTTCTCTCGGAGGCCTCTAGCCATACTAGATCATGCTCCATCTCTGAGGCCCTCTTCGTCATGCTTAGAAAAACCTGGCGATCTGTGCGTGTGCCGCTTGGGTGGACGGTAGCGCCACGGTTCGTGTCGAGGATGCTTTCCGTTTGGTAGCAGGACATACTCTCCGTCCTCTGTGCGCACACTCGCGCGGCCGCCATTTGCCGATGTGCTGCTGTCCCGACGCGGACGAGAAGGGTGAGCGAGAGGGGTTGGGAGGAGCCAGTGGTGGTGGATGAGGGTGTGTCGGGGATATGGCGCAGGTGCTGGACAGGGTGGTGTTAGCGTGGCCGACACCGGGGCTCTCGATGTGCGTCCTGCTCATGGGTCTCATCGATGACCAGGGTCATGCCCGTGGAGCACCTCACCATAATATTGTTCACAAGATGGAGCAGGCTTGTTCAGGACCAAGCGAATAAAGTGAGGAAGCTGACATGCAGAGAGATCATAGAAGCAGGAAGTTTATGCACATGATGGAATCGGTGGACTGAACTGAGACAAATCAGCGACAAGCATAGCAAGAAACACCAGCGAAATCAAGTTTGGAACAAGGAGCGGCTATAGCAGTAGCTACAACTACAAGTGAGCACTATGAAGAAATGCCAAGCACCGATATGGTTGATCCAAATGGTAAAGGTAATGTCATAAGAGGGACGAAGAATGTCCGAAATACATGCTCCATCTTTCTGTTCTGAGTCTGTACTGTACTACAGTTTTTCTCTGCTATTTGATCAATTGTTTCATGTCGCGTGCAAAATTAGCTAGAATAGAACACTGCATGCTCAAACCGTCAAACGCACCAATCATCTATTGTTAATTGTCTAAATATTACGTGATTTAATGACCAACATCAACACATGAAAATCAAGAACTTTAACATATGGATTCGATGCAACATTATTTGCAGATGTATAAGAATCAACACACACCCCAGAGGATCAAGGCGTGCGCGCCTTAGTTAAGGCCAATGCTGTTGTGAGGGTGCATAGCGGTGCACTGTCTACGGCGAGAGTTTGTATGAGTTTGCGGAGTTTGTCTTTGTTGGATACAAGGCGTGGCCTTTGTCCTTAGGTCTAGAGGCTCTTTTATCCGGCACAGATGATGTGCCATGAGTTGGTGTGTAGGGTCTTTGGCCGGTTTTCCTGAATTAACCGTGCGGTGTATGGTTTTTGGATCCGGTTTCCCTTATTAACTGGATCATTTTCTCTCTTCTATAATGTAAAGGCAGAGCTCCTGCCATTCATGGTCAAAAAACATATGGATTCGATTGAACTCCATGCCATTTTGATTCTATTAGCATATTTGATGTAAACATGTAAAAGGTTATAACCATTTGATTCAACATTGCCATTTTGATTCGACTGGCTACAAAAATTTATTATCGTTTGATTTAACATGGTGTCGTGGCAACGCACGAGTTTTATGCTAGTATCAACATAAGATCATATGTCATACTATCCCTTTTCCCCATCGGGTTTTTTAGGAAAGTATACACGACATATTTATTGACCTCTATATTATATGAATCTATTTCATATTGAGTTAACAGAGGCAATAATCATAATATGCTGTATCATTTTCTCCTTATTTTTCCACTGGGTTTGAAGGAGTTTTAACAGCATATCCTATCATACTCCTCACTTTTTTCCCACAGGGTTTTTGAGGAGATTTAATCAAGATGATGAGTACTTATACAATTAAGCGGTGATTAGGGGGAGTGTTAAAAATAAATATCATCAGATAATTAAGGGTAAATCTCCACTTAATTAGGGAGTACGTTCCCACTCCTGGGAACAGATATCCCGCTCCCGACGGTTCTCCTCTAGACACCCCTACGCCCATCGATCGTGGAACTGCTTGATTGATACCATCGATCCTAGAAACGACGCCTTCAGAGAACTGCCATGATGCCTCTCCAGATTGTATATATAGCCTGTACCAATCATCAATAAAGCATAGATTTCATTCTCTGAATCATTGTCTCTCAATTCCTACTCTAAACAATCCCGACGCCCCTTCGTCCCGGGAAGGCAGCGAAAACGAGCACACGCCAACACGCAAAGCACAAGTCCAAAATAAAGCTCGGAATCTAAACCCCCTGCTCCTCCATGGCCTGATCCCATCGGCCGATCGAACCAGCACGCGAGCTACACCCTCGCGGCCTAGCCGCCTCCCGCCACCTCCGGATGGGCCTCCTCAGCTCCCTGCGGCCGCATCGCCGGGGCGCGGCCCTCTCCGGCGGCGGGCAGTGGCAGTGGTCGTTCCTCGACGCCGTCTGGGCGGTCTTCCTCGTGGCCGTGGTCGTCTTCCTCGCGCTCGTCTTCACGCCGCGCCGCGGCGGGAACGCCCTCAAAACCGCCCTCTCTGACTCCGGCGCGGTGCCGCCCTGCGCCGCCTCGGAGGTGGACCTCCTCCCCTGCGAGGACCCGCGCCGGAGTTCCCGCCTCAGCCGCGAGATGAACTACTACCGCGAGCGCCACTGCCCCGCGCGGGGAGAGGCCCCCGCGTGCCTCGTCCCGCCGCCGCAGGGCTACCGCGTGCCCGTGCCCTGGCCCGAGAGCCTCCACAAGGTGCGTGCCCTCCGCACTGGCTGTTCCACTCAAATCGAGACCTAGTTAACTGTTGTAATTACTTTTGTAGGACCTGGTTGTTTTGTCTTTGGTAGGCAAAATGCGAGTAGTTTGAATCTATCTGATGACTGTGTAGATCGATTTCGGTTTAAGGTGGTTGTAGCATACACCGTGTTATGTATCCTGTGTCGTTATGTGTTGCTTCGATTTGTTATGCAACTGCGGCATGGTACTAGTTTTTGACTAGCTTTTGCATCTCAGGCTCTAATTTGGTCAATATTTTGCATGATTTTCTGTTTCTATGCATGGCCGAAATGCAGTTATAGAATGCTGAGTTACTGGATGATGTCTAGAGGTCTAGAATGCTATATTGGTTCTGGATTTGTGAAGTAGTGGCTAGGATGATTTCTCATGGATATGATTTTTTGGATTCGGAGGTGAAACACACTCTCGTTTTTGCTAACAGTTCTAGTGGTAGTGATCAAGATAAGATTAAGCAAGCGGGTAGGCATAAGTTGTAATGGTATCTCACCCAAGGACTTCCAAATTCAGGGATGCACATTTGAACTGGAAATATAGATTAGATATTGTATCTTGGTTTACTATGCATACATTAACATATATATTTTAGTTCTATTCCTGCTCTGCCGAAACTTACTGCTAAATTTATCATGTAGATATGGCATGGTAACATGCCTTATGGTAAGATTGCTGAAAGAAAAGGTCATCAAGGGTGGATGAAGCAGGAAGGCTCATACTTTATTTTTCCTGGTGGCGGAACTATGTTTCCTGATGGAGCTGAACAATATATTGAAAAGCTTACCCAGTATGTTCCATTAAAAGGTGGCCTCCTGAGGACAGGTCTTGATATGGGTTGTGGGGTAATAATATAATCTCTAAGATGAAACTGTCTATGTTTTGTTTTCCAAGTAAAATGGTTACAGTTATCTTTTCTCTCTGTAGGTTGCTAGCTTTGGTGGGTTTTTGCTCAAAGAGAATATCATGACACTTTCCTTTGCCCCAAGAGATTCACATAAGTCTCAAATACAATTTGCGCTGGAAAGAGGAATTCCTGCATTTCTTTTGATGTTGGGCACACGCCGTCTTCCATTTCCAGCGCAGTCCTTTGATTTTGTTCATTGCTCCCGATGTTTGATTCCTTTTACTGCCTACAGTAAGTAGTGTTTTTCTTATGCATTCAACATGCACATCTTCCCTCCCTCTATCTGACATATACAAACTGGCAGATGGCAGTTATCTGATTGAAGTTGACCGTCTACTTAGACCAGGAGGATATCTGATTATATCCGGACCCCCTGTGCAGTGGAAGAAGCAAGAGAAGGAGTGGGGTGAACTTCAAGCAATGGCACAGTCTTTATGTTACAAGTTGATTAATGTGGATGGTAACACTGCCATTTGGAAGAAACCTAACCAGGCTTCCTGTCTTCCTAGCCAAAATGAATTTGGCCTTAATTTGTGTAGTACTGATGATGATCCAGATGAAGCATGGTAATAATTTTTATCTGTTTTTTCTGTCCTTGAAAATTGTGTTTAGCTCTCAGTATGCCTGAAAGTGTATTGTGTATTTTTATTTATTTGATTATAGAGTTTTACCATGCGCAGGTACTTCAAATTGAAGAAATGCATTACTAAAGTTTCTCTGGCGGAAGAAATAGCCGTTGGTTCCATTGATAAGTGGCCAGATAGGTTGTCTAAACCTTCTGCCAGGGCCTCCCTGATGGATGGCGGAGCAAGCTTGTTCGAAGCAGATACTCAGAAGTGGGTCAAAAGAGTATCATATTACAAGACATCACTTGGTGTTAAGCTTGGGACCGCACGCATACGCAATGTCATGGACATGAATGCATTCTTTGGAGGATTGGCGGCTGCTGTAGCGTCTGATGATGTGTGGGTTATGAACGTTGTTCCTGCTCAAAACCCATTGACACTTGGAGTAATATATGATAGGGGCCTCATTGGAGTTTATCATGACTGGTAAGTATAATATACTTGTCTTGTTCAAATTACAGAAATATTCAGTGACTTGCTGCTCATGTGCTTCTTTTTCGCTTGATTGATTATTGACCACATCACTGACTTCTACTCCGTACATTACAAAGTAGATACAATGTTCATCTTACTTTCCATCTGCTTGCTTGTGGTAATTTTGCAAACACTAGAAAATTATTTATGGGTTCTTCATCCAGGTTTTGCAATTTACTACATATTTATAACTCATCAAGCTTGCGATGTTACAAAATTGCTCAGGCCTGCTAATACATTCTTAGTGATCTGTTTATCTGGGTATTATCAATATAGAATTTATATTGGATATTTACCTCTTCTAGTAGATCTCAAGCATTATATGGCTTCTGAAAAAAAACATTATTTGGCTTTTATGTTGATGCTTTGTCTAAGATCTGTTCACTTACCACTCATAACGCTTTAGTCTTATTTGTCTGACCAAGTATCAGGTTTTTGTATGGTAACCGTTTCACCTACTAAGTCAACAATTGAGAAATGTACACAGATAGACTATTAGTCGATGTTCTTGTTCTTGTTCTGACATGTGGTGAATGTATGCTTTTATTTCCAGGTGTGAGCCTTTCTCAACATATCCTCGTACCTATGATCTTATTCATGCTGATGGAATCAATTCTTTGATAAGCGACCCAAAGTCTGGAAAGAGCAGGTAGACTAACTATAAACTTGACATGATCTAGCATTATTATCTCGTCCTAGTTTTCTGCGCCTTCTTAGTAGTCTAAGTTCTTGAAACACTCAGCATAATTTCAGTACAAACCAAGTAGCACCATACAGATATTATCAGTCCATTTAGGGCCATTTTGGAACAGGAATATAGAAGTACAAAAATAAGAAAAATGCAGGATCAGACAGTCATTTTTCGAAAAGGCGAACACACCCCGGTCTCTGCATCGGCTGATGCATACAACCTCTTGTTTCAAGGATCAGACAGTCATGGCTTATTGAATCTAAAACAAACCGTAAAGATTGCTCAGAACCTTTTTTTACCATGACTATGGCAATTGCTCAGAACTGGTGTTAACTGGTAACTCTATATGTGTAACACATAACTGTCGTGGTAGAATACAAGCAAGTACAGTATACAAGCTTTGTAAGCAAGCTTTACATTTATTTGATGGGGTAAGCACCATCAACTATATGGATGGCACGAACTAAAAGAGCTAACGATTCCATTTCTACTTCTGTCAGATGTGACCTGTTTGATGTCATGTTGGAGATGGACCGCATACTGCGCCCAGAAGGAACTGCTGTTATAAGGGACTCCCCAGATATGATCGACAGAGCTGTACAGGTAGCTCAGTCGATTCGGTGGACTACCCAGGTGCATGACAGTGAGCCTGAATCAGGTAGCACTGAAAAAATACTTGTAGCTACAAAAACATTTTGGAAGCTACCATTAACATCAGGATAGTTTAGTTGTGTCCATGTTTACAATTTCTCTCCCCCTTTAGATTTCCCTAATTTTGAGTCCTTTGGGGAATGGGGTGGATGGATTAACACCTATCAGGTTAACACGGAAATAGCTTTATTTTCTACATCATTGTTTGTTCTTTTAGTAATGAATTAGGTACTCAGATGTGGTGTGATTCTTTCAATGTATTTCGTGACCCTTCCCTCTTCCATTTGGCATGGAATTTTGGATTGATATTCTTTATACGATGATTGTCCCTTGTGAAAATGGTGTGTGGTATCTTCAGTTTGTGGTTACTGCATCCATGTTAGATCTTGCAAACACATTGTAGTTGTAGGAGATTACCGAAATCCTGACATAGTTGCAAACCAATGATAGCATTTCATGTTTGTGCGAGAAGGCTAGTGCATACTGATCGCACCTAATGCATTTGGTGATGCAAAAATGGTCTGTTCTTCAAGTATGATCTATTTTAGTCTGAACATTGCAAATGCGACTGACCATGTAAAAAAAATCGCATTAGCCACAAACAAAGCAGAGTGACGCACGTAGTTTCATGTTTCAACATGTACAATCAGGGTTACTATTCAACGCCTCTTGGACAAAGAATTCAAAAGGGGGCAAGCTTAGAATTCTATACAGCGAAAAGGTATAAAATGCCAAACCCAATCAATTATCTCGATGGCCAGGATGTCGTATCCACAGCTGTGGGAGTCTAACAGGGCCATTGATCTTTTCGATTTAGTTGTCACACTTCCAGCTCGATGTAGGCACGCACGTAAGGTAGTGGCACCAGCCGCAATGGTCGTTGCCGTTCACTCCCCGGAACACCATCAGCAATCCAACCGCAAACCTGTGTACAAACATTGACTTCAGAATAATTGCCAGGCAGCCTACTGGACCAGATTGTATTTGCAATTATCAGAATTTCACTTTGTTGTGTTGTAACGATGCTTACCCTGCAATCGTTAAGAGCAGGGCGATGATCAGAAGAACGATCTGATACGCCGTGTACTTGGACTTGGTTTTGCCGCCGAATGGCTGCTCCGACCATCCGAACCGGGGCTGAATCAGCAGCACGAAGCCGAGGAGGAAACCGGTTGCGAATCCCCCGATGTGCGCGAAGTTGTCGACGTGGGGGAGTATCCCTATCGCAAGGTTGATGGCGGCGATGATGAGCAGGTTCGCCATGGCCGCGACCTGAGGAGTACGGTTCCGTTGGACGTCAGGACAATGTCAAGGTGAATTGCTGAAGCAAATAGAGACATGAGACTAGGGAGGTAAGGGACGGTACCCTGTTGGTGTAGATGCCCCAGTTGGTGATGAGCTCGGACAGCATCGCTCCGAGGAGCCCGAAGAGCGCGCCGGAGGCGCCGACGGAGACGCCATTCCTGATGAAGAGCACCGAGAGGACGCTCCCGCCGACACCAGAGACGAGGTAGACCAGGCCAACCTTCCCTGCAGGACACGACGAGGGCGGCGGAACCGGGTCAGAAAAACAAAAGAAATAAGCGCGTGCGCCGGCCGTGCAGGACCTTGTCGTTCTAGACGGAGTCGTCGGTGACGGCGAGGTGGACGTGGTCGGAGGGCTTACAGAATCCAAATTGCTGCTCGAGGCGGACGCCGACGAAGATGAGGCTGATCATGTTGGCGCCGAGGTGGATGAGGCCGGCGTGCAGCCAGGTGCTCGTCTCCAGCCGCCACGCCTCGTTCCCGTGCACCACCTTGTACCGGTCCAGCCCGCCGTACTTCTCCAGCCTGCAGCACCGCCGATGATCGGAGATCACAATCTAGAGTAGAATCGAAGAATTGGGAGCCGCAAACTCTGTGTGCTGCGCGGCGCGCTTACGTGGCGGCGGAGGGGCCGAAGAGGGGGTTCTCCTTGAGCGGCTGGAAGGAGAAGCGGCGGAGGACGCCGCGGCCGATGCAGTCGCCGCCGTTGCGCGGGCAGTCGTTGTAGTACATCACCACGATGAACATGGCCACGTTCGCCAGCACCACCAGCGGCACCAGCCACGTGTGGTGCTGCCGCTCGTGCAGCCCCGCGTGGTCGTAGTAGAACGGCGACACCGGCGCGTGCTGCTGCCCGTCGACGTTGCTCGCGTTGTACCTCCCCGGCGGCGGCTTGATCCCCGTCGTAGACCTGGCCGGCGGGCCGCCGTTGCCGCCCTCCACGTCAGCGTTCGACATGGCGGGATCGACGATGACCAGCCGCTGCAGGCCTGCAGCTAGCTAGCGGCTTCCTGTTCGCACGGCCGTGCAAACGCGATCCTCCTCTTGGCTTCCTGGCTCCTGAGGTGGAGGTGGAGACGACGACCGGAGAGAGACGAGAGACCCGGTGCTTGGGCCTTTGTGGTGGTTTTAATCGGAGGGCTTTTAATCTAGGGTCGTGTTTGTTTTATCGTTTGTTCAAAAACAATATTCGGCTATTGTTATATCTGGTTGTTGGAGGGGACTAGGAGTTGGCGGGAAGTTTTATATGCAAGATTGGAAGCTTTGTGGGTTCAAGGAGTTGAGCTGATGGCGCAATTAGAAGTTGACCCGTTGGCTCACTTGATGCTACGGTCTAGCTGTATTTAGAGGTAATCTGGAATTGCTCAAACGTTAGGTTAAACTGGGTCACAAAAGGTGAAGTACTTATTTAGAATCAACCAACTGGAATCTTTCGGGTGATAATGATGTCCTCTTATAAACAAATAGAGAATCAGCGAACGTGAGAATTTTAGTCCCGCGGAGCAAACACATCGCTAGACGTCGGATCTTCAAGTGTATGGTGGATGACAATTTTGAAGAAAAAAAATGTCACGTGAAAGATGCAGTGCCCAGCGGAATTAGCGTTTTAAAAATTTCCACATGGGAGGATTGACGTTTTTTAAACTTTTTTTGAAACGAGACAAAAGACTAGTCATTTTCATTGATTAAGAAGAAGAGAGTTTGACCAGTTCATTGCGAGAAATTGGCCAAAAATCGATACAAATGCACCAATATCGTCATGGAACACGACTATATTGGGCACAACCACCGACTAACCTAGCCACATGCCAACAATCGGCCACACACGCTAGCGAAAGCCAGCTCCGATTTTGACGACGAGCTTCGAAAGAGAACTAGGCTTGCACTAGTTGCCCGTCATTGTATTGATTTCAAACACGGATTTTCATAACGTTTTAATATAAATGAAACGGGCTTCTCATGAACATTTCGTTCAGTCTATCGTATTGATTTCAAACACGTTCCCTTGGGGTCGTAGTTGTAACTAGTTCGATATACATTTTTCTTTTAGGTTGTCTGAGCTTATTTTAGAAATCGTTTCAGACCATGCATGCTTAACTTTGGTTTACACTCGATTTTAAAAAAAAAACTTTGTCGGATTTAGCTCACGCTGGAGTAGTTTTCATCTACCCTACGCGCGCGCAGCGCTCTTTGCTTGATTACGAGTACTAATACGTTGCTGGCTATCGCTGTTTACGTCGTTACGCCAGTGATAGGTATGGATGGCAATTGGCATGTGAAGGGTCGCGTTAGTTCAACATTGCTATTACAAGGAAGCATTCCACGCGTTTGTGACACTTCTCCAGGCCAGTTCGTTCATTGTGAACCGTATCCTCGGGATCTGTGCTTACGCTTTCATAGATTGTCGATTTTTGGAGGGGCCAAGTCCGATGGTGATGCACGCCCAAAAAACTGGGTCCTTTTCTTACCTTTTCTGTTCCTTCTTGTGTGCGGACAAGCTTGATTGTTCCTTCAACATTGAGCAAAATCTTCGTTCACACTACCCATTTTGGTAATTTGTAGTATCAATCAGTTCTGTTTCTGCCGCACTGTCATCGCTGCCAGATGTCAATTGCTTGCATTAGGCTGTTTTCTTTTGTAAAAAAATTGATAATAAGGGTTTGCCCCTCTTTTTCATTAACGAAATACACGAGCTACAACGAATAGTTGAAGGTCACACCGCAGTCTTCCTCGCTCCCAGCAAGGTGAGGCTTATTACAGAAACCAAATGGAATAAGTCCAGAAACGGAACCACCACAGCCAAACAAAGTTCCAGGCCCCAACGCAACAAACTTCACACGCACGCATTCTTGAAGAAAACTATCCACTGGTTACTCTTCGACATAGCGGCGCCCATCCTCTCGATCGATTGAAGACGTCTCTGATCACCATCTTCAACAGTTCAGTGCTTCGCTGTAGCATTCTTTGCACCTTTGGTTTGTGCATTTCACTCCAATAGTTAATCCAGTGGCAAATATGATATAAGATTTCAAAGGGATCATTTGGTTTTGGTAGAATGTTCTCAAAACAGACCCTATTTCTAGCTTTCCAAATGGACCAAAAGAAAGCTGCTAGGAAAATTTTAACAGCATATTTTTCAGCCCCAGCAAATTTATCTACCCATCTCCCTAGTTCATCACATTTCCTAGGTTGAACAGGGGAGTTAAAAGTGCATTAGAAAAGTGACCAGATATATCGAGCAATGGGGCAGCTAAAGAAAAGATGTGGGATGGTTTCATCAGCAGCACAAAAATATGCATTTTGTAGATCCGCCCCATCCTCTCCTCCCCAAGTTTACTCTTGTCAATGTCCCCCCCCCCCCCCCCCCACATGACTACCCATAGAAAGGATTTGATCTTCCCAGGTAGTTTCAGCTTCCACAAAACTTTAAAGCTCTTGACGGGTTGTCTAACCTGCAAGGCATTGTATAAAGTTTTGACAGTGAAACCTTTTTGACCCAGTTTCCAGATGACCCAATCATCCCCCTCCCTCAACACAATATTATGGATAATATTCAGCAAATCAAACCAGTCCTTAGCTAAATCTGCCCACAAGGTCCTTCTGAAGAGAAGACAAGATCCAAAGGATCTGATTACCCTGTCAACCTTAATATCCTTATTAAAGGATAAATCATAAGGGTTTCTTCCGAATCCAAGCATCTTTCCAGAAACTAGTTTTATTACCCGAGACAAAAATTCTATCACAGAACCTGTAAAAGATTTCCTTAACTTTCATGAGCCTAGCCCAAAAATTGAGAGGCCCCATTTTTTGGTTGCATTTGGGCCAAAGTGTCAGAATGTAATATTTCCGTTTTAACAAAGTTTGCCACATTCCTTCCTCATTCTCAAGCTTCCAAAGCCACTTGCATAATAAGCTGATATTCATCAGCTCTAGATTTAAAACCCCTAAGCCCCCAGGTCTTTAGGAGTGCAAACAGTCTCCCAGTTAACCGGATGGTATTTCCTAATCCCCTGTACCTCTTGCCAAAGTAATCTTTCCCTAAAAAAATCACATCTCTTCCTAACCCTACAAACTACAGGAAGCCTGTAAAAGGACATCATGTAGGAAACAATGGAAGTAATGCATGAGTTAAGAAGAATGACTCTTGACCCAATATCCATCATTTTTTACTTGCCAACCCCCCCCCCCCCCCCCCCCCCAATTTCTTTTCCATTATAAATTGGAATCCCTAGTACTTCGAAGGTAAAGTCCCCGAATGACCGGTGAAGATCTCCACATAAATGTGAGCCTCATTTTTCCAATTTCTTAAACAATAAACTTCACTCTTAAAAAAATTATCTTGAGTCCAGACATTTGCTCAAAGAGACAAAGCAAAAAAAATAGATTCATAGCATTCTCTTGACCCTCTTCTAGCATAAAAATGGTGTCATCTATATACTGGAGAATGGCAAACACATTCTCCTACAGGTGAGGAACCAGGCCTCTAATTAACCCATTTTCTTGTGCATTCTAAATCAAAGTACTAATGGAATCAACAGTCAAATTGAAAAGGATTGGAGATAGGGGACCCCCCCCCCCCCCTATCTCACAGCTCTCTGAGTGTCGAAATACGCACCCAATTTATCATTTAGCTTAATGTTGACTTTACCACTAGTAATGATGCTAAAAATTAGATCATTAATTTTGTAGGAAACACTTTCTTAACCATAATGTTATACAGAAAATCCCAATTGACATTGTCTTAGGAATTTTCAAAATCCACTTTTAAAAGGACACCAGACATTTTTTTTCCTCTTAACTTCATGCAGAATTTCATGCAAGACCACGAGTCCATGACCCCCTCCATGATAAATCTGTTTTTCATGAAAGCAGTCTGCGTTTTATCTATTATATCATCAACTACCACACCTAACCTGTCATTAAAATCCTTTGTGATAACTTTTAAACTCTCATTCATCAGACAAATGGGTCTGAATTTTTGAATAGTCAGAGCATCTTCACACTTGGGAAGAAGTGTGATAGTACGAAAATTGAGTCTACCAATATTTAAATTTATTGTAGACACACAATTGTGATCAAAGCCAAACAGTTTAATAAAGTCTTGGGTTCCATATGAACGGGATCATGATTCAGGGTCGAAATAAAAAAAATCTATAGTTTAATCCAACAGTCAGTGTATAGAAGAGAACCACGAACTGTAACGCGCTGATAACTCTAAACGCTGGGTAGGCGGGAGCATTTATCTTACCAATCCCAATCGAAAAATTGGATTTCCAGAGGCTACTGCAATATCGTCGGCTTCAGCAATGTTCGAACCTCTTCGAAAAAAGAAGAAGAAGTAATGTTCGAACTCGTAATCCACAGCCTGCCACGATGTCGACGCCTGCTTGCTTTCCGCCAGAATGCCAGATTGGATATACACGACAACCTGTAAAAAAGATTGGATATATTACCTCCGTCTTGAAATATAAGTTTTTTTAGAGAGCTAACTTAGCTTTCTAAAAAAGCTTACATTTTGGGACGGAGGTAGCACCTATATGGCAAAGCACGAGTTTTGTGAATAAACACCACAAATATTTCAGACGGACCCAACACGCAGTCGAGCCAGGTACAAGCTCTCCGTGTGTTCTTGCAATTCCGTTTGCTTCACTGCTACGTCCTACCTCGTCTAGATAATAGCACGGCACATTCACCGCCAGCTCGTACGTGCATCCACCTGCACGGCTACTTTCTCGACACTATTTTTTTCGCGTGATCTATGCAAGTTAAGTGGTCTTTTCTTTCACAAAACCTTGAGAGTGAAAGTTTCTTTTTTGAAGAGTGACTCGTTCTAATTCATAATTTTGTGTATGAAGGTGGTGTAGCTATTAAATTCAATGATAATATTGGCAAATACTTTGAAACAAAAAAGTTTTAGGCATGATGTCATATTATCATCCATGCTATTTAATATAGTGACTGATACGTTAGCTATTATTATTGAGTGTGCAAAAAGTGACCAAATTGAGGGAGTTGTTTCCCGCCTAGTCAACGATGGACTATCTATCCTTCAATATGTTGATACGATTATATTCATTGAGCATGATCTCAAAAGGAAAGAAATCTAAAATTATTTTTATCAGCTTTCAAGCAAATTTTAGGTCTAAAGTAAATTTCCACAAGAGCGACATTTTTGTTTGTTTTGGCGAGGCCGAGACAAGGTTGTCCAATATGCTGCACTTTTTGGCTCTGGGCAAGGCCGATTTCCTATTAGGCTGGTCATAGTGCATAGTATCATGCATATTGAAAGGATTGGTACGGGCGACTAGAGGGGGGGGGGGGGTGAATAGGCGCTAAGTCAATTTTTAATCGTTTTCAATTTTAAGGCTTGACACAAAGTAAATTCACTAGATGTGCAACTAGGTGAATTTCCTATAAGTGGCAAGCATGCAAGTAAACAAGTAACTAGCAAGATACAAGTAAGGAAAAGAAATAACCGACGAGTGGAGACCGGAGACACAAGGATGTATTCCCGTAGTTCCTTCCTTTTGAGGGGAAGTACGTCTACGTTGGAGAGGTGTGGTGACACGGAGTCTACCAACGCCACAAAGGCTCACCTTGTTCTCCGGTGAGCAAGCCACGGAGGCTAGCTCGTTTCCACTAAGCGGTGGTATTGGGGGAACCACGAAACCCTTACACGGAGCTTGGGGCACAACTCTACAACTCAATTAGAGGCTCCCAAGAACGCCACGGAGGCTAGAAACACCACAGAGATGAGTCAATCAATCACTTACAATACCTAGGGTTCCAACAAACCCTAGGCTCAAATCCTCCAAGCAAATGGAGGGGGAAATGAAATTCCTTCGGTGAAGATGATGGGCTAGGTCTCCTCCTTCGAATCCCCAAAGGGATTCAAGTTCTATTGGCTAGAGGTGGAGATCTAGAGCTTTGGAGCTTGGCAGCAATGGAGGTGAGAGAGTGTGAGCCGCAGCCTTGACTTGAGGTGGAAGAAGCCTTTATATAGTCCAAGACAAGGACTAGCCGTCGCTGCCTTTTTAGGCCGGAGTCTCCGGGGTCCAGAGCCCGGAGTCTCCGGGGTTAGTCGCCAAGGCCGGAGACTCCGGGCCGGAGACGAGCTCCTGCCAAAGCTTCCGGGCAAAGTCTCCGCCCCCATATCTGGGGCGAGCGACACAAGGCGAAAAAGGACCCCGGAGTCTTGGGCCGGAGTCTCCGGTCCCTGACCCAAAGTCTCCGGCGCAGAAATGGCTGCAACAAGAATCTTCAGATTTTCACCTACAATGAAGATTATACTGAGACAAAAGGTTAGATACCTGAGTATTGACAACAAACACCCAAAAATATATTTTGCAAGAAAATGCTCTTTCAATCTCCCCCTTTTTGGTGTTTGATGACAATACTAAGGTTCAAGTAAAAGATCAACATAATATAGGGTGAGCTCCCCCTAGATGTGTGCAACCTACAACAAAAGCTTGATGCAAATGCACACATACTAGACACAAAGCTCCCCCTAAAATAATGAACCAAGATCATGTGCATAATATAGAGAGAACAATATGAAGTAATAAGGCATGACAATTACAATAAAGCACACCACAAGTCTCACACCATATTAAGATAGGTACCACAACGAAGTTCAAATTTTTAAAGAACTAAGTACTAGAAGAGAGCACAAGCATAGGCAAATGAAAGCTCAACAAAAGAAATGCTTGTGCCCGACCCTTGCAAATCCCCGAAAACATACTAATAGAACTCTTCTCCCCCTTTGGCATCGAGACACCAAAAAGGGGAAACGAGCGATGCTACACGTCCCAACAAGTCACTCGTCATCGTCCTCATCGTTGCCCTCATAGGAAGGATCTTCATCATCACCCATAGGACCCTTGCCATGACTGGAGGAGGACGGATAGTTGGGCTTCGAGACTTCATCGAAATCTCCCCATTGGAGTGAGCTACCCATCTCTTTGTTCCAAGCACCATAGCTGAGAGTGTCCTCTGAGTCTGAAGGAGGATGCTCTGGAGGAGGAAGGTTGCGGATAGCACGAAGGTGTTCAACCATCAAGCCTTGGTTGTGAGTGATATGCTTGTTCTGAATGTAGATGTTGTGCTGCTCCTTGCGAATATCCACTCCCATACAAAGCATGGTCCTCTTGAACCAAGAAAGTTTCTTGATCTCCTTGTTGACTTCTTCTTTGTTGCGCGAAGTAAAAGGCTGGTTGCTAGCATTCTTGCTTCTCCTCTTTGGTGGAGAAGGAGGAGCAGCCCGAGTTACTTCAATCTCTTCCTCACCCTCTTCTCCTTCCTCATCAACATCATCCTCATCACCTTCCATGTCTTCATCTTCTTCATCTTCACTAGCGGAGGCAAAGGGTTCATTTGTCACACCCGGTGCCGGTTTCTTTTGAGGCTTCACGGATTTGTGCTCAACCAACTTGGAGATGTCAACACAAAGAGTGTAGTTGGGAGACTTCCTCTTGATAAGCTTCATCACATACGGAGCATAGACCGGGGCTTTCTTGGAAAGAATGCACTCATACATTTCCCGGTGAATGAAGTCCATGACATCAATGGGTTCAACTTGAGCTTCTTGGCCTTTGCAAAAGACTTCATGAGAGTAGGCAAGTAGGTTGACCAAGCCACCACGAAGAGCATCCAAATTACCCGCGCTTGGGGCAATATTCTCACGGAACACACGGAGAAGAATGTTGTATCTAGTTCTCAGACCATAGGACTCCCCAACAACAATCTTCTTGCCTTGATCAGCGGCATCTTTTGTGAGCTTACCATAGAGGGGAGCAAGCGCCTTCTTGTTGTAGGCAACTCCGGAGATATGCATCCTTGCACCACTTGGCGCATGGTTCCCCCTGAATGGGTATCCAAGCTCTTCCGCAAACTCAATGAAGTTGGATTTGATAACTTGATCACCGGTCATCCATGTCATGGGAAGCTCTTCTCCATCTCCAAACACAAGAGTTGCAAAGAATTGGTGCACGAGGAGAATGTTGTAGTCTTGCTTGAGTTGCATGAGCGGGTGAAGACCAAGCTTTTCGGTGATCCAGAGGGCTTCCTTGAAGTAATCACTCTTGTGAAGATGTTCAAAATGAACCACCTTTTGAGGGCAAACTTTGTGGGTGAGGTTGGCATAGAGCTCGGTGCAAATGAGTTCTTGCTCCCTTCGATAAAAACAGTGATCATTGGTGTTCCTTGGCAAATCATACATCTTCCTCTTCCTCATATCTGCAAACTCGGGAAGTGACATGCCCTTGAGAGTTGGCAAGCGATCAAACTTAGCCTTTTTGGCCCTTTCTTCCTTAGCCAACTGAGCCAAACGAGCTTTCTCTTTCAGAGCATCCCTAGCAACTTCAGCAGCACTTTGCCTTTCCACATAACAATCCTTGGCCGGGTCATAGTCAAAGGTGTGCTTCCTAGGGAGACGCTTGCGACGACCACCTGCACTGCTACCTGTGAAGGGAATGGCACGAAGTAGCAAGGGAAGAGTCAAAAACATGCTCAGATGAAAGGAGAATAGCATCTTGTGGAGTCAAATTGTGAAAAAATCGATCTACACCGGAGTCTCCGGTGTCTGACCCCGGAGTCTCCGGCCTTTAGAGGGCGGAGACTTCAAAGTCTCCGGGGTTTGGACCCCGGAGACTCCGGGCAACACGAGGTCAGACAAGGGAGGCTAGGGTTTGCTCGAGAAATTGCACAAAATTGATTCTACATGATGCTAGATACTCAAATTGCCGAATGAGTAACCCCATGAATAAACAACAAGTACTTCTTCCAATCCTTTGAATCTAGAGGAATCTAGATGGGAGGAGGAGGAGAATACCAGATGGCTCCATGGAGAAGCAAGCAAGCCGGAGGGAGAAGCTTCCGGAGGCTTGGAGAGGAGGGAGGCCGGCGGCAATGGCGGATCCGGGGCTGGGGAGGCGGTGGCGTCCTAGGGAGAAGAAGAGTGGGGGGTGAATGAGGGTAACCGGCTGGTTGCCCTCACCCCGACCCTTTTTACCCAGGGAGAAACCGCTAGGGCCGGAGTCTCCGGGGTTGGTAACCCGGAGTCTCCGGCCTCCAGACACCGGAGTCTCCGGGGTGCAAACCCCGGAGTCTCCGGCCTGCCTCGACCAGATCACACAGCTGTGAATTTGAGCATGTTTCTTCGAAAGATGGAGCAAGTTTCAGATGAAGGGGATAGGCTTGGGTCAGAAAGAGGTCACTGAGTGGTACTTAGTGTTCATGTTTGCAAAAATGCAAATAAAGCTCAACTAAGGCCAAACATGAACACATTCCCATTGAAAAGGCAATAAAATGCAAATAAGGCTCAAATGGGAACAAACCTTCACTTAGGAGGTCGGTGGCCGAAGCCACCATGTTTGAGTATAAAAGTATGGCACCGCGAAGATATATCTTGGGCCCAAAACCAAAACTCATCAATTAAGCTCAAAATTGTCCCAAAAGACAAAAGGAACACATTGCTTGCTATTGGCATTATGGGGGGAGGGATAGTCCAATCAATTAGGACCGCACTCCCCCTATATCCATGCCCACACCTAGATGGGAACACACGCTATCATATGGGAATGTGTGCACACGATCAAGCCACATTGCAAGAGTCTAGGATATTCAATTCATGCCTCAACTCTCGGAATCTTGCTTCATCAAGAGGCTTCATGAAAATGTCGGCGAGTTGGTCTTGTGTACCTACATAAGATAGGTTAATCTCACCTCGGTTGACATGGTCACGGATGAAATGGTGGCGGATCTCGATGTGCTTGGTCTTGTTGTGTTGAACCGGATTATGGGAAATCTTGATGGCACTCTCATTGTCACACAAGAGTGGCACCTTGTCAAAGTGAACACCATAATCCTCCATGGTTTGCCTCATCCAAAGGAGTTGAGCACAACAACTCGCGGCCACCACATACTCGGCTTCGGCGGTGGAGAGAGACACACAATTTTGCTTCTTGGAAGACCAACTAACCAAAGACCTACCAAGAAATTGGCAAGCCCCAAAAGTTGACTTCCTATCCACTTTGTCTCCCGCCCAATCCGAGTCCGAGTACCCTACAAGCTCAAAGCTTGCTCCCTTCGGGTACCAAAGGCCAAAAGTTGGGGTATCAATCAAATATCGGAAAACTCTTTTGACCGCCATTAGATGGCTTTCCTTAGGGGCGGCTTGATATCGTGCACACATTCCCACACTAAGCATGATATCCGGTCTAGATGCACAAAGATAGAGCAAAGACCCAATCATAGAGCGATAAAGTTTTTGATCCACTTCTTTACCATTAGGATCGAGATCAAGAGTAACCTTTGTATCAAATTTGGACAAATGGACACCTTTCTTAAGATAGAAGCACTTACAACCGAATACCCAAAAGTACTTGATATTAGGCTTCTTTCCAATGAGGATCTCATAAGGAGTCTTGTTCAAGCCCTTGCGGAGATATAACCGGTTTGATGTATGACATGCGGTATTAATGGCTTTGGCCCAAAAGTTATACGGAGACTTGAATTCCGCTAACATGGTCCTAGCCATATCAATAAGAGTCCGGTTCTTCCGCTCGGCTACACCATTTTGTTGAGGAGTATAGGGAGATGAGTATTGATGACGGATCCCCTCCTCACTGAGAAAATCATTCAAGGTGTAGTTCTTGAACTCGGTGCCATTGTCACTTCGGATCATCAATATGTCTTGACCATATTGGCGTTGCACTTCATTGGTGAAGTCTTTGACGGTTTGTTGAGTCTCACTCTTGTGTGCCAAGAAGAAGACCCAAGTATATCTTGAATAGTCATCGACAATCACCAAGCAATACTTCTTTCCTCCAAGACTTGCATAAGTGGGAGGGCCAAAGAGATCCATATGAAGGAGCTCTAGGACCCTCTTTGATGAAATGATGGTCTTGCTAGGATGAGGAAGTTCATGCATCTTTCCTTCAATGCAAGCTCTACACACACGATCTTTTGAAAAGGTGAGATCGGTTAGTCCTAGGATGTGGTTGCCTTTGTGGAGACTTTGCAAAGTTCTCATATTGACGTGGCCTAGCCGGCGATGCCAAAGCCAACCCACATCAACTTTAGCCATGAGGCACGTCGCGGCTTTAGTGACCTCCTTCGAGAAGTCGATCACATATAAGCCATTTTCGACGTGCCCAACATGAGCTACATTAAGAGACTTGCTCCACAAAAGAACTACAATCCCAACATCAAAGAAGGTTGCAAAGCCCATCTTAGCAAGTTGAGCAACGGAAAGAAGATTATATGAAAGGGACTCAACAAGCATGACATCTTCCACGGTAACATTGTGAGAGACAACAACCTTGCCGAGACCCAATACCTTTGATCTAGAAGAATCCCCATAGGTGACGTAGCCCGCATGGGATGAACCGGTGCGAAGCTCCTTCACCATTTCTTTGCTCCCGGTCATATGATTGGTAGCACCACTATCAATTATCCATTGACCACCACCGGAAGCAAAGCCCTACAAGAGATCAAGTCTTGACTTTAGGTCCCCATTTCTCAATGGGTCCTTTCTTGTTAGTGACAAGGGTCTTTGGAACCCAAATAGACCATGCAACATATTCATTTAATGAACCAACAAATTTAGCATAAACATGTCCATCACGTGCACGGCAAAGAACATAAGAAGGATTATATTTTCCCGCAAAGTTATTATGGTTAGGCATAGCCTTCTTGGCATTCCCAATAACTTCCCTTACCTCCTCCTCAAACACATTACCATTCTCATCATAGCATATTTCATTTGAAGTATGCTTCTTAGATGGGGGAGGAGGCGCGGGGACACTATTTTTCTTCTTCTTCTTATTCTTCTTGGACTTGGAAGCATATCCAAGTCCCGTCTTGTCACCATGTTGCTTTTGAGCATTCAAAAACTCATCAAGCATCTCATTTCCCTTTAGGGGAACTTTCTCACAAGAGGGGTTAGTGGAGCATGAACTTGCAACAAATGTGCTAGAAAGAGAATTGGTTGCTTCATTAGCAATTATAAGATTTAGTTTCTCATTTTGCAACCTAAGTTCATTAGCAACGGATTGAGCAATATCACGATCACTTTTAAGTTTAGCAATATCCAAATTGTGAGATTCTTCAAGACCCAACATGGATGTCTCAAGTGCCATCCTTTGGTCATGCTCTTCCTCAAGAGATTGAGTAAGAGAAGCAATTTCATCGGCATAGTCACGAGCATGCCCTTCAAGTTCAAAAATGTGTTCATCATTTTTATCATTTAGTTGAATGGCTTCATTACATTGATCTAGGAGAATCTCAAAGCGAGCTTTGGTCTCCCCATGCAAGGTTGACATAAAAATGTCCATTTCATTTAGATCATCATTATCACCAACATATTCAACACAATCCATCAAAGATAGGCTTTTAGGTATGATGGGTGTGAGAGGAGGTGATACCTTTGTAGCGTGAGCCATGAGACAAGTCGCATTGTGGTTGGTGCGCTTTGATTCATTTGCGGAAGCGAATAGGGATGATGAGGGGGTAGGTTGGGCAATGGCGATGGCGGCCCTTCCTACTTCCTCATGATCACTTGCATCATCCTCGGAGAGGTACTCTTCTTGAGTTATCAAAGCGTGAGTTGGAAGGACTCTCTTCTTGTCGGAGTTTCTTGGGTATGACTTGGACTTCATTTCCTTGCGGACAAGCCTTCCATTGTGATCTTCAACTCTTTCATATGGACACTCGGCAATGAAGTGGTTAGTGTTACCACAATTGTAGCAAGTCCTCACTCTACTTGTGGCCTTTGGCTTGGAGGGACTAGATGACTTCCACTTCTTCATGAATGCCCTTTGAGCAAGCGCCATGTGCTCGGCATGAGCATACTTCATATCCTCGGGGCTTCCACTCATTACTTCTTCCTCTTCCAACAAGCTTTCTTCTTCATGATAGATGACTTTGGCCTTCAAAGCAAGGTTGGGAGCACGCACACCACGTGCACGAGCTAGAGCATCATCCGCATTCTTCTCGGAGATCTTCCTTGCCATCATCTCTTGCAAAATGTCATGAGCGGACATCGTCCGGAAATTTGCATTTCCCTTGATGGAGTTCACGGTCTCCTTATGGAAGGGCAAGAGAGCTTGAATGAACTTCCTCTTCATCCATCTCCAATCACATTGGGTGGAGCCAAGATCCGTTAGCTTCACTTGGAGTGACGAGAGACGCCTATGGAGTTCTTCGGGAGTTTCACCATCAAGCATGGCAAAGTTGTCCGCTTCATTGGAGGCTTCATCAAACTTGGATTCTTGAATGCTCTCATTCCCAATGAAGAGGTTGGTGAGAACATCCCAAGCTTCTTTGGCGGAGGTGATGTTGCGGACGAACGCCTTGTCCTTCTCGGTAAGAGACATGTGAATGAGATGCAAGGCGGAGGCATTGAGTTGCTTGTCGATTTGCTCCCAAGGTAGCAAGTTGGTCAAATCCTTGGAAGTTGGATGGAAACCCTGCTCAATGATCCTCCAAAGCTCAATAGACACAAAGTTTATGTGAGAGCGCATGTTATCTTGCCAATTGGCAAAGCTAGAAGCATCAAGTGGTGGCGGTGGACCGCAAGAAGCAAGGTGTGGCATTTGAAGATGTCTTCCAGAGACATAGCTCGTGGGATGTGGAATTCCCGGACTATGCCCCCGAGAGGTGTCATCTTTGTTGGGGGTGTCATCTACCTTGGGGGGTTCCTCTCCGCCCTCATCCCCATCCTCATCCGGATTATCCTCGTTTAAGACGGGCTTACCCGAGGAATCAACCGGGGTCGGTGGAGTGGTACTAGACGTTCCACTCACGAGGGCGTCAAGTTGAGATTTTTGGCTTTCCATGGCTGCCATCATAGCATCCATACGTGCCATTATACTATTTAGATCCCCCTTAGTGGCGGGTTCCTCTTCGCCCATAACCTCTTAGGCGGTTAAGCCCAATCAAAGAGCACTAGACTCTGATACCAATTGAAAGGATCGGTACGGGCGACTAGAGGGGGGGGTGAATAGGCGCTAAGTCAATTTTTAATCTTTTTCAATTTTAAGGCTTGACACAAAGTAAATTCACTAGATGTGCAACTAGGTGAATTTCCTATAAGTGGCAAGCATGCAAGTAAACAAGTAACTAGCAAGATACAAGTAAGGGAAAGAAATAACCGACGAGTGGAGACCGGAGACATAAGGATGTATTCCCGTAGTTCCTTCCTTTTGAGGGGAAGTACGTCTACGTTGGAGAGGTGTGGTGACACGGAGTCTACCAACGCCACAAAGGCTCACCTTGTTCTTCGGTGAGCAAGCCACGGAGGCTAGCTCGTTTCCACTAAGCGGTGGTATTGGGGGAACCACGAAACCCTTACACGGAGCTTGGGGCACAACTCCACAACTCAATTGGAGGCTCCCAAGAACGCCACGGAGGCTAGAAACACCACAGAGATGAGTCAATCAATCACTTACAATACCTAGGGTTCCAACAAACCCTAGGCTCAAATCCTCCAAGCAAATGGAGGGGGAAATGAAATTCCTTCGGTGAAGATGATGGGCTAGGTCTCCTCCTTCGAATCCCCAAAGGGATTCAAGTTCTATTGGCTAGAGGTGGAGATCTAGAGCTTTGGAGCTTGGCAGCAATGGAGGTGAGAGAGTGTGAGCCGCAGCCTTGACTTGAGGTGGAAGAAGCCTTTATATAGTCCAAGACAAGGACTAGCCGTTGCTGCCTTTTTAGGCCGGAGTCTCCGGGGTCCAGAGCCCGGAGTCTCCGGGGTTAGTCGCCAAGGCCGGAGACTCCGGGCCGGAGACGAGCTCCTGCCAAAGCTTCCGGGCAAAGTCTCCGCCCCCATATCTGGGGCGAGCGACACCCGACGAAAAAGGACCCCGGAGTCTTGGGCCGGAGTCTCCGGTCCCTGACCCAAAGTCTCCGGTGTGAAAACACCGGAGTCTCCGGGCAGTAGACCCGGAGTCTCCGGCGCAGAAATGGCTGCAACAAGAATCTTCAGATTTTCACCTACAATGAAGATTAGACTGAGACAAAAGGTTAGATACCTGAGTATTGACAACAAACACCCAAAAATAGATTTTGCAAGAAAATGCTCTTTCACATATGATACTAGTATATGATACTACTTCTATAATGGATAGTATCATTTATAGTATCATAATCTTGTTATATTTATTAATTTGTAGAATCTCAATGCAAAACAATGTACAAGATTTATCTAGCATTAAATTTTCTTGTAATATGTGCTATGATATAGTATCTACCTATGATACACTAATCATCTCTCTCTTCCTTAATTAGATGCCACATCAGCATTTTAGTTGGCCTAAGATACATGATACTAGCTAAGATACTAGCACTATGGCTAGCCTTAGGTATATGGGTATTCTGATAACATTATCTAGGAGGAATATGGATACTCACTAATGCTAAATAAAAACACGTTGGAAAGGCTACAAAAGAAAGTAAGTAGATGGAAAAGAAAATTATTTTATCTAGGAGGAATATTAGTTCTCATAAGTTTGATACTAAACAATATGGTATTGTATATGATTTATTTCTTCCAGCTACCAAGAGGAGTTTTGAATAGGTTGGATTATTCTTGATCTAGGTTCCTTTACCAGGGAGATAGGGAGAAAAAGTATTGACACCTACATGGAGTGTGGTTTGTCGACCCAAAGATCAAGGTGGGCTAAGAATTCATGGCCTTGAGGTCAAGAATAAAGCACTCCTAGGCTATCAACTAAAGACAGAGTTTGCCAAATTATAACAAAAAGAAAACACAATAGGCTCACGTGCTTTGTACCAAGTCTATTGGAGACCCGGTGACTCATATATCCGTGCAGGTCTAATGGTGATGAGGAAATACTTCTTATAATTTGGATATTTTACCATTAAGAATGGCTCGAAAGTTTGGTTCTGGGAGGATAAATGGTTGGGTAATGGTACACTCCAAGAACAATATCCAACTATATATAACATTCTTCGTAATAAGAGAAATACCATCGCTAAGTATTATAGTCCTCCCCATCAAACGTGACGTTCAGATTTTGTTAGCCCTAGGCTCGTATCATGGACTTTGTCGCAAAATTGTTTGGCAATGGTCCAATTAGCGAAATGTGCGATGAATTTCGATATAGTCTACATCAAAGTGAAAAATTCTTTGTTGACTCTATTAATAGAGCACTTGTACGAGTTCAGCTGTGCTAGTTGATAAGAACAGAGAGACCATTTCAAAAAAAAAGGTTGATAACAACAACAAAAAATCGGAAGACAAACGCAATTGGCATGGAAATATAAATTGTATATTTTGTCATGATAATGAGACAATAAAACACTTACTTTTCCAGTGTAAATTTGATAATCTATATGAACCAAGTGGCTTCTAATTGCATCCACCGCGTAATCTTGCTAATATTTTTTGCAGTTGGCTACATGCCGGGGCGGAGGGATCTTGTGGTTCTTCCAATCGCCGGTATTTACAGCCTTGCGCTTGGGCTGCCTCCTACCTCTTATGTCACTCCGGCATGGAGGTGACTGGCGGCGTGGGGGCCTGCTAGCCTCACGAATAATGGCGGCGGTCCTAGGATTCCTTCTATCGCCATGATGATGATCTGCTGGTGCTTGTCCCCATCGATCTGGCGGAAGTGCCGTGTTCCGAAAGGCTCTGTCGGAGCTCCATGGGGTGTTTTATGCCTGGAGTTCGCCGGATCGGGTGGAATTCGGTCGTGCGCACCCGTGTTTGGTTCCGTGATGCTGGCGAAGAATGACATGGAAGCTGAGATCTGAGGTATAGCAATGGTGGCTCGAGTCTTTATGGCAAGGAGGAATTGGCTTGGTGATTTGTGACTTGGAGCAGCGGTATGCTAGTGGAGGCGACAGCACAGGAGAAGTTCAAAGTCCTACCTTGCAGGATGAAAATCCAAGGTCTTGGTTGTGTCTGGCAATGATCTTGTTGAAAGCAATGTTTTGTGAGCGAGGACTTTCTTTAGGATGAAAACCTAAGATCTATGATCGTGCGACGACGGCGTTTGTGCGCTGTTTCCTTCTTGAAGACGTCGCGTTTTGGAGAAGGTGTATTTCTGGTGTTGTTTTGGTGATGTGTACTGCTGATACAAGAAATTGATCACTTTTGCTGATACGGCCACGCATGTACGCCCGCCCGTTGAAACCGATCAATCACGCTAACCGAAGAGAGAAATAATGTACTTGCTGGAGTCAGCGCTAGAGTCCGTCCGTCACATTCTTTTGCTTAATTCCACGGTGATCACATCACAGCTGGATGGTCTCCGTCAGCCAACGAACCTGCAGCCGAAATGTCCCGGCCGTGCGTGCGTACTGACGGAGCGGAGGAGGGGGCGTCGGCGGCGAGGCCAGCGGCGGGCCGGCTGGCCGGGCCAATCGGGTCGGAGACATCGTACGTGGTTGGCACGACAGTTGGGTACGGGGCGGAAACATTGGTGTATGCGTAGCGTAGAGCGACCTGCGGGCACGTCGGGGACTCGGGGTACGAGATGCTACACTGGCAGGCACCCTTGGAGGTGTTGTCTCGACAGTTGGCGTCTCGATACGTCCTGCGCTTCACCCTGAGAGAGACGCGCCGGCAAGCGACCACGTACGGTGATCCTACCTGCAGAAATACTCTACAGCGTACAGGTTGAATGGTTGATGCAGAGTGCGGAGGTCCGAAAAGCTGCTGATCAGCGATGGAGCCACGTCGAGCTCGGGTGTTGTGGTGATCTGTCTTCCGTCCCTTTGGCGTTCGCTTTGGTGGTGTCGAAGGAGGAGGATAGACGCTGGTTTTTTGCATAGGTTTATCCTATCTTTTCAGTTCTGTAAGGTCTGTTCGTTCGTAACTTGTAACTTGTTTTTATCTTATGAATAAAGAGCGGATTACAGTGTCAAAAAAAAAGCTGATTGCAACAAGGTGATGAAATTTTACATTAGCAAATCGTGCCAGCTCTTCCCCACAAAAAATAAAGAAAATTAGTACTAGCTCAAAAGCCCGGCATTTTCTCAGAAACACACACGGGCTATCTGTAGGCCGACTTTTTTTTTTAATCGGCATGTGTCATGTGTGGGGAGACTTGGTTCGTGTTCGTTTATCTTTTTGAGGGGTGGAGACTTGGTTCGTGAATGTCCGTCCGGCGATTCCTATGCTCCGCCCGCGGGCGGGCCTTTGTTTGCTCCGCCCGCGAGCGGAGTGCTATGGGCCGCGGTCCATCAGTGCGTGCCCAGTATTTTTTTCTGTACGGTTTGATGTTCTGTTTTACGGTTTTGTTTTCTGTTTTTTTTCTTTGAACGGGTTTTTGCGGTTTTCTAGCATTTGCTTGGCTGTTTTTTGAACTTTTTTCAAACTTTAAAAAATTGTTTGAAGAATTTTCATAAATGTTCAAACTCGAAATTTTGAACAAATTATTTTTCATAAATGTTCAAACTCAAAATTTGTTCAAATTTTTTTTAAAAAAAAATCAAATTTTGTTCAAATTGTGAAATTGTTCAAAATTGAATTTTTTGTTCAAACTCGAAATTTGTTCAAAATTCGAATTTTATTCAAACTCAAAATTTGTTTAAAATTTGAATTTTGTTCAAACTCGAAATTTGTTCAAAATTCAAATTTTGTTCAAACTCGAAATTTGTTCAAAATTTAAAATTGTTCAAATTTCAGAAAAAAATAATAGAAATAAAAACAGAAAAAAGGAAATAAACTTCTCTACTGGGCCGGCCCAATTGGCGCTCCCACGGGCGGAGCTATCCTAGCTCCGCCTTGAAGCGGAGCATAGGACCTCCCTGTCCGTCCTGCCTGCCGTGAAATCTTCCAGATGGGCCTCTTCGGCCTGCAAGGCCATATAGAGCTAGGCTTTCGGCCATTTGTTAGTTCCATGGTTCGAACTCGATCTGCATTTTCAAGCTAGAGTACATGTGGCGGAGCCAGAAATGGAGACAAGGTGGTGCTAAACTGCTAACATATTGCACACAAAAACTTGAATAAGAGATTTTTTGTTGAATCGTTGTGACCTGCTTTCTTGGATTATTCAGCTGGATCGGTGCTACGGTACCGGCAACACCGGACGCAGTTCCGCCCCTATACGTGAGGTCAACAATTCTTTGGTTCCAATAGTGCGGGACATCGTAGTGGGATCATAAACAAGTTGTAGCAACTAATGGGAATATATGCCTTCGAACGGTGCTCCCAACAAAATGACGCCACTACGGCGGTGTTCTTCCGCGTCGGCGAGAGCCTCCGGCTCTACCTTCTACTCCCTCCGTTTAGAAATATAAGATGTTTTAGCTTTGTAAAATGAGTGTATATAGACATCTTTTAGTGTATAGATTCGAGCGAATCTATATACTAAAAGATGTCTAGATACACTCACTTCATAAAACTAAAACATCTTATATTTCCGAACGGAGGGAGTATATGCTATCTTTCGACAATAGCCTCTCTCTAAGCGTTTTCGCAAGATAGATAGAAGGAGCTATTGTCAGTCATAGCGTGTTCATAGCCTCTACATCGCTGAATTTGCATGTGTAGTTTAGATTTGCTATCCTCTCCACATCTCGACCGCGAGATTCAAGCATACCTAATCACATGCTTGACACTGCATCAAAAAGCTCTTTTGGTGAACAAAAAAAATCCAAGCGTGAGTCACAATTATGAGTGCCACTTCATGAATGAAAGGCTTAGAGAGGTTCGCCGAGAAGATTAACCCATATATCAGCGACATCATCTTGTTTAAGTACCACAACGAGGGTTTCAAGTTCAAGTTTTTCAGGAAGACCAACTCCACGCATGCGACGTTCAAGTGTTGCCGCCATGGTACTTGATCAATGCCATGGTATCTCATCTTTGCCCTTATGTACTTCCTTCGTTCACAGTTACTTTGCATCTTGAGTTTAATTAAAGTCAAACTTTATAAATTTGACCGAATATTGTGGAAAAGATATAACATTTGCTAAGTTAGTCCTGTGGCATTAGAATTGTCATAAAGTATAATTTCATCTTACATGAATTTGGTATTATGGATGTATTTTTTATCTCATAAAGCATATCTCATTGTTATGTGCCAAATATACTAGCTACCAAACAGCACTGGCTTGCGTGTGGTGAGCCTCACAAAATAATTACAGGCAACCAAAACAAAGCAACGTTTTCTCTTATCAGTGTACGAGGCCATCCTCGGCCGGCCATGCCCTAGGACCGAACCTGAAAAGGACCTCCAGACAGACTACCTATCAGTCTATCACGCAGTCACGGGCTGGGTTTCACGTTGACCTGAAGAAGAATCGTCGCGCTCTCGTGCCTTGCGAGCGCAGGGGCCGAGCAGATAACGACTGGTGCGGAAAGGTGGCGTCCCAGGTCATGTAGCTGGTGCGCAGCCTGAAGCTGCCCTCCCTGACGAGCCAGGCTGTTGCTGGGGTTGCAAGTCTGCGTGGGCGACCAGACAGATTCGCTGCAGGTTCGATACGATAACGAACCAGGAGTCTGCAGCCTGTGCTTGTTGACACACCGGTATCATGTGATCACCACGAACGTGGATAGAAAACAAAATTATACCAGAACGAACATTGGAACACACGGCTTAGACCAGCCACAGTGTGGTTTCAAAGCGGTTCGAACTAGGAAGGAAAAAGTCCAAAACAAACCTTGAATTCGTAGAGTTTAGCGAAATCGAACCCTGAACTCCTAATCGCTGAAATTGACACTCTCAACTCTGTGATTCCGGTCTAATCTTAACCCTGATTCGTTTTAAGCTGGAAAACGCTTACTTGGCAGGGATTAGTGTCAGCCGTGGGCCCTGGTCTAACCTTACCCACTTGATAGCGGAGCGCGACCGAACCGTTATGCATTGGTGAGAGAGAGAAAAGGGGATCGAGGAGTTAGGGTTCCAAGGAAGGGGCGGCGGATTGGATTTGGATCCGGGCAGTGGAGCAGCGAGGCTTGCCGGAGGTGGAGCAGAGAGATGTCGTGGTCTTCCGGTGCATCTTCGTCGCCTGGATTCCGAGCAGCTGCCGGAAGAAGGAGGGGAACATAGTCGAGGTCACCGGTGCCGTATCGGGAGAATCCGATGGGCTACGAGCCTACGGTGCTGTGCAACTGCAATCCGAGGAGGAAGGCACCCAGATGGATATCGTGGAGTCAACAGAACCCAGGAAGGAGGTACTACGCCTGCGTTGATGCGATGGTGAGGTCAAATTTCTCTGAATTTTTTCAGCAATTTTTGTCGGCGCCCTCTCTGATTTCCTTATCCTTGTCAAATTTGTTAGAATGGACGTGGTTGTGGGTTCGTTGATTGGCATGATCCACCACTACCTCCATTCTGGAGTGACTTACTAGGTGACCTGCGGGATGAAGTGTGGAAGCTGCGTGATAGAAGTGTTCCCACTGGATCAGAACAAGAGGAAGCAAGAACACAAGCAATGGTCCAAGCTCTGGAAGCCCAGTTGAAGGAGAAGACTGAACAAGTAGCAACTTTGAAGGGAAACTATCAAAATGTGGTGTTTCTTTTGTTTGCATTTGTGATAGGAGTAGTTTCTGGGAAGATGTTAATGTAGTGATGTTTCTGTCTATGTGAACTCAAGTATCTTAAGTCAGTGATGTCAGTGATGCTTCTATCAATGTATGCAACATTATGATGTTTAAGTTATGCAATGAAATATCAGATGTTTGTATGCAAATTTGTGATGTTCTTGTCATTTTGAGAGCAAAATGTAGTATCTGTTTGCAACAAATATCAGATGATATGAAATATCAGATGTTTGTATGGAAATTTGTGATGTTGTTGTCATTTTGAGAGCAAAATGTAGTATCTGTTTGCAACAAATATCAGATGATATGAAATAACCTGGGGATTTCCATTTCAGAATATTGCAACAAATATCAGATGATATGAAATAACCTGGGGATTTCCATTTCAGAATATTGCAACAATAGTATCTGTTTGCAACATTACATCCATTTAGGAACTTCCAAAATATCTGGGACTACAAAAACTGGACAAGTACCATGTGAAGGACATAATTTTGCACATGATCAAAAGAAACATTGGAAATGGCAGATCTAGTTGTTGCCACTGCAGTTGAAATATCCATAGCTAGGAATTGAGCTTGCAGATCTTCTTTTGCCCTTCCTTGCTCCTCTGGTTGCTGGCATTGCTGTAGATGGTTGTGAAGCTGTAGTAGCTGGTTGAGCAGCTGCTGTAGCTGCAGGTGCAGGCTTCTTCCTTGGAGGTTTAAAAGAAGCTGCTTGAGCAGCTGCTGTAGCTGCAGGTGCAGGTTTCTTCCTTGGATGCTTTGCAGATGTAGATGCTGGTTAAGAAGCTGTTGTAGGTGTAGCAGAAGGCTGAGAAGAACTTGGTGCAGATGTAGGTGCTGCTGATGAACTAGCTTGCTGAAATGCATGTAAATATACAGAAATTAGTGCAATGCATGATTAAATCAGTGTAATTCATAAAAAGAAATGTAATACCTCTGCAGTCTTCCTTTTCTTGGTTGTTTTGACTAAATGTGCATTCTTCTTCTTGCCTCTTTCTGGGTTCTTGTAGCAGCTAGACTTGTTGTGTCCAGCATTGCCACACATGGAGCAGAGTATGACAGTACCATGCTTGGACATTTTTTTGGTAGCTTTAGGTTTTTTAGTCTCTTCCCTCTTTCTATCATTCTTCTTTGGTCTTCCTGGCATCTTCACATATCCAGGAGCTTGAGGCCTAGGTTTTTCAGATATTGGCCACATTTCTTCCCCTTCTACTGGCTGCAGACAATGATCATATATGTTCTTGAACACTTCCACGGAGTAGCAAGGATGAATGAAATCCTCAACTACTTTTCCACACTTGTATATTGTTGTGATTGCATGGGAACATGGTAGGCCTGAAAGCTGGAAGTAACCACAAGAGCAGGTCATGTTGTCAAGACTAACAGTGTACTGTCTTTTCCTACCTGTCATGAGCTTCACCTCAAAGCCATCTTTGCCATTCCATAGAACTTCCATGAATTGAGTTCTTGCAATGCTTGCCTTCAACTTGTTAAATATGCTTGGGCATATTTTCCCATGGAACTTCTCTGCTTTGGCTCTCTGTTCTTGAATTCTAGTGAATATCTTCTTCCTACATAATTAAATTGTACTGAATCAAGCATGTCCAAAATATCAATGTATCTACATGATGAAGTAGGTTACAAGCAACAAGGAAAAGTACCTTATTTTTTCCATCATGGAAATGATTGGATAAAATCTTGCATCAACAATTGCATGATTAAAAGATTCACATAGATTGTTGTCAACTGACTCACAATTTGAACCTACAGGAAAAAATTCCCTTGCCCAATGAACTGGATATGTTCTCATGATGTCTTTTGCTCCCTCTGGTGTTTCTTGAGCAAGCTTGGTCTTGTAGTAATTGAAATCCTGCTTGTTGGATGCTTTGGCAACTGCCCAAAAAAAATTCTGCCACTCATGAGCCTTGTGCTTCTTCCTCCAGTTGGCATAGATATGCCTAGCACACATCATGTGCTCTGCCTTTGGTAGGAAATCAAGCATAGCATTGATAAGACCTTTTTGCTGATCAGAAATAAATACCCAACCATCTCCATTGTTGTTAATCTCTAGATCCTTGATCAGCAAGCCTATGAACCATTTCCAGGATTCCTTAGTCTCCATCTCAACCACTGCCCAAGCCACTGGATACATTTGATTGTTGGCATCTCTTGCAATTGCACACAGAAGTTTTCCTTTCACTACTCCTTTGAAGAAACAACCATCTAGTCCTATCACTCTCCTGCACCCAGCCTCGAAACCTTGTTTCAATGCATTGAAACATACATAAAAGCTCTGGAAAACATTCTGATGCATGTTAGTTGGATCCAAAGCCACTGCAATAGTGCTTCCAGGATTGCTTCTCAATAACTCCATTTGGTAGTCAAAAACTCTTGTGTACTCATTCTTCATGCCACTCATAAGTTTGTCCATCACTAGCTGCTTAGCATGTTTGCATTTAGAGGTTGACACATCAGCAAACATGTCTTGTAGCACTGTGGCCTTCATGCTTTCTATCTTCCACATAGGATTTGCCAATATGAAATGCTCATACCTCTGGGCAATAACTTTAGCTGTGATCAGTCTATTGTCCCTATTTTGAGCACAGTGGTGCTCATCATTGAAGGTAATGATCTGAAACCTGCTACACCTTGATGTCTTGGCTGCATACAACATCCATGGACACCCTGGCCAACCACACTTTGCCCTGACCCTATCTGACTCTGATTTCACAAAGCTAATACTCCTTTTGGTAGTAATACCATATCTCTTTAGTGCTTTAACTAGCTGGTTCTTGCTTCTAAACACCATTGACAAAACAAAATGAGGAATTTCTGTTTCATTGTTGTAAATAGGATACTTACTCTTCCTCCTAACCATCTGACCATCAGAGTCTTCATCATATGAGTAATCCTCATTAGATGAATCATAGTTCCATTCCTTCTCCTCTTCCTGCAACTGCTCCTCCATATTTGCAATAAGATCTATAGGAATAGGAGCTTTTGGATCCATTCCTATCCAACTCTTGGTATCCCTCATCTTCTTTTTGAATTTCCTTGCATGTCTTCTAAGTTCCACAACCTCTGGATTTTCCCCACTATCCTCACTATGTGCCATGTATTCCACATCTGAACCTGAATTACTATCAGTATCAGGGCCATCTGCCAGCAACAATGTCTCTGTTCCAGGAGATGGCACTTCCTGCACTTGCTCATGTTGTGTGCTATCAGGTGGGTGCTGACTTGGATTGCAAACTTGGGACACTACAAATTGAGAAACTGCCTCTGCTTCTACCTCATTCAGAACTGATCTTCTTCTCTGCAACTTAGTTGGACTGCTGAAAACTTGAGTGATCACTCCTCTTTCATCATGCACAAACACTTCTTCTGAACTTTCAGCTGGCTCTACAGTAATCACAGTATCAGGTTGATCATCATCACTGAGGTGCACAATTTCATCCTCAAAGTCACTGCAACTATTGCTGTCCTCAGTGTCCTCTTCCCCATGGTACTCTACATATACATCTGCCACTCCACCAGGACAAATGTACTCTGCCATCTGCACACAGCCAGTGTCATTGTGCAAAAACATCAGACCATTTGCAAGATTCTGACCAGGAATCAGAAAGTACAACTTCATCGAGTCCTTCAACTGGACATGATCTTTCAGAAATCCTTTAACTTCCTGCAGAGACAACTTGTCCCTCTCGATCTTAGACATCTCTTCATCGCCCCCCACGTAATCCATATTTGGACCTATGCGGATAAACTCGCCTCCAATGTGGAATCGCACGTTCAAAATCTCGGAAGAATCCATGATTTCACTAAAAAAACACAAATTTATGAACATATACTCGTCGTACGAACAACATCAACCAAAGAATAGAACTAAAATCACCCCAAAATCCTACCTTTCCTTCCACCCAAAACCGCCCCAATTTCTCCACGCAAAACCCTAACCCTAATGCAGCCGAGAAACGCCAATCAAGTACAAACGCGAGGAGGAGATCACCAAGAATTACCTCTGACTTCGCTCTCCTTCTTCTCCCCAGACGATCGTCACCGCTGCCGATCAACCGCCGCTCGCCATGGCCGTCGCAGGAGCAGAGTACTAGAATGCCAGGGGACGTCGACTGAAGATGCTGGGCCGCACTGCTGCTGCAATATAGACGAGTTCATGGGCCACGGTCCAACGGCCCAGCTTATTTCGGTCCAAAAACGCTTCACCCCGCCAATCCCCTCCATGTCAGCGAATCCCCATTTGGGAAGGGTCTCAGGGTTAAGATTAGACTGGGATCACAGAGTTGAGAGTGTCAATTTCAGGGATTAGGAGTTCAGGGTTCGATTTCGCTAAACTCTACGAATTCAAGGTTTGTTTTGGACTTTTTCCAACTAGGAACCGGCTCCGTACGGTGTGGAGCATCCCTTTATTTTTCCTAACACGAGAAGCGGATCCTCTTGTAGGTTCGGTTCTTTCTCTCGAAACAGGATTTTGCCTCGCTTTATAAATAAAGCCACAACGGCCGAATCGATACAAAGTGATGAGGAATCCCTCTTACAAAGTAGATCAAAGATACACAAGAAACACAAGGGAAACAAAGCACCGGAGACACCTAAACGGACCGAGGGGAACCGAAACTCCACGACTACGCCCTCAAGAGGGTAACAACGCACCCACGCCACCGTCGTCGAGACCGAAATGGTCAAAGGCTTTCGCCCGGAGCCCTACATGGATAATGTACCCACAACGATGCCCCTAGGAGGGTAACGACACCCGCAGGCATCACCGCCGTTGGCGTCGAAACGCTGAGCTTTCGCTCGGAAAAACCTTCACACACGTACGGTATCTCAGGCCGCCCGTCGTCACCTAGCCAAGCAACCCAAACACGATCTGGGAGTTGTCAATGCCGAAGCGTCGCCAACACCAAGAATCCCCACCGCTCGCTCCTCGCCATCCACATGACAAAAGAGCAAAGGCCACCACCACCACCACGTCGCCCGCCGTAAGGCCGCCCGCGCAGTCCACCTTTTGGGGCCGCCGCCCCGACATCCACGAGCTCAAAACAGAAACCGATAGACCATACAACGAAGAACCACCGGACTGGATGAGAAGGGCCGGCAATGTCGAACAACATGAGAGGCATTGCAGTCACTAGGAGGAGATCCATCCTCCACCGCCGAAGGCGGTCGCCGACCAGATATCGTCGGAATTTAGGGACAGTAGCCATGGGGATGGCTTAACGGAGGGGCTCGACGGTGTGCGACGATGGGTCCGGCTCGGGATTGTGCAACTGAGACACCTCGGTTTACCCAGGTTCAGGGCCCTCCACGCCGGAGGTAACACCCCTACTTCCTGCCTTGTTTCTTATTATCTCGACAGTGGTTACAACGCTCCTCGAGCTGTTCGGTCTAGAGGAGGAAGAAGAAGGATCGGATCTCCCCAGTCTAAGGGTTCAGACCCCTTTATATAGGTAGGGGTCTGGTTACAGGTTAGGTGGCCGGCTGCCCGGCTGCCGGCTCCTCCGTGGCCATGGTCTTGGCGTGATCCACTGGCCTCTGACTCCTTGTCTGCCGGTAGCCACTTTATAAAGTGGCTTTCCCCTTTGGACCGGCATCTTGGAGGCATATGCTCGCCCTTTTGCCTCGGATCCTTTCGTGGGGAAGGCTCCTGCCCGCTGATTGGCTGAGCCCGGGCGTGGCTGGCGTCATGCCCGTCCCTCGCCCATGTCGATCTTGTCAGGTCCAGGCTACTTTCGGCGAGGCAGCCGTTGGGAGGATCTCGTCGTCTTCGCCGGCTCTGGCTCTCCTCGGTGGAGTCGCCACCCAACTGCTGGCGCAGCCGACCCTCTGTGCGGAGCCGGTCTTCCTGACTTAGCGCGGTGGAGATTCCTGGGACGTCAGCCGGCAGACAGCGCTGCCCTTGGCCTACCCTGGAAGTCATCCCCACGACACCGGACACGACAGTTAGGGCCTGTCAGGCCCCATGGGCCCAACAAGCCCCTACCGTCACGCTGCAGCGTCGTGTCCGCAAACACCCTCCGACTAGTGTCCCGGCTAGGGGATCGGCCAGGAGATCCGACGCAACCACCGGCGCAGGCTCCAGGCAAGGCAGGCCCAGGTGCGCCCTGTGGAGCCCAGATCGGGCCCGCCGAGCCCATCGAGATCCCGCCGCTGAGGAGGGTCAGATCCGCCCGCACAAGGCCACTGTCGCCGTCTTCCGACCGCCACCCCGCCGTCCAAGCCGCTAGCGCCGCCGCGCCGTCCGTCATTGCCTGCGCCAAGCCCGCACCCTGGGAGCACTGCCGCCAGCCGAGAGACCCCCGCATCTCTCTCCTAGCGCGCGGGGAAGGTCATGGCCGCCGCTGCTGGCACCACACAAGCTTTGAATGGTGGCCTCCACCGACGGCGGCGGTGGGGGGAAGGGAGATTGGGCGCTGGAGCTTAGGGTTGTGGGAGTCGCCCGCGCGTCACCCGCGGGGAGCGACGAGACGGGCCGAAACGTTTTTTTTGTTGGTTTCGGTTCTTATGAGTAGAATAAGGATTTCATGTCTCACACACATGCATATTGTGAGGAGAAGCCGGTGGAGAGAGAGATGAAATGGAGGCATAAAAAGTTGCTTTCCATTTCAGCTGGGCCCGGATTGCCGAGATTCGAAGAAAATTGCTTTTCAGAATGAACCTATACCACAGTGTGGATGGTCTTAGTGAAGTACTCTTGCAGCAAGCTAACATAATCGGTTTCATTGCCCTTCTCTTTGTCCCAACCTAAGTACACGCTCAGAAATTAGTACCGAGCAGAAAGAAAGTCGACGATCAAACTGCAGGCTGCAGCCCTTGTTTTCGGGCGGCACCCCCATCCCGTCATCCCATCAAAGCCAGACATGACGCGCGCCTCGCCGCCTCGACGGCTGATCTGATCGGACGGGTCAGCCGGCCAGCCCGGTGGTCACTCGCCGCCTCTCTCCGGCTCCCTGTCACCCTGCACGCACTCCGGTTACTGTGCACCCGGCGTTCACGGGATACGTATCCCTTCCCTTCACGTTCG
Source organism: Dactylis glomerata (assembly GCA_007115705.1). Classification (NCBI taxonomy): domain Eukaryota; kingdom Viridiplantae; phylum Streptophyta; class Magnoliopsida; order Poales; family Poaceae; genus Dactylis; species Dactylis glomerata. The sequence continues at coordinate 2,943,888 of QXEO01000523.1, read as the reverse complement.
CCGTTCAGAGTTTCAGACCTACCGATGCCTCGTATACCGCCCCGGCCGGCCGGAGTGGGCAGTTGCGTCGCTGGCGTGGGACTGTGTGGACTGTGGCCACGCTCTCGGTGACGGCCGTGTCTGTCGCGTTCGGTTGTCTTGTTCCCCTCTACCTTCATCCTGCTCTCTCTAGGCTCCTCCGCGCCGTGACGCGTGTACCGGCGGGCAGTGGCAGCCACCGACAAGGCTCCGGCAAGAGCTCGCTTTTCACCTCACCGCGGCGGAGACCATCGCTACCTTCGGAAAATGAAGGAACGATGGAGGGGACGAGCCCTGCCAGCCGATCGGTGCGCCAGAGAACGGCAAAAACAAAGGAGATACGGAGCGGCCAGGCCCGTGCCAACGCCATCCGAGAGAAACAGCAAAACATCAACAAGAGAAGAAAAAGAACAGGAAATCTCATTTTAAATCTTAAACTCGTGGATGTCAGACAAACAGAACGATCCCGAAGCAAATGTTGTCTGCACCCACCCTTAAGGGCAGGGCCAGGGCATCGTTTGATTCGAAGGATCCGCATACGAGATCCGTAGCAAAATTTTCCGAGATGAAATCTTCCTGTGCTGGTCATTTCCGTAGGAATTTTTTCTGGACAAAACGTGGATCGCGTGAATTCCTATAGGGACCGACCGAGCATGGCATTGCAATCCCGATTTTTTTTCTTCTATCCCTACGTTTTTTTCCTATCGTATAAATTAAACAGGTCCTAGGTATTTAATCCCACTACGGACTGAACATTGGATCTACTTTACGCGTGGAAAACTACAAAATCACATACTGAATAACTTGGTGCTCTCTCTTGTAAAGGTGGTCGGCATGCAGAGCCACATTCTAGGTTGACTACACAAGATGATATCCTTCAATAATTATATTTTTACTATAACCCTCGTAAAAAGTTCTTCACTAATTATTATTTTAATAAAAAAAATATTAATATCAAGATGATATCCTTCACTAATTGTATAAGTTGGGGGTGGTGCCCCCTCCCCCGACTAGTACATATAGCTATGGTACTACTTCCTCCGTTCTAAAATATAAGATGTTTTAGTCTTTTTTCTTAAACAATGTATCTAGATGTCTTTTAGTATGTATGTTCACTCATTATACTGTTAACCTACACACTAAAAGATATCTAGATATATTTTCCCCTATTTCTATGATTTTCCTATCCTATGAATCAAACAGGTCCTAAGTATTAAGTCCCTAGATTGAACACTGTATTTACATGTGAAAACTAAAAAATCCCATACTAAATAATTAGTTGCTCTCTCTCATATAGCTGGCCGACATGCAGAGCCACAATTTAGGTTGACTATACAACATTTTGACAAAACCTTCATATATATGGGGAAAAATCAATAAAGAAATACAAAATTAATATAAATACATGTATTTGACATCATAAGTCTAAATTGACACCACATCTTTTTGTACTCATGGCTCCACCACTACTCACATGCCGTGGACATCTCGCACCTCCAATATCTCTCTGGAGTCAACAACAGCGCGATTTGAGTGACAACAATGGCAACCCATGAACCCAGTGGTAGAGCTTATCAAGGATATATGGGGGCCAACCACAAAACTTCATGGTCCAGGGGCAAAAGGCTCAAAACATTTGTACTATAAGCCTTGTAAAAAAATCCTTCACTAATTCTCTAAGATGGGGGGCAGTGCCCTCCCCCCCCGACTAGTACATAGCTACGCTACTACAAGCATTTACGAAACCTTTTTTTGGATGTGACCAGAGCTTTGCAGCTGTCGACGCATGGCACGAACTGGAGGGAGGAGAGGGGAATTCCGCGGAGGGAGGAGCCAAGGTCGACGGTAAGCTCGCGTGTTCTTCGTCCCATTGAGCGTCCGACCTCGCCGTGGAAGCTCCAAATCCTCATCGCGGCCAAATCGAGGGAAGGTAGAGTTGTCTGACGATGTGTGTATGATCATGGACGATCCCACCACCCCTGTTTTTTGGAGCTTCAGCGGCTGCTCCAGGCGCGTGACCATGACGTACATGAGGGTGCGCCACCAGTGTCGAGGATGAGGTCCAATGTGGGTAGCAGCACGCGAGGCCACTAAGGAATGGATTTCGGAGAGAAGAAATGGTAGAAACTGGGAGAAGATGATGAGTATGACACTTGGTCACACATTTTTTAAACCCTAGACTGTGGAGTAACAGCCCCCAACATAATTTATTACCAAAATAAAAAAAAGTAATTGTACAAGGGGAGAGAGGAAAAAAGAAACCCTACCTATTTATGAAAACAGAATCTCTAAGCAAGAAAAGCTATCCAGTCTAACTGACTAACTCTGTACTTGGCTTTGATCCTATGATGTAAAAAAGTTAAATCATGTACAAATCTACACTTAGCAAAAGTGGGTCTCTCCTGCCTTAAGAGTGAAGACTTTTGCATTGCGAATCATCCAAATATTCTAGCATTGTGATTAAGACTTCCATAAAGAAAGGATGTCCAAAATCCTCCTAGCTACAGAAACCACCACCTGGATATTATCATTTGATTCCCAGGTGCTTTGCAAATAGTTTCATATCTGCATACTGAAATTGCCTCAAAAAACATGTGTGATCAATCCTCATATGCTCTTAGTAGACACAACTCACTATTAGTGAGAGTAGTCTATTTTTCACGGGTACACAAAATAACTTCAGGTTCAATTTAGACCGAAATTCAGTACTCCCTCCGTTCAGTAATATAAGATATCTTTTTTTTAAAGCAGAGTAGATATGAATTAAAATGAGTGAATGTACATGTTAAAAGGTATCTAGAAACAGACTAACATAAGTGAATCTATAAAAAGCTAAAATATCTTAATCTATACCTAATAATAATAAAGTACGCAAGGGTTCCATGGTTTGGTTCTTTCGTCGGATGTTTTGCAAAAAAACCCTACCTAATTCTATGAATCAACCCGCAGTATCTCTACAAATAAAACTGAAAAACGACTTTTGGGGAAATCAACCCGCAATCACTCTAAGATCGGCGGTTGCCACTTTTGCAGTTTAGCCCCTTGCAGTAACCTTCACCTTATCCCATCCTTCTTCGATGGGGCGCTGCCGGGGATCCGCGCGGCCAGGGAACGGTGGTATGTGCCGCTGGGATCCGCTTGACCCAGGGGAGATCCACCCACCTCGCCGCCTCGCACACGGCTCCGGTCGCCGGCGAAGCTTTCGCTCTGCCGCTCGCGGGAGGCTCGCAGGAGTGTCCAGGAGCTCTCGGCCATGGCGGCCGGCCGAACTCCCGCTGCCGTCTACTGCCTCCGCTCGGCCGGACGCGGGGACGCACGGTAGACGCCGCCTCGTGCGCGAGCTCCATGAGCGCTCGGACATGGCGGCCGTCCGAGCTCCCGCCGCCTTCTCGTGCCTCCGCTCGTCCAGACACGGGGAAGCATGGGAGGCATCGCCTTGCCTCGAGCACGAGCTCGGCGAGTGCTTGGCCATGGCGGCTGGCCGAGCTCCCCCCGCCATCTCCTAGGGGCGCCGCCTCGAGCACGACATGGGGACGTATAGCAGGCGGAGCTCAGCCATGGCGGCCGTCCGAGCTCCCGCCGTCTCCTGCCTCCGCTCGGCCGGTGAGCGGGACGCGTGGCTGTTTGCTCCTGGTTGGTCCCTCGGCGGCTCGGCCCGCCGCTTCTTCATCCTCGGTGGGGCTGGATGCCTGGATCCACGCCCAAAGCCGTTCCATGACTCTGTCAGAGCATAGAAAGCTTGACGAAGTACGCGTCGTGCATGTCCGGCCGAAGGCCATGTGTGTGCATCCGCAGAGGAGCTGGCTCGGCACATCGAGCGAGCACAGCGGGGCAGGTTGACGAGGGCCCCGGCTCACAAAGACGTGCTCCTCGTGCTTGTGCAGCTGCAGCACCTTAGATCAATTTTTGCATCCCTCTCTGTTCTCTCCGTCTCTTCTCCGATCTATTTTCCCATGTCGTGGTCTCTCCTCTTTTGGTATCTTCTTTAATCAATTTTCATCTCTCTCTTTGTGTGTCTCACGTGATATAGAGGATAAGCCAGACAATAGAACAGAAGTAGTATAGAAATAACACGACCCAAGCCATATACATTGTTCTTATATATGGTTATATTGTTATTTGTTTCATTTTTTCCAAATCCATGTGCAATTGAAGAACGTGTCTATTACTTCTTAAATCCTGATGAGTGAATATGACACTATAGGCTAGATAGATCTCTGACATTATTTTGATTTGTTCCTGAATTTTGGTTCTTGATTTGCTAAAATAAATTACGGACAAAAGTGTTTTGAAATACAAGTACCAAAAAGGATAACTGAATGAGGCAAAAAGTGATAGAATATGCATTGCGCCGAGTCGTGATATGAGTTTTCTCTCTCGGTTGCGCCGAGTCGTGATATGAGTTTTCTCTCCCGGTGCAACGCACGGGCATAGTATCTTTACAAATAAAACTAAAAAATGATTTTTGGGGAAATCAACCCGCAATCACTCTAAGATCGGTGGTTGCCACTTTTGCAGTTTAGCCCCTTGCAGTAACCTTCACCTTATCCCCTCCTTCTTCGATGGGGTGCTACCGGGGATTCGCGCGGCCAGGGAACGGTGGTGTGTGCCGCTGGGATCTGCTTGACCCAGGGGAGATCCACCCACCTCGCCGCCTCGCACACGGCTCTGGTAGCCGGCGAAGCCATCGCTCTGCCGCTCGCGGGAGGCTCGCAAGAGTGTCCAGGAGCTCTCGGCCATGGCGGCCGACCGAGCTCCTGCTGCCGTCTACTGCCTCCGCTCGTCCGGACGTGGGGACGCACGGTAGACGCCGCCTCGAGCGTAGCCCCTTGCAGTAACCTTCACCTTATCCCCTCCTTCTTCGATGGGGCGCTGCCGAGGATCCACGCGGCTGATAACCCACAAGTATAGGGGATCGCAACAGTCTTCGAGGGAAGTAAAACCCAAATTTATTGATTCGACACAAGGGGAGCCAAAGAATATATGTAAGCCTTAACAGATGAGTTGTCAATTCAGCTGCACCTGGAAACAGTCTTGCTCGCAGTGGTTTATTAGTAGCAATAGTTTTATAGTGGTGATAGTAGTGAAACAGTAACAGCTGTAGTAAAATAGCAGCGGTAATAGTAGCGATAGTAAACAGTAGAAACAAATACTGTAGGCATAGGGATGAATGTACAGGCGTTGCATGGATAAGATAATTCATGAAATCAATGAGACATGGGCATTGCAGATAAATGATGATAAAGCATCCTAGTACAAACAATCATAGGCATGTGTTCCGTATATAGTCGTACGTGCTCACAAGGAGAAACTTGCACGACATCTTTTGTCCTACCAGCCTATTGCAGCAGGGCCTCAAGGGAGACTACTGGTAATTAAGGTACTCCTTTTAATAAAGTACCGGAGCAAAGCATTAACACTCGGTGAACACATGTGATCCTCACATCATAGCCATCCCCTCCGGTTATCCCAATTTCTGTCACTTTGGGGCCTCGGGTTCCGGACAACAATATGTGTGTACAACTTGTAGGTAAGACCATAAACAACAAGTATCAACATAGAAATAATAACATGTTCATATCTGAAATCATGGCACTCGGGCCCAAAGTGACAAGCATTAAGCACAACAAGTTGCAACAATGTCATAGGCACTAAATAAAGATACTAGGCACTATGCCCTAACAATCTCATATCAAATTACATGAACAATCTCATCCTATCCCTACCATCCCCTCACCTACAGTGGGGGAATTACTCACACATGGATGGGGGAGTCATGGATGGTCGATGGAGTGATGTCGGTGATGATGGCGATGAAGATCTCCTCCAAATCCCCGTCCCGGTAGGGTGCTAGAACGGAGTTTCTGGTTCCGAATCGTAGTTTCTGATAGCGGCGGCGCAGCGGAAGTCTATCTGGAAAAAACGTCGTCTCCCCGATATAATCGAGTCAGGAGGTATATGTAGGCGAAAGGAGAGGTCGAGGGGACGGCCGAGGCGTCCTCACACCAGGTGGGCGCGGCCAGGGCTGGGTCGCGCCCCCTGTGTGTGTGGGGCCCTCGAGCCTCCCCTCCGTCTCATCTTCTGGCTCCGTGGGTCTTCTGGTGAAATAGGATTTTTGATGATTTTTCCCGAATTTTTACTGAAAGTTGGATTTCTGCACAAAAATGAGACACCAGAGCAATTTTGCTGAAGACAGCGTCAGTCCGTGTTAGTTGTATTCAAAACACATAAATTAGAGGAGAAACAATAGCAATAGTGTTCGGGAAAGTAGATACGTTTTGGACGTATCAACTCCCCCCAAGCTTAGCTATTTGCTTGTCCTCAAGCAATTCAGTTAACAACTGAGAGCGATAAAAAAAACTTTCATGAACACATTTGCTTCATATGATATATATATACTAGCTATGTGATCAAGTACTCAGGCAATTCATAATAAGGAATATGCAACTAATGTCACCTCATAGTCAAGCAAGCTATGAAAGAGTGCCAATGCACTAATAACAAGTAACATGTACATAAGAGGCTACAAGATTGTAATATGCATAAATGATATGGAAGAGTGGTATCCAGCTTGCCTTTATTTGTGGAGCAAAACATAAATGCTGAGGCACCTCTGAAGTCCAAAGGAAGACTAGAAGTAAAAAATATCAAAGATACAAGCATCAAAGTTATACCACAATTAACTGTGTTCTGGGACAAGCACATTACACTAAGAATAACAGCTATGCTCTCAAGAAATGCTTTAAAGTTAGAAGATGATGACTCAACATAAAAGTAAACGAAAGGCCCTTCGCAGAGGGAAGCAGTGATTTAACATGTGCTAGAGCTTTTCATTTGTAAAGCAGAGACAAAAATTTATTTTGAGAGGTGGTTGTTCTATGTCAATGACTGGAAATGGGGACTTGCTATCTTCCATAATAAACAAGTGAGAGCGGTTCCGAGTTCTTTGAAATTTTGGCACATTGGTGCTCTTTTATAAAGCTTTGGCACTCCTCCCCACCTTTTTCCCTTTCTCAAACCATGGCTAACCGATTCCATCGGGTGCCCACCAACTTTCACATACTATGGAGGAGTGCTCTTTTTTCTTTTTCTTTTTAGAATTAGATTATAATGGTCTGACCAGCTCCCTTGCAAAATTAATGACGAGCAGATGAAGCTGCCTAGTCGAGGGGTACTCAATTTAATATGGAAGATAGCAATTCCGACCACTACGTCCCCATGAGCTAAAAACAGTGGCACAAAATGAAAAGTAGTTGAAAGTTTTGAAAGGTAGCACATGAAAATTTACTTGGAATGGTTTTGAAATACCATGCTTAGGAATTTATAGTGGACTCTTTGGAAGACTTGGTTTTTGGTAATTGGATGCACGAGTAGAGCTCATACTCAGTACAAGTGAAGGCTAGCAAAAGACGGGGAAGCGACAATCGAGAGAGCAGTAACGGTCATAATCATGCTTGCGACAAAACAAAATTAATATAGGCATAAAAATGATACAAGAACTCTGAGTCAAAGTAAATCATCGAGGCTTAATTGACTTTTTGTTCAGTCATATGCATGCTTGAGCATGTGCCAAGTCAATTCAAATGAAGCTTTCAGAGGAAGGTACCACAATAACATACCATATTATGAATAGAACAATGCATGCAAGCGTCTACATGACATGCTACAAACTATTAGTAAATTGAAACTAATCATATGAAAGCAAGAACTGCAAAGCATCCATTAGATAACATATACCTTACATGAACCGACTAAGCATGTCCACATAGATGAGTATATGTACAAAAATGAAAACAAATAGAGTTCATACCAGCCTCTTACCACATCTCAGATTGTCATATGTCGTCATTATTGCCTTTTCACTTGTGTGGCTTGAATAATATAAAGTGAATACCAAGCTTCAATGGAGTAACGGGAGACTGAACCTTGCAACAAACTTCACAAAACCGAAGAAGAACAACAAATATTTTTGGGTTTACGATTTTTGAAACAAGAGCAGAAGGAAAACGCAACCAAAGCAAAATATTTTTGGATTTTTCAAATAGCAAACCGAAAATAGCAAGTAAAGCAAAACCAAAGGTAGAAAACTAAAAAGGCAAACAAAGAGAAACAACGGAAATATTTTTGGTCTTTTTGTGTTTGGAAAAGTAGGAATAAGAACAAGAACAATAAAGAAAACGAATCATGGATATACATAGGACCGACAAAATATGATATGTAGATGAGTGAATCGTCAGCGTACCTCCCCCCAAGCTTAGGCTTTTGGCTAAGCGGAGATCAATTCCGGCCCTGGTAGCTACTCCAGGCTGGTGGGTCATCATGGGTGTAATCGTACCCCGGCTCTTGTGATGATGAAGCTGATGGCGCATAATCATAATAAGGTTGCTCGTATGGGAAATTCGCAATGTTGGAGGGCTGACCCGACTCCTCGGCGCCCTCCTCATCGTGCACAGGCGGCGGGTGCTCCTCTATGTACGCGTTGAGCTCATCTTCCGTGAGCGACCATCCATTCCTGCGATCAAGGGTAAACAGAAGAGGTGCAGGCAAACGGACCGATCGATCAGTCTTTACTACCTTCTAGGTAGTCCTATTGAAAAAGGTTAGCTCATATGTTAAATTAATCAAGCTAGCAGGAGGAGAAATAAACTTATGATGAATCATAGAACTAAGATCAAGTTTCTCCTCGGGGAACTGCAGATCTAGAAAATGAGGCATTACACCATGCAAAGCTAACAGGCATGAAGCTATAAGTCCCCCACAGATTTCCCCTTTCTCACGATTAACATCAAGATGGAAGGCTATTAAGGCACCCAAATGGTAAGTCCTATCACGCCTCAAAGCAGCAGCAATAAAAGCTAGATCATGGAGAGACAATTTACTTGCAGATTTCCTAGCAAGAACACATTTGGTAATAAAGAAGGCAAAATATCGAATGGATGGCAAATGAATATTTCGAGTTTTACCACCCTCTCCTGTGAAGCTTCTTCCTTGACAAATCTCCTCATATAGTTCTAACAATGGCCTAGGCTGTCCCCTTATCTTCTCGAGCGATCCCCACTGTGGTACTCTAATAGCTGTACAGAAAACATCAAGAGGCAAGTCCACAGATTTGTTATAGATTTTATAATGAACCATGGGGTTGGAAGTGGACCAACTAAATCTAAAATCCTGCACCACAGACATTGTTAGTTTAACATATTGGGGAGGTTCACCTTCAGTAAAATGTTCCAATCCTGCATTAGAGAGTAAAGTTTGGAAATCCTGCAGAATTCCGGCAGCATTCGTGAACTCTGAGCATGGATAGTGTGAGGGAAAGACCCTCTCTTCATGGTGAACTCTCATTACTTCATGCACTTCTAATTCATGTTGAAAAAGTTGATAAGCATTCTCCTCCATTTCTGAAATTTTTAACAAACCTCATAAAATATGATTTTGAGACGAGCAAATGTAGGTGACTACTATAGTGAGTTACTAGAGAGCTACCATACATCAAAATATCATTTCTAAGCAATAGAACAAGCATGCATACTCATTTATCCTGCCACCTACAATGCTAAAATACTCAAGAAATACTCCATCAAAAGAAATTCTACTTAGACAAGCGGAGGAGTCACATACCGGAGAACAAATGCTCCAAATCTCAGCAGAAATGATGGGCTGAGCAAGGAGATCGAAAAATCGAGATGAAGAACAGCAAGAACACGGGTTTGAGCTGGGTGTGTCGTTGTTTTCGGGAAAGAGAAGGAGCAGGGGAGGAAGAGATAAGTGAGAGGCCAGGTGGGGCCCTCTCACACCAGGTGGGCGCGGCCAGGGCTGGGCCACGCCCCCTGTGTGGGAGGTGGCGTGGCAGCCCCTCCTGGTGTCTCCCAGGTGTCTCTCTGTCCCATTTTTGACATAAAAATTTATAAGGATTTTTCTAGAATTTTTCGAGAAACTTTATTTTCGAGGATTTTTCAAAAATTGGCATATCGATAGAAACTCAGAAAAACGAAGATGAAAAGATTTCAAGCAAATCAAAACCAAGTATGCAGCAGCTCTGAGATACTCTTAATCATGTAACTAAACTAAAGGAATAAAACTGAACAAGTAAATATAAGTGAGGTGGAGCAGATGCGGTGAAAACGAAGTTTCGTTCATATAAAATCACTTTGTTAACAAGGTTGATCAAGTCTTGTTACCAAACTAACTTTATATGAGGCCAAACTTTGTACTTCACTTAATGCTTATGTTACCTCAACTTTGATAGGCATAGTCCCAATCATAACAATTTTATATTCTTCCTTGGGCTTTCGCTCTGAACAAATAATTTGACCAACTTTGATGGTCTCAACATTCTTGATGGAATTTAGAGCATTCTTTCTATCAATCTTCTTGGGAAAATAAACCGTGTACTCTTTATCATTGACATTAAAAGTTACTTTTCCTTGATTGCAATTAATAACAGCACCTGCAGTGTTTAGAAAAGGTCTTCCAAGAATAATAGACATATTATCATCTTCAGGCATTTCCAACACAACAAAGTCAGTTAATATTAAACAACTGTTAGCAACTTGAACAGGAACATTTTCACATATACCAATAGGAATAGTAGTAGACTTATCAGCCATCTGCAAAGATATATCAGTTGATACTAATTTTTCTAGATCAAGTCTTTTATAAAGAGAAAAAGGCATGACACTAACTCCAGCTCCCAAATCACATAAAGCAGTTCTAACATAGTTAATTTTAATGGAGCAAGGAATAGTTGGTATACCTGGATCTCCAAGCTTCTCCGGTACTTTACCATCAAAAGAATAATTAGCAAGTAGAGTGGAAATTTCCTCATTAGGATTTTTCCTTTTGTTAGTGACAATATCTTTCATATATTTTGCATAAGGAGGCATTCTAATAGCATCAGTCAAAGGAATTTGCAAAAATAAAGGTCTCATCCATTCACAAAACCTGTTGTAGTGTTCTTCTTCCTTGGACTTGAGTTTCTTACCAGGAAAAGGCATTGGTTTCTGCACCCAAGGTTCTCTCTCATTACCATGCTTGTTGGCAATGAAGTCTTCTTTAGTGTACTTTGCATTCTTATCAATCTTTTCTGGTTCCTCTTCAACTTCTTCTTTATCGGAAGCATCTCATGGTTCAGTTTCAGCATCAGAAATAGAAACACTGTTAGGATCTTTACCTGCATCAGATGATTCTGTAGTTGTTTAATGCTTCTTCTTCTTCTCCTTAGAAGGAATATCATCACTTGAAGTACGTTGAGAATCTTGCTCGACCCTCTTAGGATGTCCTTCAGGATATAATGGATCTTGAGTAGTAGCACCACTTCTTGTGCGTATTTCACATGCTTGCTTCTCTCTTGCGGCATTAACTAGCAAGTCTTTTTGCACCTTGGTAAGCTGATCAATTTGTGTTTGAACCATTTGAAAATGTTTAACAAGTATCTTCACATCATTGGCGGTTCTCTCCACAATATCCTGCAACTTGTTAATAGCTCTAGAATTTTCCAACAAATGATTCTGCACCATTCTATTAAAATTTTCTTGCCTAACAATAAAATTATCAAATTCATCTAAGCATTGATCAGGAGGTTTAGGATAAGGAATATCTCTTTCATCGAAGCGTTGGAGAGAGTGTACCTCAATAGTAGATGAGTGAGGGATTGGCTTACATAATTCTTCTATAGGAGGTAAATTTTTGACATCTTCGGCCTTAATACCTTTCTCCTTAAGAGATTTCTTAGCTTCCTTCATAACTTCATTATTTAATTCAATCATCCCTCTCTTCTTCGACGTAGGCTCTGTAGATGGCGCAGGTGTTGGTGCTGGTGTTGGCTCAACTAGAGTCCAATCATCATGATTCCGGCTTATTTTAGCCATTAATTCTTCAGCTTCAGCCGGAGTTCTTTCCCTGAAAACACAACCAGCACAACTATCCAGATATGTCTTAGATTCATCAGTTAGTCCATTATAAAATATATCAAGGAGTTCATTTTTAGGCAATGGTTCTTTAGGCAAAGCTCTAATTAAAGAACAAAACCTTGTCCAAGATTCAGGCAGTATCTCTCCTTTTCCCTGTTCAAAATCAAAGATTTTCTGCACAACAGCATGTTGAGCACTAGCAGGAAAATATTTCTGAAAGAAAGCATTAACCAAAGCAATAGGACTATGAATAGATCCAGGAGATAAGCTATTAAACCAAGTTTTCGCTGCATCTTTCAACGAGAAAGGAAAAATCTTAGCAACAAAGTAAGTGCGGAGCTTAATATCATCAGAAAACAAATTACTCAAAGTAGAAAGCTCATTCATGTGCTCCATAGCACTCTCATCTTTAGTACCACAAAAAGGAGTTTTCTCAACAATAGATATGTAAGATAAATCCAAAGAGAAATCATAATCCTTGTCTCTAATATTTATAGGAGAAGCAGCAAACTTAGGATCAGGAGACAAATTATATCTAACAGAACGTCTTGCAAGAAATTCTTTAACCTCAGCAGCATTACGAGTAGCACATGCTTCATCAATAAAATCATCATTAAGCTCAATATAAGCATCATCAAAATCATCACTAGGACATTCCCTAGACTCAGGTGAACTAACAGGTGTAACAGTGGTGTTTCCCAACTTAGCTCTAGCAATAGTAGCATCTAAAAAGGAACCTAGTGAACCACTCTCATCAAGCACAGTAGAAGCATCATCTAAATTATCAGTGGCATTTTCAATCTCAGCAGAAGTAGTAGCAGTAGCGTGTGCATGTGGTGGTGTAAGCAACTTACTCATAACAGATGGTGAATCGAGAGCAACAGAAGTGTTGAGAGTTGTACCTCTTCTTGTAGTGGATGGCAATATAGGAACTTTTCCATCACGAGGTTTACCCATGATGAAAGGATTGCAACGAACAATATGAATACCAAGTGAACTTACAAATAAAGCTATGCTCCCCGGCAATGGCGCCAGAAAATAGTCTTGATGACCCACAAGTATAGGGGATCGCAACAGTCTTCGAGGGAAGTAAAACCCAAATTTATTGATTCGACACAAGGGGAGCCAAAGAATATATGTAAGCCTTAACAGATGAGTTGTCAATTCAGCTGAACCTGGAAACAGTCTTGCTCGCAGTGGTTTATCAGTAGCAACAGTTTTATAGTGGTGATAGTAGTGAAACAGTAACATCAGTAGTAAAATAGCAGCGGTAATAGTAGCGATAGTAAACAGTAGGAACAAATACTGTAGGCATAGGGATTGATGTACGGGCGTTGCATGGATAAGATAATTCATGAAATTAATGAGACATGGGCATTGCAGATAAATAATGATAAAGCATCCTAGTACAAACAATCATAGGCATGTGTTCCGTATATAGTCGTACGTGCTCACAAGGAGAAACTTGCACGACATCTTTTGTCCTACCAGCCTGTTGCAGCAGGGCCTCAAGGGAAACTACTGGTAATTAAGGTACTCCTTTTAATAAAGTATTGGAGCAAAGCATTAACACTCGGTGAACACATGTGATCCTCACATCATAGCCATCCCCTCCGGTTATCCCAATTTCTGTCACTTTGGGGCCTCGGGTTCCGGACAACAATATGTGTCTACAACTTGTAGGTAAGACCATAAACAACAAGTATCAACATAGAAATAATAACATGTTCAGATCTAAAATCATGGCACTCGGGCCCAAAGTGACAAGCATTAAGCACAACAAGTTGCAACAATGTCATAGTGACAAGGGTATAGTTAATAGAGCCCGTTAGTTGAGTACCCCTGAGGCCCGTATAGCTAGGCCCAATTGTAATGATAGTCGAATACGAGTTCTTACCGTATATCGATATTGTAATCTGTATCGGACCCTACCCGATCCTCGAGACCTGGCCACCTATATATAGGGGCCAAAAGGGGACGGTGTAGGGCAGATTGAAAGAAAGCCAGGTTGAACACCCAAGTTTACTTTCGATACATACCTATTTCGACTAACTTCACCTTCGAGTTCATCTGACGCCCTATCTCCCCGATCCTAAGTCCTTCATCTAGGACATTTGTCGAGTTAGCCCTCGTCAATTGGCGCCGACCGTGGGGAACTGGGCGTTGGAATCATGAATTCGACGACTTTTTCGCTTTTAGCCAACATCAGTACAGAAGTCGACGAAAATCAAGAGATGGAGTTGACAATCAGAAGTTTAAGCATCCTCATCGGGCCATCGGGTTCATCTCGCCTTTCATATCTGATGAAACAAGATCCATCGGCAAGTGAGCCCGAAACCGTAGCAATAATGGAATATTCTGACGAACTAAACATGGTGGGCCACAAGCTATCAGCAAAAGGAGAGGAAGCACACCACCATAAGGAAACGCACAAGCCAAGATCACCTCGCTGTCACAACAGTCCTCGGCGTAGAAGCAGCAATCAACGATCTCGATCGCCATCACCAAAACAACACGGAGGAGCCCGAAGATCGCGATCCCCAAATGAAAAACGTGACTATGAAGACGACGAAAAAGAGATGGGGGCATCGTGCTTTACCCGCAGGGTTCGCACCACTCCAGTTCTCAAGGGATTCAAGTTACCTCATGATCAGCAAAAGTACGACGGATCACAGGAACCACAATCATGGCACTCAGATTATCTACAAGCAGTACAAATATTAGGAGGAACCAAAGAAACAACAATGCAAAGTTCGCAACTACACCTCACCGGCGCAGCAAGGTCATGGTTGAGCAAACTAGAGAAAGAAACTATTGGAAGCTGGGAAGACCTCACAAAGCAATTTACAAGCAACTTCAGGTCGACATACAAGCGGCCAGCATCAATAGAAGAAGTCAAAGCGTGTGTGCAACAACGCGACGAAACACTGCGGGCATACATCCAAAGAAGGAGTCTTATCAAAAATCTAGCAGTCGAAGTTTCAGACAAAAGAGCAATAGATGCGTTCATCATTGGATTAAGGCGAAGAGACCTAGTCGAAGAGATGGGCAGAATCAAGCCAAAAACAGTGTCAGACCTCATGGACGTAGCAAACAGATTTGCAGATGGAGAAGACGCATGCAACAACAAGCGGACGCGATCCCCAGAGGACGACAGAAGAAATAGATATGGAAGTCAAAGGAGACGGTCCTGAAATTACGACAACTACGGCTCCCATAGCCAAGTCGCCGCAGGATACAAAGACAACAGCTATCAAGGAAGTGATCGCAGAAGCTCGGGATATCGAAGCTACGGAAAAGAGGACTATAAAAAGTTTCCCACGAGAGAACCCAGAGAGTACAACCCGTCGCCAGAAGACATGCTCAACGGACCTTGTCATATACACTCAGCGTTCATCGATGGGAAGCGAGTATCAAGGCACGCAATGAAAGATTGCACAACATTCATAAAACTACAAGAGGCAGCACTAAACAAGCAAACCGAAGCAAGGCGACAAGGATTTGAAGGAAGCAACAATCCCCCAACAAATCAGCAAGGAAACAACGGAGCTCCTCAAGGACAAGACCAGCAAAACCAGGGACACGATGACGACGAAGGGTACGTTCCGTCAAAAGGACATATCACAGTAATGATACAACCTGTGCCCAAGTCGAACAAAGAAGAAAAGAGTATCACTCGACAAGTCAACCTAGCAGTCATTTCACCTCCAGCCACAACGGAGTATCTGCACTGGTCAGAACAACCAATCGAGTTCAACAGAGAAGATCACCCTATAACAGTGCCTCGGCTAGGAAATGCGCCTTTGGTACTCAAAGCTCAAATCGGCGCATATGATGTCGACAGAATATTCATGGACGCTGGAAGTGGAATTAATCTGATATACGCAAAAACACTCAGAGCAATGCATATATCACTAGAGTTCCTGAAGCCAACATATCGTTCCTTTCACGGAATCGTACCAGGAAGTGCCAATTACCCACTGGGTCGAATAGCACTCAATGTTTGCTTCGGCAACCGACAAAACTACAGAAGAGAAAAGCTGGACTTCGAAGTCATGGACTGGCCATCTCAGTATCACGCGATCCTCAGACGACCCACGTTTTCGCGATTCATGGCAGTGCCTCACTATACATATTTGGTACTTCAAATGCCAGGAACAAGAGGAATAATTACAGTAAAAGGAAGTTTTGAAGTTTCAGATCTCTGCGACAGAGAGTTCCACAAGATGGCGCAAAACTTTGCTATGACAGCCAACTATGCAGAGAAGGCAAAAAGCACGACTACAGAAGGCATCAAGCTACTCGAAGGACGCGTTGCGGAGCCCGAGACGAAGAAACCACGAGTAGGAGCATCAGGAGAAGACAAAGATACAGGAGAAGAAGAGAAATCCATGACGGCGTAAGCATCAAAGAACAATAAAGTAGAGTAGAAGAATAAGGCTGTAAAAGCCACGAGTTATACCAGGGGCAATGCCCTCTAGATCCAGAACACAGGTCATAGGCCAGATCTCTTGGGTCACCCCGTGTATCTTACAATACAAGTATAATAAAGACAAAATGTTCCTCATATTCGAGTTTACGAGTCTTTCAAAGGGAAAATGCGGCAAACGCACGAATCATACAATAACGCTTTGAGGACAAATTTTCGACATAAAGTCGCGAAATAAGACACTCTCGCGTTCCACATATACAAAAGATATTACAATAATGGGTTATCAGAATCATCTACGCCTAAGGGATCTAAATAGTGGTACTCACAAAAAAATGCAGCATCCGCTTCTAGCAGCCTAGCCACGAGCCTTCGAGCAGGTTGCAGCGTGTTCTCCATATGTACTCGAAGGCTAGCTCCACCCGGAGCCAAACTCAGGGACATAGAGCTATAATTAAGCTTCGGGTGCCACTTGCGTATCCACCCGAGAGCAAAATTAGCACCTGCCACTAAGTTCAGCTCTATCAATCTATGAATACGGTGGCTGGATCTGAAAGTATCAAGAAGAAGCGGGAAAGTTGCAGGCAGAGGATTGCGAGGAAGCATAACAGAGTGCATAGTTGTGAGAGCCCGTCGGCAACCATCAACTGACTCGCCAATATGTTGGGCACGGTCCTGAAGCAGTACAATGGCACTCCGACGTCGAGGATCAGACCACAAAGTCTCAAAGCCTGCCGACATTCTCTCCAAAGCCGCATTTCGCTCGGTAACCCAACGATCTTTAGCAGCGAAATCTAGACAAGTGCTTATGACGGCAAAGGATGTCACAAAAACAGCAGTGAAGAAACAGGGAAAAGAGAAGTCGAAAGACAACTTACATCGCAACATCTCGTAGGCAGACTCGACAATGCCAAGAATAAAAGATTCACATTCTTCATTATGGACAATCTTCGCCATCAAATTGGAAACCTTTTCATCAAGAGAACATATCTGCTTCAAATAACCACAAGCTTTACTAGCTTTGCTCACAGCCATCTGTGCTTGACGTTTAGCCAAAGTCAGGCGAGACTCAAGATCAGAAATCCTTGAAGAGTACTCTGCGCACTGATTACATCGGCTAGGAGGCGACGAAATCGTCGAACCGAATGTGCGGGCAGCGGAAGGAGCAGGTCCGCCAGTCAAAGGATCATTGATATGCATCGACTGGAAGTCAAAAGAAAAGAAAAGAAAAGAAGAAACATTTCAGAGAGACAAGCTCAAGACTTCATAAGAAGGAAATATATTTACATAAGTGCAAAACCCTTTGACTAAGATTCTCGGGTTGCACGCGACTACAAGTTTTTACATACAAAAGGATAAATGGAAAACTACAAGAAAGCCGAGTCTACGCCACCTCAGCATTTTGCTCCGTGGCAGAAGAAGGCATGATAAATTCCTCGCCAACAGTCGACGAAGGCGTAGGGTCTTCCGCCGCTGGAGGTGGCGCAGCAGATGTCGCGGAGGCTGCTGAAGGAGAAATAATCGCCACCAGCGCAGGCGCCAACTTCTTCGCCTTCTCAAAGAAAGCCTTCATCTCATCGCGGGTGCAGCCATGGGAAGAGTTCACCTTCTCCCAGTCGAAGTCCGCACCATGGGCAAAAGAAAGTGCAATAGCACCCTCAGCACCACGCTTCAGAGAGAGCCCCTTAAGCTGGAGGGTGGGGTCTTCAGTTGTATCGAAAGCCTTGGCAAGCTTGCCCAAGTTGTCCTTCGGAACTTCTGCCTTCTTCTTCGGCCACAACCCAATGAACAGCCGTGATAGAACGCGACTAACTAACTCAAAAGTCTCCTGGATAGATATCCAGTTTGCCTCGAGTAGGTTAACCGCAGTCATCAGAGGATCATCGTCCGGTTGCAAGGACGATGAAGATACCCCGGTAAAACCTGCACAATAAACGAAGATAGAAGAGAAAAGGAAAGAAAAGTGTCAAAAAGTACAACAGTGCAACCGAAGTCAAAATAGAAGACAAGGCAAAGTACTTACCTTCAGCAGCAGTAGACATTGTGCGAAGACGCTCTGCCATGGCTTGCTCTCGCTGAGCATGCTCCTTGTTGGCATCAGCTAAAGCTTTTTCAGCTTTCTTCGTCTTACCAAGCGCAGATTTCTGCGACTTCTCAGCGTTTGCTTTAGCAGCGGCCGCAACATCATAAGCCTTTTGGGAAGCACTGAGCTCCTCCTCCAGCGACGCAATTCGAGCATTGGCTGTTGCTAGAGCAGCTACAGAAGAAGATGAAAGGGAGTCAGATAAACAACAAAGGATAAGCACAGAAGAAAAGTAATGACTAGATGTCAAAAGTATACCTTCGGAAGCTTTCGCAACCTTTAAGTACTCAGCACATTCAGTGCCCAAGGCGACGAATCTTTGCAACAATGCCTGGGAAAAAGGGCGTGTAAGAACATAAATGAATACAAAGAGAGCAAGTCAACAGAAGTTACTTACATCATGGGGGGAAGCCGAGGATTCATGGGCTTTCAGAGAGACATCGGGTTCTTTGGCCTTCTTCAAGCGCTTGAGGTTTTGAGTTACAGGAATCTTCTTGACAGAAGCCATGGTAACCCTCGGTGCAACTTCTTGCTCGACAGGCTCATCAGCAGTCGCAGGTGAAATCGAAGGAGCAGCTGTAGCATCTTTTGGAGGTTCCTCATCATCTCTACAAAAAGAAAACAAATTATGTATAACACGACAGAAACTAGGCAAGAGCGATGCAATTGAAGAACTCGAATAAAGCGCTTACGATGCCAGGAGGTCGAAGTATTCCATATCTCCTGTAAGAATAGGGGCCTTATCGGCCGCTCCAGAACTCGAAGAAGCAAATTCGTCGACACGCTTCCTCTTCTTGTCGACATCAGCTTCTTCAGCAAGCATAGGAGGAGGCGATGTTGACGAACTAGTGTCCTCTTCTGATTCTTCGGCATCATCTCCGTCCTGATGCTCATCAGCCTCGGGGGCTTCAGATACAGACGAGGTCAGATCAGCCGGAAGGGGCCCTGCCTCTGGAAGAGGAGGGCGCGAAACAAGGAATTGGTGACCCTGCATGTAAATAAGTCAGCAGAGTACAAAGGCAAAGAACAACACAAGTCGAAGCAAACAAAATTCGACAACAAGTGAGCACAAAGATACGTACCTCGGGTAGGGGGTGCACGGAGTCGAAGTAGTCAGCGGTCAAATCAGCAACCGCATGATCCTTGGTGAGCTTGGTGAGGCTCCTGACTCGCTTGTCGACATCCTTTTTCTCTATCAAATCTTCGGAGACGTGAGTAGGATCTTCCAAGCCAGAGTAACTCCAAAGCTTGGTGAGGCGGTGCTGCAGGGGTTGAACTCGACGTTGCACAAAGAACGCCATAAGTTGAATACCCGACAAAGCTCCTTCTTGGCCTCCTTTCAAAGCTTGAATGCGAGATAGAAGAGGAAGAACTTGTGCTATTTCCGCATCTGAAGGAAGCGCATCCCACGATGCCAATTTCTTCACTTCCTTGGAGGCTTCGAAAGGGGCTAAACCATATTGGTCTTCAGGAGAGGCTTTGTGATCTTGGATATAGAACCATTTGGTTCTCCACCCCTGGACAGATGCGGCAAAGGAAAATTCAAGGTACTGTGCCTCAGGGCGCACAGAGACAACGGCTCCGCCCAATTCAGGCTTTCTAGCCAGAGCAACATTGGGGCGAAGTCGAAAGATTGACCTCCAGAGAAGAAAGTGGGGCTCAATGCCCAAGAATGACTCGCAAAGAGTCACGAAACAAGCAATGTGAAGAAGGGAGTTCGGTGTGAGCTGGTGGAGCTGCACACCGTAAACAAAGAGAAGCCCACAAAGAAACTCATGGGCAGGCAGAGAAAGGCCGCGGAGTAGGAAGGCAAGGAACATTACCCGATAACCGCTCGGGGGCTCCGGGATCCGCTCAGTGCTTGGAAACTTGATAGAATCCTGGGCGGAGATGAGGCCGTCCGTCCTGGCCTTCTCCACCTCCTTCTTCATGATGGCGGAGCGCACCCAGCTGGTGGCAGAAGAGGTCTTGGCCATGGTGTTCTTGGTGGGTAGGTGTTTCACGCGCATCTAAACGCGATGCGCTTGGGGGCTATGCACGAGAGGAGGAGGAAGAAGAGATCAGCAATGGAGGCGGCGGAGAGAACGAGCTGGTAAACAGTAAAATCCCCCACTACGCCCCTTATATACCTTCTGGGAGAAGGATCGTGGGCTGAGACGTGGCGCAAGGAGCGGAAACGGCAACCCACTAACGGTCAAAAATTGTGAAAATTACAGTGCTGCCCATAAAACGGTTCGTGCTCATGCAGAGTGACGTACTCATCGACGTCATAAAGAAGATGATATAAGAAAGAAGAAGGATGGCGCCGACAAGTGCAAAATCTATAGACAAGATTATATATGAAGGATTTTCGATTATAGCCTTGGGGGCTACTACTTTCAAGAATATTGAATGCAACTTTTAACTAGAGTGATGGACGCGTATTCGACGACAGGATATCATTAAAATATTTCGAGTTGAAGTATGATGGACTACACTATACTTTGAGCCTATACTCGAAAAAGTCTTTTTCGACTATAGCCTCGGGGGCTACTCCCATCGGGAGCGCTGAGCGTGCATCCGACGATATTTTTTGGTACAGCATTACAGTATGAGAAATGCAGGAGTGTTACTCCCATCGGGAGTGAGTTTTATGGTTGTTAAAACCCGAATATTTTCAGTCAAAATTTGACTGCGACATGAGATTCTCGAGTTGCGTTATCGCAACGCAACTCGAATGCTGTGACTTGTCACGAAGGTAAGACCCCGGGATCCGTCCTGTGTGACCTGGTATACGCACATGGATGCGCTCTGCTGGTATGTATCCGTGTCTACGACGCAAAGAAAATCCTGGTGGATGCACTGGGTACCCTGAGAATCACTGGGACTCATTCTTTGTAAGTCCTAAATGCGGTAAAAGAGTGGGTTTGACCGGTATCCCGAATTCAAGTACAAGGGGATTGAATTTGAAGTAGGTGACAAGTATCTGTTCCGGCAGTTAACTGACCTCTTGATCCGTCAGAGTTGTCAGGCTTGTTCATCAAAACCCCTTGCGAAAAATATCATGAAAATAAGTCGAAAGACCAAGTCGAAGATTTGAAGATATGAAGAAATCAAAGAATTGATCAAGTCGAAGATTTAAAGATTAGAGATTCAACCCGAATCTGCAATTCTGGTAGAATCTCAGGGGCTACTGACAAGGTGAAAGGACATTTGTCCCTTTCTACTTTTTTGATTTACAATGACAAGACTATGTTTTGTGTGAACTAATATTTGAATTATATGCATACAGGTTTTAGTTCACAGGTGAAGGGGTTCTATTGCATAAAAAGAAAGATGGTGGAATCGCCTGCCGAAAAGTGGCCTAAGTTGGTCTGGCCGGCCCCCAGACCGGACCACCCGGCGGCAGACCGGACTGGCCCGGCGGGGCCGCCGGACTGATAGTCTGATTCGGTTTTCGGCGGGGCGCCGGATCCGCCCGGTCCACCGCCGGACTCCCGGCGAAGTGTCCGGTCCCGCCGGACTTACCGCCGGGCCGTCCGGCCCAGAGGCCGGCGGCGCCGGACTTATCGCCGGGATTGCTGCTGTGTGCTCCCTCCAACGGCCAGATTCCCACCTACCTATAAATACCCCTTCTCCTAGCTGGGGTAGGGTTAGAACTTCACCAACCATTGTTCATCCTTGAAGCTCTCACCTACCCCCATTGGAAAAACACCAAATTCCATAGATCTCCCCTTCTAGCCAACCAAAGCTCTTGATCTTTGGAGGATTGAAGGAGGAGGCACCGATCTACATCTTCACCGAAGGAATTTCATTTCCACCTCCATTTGCTTGGAGGATTTGCACCTTGGGGCTCTTGTGACCCTAGGTGTTGTAAGTGGTTGATTGACTTGTCTTTGTGGTGATTCTTGCCTCCGTGGCTTTCTTGGGAGCCTCCAATTGAGTTGTGGAGCTTGCCCCAATACTTTGTGTAAAGGTGTCGTGCCGCCTTCAAGGGCATCGCTTAGTGCAGCGTGAACTCGCCTTTGTGGCTTGTTCACCGGAGAATAGGGTGAGCCTTTGTGGCGTTGGTGGCCTTTGTGGCACCACACCTCTCCAACGTAGACGTACTTCCCGTAACAAGGAACGAACTACGGGAATACATCCTTGTGTCTTCGTGTCTCCATTGCGGTTACCTCTATCCTTTACTCGTACCTTTACTTATATTGTTATTGCTAGCTTGCTTATCACTCTAGGTAAATTCACTTAGTAGCACATCTAGAGAATTTACCTTCTTGTCTAGCCTTAACTTGAAAAGAAGTAAAAATTTGGGTAGCTCCTATTCACCCCCCCTCTAGTCGCTCATATGATCCTTTCAATTGGTATCAGAGCGTGGTCTCTTATTCGGGCTTAACCGCCTAAGAGTTTGAGCAACTATGGAAGGGGATAAGGGTAAAGAAACTCCTCCCGAAGATACTCCTCCATCTATCTCTTCCTCTTCAATCTCACGTGAGGAGCATTTGGCGTCCTTGGACACAATGCAAACCACCATGAGATTGGATATGAAGGCTATGTTTGAGGAATATTTTGGAAGAAAACCTTCCGGGCCCACCGACCCAAACACCACACCTAGTGTGGAACTCTCCTTGGCTAAGGTGAAGCCACCTAACAATGGCTCCACCTCCGCTGAGAATAAAGGTGACCCTCCTAAGGAAAATGATGGTCCGGCAAAGGGTGCTAACATTCCACCCCCTAACACTTACTCCCCTCCGCCGGTCCATTATCCTATGCCACACATTAACAACATGGGATCTCCTCCTAAGCTTGATTCTCGCAATTTTATTAAATGGCAAGGACTAATGAAATCTCATATTTCTAGCTCTTCTACTCATTTGTGGAGGGTCATACAAAATGGCTTTGCACCTCATGATCCTCTCAACTTGACCGGAAGGGAAGAAGTTGATGAGCAACTCAATGCCACCGCCAAGCATCTCCTTCAACAAGCCGTACCGGATACTCATGCGGTACACATCAACAATTTGAGCACCGCCAAGGAAGTATGGGACTATCTCACTATGCTCTTCATTGGGAATGAGAGTATTCGGTCCTCCAAGTTTGATGAGATCAAGAGTGAAGAAAGGGATTTCATTATGCGTGATAATGAGACTCCTGATGAGATGTACCAAAGGATCTTGGCTCTTGCAACGGCCTTGACCGGGTTTGGGTGCAAAGACAATGGTGATGACTATATCAAGCGTATGTTCATTACATCCATCAACCCAAGAGAACCCATGCGGTCCGAGATAATCCGTTCAAGACCGGATTTTGGGAGTATGACCTCAAATGAAGTTCTTTGCGAGTTCACCGCCTTGTCTATCTTGAAGAAGAACGCGGAAGAGACTAGAGCCCGTGTTCTTGCCGGACAAGGAGTTCACAATCTTGCTCTCAAGGCCAAGGTGGTGTCCAAGCAAGGAGAAGGAGAAGAAGAAATATATGAAGAAGAGTGTTGCTCTCCGGAAGATCTCAAGTTTGCCCTCCATGAACACTTGGCTCTCAATGCCAATGCCTTTTGGGATGCCAACAAGCACAAGACGAAGGGATCCAAGTTCAAATCCTTTCCAAGGAAGGGTGGTGACTCTAAAGTGAGGCATTGCTACAATTGTGGAGGAATCAAGCACTTCATCGCCGAATGTCCTTATGAGAACAAGGAG
Organism: Dactylis glomerata; assembly: GCA_007115705.1. Classification (NCBI taxonomy): domain Eukaryota; kingdom Viridiplantae; phylum Streptophyta; class Magnoliopsida; order Poales; family Poaceae; genus Dactylis; species Dactylis glomerata. The sequence continues at coordinate 2,919,780 of QXEO01000523.1, read as the reverse complement.
GACAATGAAGGCCGGCTCATCCCCAAGCGTCGGTCATCAAAGTTCTACCCATCCAAGAAGCATGGGAACAAGGACAACAAGAAGAAAGGAGAAAGGGTATTGATGGTTCATGAGGAGTATGACTCTGAGTCCGATGATGATGACTCCGTTGATGAAGTGAATGGAGAAGTGGCCGCCATTGCCATTGTCTCCACACCACCTACATCCCTCTTCAACTCACAAAATGAGAACGCCATCATCACCACTCACAAGTGTCTTATGGCTAAGGCCTCGGAGGTAACCTCATCACCTACTCCTTCATCATCTCATTCCAATGCTACCTCTATGGATGATGTGAGTAGTCTTAAGATTAAGAAAGAACTAGTTTCTTGTGATGATTTTCTTGCTAACATGAAGGGGCCAACCAAGATATACTTTGAGACACTAATGTGTGAAATTGGTGATGCCCATGACACTATCAAGGAGAAGGAGGAGTTGGAAAGATTAGCCGCCGATGATATTGGCTCTCTATCAATTGAGCTCGAAGAAGAGCAAAACTTGAGAGTCTCTTTAGAGGAGAAATTGTTGGGACTAGAAGAGTCTCATAATCTAAGCTTGTCAAAACTCACTAAAGAACGTGACCATGCTCTTGCTATGGTCAAGTTGCTTAAAAAGGAGAAAGTTGAATTTGACGTTGGTCATAATGATCTTCATGAGAAGTTTGAGAAGCTTGAAGAAGCCCACAAGGCTTTGGAAGGCAAATTCTCGCATCTCACCAAGATTCGTGAACAACTTCAAATTCAACTAACTATTGAACAATCTAAAGTCCCACCAATGCAAGTTATTGAAGTTCCTTGTTCTTCTAACTCTATTTGTGATCATAGTGATATCATTGAGAAGAACAATAGGTTGAAGGCCGATCTTGCTAAGGGCCTTGCTACTTGCATTCAAGGAGAGAAGAATCTCAATGATCTCTTGAACAACCAAAGATTGTTCAAGGGAAAGGAGGGCCTCGGATTTGTTGCCGAGTCCTCAAAGAAAGGGGATCTTTGTTTGGTGGCCGAGTCCTCAAAGAAGAAGAAGAATAAGAAGAACAAGAAGAAGGCAAAGCCTGCTGCTGCTCCTACTCCTCATGTCCCCTTTGATATTTGTTACACCGAGGAGGAGTGGGAGGAGCTGAATAGAAAGAAGAAAATCGAGGAGACCGGAGTCTCCGGGTCAAAGGTTCCGGAGTCTCCGGTTAGTTCATCTACCCCGGAGTCTCCGCTCCCAAAGGCCGGAGTCTCCGGCCCTTCTCACAATAATTTTGCAGGAAAATATAACCCTCATTATGTTCTTCTTAGGGACTATTATGGTGATGTCTATGCTAAATATGTTGGTCCCTATAATGGTTACATTGAATATGCTATTTGGGTACCTAAGATTCTTGTGACTAACAAAAGAGGACCCATTCAAAAATGGGGACCTAAACCAAGAATTAATCTCTTGTAGGACATTGCTTCCGGGGGAGGAAAATGGATTATTGATAGTGGTGCCACAAGCCACATGACCGGAAGCAAAAATATTGTGGAAGATCTAAAGCCCAATACTTCAAATGTCACGGTCTCATATGGTGATAATTTATCCTCTAAGGTACTTGGTTTCGGTTAAGGTGGTGATCACTCCGGACGTGTCCCTAGTGAATGTCATGCTTGTCGAAACCATTGGTTATAATCTACTTTCCGTTCATCAACTTGCTACTATGGGCTATGCCACATATTTTGATGTTGATATTGTGGTCGTCATGTGGAGTAAGTCTCTCAAGGTTGCCTTTGTTGGGTATGTCGAAAATGGCTTGTATGTGGTGGACTTTTCGGAGAAACCCACTACGGCCGCGATATGCCTAATTGCTAAGGCCGACGTGGGATGGCTTTGGCATCGCCGGTTAGCCCACGTCAATATGAGAGCTTTGCAAAATCTCTACACCGGCGGCCACATACTCGGACTAAAGGATGTTTCTTTTGCCAAAGATCGTGTTTGTAGGGCATGTATTGAAGGAAAGATGCATGAAACAAGTCATCCAAGCAAGACTATTATCTCTTCCAAGAGGTGCTTGGAGCTCCTTCACATGGATCTCTTTGGACCTCCCACTTATGCAAGTCTTGGTGGCAAGAAATATTGCTTGGTGATTGTCGATGACTATTCAAGATACACTTGGGTTTATTTCTTTGAGTTCAAGAGTGAGACCCAACAAACCGTCAAAGACTTTGCCACCGAAGTTGAGCGTCAATTCAATACCACCATATTGACTATAAGAAGTGACAATGGCACCGAGTTCAAGAACTACTCCCTAAATGAGTTTCTTAGTGATGCGGGTATCAAACATCAATATTCCGCTGCATATACCCCGCAACAAAATGGAGTTGCCGAGAGGAAGAACCGGACTCTTATGGATGCGGCAAGAACTATGTTGGCGGAGTTCAAGTCTCCATACAACTTTTGGGCCGAAGCTATTAATACCGCATGCCATGCCACCAACCGGCTTTATCTCCGCAAGAACTTGAACAAGACTCCATATGAAATTCTTACCGGGCAAAAGCCCAACATCAAGTACTTCCGGGTATTTGGTTGTAAGTGTTTCTATCTCAAGAAAGGTGTTCGTTTGTCAAAATTTGATTCTAAAGCTTAGAGGGTATCTTTGTTGGTTACTCCACGGACTCACATTCCTATAGGATCTATAGCAAGTCCACCGGGCATGTTATAGAGACTTGTAATGTGAGGTTCGATGAGGATAATGGTTCCTTTGTGGGACAAAGTGGTGTTCGTGATGTAGGTGACGAAATTCCTCCCCAAGCCATAAGAAGAATGGGTGTCGGATTCTTCCGGCCCATTGAGGGACACCTTTTGGCCGAAGGAGAAGGACAATGCTCTACACATGTGGAGCCTTCACCTGCTGAACACCACAGGACATTGACCAAAGACAAGCTGCGCACCCTCAACCTCAAGATCATCCCACCGAGCAATCTTGCCCGGAGTCTCCGGCCCCTGTGGTCCGGACTCTCCGGCCTATACCGGAGTCTCCGGGTATGGATACCGGAGTCTCCGGGGATGATCAAGGCCTTGATGAAGATCCTTCGGAATTCCGTGGCTATGGGCCACTTGATGATCAAGGCAATCCAATGGTCAAGGCGAGGACCAGAACAGTGATCATGAAGATGATCAAGTAGTCTCTCAAGAATCTCCTCTTGAGGCTCGCACTCGCCGTGAGAAGAAGCTTGAGTCCATTCTTCGACGAAGAAGCATATCCTTGGAAAATGTGGTTGGGAGTGTTCGTAAAGGTGTCTCCACTAGGAGGCAACTTTCTAACTTTAGCTCTCATCATGCTTTTGTCTCTTGTGTAGAACCCAAGAAAGTTTATGAGGCGCTTGAGGATCCGGATTGGCTTGATGCCATGCATGATGAACTCAACAACTTCGAGCGCAACAAAGTTTGGACTCTAGTAGAAAGGCCTAAAGATTGCCGTAATGTCATTGGGACCAAGTGGATCTTCAAGAACAAGCAAGATGCAAATGGCATAGTCATTCGTAACAAGGCAAGATTGGTGGCTCAAGGTTTCTCCCAAGTTGAGGGTATTGACTTTGGTGAAACTTTCGCTCCCGTTGCCCGTCTTGAATCCATTCGCATCTTACTTGCATATGCATCACATCATAACTTTAAACTTCAACAAATGGATGTTAAAAGTGCATTTCTCAACGGTCCCTTAAATGAATTGGTTTTTGTGAAGCAACCCCCGGGCTTCGAAAACCCTAAGTTTCCTAACCACGTTTACAAACTTGATAAGGCGCTCTATGGCCTCAAACAAGCCCCACGTGCGTGGTATGAGCACCTTAAAGAGTTGTTGGTTGATCGTGGTTTTGAAATTGGGGTGATCGATCCCACTCTTTTTACTAAGAAGGTCAATGGGGAGCTTTTCATTTGCCAATATATGTTGATGATATTATATTTGGTTCTACTAACAAAGCTTTCAATAATGAGTTTGCCAAGCTCATGACCGACAAGTTTGAGATGTCTATGATGGGGGAGTTAGAGTTCTTCCTTGGATTTGAAGTCAAACAATTGAAGGGAGGGACTTTTGTGAACCAAGCCAAATATACCCAAGACATGCTCAAGAGGTTCGAGATGATGGAGTCAAAGGTGCAAAGACTCCCATGCCAACAAAGGTTAATCTTGATCTCGATCCTAATGGTAAAGAAGTGGATCAAAAACTTTATAGATCTATGATTGGTTCCTTGCTTTACCTTTGTGCATCTAGACCGGACATTATGTTAAGTGTGGGAGTTTGTGCACGTTTTCAAGCCGCACCAAAAGAAAGCCACTTAGTGGCGGTCAAAAGAATCTTTCGATATTTAGTGAATACCCCTAACTTTGGTCTTTGGTATCCAAAAGGAGCAAGTTTTGATCTTGTAGGTTACTCGGATTCGGATTGGGCGGGAGACAAAGTGGAACGGAAATCAACCTCCGGGGCTTGCCAATTTCTTGGTAGGTCTTTGGTGTGTTGGTCATCTAAGAAACAAAATTGTGTGTCTCTCTCTACCACCGAAGCCGAATATGTAGCCGCGGCTAGTTGTTGTGCACAACTCTTATGGATGAGGCAAACTTTGAAGGATTACGGTGTCATTTTTGACAAAGTGCCTCTTTTATGTGATAATGAAAGTGCAATCAAGATCGCTCACAACCCGGTGCAACACAACAAGACGAAGCATATTGAGATTCGTCATCATTTCATTCGGGATCATGTCAACCGTGGAGATATTGATCTATCTTATGTTGGCACTCATGAGCAACTTGCCGATATATTCACAAAGCCTCTTGATGAAGCAAGATTCCGGGAATTGAGGCATGAACTAAATATCATTGATTCAAGCAATGTGGCTTGAGCTAGGTGCATTTACTCCCATATTTAGTGTGTTGTTCTAGTCTAGATGCGCATAGTTGAGGATAGTCATCGTGTCAATTAATGGCACGATGCATACTCAATTGTGCGACATTATAAGATCACTAATGTCATTTGAGCCCAAGCATGTCTCTTCGCGGTGTCACGACATTGGTGATCACACATAGGGGGAGAAATCCCCCACCATTGCATGTCTTCAAATCTCGTGTGTTTGTTGTTGTGCTTCTTTGGAAGGCATGCAATCTTAAGTTGATTTTCTTGCAAACAAGTTTGATGGTTGTTGATTTCTTTCGCACACCATGCTTTCTTGTTGATACATGTCACATATCGAAATTGTCAAAACTTTTCTAGTCCAAAAGGTGTTTCGGCGGCCTGCCCGGCGACCGGACCTGGCGCCGGACTGCCCGGCGGCCCACCGGGCCAGCCCGGCGGATCCGCCGAACTGGCATTCAGTATACCAGTTCGGCGGCTCGCCGGAATGGCCCGGCGGCCCGCCGGACCGCCCGGCGCATGGCCCGGTCCCGCCGGACTTACCGCCGGACTGGCAGGCCTATATAAATTCGTGGGGAGGGTTCCTGGCAGTTTTCCCCACTTCCCTCCCTCCCCACGCCCGCCCCCAACTCCATTGGCGCCGCCCCATCAAGCTTCTCCCCCCTAGCCTCTCCACCCAACCAATCCCTTCCAAATTTAGATCGGGTGTAGATCGGGGTGGTTTGAAGCTTTCCTCCGAAGATCTTCGCGTTTCGTCAACCGCATTGGGAGATCGGGATTCTTCCCCATCTTCTTGTGCACCATGTCTTCGGGTAACTCCCTCGTTTTCTCTCCTTCCTCTAGCCCTTGCCTCACACTCCGTTTGTTCATGCTCTTGTATGAGTAGATCTAGTGTGTATCTAGGGTTAGATTCATCTTCTTGGGATAGATTCATCTTGTCTAGGGATAGATCCTTTTTAGGGTTTCGTTCCTTGTTAGACTAGTGTGTGTTCCTTGGCATCCTTGTACCCTTAAAGTTTGTAGTGACAAGTTGTTGAGTCAAGATTGCGGGTAGTATGACAAGTGTGTGTTTCGGCGAAAGATCCGGCGGCCGCCGGACCTGGCGCCGGATCACCCGGCGGACCACCGGACCATCTCGGCGGACCCGCCGAACTGGCATTCAGTATACCAGTTCGGCGAGCTCGCCGGAATGGCCCGGCGGCCCGCCGGACGGTCCGGCCCACTGCCCGGTCCCGCCGGCCTGGCGCCAACCTCACTGCCATACTACCTCTCCATCATGCACTTGCCCCTACCCGACTTTGAGTTCCTTTTCGTGACATGTATCTTTATCTGGTGTTGCTTTGCTTTGCTTGCGTTTTCAGACTCTTTCACTGAGACAGTGATTACCGGATTGAAACCGCAGAAGAGCTTCGGCCTTTGAAGCCAAGAAGAGGAAGATTGATGAGGTTGAGGGGCAGTCTTCGCGCCGTACTCGTCAGACAGGGAAGACCGCAGCTGAAGGTGGCAGCTCTGCAGCTGCAGGGCCGCGAATGAGGTCCAAGCTTGTTTACACTCGTGGACCTCATCCACCCCGGAAGGGTAAGGGGCCGTGGCCCGGTGGATGTGGAGAAGGAGCAGGAGATTGAAGGGAACTTGGGTGCGCCCACATCAACACTTGGCGCAAAATTCGAGTTGCAAACCCGTACCGCTTTCATGAGAGGCAGTACACTGGCTCTGACAAGAGGTTCTGGACTGATTCCCAGGTGCTATGTGGGATGATTACTATGATGCAGCTGAGCACATGAAGAGTGGTTTCTATGTGGTGCCAAAATCTCTCAATGTCGAGCACTTTCAGCACTATGCCTCAGGGACTTTCGCTTCATCAATGAGGCTCTTCTCAAGATGGATATTTTGGACCTTGTCACCCTCTCTGAGTCTATTCAGCCTTTGGTGGTCCGCCAGTTCTTCTGCACTGTGTCTTCCATAATGACCCGCGGAGTCCTTCTCTTGGATGACTGGCCAGGATGTGTTCACTGCCACGTTTGCTGATTTTGTGATGCTTTGGGCTATGGTGGTGGTAGGGCTGGAGGTTTCAAGATTCACTCCGAGACGCCCTTTCCGTGGAGAAGATCTCTCGCATTTGCTATCCAGATAGCCATCCCTCCCAGCTCCTGCCATTTCAGGGATGTACTACTACTACAATGCTCTTGCCAAGCTCTTCCGTCAGAATCTGATAAGTAAGGCTGGAGATGATGCTAGTGTCAGGGGCTATCACAGGAACTTGCTGTACTATTGCCAGCCCGACAAGCTTCGGAAGATAGATGGTTGTGACTTATTTTTCAGGAGATGAAGAGATCCACTCTCAAGCGCATGACTCCCAACTATTGTCAGTATGTGCAGCGTTTGATCAACAGGCAGCCCCGGGCTCAGACTGCTCTTGTGCGTGGACAGGTTGTGGAGATGGAGACCTTCTCAGTGGGTTTCCAGGGTGGTTTTGAAGAGGCTCCCAGTTTGCTCCGTACCAGGTCTAGAGGTCCCACCATGGATGCTCCTGATCCTCACCGTCCCTCTGGTTCTGGTACTAGTCGCCGTCGTCACCATCGCCACCCTAGGCCCTCTCGCAAGAAGGGTGTTGCTGCGTTCTTCAAGAACTTGTGGGAGATGTGTCGCAGCTCTTATGATGTGGCTCATAGGAGCATGGAGATGAGTCAGGAGACCCGGAGGAGGCAGAATGATTCTTGGCTGCTAGGGGCAGTGCTGTTCCCCCCGTTGGGCATGAGTTGGCTCCGGTCCCGTATGTCAACTATGTCATGCCGCCTCTTGATGATGACATGTTTGCTGGTATTGAAGACTTTGAAGACTTCGAGCCACCCTCTGAGCCAGAAGATGCTGATGAAAAGAAGGTGCTCATGGAGAGGATGATCCGGAGGGTTCTCCTGTCCCCAGTGAAGATTTTTGAGCGCTAGCATCTCTACTCTCTTGTCCCTTTTTGGTGTTTCGATGCCAAAGGGGGAGAAGAGTGTAGAGTCTCTAGGAATAACGTCGCATGACACAAGCCTCGCTTTCATTTTCCTTGGTTCTTAAGTGGCTTGTGTCCTTTGCGTTTTATTTGCCGTTTTATCTCTCAAACTCCGTGGAACCTTATCGTGTGTGGACAAGTGTGTACTTTAATTATGCACTATGCACTCTATGTTTATGTTTGGATATTCTATTGCTTGCTATATTATTATCTATCCATGATATTATCTTGTCCATGCCATGCTTGGTTCCTATTGATGGTGGGGGAGCTCCCTATAATCTAAATCTTGCACTTTGCATTCCAAAAGCAAATTCTACCATGTGCATATTTATGGGGGAGCACTCTCACTATTCATTAGATAACATGCTTTGTTTATCCTATGAGACTCTAACATAGTTTGTCATCGTAAATCAAAAAGGGGGAGATTGAAAGGACATTTGTCCTTTCTACTTTTTTGATTTACAATGACAAGACTATGTTTTGTGTGAACTAATATTTGAATTATATGCATACAGGTTTTAGTTCACAGGTGAAGGGGTTCTATGCATAAAAAGAAAGATGGTGGAATCGCCTGCCGAAAAGTGGCAAAGTTGGTCTGGCCGGCCCCCAGACCGGACCACCCGGCGGCAGACCGGACTGGCCCGGCGGGGCCGCCGGACTGATAGTCTGATTCGGTTTTCGGCGGCGCCGGATCCGCCCGGTCCACCGCCGGACTCCCGGCGAAGTGTCCGGTCCCGCCGGACTTACCGCCGGGCGTCCGGCCCAGAGGCCGGCGGCGCCGGACTTATCGCCGGATTGCTGCTGTGTGCTCCCTCCAACGGCCAGATTCCCACCTACCTATAAATACCCCTTCTCCTAGCTGGGGTAGGGTTAGAACTTCACCAACCATTGTTCATCCTTGAAGCTCTCACCTACCCCCATTGGAAAAACACCAAATTCCATAGATCTCCCCTTCTAGCCAACCAAAGCTCTTGATCTTTGGAGGATTGAAGGAGGAGGCACCGATCTACATCTTCACCGAAGGAATTTCATTTCCACCTCCATTTGCTTGGAGGATTTGCACCTTGGGGCTCTTGTGACCCTAGGTGTTGTAAGTGGTTGATTGACTTGTCTTTGTGGTGATTCTTGCCTCCGTGGCTTTCTTGGGAGCCTCCAATTGAGTTGTGGAGCTTGCCCCAATACTTTGTGTAAAGGTGTCGTGCCGCCTTCAAGGGCATCGCTTAGTGGAGCGTGAACTCGCCTTTGTGGCTTGTTCACCGGAGAATAGGGTGAGCCTTTGTGGCGTTGGTGGCCTTTGTGGCACCACACCTCTCCAACGTAGACGTACTTCCCGTAACAAGGAAGGAACTACGGGAATACATCCTTGTGTCTTCGTGTCTCCATTGCGGTTACCTCTATCCTTTACTCGTACCTTTACTTATATTGTTATTGCTAGCTTGCTTATCACTCTAGGTAAATTCACTTAGTAGCACATCTAGAGAATTTACCTTCTTGTCTAGCCTTAACTTGAAAAGAAGTAAAAATTTGGGTAGCTCCTATTCACCCCCCCTCTAGTCGCTCATACGATCCTTTCACAAGGGTATAGTTAATAGAGCCCATTAGTTGAGTACCCCTGAGGCCCGTATAGCTAGGCCCAATTGTAATGATAGTCGAATACGAGTTCTTACCGTATGTCGATATTGTAATCTGTATCGGACCCTACCCGATCCTCGAGACCAGGCCACCTATATATAGGGGCCAGGAGGGGACGGTGTAGGGCAGATTGAAAGAAAGCCAGGTTGAACACCCAAGTTTACTTTCGATACATACCTATTTTGACTAACTTCACCTTCGAGTTCATCTGATGCCCTATCTCCCCGATCCTAAGTCCTTCATCTAGGACATTTGTCGAGTTAGCCCTCGTCACATAGGCACTAAATAAAGATACTAGGCACTATGCCCTAACAATCTCATATCAAATTACATGAACAATCTCATCCAATCCCTACCACCCCCTCACCTACAGCGGGGGAATTACTCACACATGGATGGGGGAGTCATGGATGGTCGATGGAGTGATGTCGGTGATGATGGCGATAAAGATCTCCTCCAAATCCCCGTCCCGGCAGGGTGCCAGAACGGAGTTTCTGGTTCCGAATCGCGGTTTCTGATGGCGGCGGCGCAGCGGAAGTCTATCTGGGAAAAACGCCGTCTCCCTGATATAATCGAGTCAGGGGGTATATGTAGGCGAAAGGAGAGGTCGAGGGGATGGTCGAGGCGTCCTCACACCAGGTGGGCGCGGCCAGGGCTGTGCCGCGCCCCCTGTGTGTGTGGGGCCCTCGAGCCTCCCCTCCGTCTCGTCTTCTGGCTCCGTGGGTCTTCTGGTGAAATATGATTTTTGATGATTTTTCCCAAATTTTTACTGAAAGTTGGATTTCTGCACAAAAACGAGACACCAGAGCAATTCTGCTGAAGACAACGTCAGTCCGTGTTAGTTGTATTCAAAACACACAAATTAGAGGAGAAACAATAGCAAAAGTGTTCGGGAAAGTAGATACGTTTTGGACGTATCAGTGGCCAGGGAACAATGGTGTGTGCCGTTGGGATCCGCTTGACCCAAGGGAGATCCACCCACCTCGCCGCCTCGCACACGGCTCCGGTCGCGGGCGAAGCCGTCGCTCTGCCGCTCGCGGGAGGCTCGCAAGAGTGTCCAAGAGCTCTCGGCCATGGCGGCCAGCCGAGCTCCTGCAGCCGTCTACTGCCTCCGCTCGGCCGGACATGGGGACGCACGGTAGACGCCGCCTCGAGCGCGAGCTCCGTGAGCGCTCGGACATGGTGGCCGGCCGAGCTCCCGCCGCCTTCTCGTGCCTCCGCTCGGCCAGACACAGGGAAGCATGGGAGGCGTCGCCTCGCCTCAAGCGCGAGCTCGGCGAGTGCTCGACCATGGTGGCTGGCCGAGCTCCTCCCCCCGCCATCTCCTAGGGGCGTCGCCTCGAGCGCGACATGGGGACGTACATCAGGCGGAGCTCAGCCATGGCGGCCGGCCGAGCTCCCGCCGTCTCCTGCCTCCGCTCGGTCGGTGAGTAGGACGCGTGGCCGTTTGCTCCTGGTTGGTCCCTCGGCGGCTCGGCCCACCGCTTCTTCATCCTCGGCGGGGCTGGATGCCTGGATCCACGCCCAGAGCCGTTCCATGACTCTGTCAGAGCATAGAAAGCTTGAGGAAGTACGCGTCGTGCATGTCCGGCCGAAGGCCATGTGTGTACATCCGCAGAGGAGCCGGCTCGGCACATCGAGCACATAGCAGGGCAGGTTGATGAGGGGCCCCGGCTCACAAAGACGTGCTCCTCGTTCTTGTGCAGCTGCAGCACCTTACATCAATTTTTGCATCCCTCTCTGTTCTCTCTGTCTCTTCTCCGATCTATTTTCCCCTGTCGTGGTCTCCTCTTTTGGTCTGTTCTTTAATCAATTTTCACCTCTCTCTGTGTGTCTCACGTGATATAGAGGATAAGCCAGGCAATAGAACAGAAGTAGTATAGAAATAACACGACCCAAGCCATATACATTATTCTTATACATGGTTATATTGTTATTTGTTTCATTTTTTCCAAATTCATGTGCAATTGAAGAACGTGTCTATTACTTCTTAAATCTTGATGAGTGAATATGACACTATAGGCTAGATAGATCTCTGACATTATTTTAATTTGTTCCTGAATTTTGGATCTTGATTTGCTAAAATAAATTACGGACAAAAGTGCTTTGAAATATAAGTACCAAAAAGGATAACTGAATGACGCAAAAAGTGATAGAATATGCATTGCGCCGAGTCGTAATATGAGTTTTCTCTCCTGGTTGCGCCGAGTCGTGATATGAGTTTTTCCTCCCAGTGCAACGCACGGGCATATTTCCTAGTATTAATAAATGGAATGAGTACTTTCAGAGCGCAAACTACAAAGATTTCAACTTCGGTTCAAGGTTTACAATGGGATTTTCAGAAAACAGAACCCCGTCCCACACAAAACACGAATTTTTGACGGATCAGACCACCTGCGCGAGTGAAATGCTAGAAAGGACCCCCTCCGAAAATTTTTATCAAAAAGGACCAGCTGTGGGTGGCGGCACCCCCGGGGCAGGTGACACGTGCCCCTTGCCGCCTGGGCCATTGCCGGCAGGCCCCTGCCGCCGTTGGCATCGCCGGCATGTGGCTTGACGCGGAGGCGGCGGGCGTGCGTGGCGGCGGCAGGCAGCATGCCGCCACCCCCAATGGCGGCAGGTGGCAGGGCAGGGGCCATGCCGCCACCGCCACTGGCGGCAGGTGGGCCATGCCGCCACCCCCACTGGCGGCAGGTGGCAGGGAGGGGCATGCCGCCACCCACACTGGCGGCAGGTGGCAGGGAGGGGGCATGCCGCCACCCCCAATGGCGGCAGGGGCACGTGTCGCCTGCCCCGGGGGTGCCGCCACCCACAGCTGGTCCTTTTTGACAAAAATTTTCGGAGGGGGTCCTTTTTAGCATTTCAGTCGCGCAGGTGGTCTGATCCGTCAAAAATTCCACAAAACACACAAGGGGTTTTCGGCCGCCCATCCATCCCACCATCGCTTGCCATCTTGTCTTCGCGGCCAAGATTTCGGGGGACTGGACTGCCTAGAACACTGCGCTGCTGGGTCCTACTTTAAGGGCGAGAGAGAGAGAAACAGGAAGAAAGGACTACGGAGTAGTTGAAAACGGGGACTGGTTGACACAGAGGGCGTCGCCTCGCCCGAGAAGCACGCCCAGTCCCCTGCGCTTCTCGGCGTCTCCTCTCCTCTCCTCCCATCATGCCAAGCGAAAAGGCAATGCGCTTTTGGGGTTTCTTCCACGACGACGACGACAACGGCGGCGCTGCGCCCGACATGGAGGAGTTCCCCTACCTCGCCGCCGGCTCCGGCGTCCTCACGTCCTTGCCGCCGCCAGCTCCGGTAAGCCAAGCGGCGCCTCCTTTGTCAGCATCTTGGGGTTTTTCTTTTCATGCTGTCCTGTGAAGTGGGAAAGGCCTGCCTTTTCTTGTTTCTTATTCCTCCTCGTGGTTGATCGCAGGCGGCCGCCGCGCGCCGTGGACAGGGCGGCGGCGGGCTCGCGTTTCTTCCGGCCGCCGCCGTCCGCGGGAAGGTGAATCGGGGCGCGCCGGACGCGGAGAACGAGAGCCGGTCGGGGATAGACCACCAGGACGCCGTCGGCGCCGGGGACGCACCGCAGCTCGGCCGCACCGGCAAGCGCAAGAGGCCGCACTACTTCCGCCACACGCCGGTCCAGATCCAGGAGCTCCAAGCGTACGCCGCGCCCTCGCCGTCCCCTCATAACCGTGATTCCTCGCGTCGCTTTGCTTTGCTCGCGTCTCTGATCATGCTAACATGCGCGCGCGCGCATGTACTTGTGCTTCTTCTTCGGTGCAGGCTCTTCCAGGAGTGCTCCCACCCAGACGAGAAGCAGCGGGCGGAGCTGGGCAGGAAGCTCGGCCTCAGGCCCATCCAGGTCAAGTTCTGGTTCCAGAACCGGCGCACGCAGATGAAGGTACGTATAACCGATCCAATTCGGCTGCTTTTGCTTGCGCTACTGGTTCATGTCATGGACTTGCTGACACGGCTGCTTCCGTCGCGTGGCTGTTAATCTTGCAAGAGGGAGACTCTGCAGAGCGAGAACGCGCAGCTGCTCAAGGAGAACGACAAGCTGCGCGCCGAGAACTGGTCCTTCCGGGAGGCGATGGTGCACCAGCTCTGTGGCGGCTGCGGCGGCCCGGTCACGCCGATCCTTGGGGGGCCGTCGTCGTCCCAGGGGGTGGAGGAGGACCTGCGCGTCCAGAACGCCAGCCTCAGGGCCGAGCTCAGCCGATTCTGCGCGCTCGCTTCCAAGCTCCTTGGCAAGTCCGTTTCCCTGCTGGCGTCACAGCCAACGCAAGGGGAGTGCATTACTTTGGTGCCGTCGTCAACCACACTGGCCAACTCCGAGATCAGCCAGTTCACTACCTGCAGTGGCTCCCGCTCAATGGGCATGGCGAGGGCTGGCATTGACAAGTCCGTGTTCATGAAGCTTGCAACGAGTGCAATGAATGAGCTAGTCAAGATGGCGCAGATGGATGAGCCGCTCTGGACACCAGGTGCTTCCATGCCTGGCTCCCTTGCCAGTGAGATTCTGAACTACAAAGAGTACCTCAACACCTTCTCCCCATGCATAGGGGTGAAGCCTGCGGGGTTCGTTTCTGAAGCCTCTAGGGAGTCCGGTATTGTAATCTGTGACAGTGCTGCGGTTGTGGAGACTCTGATGGATGAGGTTGTCCTCGTCTCACCATTCTCCTTCATATTGCTATTTGCCTGTACGTCTGAATTCTGAAACTTACATTGCCCGTTTGAAATCTTGTAACAGAGGCTGTGGTCCCGTATGTTCTCGCGCATGATCGCCAGGGCATCGACCTTGGAGGAGATATCTACTGGAGTTACTGGAACTAGAGACGGTGCATTGCTGCTTGTGAGTGTTGAACACTATCCAGTGTCCATATGCACGTCTTTCAGTTGTTTGCAGTGTCTAACTGTTACGTGTATCATTGCAACAGATGCAGGCAGAGCTACGTGTACTTTCGCCTCTTGTCCCGACTAGGGAGGTGACCTTCCTCAGGTTCTGCAAACAGTTGGGCGAGGGTGCATGGGCTGTAGTGGATGTTTCCATTGATGGATTGGTGATGGAGCAAGGCCTAGCTGTGGCATACACCACTGCAAGCATCAAGTGCCGGAGGCTGCCTTCTGGTTGTGTGCTGCAAGATACCCCCAATGGCTTCTGCAAGGTACACCATCCTATCTCCATTAATTTATTTACATCATGTTCTTAAGAGAATTTAGGTATTTGGGTGGTTCACCTCGTAAACATATGCACTTTTAGGCTGGCAATTGATACTAGCACGTGTGAAACTCATCTATCTTTGGTATTCATAGTTAAGTAATTGCTATGTTACTTATGCCACTCCTAGAAGGCTACCATTAAAATCAAGCATGTTGCAGCGGTTCTCTGCTCTAGTCATATAGTCATATAATTGTTAGTCGGCAGGGAGAGGGTAAACAATTGATTTATGAATAAGTCCCGGGTTTATAATGCATCATTTCTTCCCACGCATGCGTCATTGCTTGGTTTAATCTCTAGTCCAATTCTTGAAGGGGATTACAGGATGAGATACTTCTCATGGGATGACCCTTCTGTTAACTTTTCATAATATGATCAAATATTCTCATCATCAAGAACTTATGATCTGGACCACTTCCTCTATGTGTCTTAAATTCTTAATGGGAGAAAAATATCCATATTAGTGTTGTGCATGTGCTTTATACAACTTTGATCTAAATTATTCGTCTGGAGCGCACGCAAGTAGTTCTGTTTCAAAATTTTAAGCTTGAGCAGAACCAAGTCTAGTCTATCTGTGAGATAAGCATCATGTTGGACTAGCCCTCAATGACTCGTTACTTTTTTCTTTGAGGGAGAAATGTTCAGTTAGTTTTTACACATCAAGTTAACGTGTTGTTGCACTGTATCAGCCGCATTATATTGTCTACCAAGGATTTCAGGAATGTATGATGTAGAGCTATTATGTCTGATATTCTTGTGGAGTTGTGCCATTTCACAAAGGCGAGGCCATGTGCAGAAATATCTTGTATTCCCTATATCAGTCATGCTACTTTCAGTACTGTTGTGGGACTCCTGTTTATTTTCCCTCCAATGGTCCGTCACTTGTTGATTAGATGCAAGCAACTGTGTGGGAAAATATGTCAAATTAAAGTCCTATTGTTATTGCAATGTAAGCATTTGGTACATGTTATGAGTGGGAGTCCATCTATAATAGGTTAAAGCATCTTAGAATTGTCTAACTTCTCTGCTCATTTACATATTCCAAAACTTGGCCAACATATTTGGGCACTTATGTGCTAACAGATGCATTTGAATCTACACTGCAGGTCACATGGGTTGAACATACAGAATATGATGAAGCCCCTGTCCACCAACTCTACCGGCCTCTCCTTCGGTCAGGCCTCGCCCTTGGCGCAGGGCGGTGGTTCGCGACACTACAGCGCCAGTGCGAGTGCTTGAACATTCTCATGCCATATGTAGCAGCACCGAAGAAAGACTCATCAGGTACAGAAATATGACAACATTCAGCATCTATGTGAATGTTTTGCATGGTTCCTTTGAATTAAAAGGCAATGTGCCACATTTGCCACAGATGCCTTTGTGGATGGAACACGGAGCTTGCTGAAGTTGGCACAGAGGATGATGGAGAACTTCTGTGCAGGGGTGAGCGCGTCATCTGCTGCATGGAGCAAACTGGATGACTTCACGGGCAACATTGGAGAGGATGTGCGTGTGATGGCAAGGCATAGTGTGGATGAACCAGGGGCTGGTGTGGTGCTGTGTGCTGCCACGTCAGTCTGGATGCTTGTAACACCCAAACGGCTTTTCGACTTCCTGTGCAATGAGGAATTGCGAACTGAATGGGACATCTTCAGCAAGGGTGGCCCTATGCAGGAGCTGACAAAAATTGCCAAGGGGCAGCAGGATGGCAACGCTGTATCTCTACTGAGGGCCAATGTGAGTATTATATATCGTTTCTCCTAGTTGTTGCTCCTTCTATGCTTATTAGAAACAGTACAGGCTTTTCAATGATCTAGAGCTGAACCCGTTCAGTGATGTGTAGTCTTGGGAACAATGCATCACTTCCAGGCTTTTCAGATTAAGAAAATATACAGACCTAAAGCTTATTGGTGTGCTCCCAAAGTTTATTTAGAAATTGGGATATGGCAAGTGTAGTTATGGGCTAGCCATAGTTATTTCTGAGCATGATGAAACATGGAGGGTCTAAAGTTTGTGAGACTTATATTCTTCGTCCACCAGGGAAATCCACTTTGGATCATAGGACTAGATGTTCCTGTTGTGAAAATACACATTTCAAAATGTCAAAACTTCAGAAAAAAAAAAATTTTAGTGTACATCTACATATTCTAGGCGTGCATATAAACCTTCATGGGAAAAAAAGGCATCTTTCGCGACCTGTGCAAAAAAAGACAATTTTCAATGCTACAAAATAATTTTTCATGAGTCATTTTTTAATTTTTTTCTTACGACACTACATATATGTTTTCCTCACGGAATGTTTAAGGAAATGAAAAATACACAGAGATTTACATTCTCAAGAATTTTATTTAAAACTTTTTTAATGTGTTCTCCATAATGGGACCTTCTAGCCCTGTGAGTCATCGCCTACACATAGATGGGAACATTTTTATTCTACACCTCTATTCTAAAACCAAATTCTATGTACCTATAGGACGCATGCAGTCAAGCTTTAATTACTACAGTTGTACACAAAAGCATGAAATCTATTAGTATGTCTGTCTGTGAAAGTACAATCTGATATCAATTTCTTATAATTTTAACTAGCATAGAACTAGAGAAACTACATGTAAATTATGAACTTCCATCTAGTTTCTGTGAACAGGCATCATGCAATTCGGGTCTACCTTGTTCATCATAAGCATCGCCAGTGGCAGAAAATCTCATCATGTTGTTTTGGCTTTAGGATTTTCGTACACGTCTGTGTGACGGTATCTATTATCCCTATGTTTCCTCTTAACTTTTACCATAACCTGTCATACAGGCCACAAACCTACAGGATAGCAGCATTCTGATCCTACAGGAGACATGCACAGATGCATCTGGCTCAATGGTCGTCTACGCTCCAGTGGACATCCCAGCAATGCGCCTTCTCATGGACGGGGAAGGTGACTCGACGTCGGTCGCGCTCTTGCCATCCGGCTTTGTTGTTCTACCTGCTGGGCCTAATTTATCTGGTGATGGGCACAAGACATGCGGCTCATTGCTCACCGTGTCATTCCAGATACTTGTGAACAGCCGCCAGCCTACCAGAAAACTCACCGCGGAGTCGGTGCAGACCGTGAAGACCCTAATCTCTGGCACCATCGACAGGATCAAGACAGCGCTGCACTGTGACAACGTCTGATCAGTGAAGACGGAAGAAAAGTTTGGCCTAGAGTGAGCAGCCAGCGATGAGTGTGAGTCAAAGAGCGAACCACGAAATAGGAGTGACCTTTGCTAGGTGGTAAGGATCAGGTGGGGCAGGTTCTTAGCACAGAGCAATGGTGGTGGTTCGGGTATTGACTCATTTTGGATAGACTGTTGGAGGCTAGTCTGAAGCAATGGTTATGCTTTGTTTGCATTTTGGCCTGGACTTGCAGTGAGTAGGAGTCATCTAATTTTGTTGTTGGCTGGCTCATGGTGCTGGCAGCTACGAGGTTCAATACTTTTGTTACAGCGACATGTGATGCTTTCTGTAGGAGCTCAAAATTGCAATGCTCAGCATGTCATAAGTTATCTTTTCTTTTGAGGTAGTCTTAGGTTCAGATGGTGTTTTCTGGCAACGAGTCACCTAGTAAGAATCAACTTTGCTGTGCTAATTTATAAGATTTTTAGTTTGGTATGCAGTTTCTTTTGCCATGTAACAACCCTGGTGCACGCAGCTACTAATTTCTCTCATAATTTCAGGATTACGAAAGAAAGGCAAGTAAATGGATCCATTTCCTGACAACGCTACATAATCAGCATAATGTGGAGCATAGTTTTAAAAACCAAACCGGTTTGGTGGTTCGATCAGAAAAAACCTGAACCGAAGCCCTCACCGGTTTTTTAAGAGTCACCGGTCCAACTAAAAAAACCCAGAAAAACTGTATAAACATAATGTGTTTTCTCGAGGAGATAATCCTAAAACCTAGAACATTGCTCCAAATACTTTGCATAAGGCCTAATACCACCTTTACTACACTTAGTTTGTGATCTACTATGAAAGCAAACACAAAATATATGATTTGATGCTAAATTTTTCTAAAATTAACTTAATTATTTATTAAATTTGATGGTTTTTTGTCGCTATTGAACCAGCTGAACCACCAGTTAGACCAGTGAGCCAGTCACCTCACCAGTTCACTCACCGGTCCGGTTTTTGAAACTATGATGTGGAGTTGACTTGGATCAGCGATAGTTCCTTTTTAAGATGCTCGTACGATAGCAGTAGCATACGGTAGACTACATGACCAGAAAAACACCCAGAAAAATTCAGAGATACAGCACTGCACGAACCACTGATGTTTGGACCAAGAGCACTCACTCTACGACGACTGTTCCAGTCTTCACTAATCGCTACTGGCTACATCTGCCACACTAGATAACTAGGTTTACTTCAGTGAAGCACCATCTTACACTGAGATAGCACTATCTTATAAGCAAGTCAACGCAACACTGATAACTCAAATCAGAGCAGCTGCACAACGTTATGCTTTTGCCGTTTCTCTCACCAGGGCATACTTAGCCAGAAGGCCAGAAAGCTGAAGGAACGACCCAACACCATCACAGATTCTCATGTGGGCAAATCCAGTTTCCTGTGCAAATAAACATGAAAAAGTTTAATCCACCGAAGATAAATCGAGAACAGTCAAGCACATAAGTAACAGGACTGGGTTTACCTTTAGGAATTCAAGCTTCAGATATTCAGCCATGTCATAGTTCTTGACAACACGGAAAAGGGTAGTGATTATGTCAGTAGGAGAGTACCCCAGATCATAGAGTTGCTTTAGGCCAGAGCAGGCCTCATCAAACTTTCCATCGAGTACATTTTTCACTATATTCTTGACATGTAAGGGATGTGGTTGGTCGCATACCTGATCAAGTTCATCAGTACTGTTAACTGAAGAAAAAAATGCAGAATTTAGATGATGCGTGAAGATATAACTTGTATTGTACCAACCTTGAACACATTTTCTTGATTAACAAAACGAAACCCACTAACTGTAGCTTGCAAATTGTTCAAAGCTTGTCTCATGTCACCATCAGCGGTAAAAATGATGGCTTCAAGACCTTCTGGCACATAAGGGACCTTCATTGACCAAGAATGGATACATTAGACCTGGCACCCAGGACAAACAAACAGAATGTCCTAACCAATTTTCAAGGTTTAACCAACATTCAGGTAATATGAGCAAAATATCCCTAGTATTGGCATGATCAAGTGAGTTTCAACACTACAAAATATAAAGAAAACACTGAATTTTAGAATGACTAACAGGATAAGCACCTGTAGACTCAACCTAGTGGAGCGTCAAAGTACATTCAGTAAACCAGCAAGGTACTTGTTAAGGCTAAGTTAACTTATCCTGATCGGACAGGCTTAATATGTGATTTTTCAGTTAGCAGTAACAGACTAACATTCACCCTACATGCACTAGTGACAGTACAATGTTAAATTAACTGATTCTGAATTAAAGTAATCTCTGGAGCAAGAACGCTTAAGCAGCATAAAAAAAACATTAGGAATCAGGAGAATTGATGGCCCAAATATCAAATCAGCAGCAAAGCCTAGAATTAAGAGCTGTAGTCAAGCCACCAAATTGTGTAATGATAAAGGAAGGACACCAGCAAGATGCACTGTGGATTAAGTGCAAATATCACTTATTTGATGGCAATTGGAATTCGTACCCTAAACTACAGCTACCTATCATCACTCTGCTAGGAAACATTCTCTATTGTACCAAACTAAGCTTCTTTTTATTAAGGTACGCCTTAACTCTTGCACAGAAAAATGAGCTTTTGTTTTCCTTTAACTGTAGAACAGGACAGTCCTGTGAGTGCCAGCGCCAGGGGTATTCCCTGGTATTCAAGTGAATACCTGAATACCAATAATTTTTTCAACACAAGGCAAAAGAGCTATGATTTTAGCAAAATAACAATGATTTTTATAAAAATGAATACCAAGTTAGCCAAATGAATACCAGGTTGCTAATTCCTGGAGCCGCCACTGCCTGTGCATACTTTATATAATCTCTAAATATATTAACACATGTACATTACAGTCATTATGCACAGATACAACCACAGCAAAAGGTCAAAAGTGAACAGAAGAGGATATTTGAAATAAATAAAATTAGAAGAACAAAAAAAAACACAGATCTACATATGCAGGATAACATGTCAGAAAGCGGCTTAAGATAGATAACAATTAGTGGGAAAGCACCTTAAAATGGACAATAATTTAAGGTAGATGGGGAATGCGCATGAGATCTTTCTGTAAGGGTTTCAGTGGTTAATATGGATATCAATATAGAGTAAATGTTTTGGATTAAAATATGGAGATGTGAATGGAGCTGTTTAAGTACAAACATTGGTAAGTCCGTGCAGTTACAGGAGCTATCAAACAT
Organism: Dactylis glomerata; assembly: GCA_007115705.1. Lineage (NCBI taxonomy): Eukaryota > Viridiplantae > Streptophyta > Magnoliopsida > Poales > Poaceae > Dactylis > Dactylis glomerata. The sequence goes on along the minus strand of QXEO01000523.1, from coordinate 2,898,624 downwards.
TACCTTCTCAGCTGCAACCACAACCATAAGGCGGCCAAGGATCTCCTGATCTGAAAGCCTTGAGAACCGAACAATAGCGCAGCGACTTTGGATGGGTTCAATGATTTTAGATGAAGTATTGCACGCAAGAGCAAATCTTGTGGTGTTGGAATAGATCTCCATGGTTCTTCTGAGTGCTTGCTGTGCCCCAGTTGTCATGCTGCACATAGCATGTGTTAGTCCAAACAGAAACTAAAAAAAAAACTATGTCACTAACAACAATTTGGTCCCTAAATTGAAGCCTGCACAACATTGCAGCGCTACACTTGCAGATTTGGAGTTAGCACTGGGTCTCTTTTTTATAATGTGTAACTATTATAACAAGCATTCCGGTATAATATTGACAGCGAAGTGTAACTTCTTTTTGTCGATGTCCATTGGCATGCTGGGCCTAGAACAAGACTGTGCGAGCTTATGGAGTTGCTTTTGTTTTAAATTCCCTGCCTATTTTCCTCGGATAATACGACGTTGTATTAACCTCTAGCTAGTTTGTAATGTGGTCGTGTCATCAGTTCATAGTGCTAGCTTTCTCCAGTTCAAAACCGAACAGACGATCAACTAGCAACAAGGTCACTAACATTTCCTCTTTCCGATTCTCAAACTACTGGCGACCACACATCAATCCCGCTGTGGGAGTGGCATTACCTGTCAGCCTCGTCCAGTATGACGATCTTGTGCCGCCCAGCCGGCAGCGTGACCTTCTTCTGCGCGAACATCTTGATCTTGTTCCGCACCACATCCAGCCCCCTGCAAATGCACGGATCGACCATCACACAACCCAATTCATACAGCCACGAGCCGACGGTAGAAAACTAGGTCACGGCGGCAGCAAACCTGTCGTCGGAGGCGTTGAGCTCGAGCACGCCCTCGCGGTAGCTGGGCCCGAGCATCTCGTGGGCCAGCGCCAGGATGCTCGTCGTCTTCCCGGTCCCCGGAGGCCCCTGGAAAGGAAAAAAACAGAGGAGACGGTGTGAGTTTTGCTGTGTCGCTAGGTGCGCGCGGAAGGTGTTCGGGGAAATGGCGCTTACGGAGAGGATGAGATTGGGCATGTTGCCGTCGCGGGCGATGACCTCGAGGCGGCTGACGGCGTCGGAGTTGCCGACGACATCCGCGACGCGGCTAGGGCGGTACTTCTCCACCCACGGGATGTTGTATGTGTCGGCGGGGGCGGGGGCGGGGGCGGCGGAGGAGGAGGCGGCGGCCATGGCGCTGTGGAGGACTGGGCCAAGGGAGGGAAAACCGTGCGGGTTGTGGAGGGAAAAGTGGAAAAGTGAGGGGAATTGCCAGCCAGCGGCGCGAGGGTTTCGTTCCGGCTCTGGGTCTGGGTCGCCTTGAAGTTGAAGACGACGACCGGCCGGTGGACGGCTGCGATCAACGACGGTGATCTAAACTACTCCCTCCATTTCAAAATATAAGATGTTTTAGCTTTGAGAAGCAAATGCATTTAGATATCTTTTAGTGTGTAGGTTCACTCGAATATACACACTAAAATGTCTAGATACATTTGCTTCACAAATCTAAAACATCTTATATTTTGAAACGGAGGGAGTACATTAATTCTCTACAGGTGATGTCTGCATGTACGTCGCTCCACCATCCCCAAACACACGCACTGTAGAAAGAAAAAAATTCACCCCACGCCTCCACGATCTAGACGCCTCTCCCGTCTTATCAGTTACTAAATGTAGGGGTGCGCCTTGGCGCATGATCCCGTCAAGTTCGTTCGTATGGTCATTTTATAAAGAAAGTTAAATTTGGATACAAATATGATAATACATTGTAAATGGTACGATTGGCGATTCAGTAACTCATGTTTATATAAAAAATAAATAGTACTTCAAAGTTACTTTCTTACCTAAATATATAGTAACTCATGTTTATATAAAATATATGTAGGAAAAGTTAAGTGATCAAGTGAAATGTGCCTAAAGTGAGCTATATGAAAGTTATGATGAAGAACAGATAAGATTCACAATTCTGAGAACTATTATGTGATGCATGCCTTGATTTCTCATAAGAAACTTGGCCATGTCCATCATCAATTTCTCATTATGTATCAGCAAAACAAATATGAGATAAAGCATTCCTTCTAAAAATCATTTCAATCATCAGACCACTGCCATCCAGCAGCACATATGTGTTCCTCCCCTGTCCTAAAGTAAAAAAAGATAAGGAGGATTTGAAGAAAACATGATAAAGTTACTGAACCTAGCTAGCTCTATGATAAAGAACTTCAATGCCATATGTGGTGCTGACAAACAAAGAGGAAATAGTATGCTAGATTTATGAGCTGGAACTAAATATCAGGAAAATAACATAAACCTTGATTAGGGGGAACTAATTACCAATCTGACATCACTCATGGGAAATGAAACTATAATAAGGCCTGGACACCGCTTGATCAGGAAAATAACATAAACCTTGAAGGTATTACATGGACAAAAGTTGCAATTTTATGTGTATAAATCAACATGTATCTAAAACAGTATGACAATTAAATAATATTCCGTTAAAAAGTATTATATGGAGAAATAGGTTAGCTCAACATATTTACTACAGACCCATCTTACAAATAGAGCTTCTCTAATCAATAGGTTGGCTCAACAAATATATTACACATTCATCTCTGAAATTTGCCTTCCTGATACATTCTAGTAATGCTGCTATATGTAATCTGTAGAAAATTAAGAGAAATGCTCACAGTGTACCATCCAATGTAATATTAGTTAGGGAAATCAGTCATGAATTTCACCGAAGATATAACATGACAGCTAATCAGCCAGACAAAATTATTCAGAAGTAGAAATTGCATGGTAGTTCTAGCAAGTCTTCCTTTATATATGTGGCATAGTCCCAGCAATACAATCCGTATTGAGCTTGAGCTATTTATAGCAAAGAATGTACAAACCACCTACAAGAAAGTAGCAATTTAGCATTATATCAATTACATATTGGCAAGAATTTACCCTAAGGCTCACTGTGTTAATTCAAATAAACTTGAGTTTGATCCAAAGACTTCAGAGAAGCTGACCAGAGTGTAGGAGAGGGCATTTCAAGGGAATGGCTCTATGTGCCATTGAATCAAGAAGCAAGCTACGCACACAAATAAGCCAACGGAGGCATACTATTACTAATACACGGCTGCTTCTTCGGTGCCCTAGTCTCCTATTGCCCCTTTGTGCATGTACAATAAGCATGAAATTTTCTTTAAAGAACTGAACACTATATGTATTACGTGAAAAACAATAAACCCTGAGAAAATCCTAGAAGTCAGCATGTAGGGGATTTTCTAACAAAAGGACCACAAAATTCATTAGTGATTTTAAGTTAAAGTGACATGAAGCATGAAAAAGCACATTTTTTTCTACTGTCATCTAGGAGTTGTCAGCAAGGCTATAAAATGTCTACTAAACAGAGCAAACGCCTATCAAGGATTAGCACACTTGTCTCCAACATTCAATCTCAATTTCTAGATTTCTATGGCATGAGCATGCAAAGCTGCAAGTGAACATGCACGAAAATGCCTAAGAAAAATAAAAATGGGAAATACTACTCCCTCCATCCTATAGCTTAGAGGATAAAAAAGATCGAATTTTAGTCAAAGCTTAAAGCGCAGGTGCATAAAATTAGCCAGCCTTCGTTCTATGCCCCTCCCTCTTGTTAACCACGTCCTAGAAGATCCCCAGGCAGTTATGTCTAGTAACAAAATGATTGGAGGAGACAACGTAATAAGTGGGCTCGAGCAATTAATGTGATGCATGTAAAGATGGTTCACGGTAAACCAGGAGTGTCTCCTAATAACTGCGGAAGAGAAATTCAAGGAGGGAGACTTTTTCTCCAGGGCAAGTTTGGAAACTTCTACCGCTGCTTATCCCCCCTTAATAATCGCGCTAGAAAATATACACCCTAAGCTATGGGATGGAGGGAGTATTTACATGTACTATTTTTCCGGGTAGATTGAGAGTTGAAACTACCTTCGTGGCCCTCTTTGCACCCAACTGTTTGAAAAAGGGAGCATGATGATCAAGCGATTTGTAGTCAAGCATAATCTAGCATCTGGAGTCATCTGGGTAAAGCATAAAGTAGCCTGCAAATGAAAACCAATAAGACGATTATGTCAGACAAGTTCATAATACAGAAGCAAAATGTATTCGCTTTGGTGAGATATGTGGCTAGTCTTGCAGATTCATATACAGTAAACATCAACACTGTATCAGAAAAATCAGCTGACATATGAGCCATTTCATTGTCAAAGAAATGACACACATTTAATTGAAATGAGTAAATGCAAGTGTACTAAGATAAATTGCAGTAGAATGGAGTTCTGTCGTATATTTCCAAACTAATCTGTACAATTTAGTACTGCAAAAATATATAAAAAGAGAACAATATGCATCGATCTGCATATAGCCAGGAATGATATGCACCAGCTAAATACACTTGACACTATCAAATAACGGATATTCTACTGCCTCACATGACACACCTCACATAGTTAATATACAGTTAATTACCTTTCATACATACTCACGCAGAAAGTCAACACCAAGGTGACTACTTAACCAATGTGAAACAACATACATATATCCAGAGAATACTCGTGCTAACTAAGCTACAGAATATTGTGTAGCTTTTAGTATGAAGTAAAACATGCACAAAACAGGGAAGATAATCTGAAACAAAATTAACAGAAAGCACATTATATTCAAGTACATGTCACCAAAAAAAACAATGTGGTGCTTTATACTCAAATATGTATAGGTTCAGCGCACATGGTCCGCAAAATCAGTAGGTTAGCAGCAAATAAATCATCAACTAAGCAGAAAGCAGGGAGCACAACAAACATCAAGCAAAGTCCATCAGCACACAAGCAAGCAAGCAATGAAGCACAAGGCATCCAAGCACGCACGCACCAGGTGACATTGATAAAAGAAGCAGCAGCTAGCACCGGCGAGGAAGTTGGAGTCCCTAAACGCTTGGTGCGGAGTGCGGCCACCCAGGGCCTGACCTTGTCGTCGCCGCCGCTGTTGTGGTCATCCGCCCGCCACCAGTCGCCGCCGTGGACACCCGTCGGGCCCGCGTTGCTCCCAGAGAAAGAGAGATCATTTAACTAAACAAAATAAGTGTAGATGTGGGAAATCAGATTGATGAAAAACATTATAAATGCAGAGTATAGAAGTCAACTAATTAATAAGAGAAGAATATTCTACTTTCCGATAAAACCAATTAATTGATAAGACTGAAAATTTCATATCTAGGGGTCTTGTGTTTCCAGTGTAAACCCAATTATACTAATCAGTAGCATCTTATTCTTGAAAAAACAACATAAAACATGCAAGTTCATGCATAAGATGAAAATGGTCAGGGAAATACATGTTTACAGATCGTGCCTAAAAGGTGCTAAAGATACTGGAATAGGCCCAGTGATGTTTCAGCTGATCATAGTACTCACAAATAAGAAATAAGATCAAGATAACATGAATGATATCTAAAAAAGAGGAAAAGAGGCACTGAAGCAATAAAATCCTTTCATGAAAAGTCAGAACCCTCCATACATAAACCTTAGCTTCCGATCCATAAAAAAGGCATGTTCTTTCCTAGTATAAAGCCATTAAAGATTACAGTAATTGTAAAAAAACATGAGGATACATCAACAGATCAACTACCTTGGATGGTCCAGGACCTATGCAATTATGCATACCAGACAACTCTTACAGACCATTACCCAATAAACAACCAGCAGAAATCAAATCTCAGCAAAAGTATACAAAAAGTCTCCAAGTTTAAAATCAGTCCTAACAAATTTGTACACGAGTAGCTAATTAGTTATTAGTATTGGAAGAATGCAACCGGTGCAAATTTTCAGCAAGCTCTATATATAATGCAACTAATCAGCTTCCTAGACAAAACAAGTACAAAACGCAGGTCTTAAGAAACAATACATACCTGTAAAAATCATTTCCTAGAATACTGCAACTATCTGGCATCTGATTCAAGCTGCCCTTCCATCATGAACAGACAAACCTGACTCTTTTGGGCCTGGTATGATGAAAGAAATTAGTACATTATCATTGGATCATAAAGCATCAACAAGCTGTAACTTAGATTAGATACAAAATAGTAATCGGAAACTGGAAATAAGACGGTAAAAAAATTAGCACCTGCGGATGCAGAAAAGAAATCTAGTTGGTAGCATTCGATCTCTGCACAGCCCCTCCATCCTAGCTTGCCATTATACCTACTACACTGATGATGCCTGAAAATTGAAAACAAATTGCTCACAATGAATTACAGAAGCCTATCTGTAGTGTCTACTACCAGATCTACTTTCCGATAATAGACCTACAAAGCAACAAAAAGAATTTAAATGTTCATCAATAACAAAAGGCGGGAAGAGCTCCAGTATATGATGAAATTATAAGACCATATGGATAATTCTATGTTTCAAAATACATGAAACTATGTAGCTCTGTATAATGCTTAACCAAACTATCTGGACCCTCAAGTTGAAAACAAAATACATACAAAGTGCTACACGCACACAAATCAAGGTATAATACTGAAATGATCTTATATATGATTTTGAACCTTAAAATTATGGCAAGAGAATGTATCGTACTGAAAAGAATTAGCCGTAAACTCAATTTCTCAAAGTATATGATAAAAATATGGATTATAAACTGATTAACCTATTTTGGTAACTCTTTCCATAAGAAGTAATTCAAACTAATTACGGCAAAGAAAGCCTCTAAAGCCGTAACATACTTTAACTTATTTCCTGATCTCTTTTTCAATAAAAATAATTCAAAGTAATTACAGGAAGAAAGTTGTTCACATAGGAACTAAAATACTGGATCTTTAGCATGGCAAGCTACTACTAAATTATGAACTACTCGGTGAGCACCTCACCTACATTTACTCATCTCAGACTTTGGTATACGAATATTCATCTACACACAAATAACTAAAAGAGAGTAGGGAACCGTCCAATGCATAATAATGAATATTATTTAACAAAGGAACAAGCTTTACCACCTTGAGAGCCATCCAAAGTTGCAAAAGACCAATATCCCCCTCATTCTAGCACATGATCCGAGTTGTGCTCCTCGGTCCTCGGTCCTCAGTACTCTATCAATTAGTTGGAATTATTAGTGAGAGGGGATGGACTCCAAACATAATATACAAGTGCTAATCTTTACAGATGATGATCTGCACGACTAAGATGCTTACAGAAAAAAACTGAGAAGTCGTCCCTTGGTGAAACCAAGAAATGATGATCTGCACGACTAAGATACTTACAGTAAAAAGTGAGAAGTCGTCGCTTGGTGAAACCAAGAAATGTTCTCTCCCGGCACATTGTTGTCTTCATCATTCAGAAAGCCTATAACTCAAATAGAAAAAACATAAAGCCTCAGTTCATATTAGAAGGCACTACAAAAAATGAGTAACGGAGTAAGTATTCAGAACTCCTAATTGCTCGTGGGAGCAAGGAGGGTCATATATAAAAATTATAATTCAAACTATGCAGAAGTATCTCATACCCTAAAAAAAACGGCAGCTGCATAGAGAGAATAGGTATTTCATGCCACCACAAAATCCACTATACAGAGGGGAATAGGTAAAATATTCAGGCACTGATCAAGATGTACCTGAAGAGTAAACTCTATCCCTTTGCTTGATCGAGATAAATAACCATAACAATTTCAGTAACCACTTCACATACATGGTACCTATTTTAGGAATGTCCAAAAAAAACAATAAGTTAACCAACATATATATATAGATTCCCATATTTAGATCAGATTCAAACAATGCCCCTGCATAAATCTACTTCGGTAAGTCACATAATTTGCTACATTAGTACATCCAAGAGCCATAACTAATACATCCATACATCCATAAAGCTTATGTACTGACAGTGGCTAAATTTCAGGGTAAAATTACTTATTAGACATGGTATGCTTGCAAAAGAATATGTACAGCTGAGATGAGGAGGAGTAGCCAGAGGAGAAGAACGACAGAGCTTATTAGAAACACCTGTAGGCCATCGGAGCCAAATCGGAGTATCCACAGGAGAATAGGCGGAGGGGGCAGGAGCAGTGGTCCAGGCGATGGCCTCGGCTGCGCCATCCGCTCCATCCTCCCCCTGCTGCAGGTTTGACCGGGGCGAGACGAGAGGACGTGCGAGTGGGAGGGAGGACGCCCATGGCGGCGGCTCGCTGGAGAGGCTCCCCGGAGTGGCTGTTGTCATCGCCGGCGTGGCCACATCCGTGGCTGCCGTCGACGCCCACTCCGATGCCGCCCAGTCCACCGCCGCCGCCTCGCGCGGCCTCGCACCGGGCCGACGCCGCATCCTCGCGTCGTCCCCAGACCGGGGGCGCCGCCACCTCCTCCTCGCCTCGTCCCGCGCCAGGGGCCGCCGCCACCGCCTCCTCGCCTCGTCCCTGCAACGGGGGCTGGCCGCCGCCGCCTCGCGCGAGCTCCTCGTGTCGTCCCCGCGGGGGCCGCCGCCAACTCCTCCTCACGTCCCGCGCCGGGGGCCGCCGCCACCACCTCCTCGCCTCGTCCCCGCGCCGGAGGCTGGCCGCCGCCGCCTCCCGCGAGCTGGGAGGAATGGGAGGGCAACAATGACGGGCACGAGCCGGAAGACATGGGCGAACAACGGGAGCTAGGGTTTGCAGGGATTGGGGAAGAAGAGGGACGAGGGGATTGGGGGAGATGTTCACGCTACCGTAGTGGGGATTGGGTGGGCAAGTGGGCAAGTGGTACTGACCAGTGGGACCCGTCTTGCGCAAGTGGGAAATCAGCCCGCCCTATGACCACTGGGCCACCTGAGTAAGAGGCCCACCCGTCAGCGACCTTCGGGCAGAAAGCCAGAGTGCACAAAAAATTGATGTAGTGTACAGTAAAAGGAAAAGATGCCAATTGGAGGGCTGAGACGCACTGAATGGCACGATCGAACGGCCAGAAATCCAAACGAACGTGGAGGCGAGTTGCATATGCAGGAATTATACCTCTAGATTTTTCGTCCAATCTCTATCCCCACTCCGTCTTCTCTTCCTCTCGCGCTCGCCATCGCCGCCGCCTTCTAGAGCCGGCCGCTGCCTCCCAGAGCCGGCCACCGCCACGACACTACCGGACTCCGCCTATGCCCATGTCTCCTGTATCTCTCGCCAACGTCGCCGCCCGGACTTGGTACCATCGCCTCGCTGTTCCGCCCCCACGTCAGGCTAACCCTAGCCATCGAAACTCCAGATCGCCACTGCGACTCTCCCGTCCCCCTGCACGCCAGTACTGCCGGAGGACACGGTCCTGGCTTCCTTGGAGGATGAGCGCTGGCGACGCGCTCAGCTGCCCGCGAGCGGCGCGGCTGGAATTTCTGACGGAATACATGGCGTGGAATTCCCAATACATTTCCTCCATGTGTGGGCAGCGTCCACGAACAGTGGCTCGGTCACCTCCGCTCCCTGTTTCACACTCAGCCAACAACGTCTGGACGGTTGGACTAGAAATTGGTAAGTTCGTGATGAAATGCATATAGTTGGCATATCTTGTTTGATAGAAAATTATTGTGTGTTCAGTTTATTCAGACTTCTTTTCCACCTATGTTGAGCTATCCCTTGAGAACAATAAAAACAATAGAAAATCACACCCGAATTCTTTTCTAGGCATCTCATATATAATTTTATACCATGCAAATATGTTGACCGAAGCTATTTTTCTTCCCAGTATTTCTGGAACTTATCTAATGGAATAAAATTAGCAGCACTGGAACTGGGGGATGATTCTCTTGTATATTATCAAGTATATCTGATCGCAATCAATATGGACTATTCAGTTTTAGATGTGGAGTTGTCCTTCCACCTGAGGACTTTCTTAGCATGAGGCTTCCATTTGTCTGTAGTGTTGAGACAAGATATAGTATATTTCAGTAAGAGAAGAAATCGCAATGTAAGGATCATATGTATTAAAAATTTCAGAAATATTGGATGTCTTGCTCTTTCTCTATTATCTTATCATTTACATTTTTAGTATTGTTCTAGATATGGAGCCAGTACACAAGATGATGCTTTCGTATCCGAGCTCTGTGACTTGTATGCAAGGTGAGCCTCTTGAAACCTCTGATGATATTAGTTTAGTTGTTTCCATGATTGTGAACATGCTATGCCCAAGGCTTCCAGAAAAATACTGGCTTTTACGAGCAATGGTTGCTTTGGTAAATGAGTATTTATCTAAACTACATTAATTCTCTACAGGGGATGTCTGCCTGCCCGTACGTCGCTCCCATAGTCCCATCCCGCATAGCAGAGAAACGGTCTTCTGGACTGTTTTCACGCGCGTCTGTTTAGAAAAGAAAAGATGAACCAGCGGAAAAAAACTTAAAATACACATGACCGAGAAAAAACCGCTCCCCACGCTCCTTCGCTCGCAGTTCCAACCAACGCCCTCGCTCCCTGCCGTCAGCCCATCACCTCCATGGCCTTCCACTCCCCAATGCCCTCCACCTCCGCCCTATCCTCCCACCAGCCGTCCTCCTACGAGCTGCACCCCCCGCCTCAAGCCCTCCCGCCTGTCCATCCTCCGCTCCTCCTTCGCATTCCCCGCCCCGCCTCCCTCCTGGCCACCTCTCCCCTTCGCCCTCCCTAACTTCTTCGGGGATGGCGAAGCAGAGGATGATGACGATGTGTCGGATGGAAATCGCGAGGAGGCGCTCTTCGTCCTTGCGCAGGTCGGGAGAAAGCTCGCGAGCCTGCCGACAGACCTCGCGGCGACCGTTGAGGGCGGCGGAAATACCAGCGAGATCGTGCGGCTCTTCGCCGAGATGACCGGATAGCCGTTGCTCCCCGGGCTGCTGCAGTTCAAGAAGTCGCCAAGATCGCCATGGAGTGCAGCGTCAGCGTCATCGTAAATGTCTTCCTGATGGATGGATGGATGGATGTTTCCGAATTTTGGTCTGATCTTATCTCGTATGATTTTGAAAAAATGAAATCGTGTGTATGTTTGGTGTTATTGGATTATCGTGTGCAATGCTGCTGATCTGATGCTTTTTTGGTGCTGAAATAACAGGATGTGACTTCACGGGATGTGATTTCATTTATTTTAGACGCGATTTTTCTGGATGCTGAAATTGAACCACTGGAATCTTCACGGGATAAAATCGGTTCTGAGGTTATTCTTAAATTCTGGACTCTTCATTAAATTCAATTCCTCATCCGAAGAAACTAGAAGAGAGATGGACCTTAAGCAGTTGGAAATACAAAGTACTTCAATGCAAAGGTATCAGAATTTTATGCCTTAGTTCTCTCTATATAGATTGTTTAAAGCATCTTAATATCATCAATGGTCGAATGACAATACTACTTTACCGTGATTAGAGTAATATGGTTATTCAAAACTCAGAAAATATCCCTGGTTGTTCTTCATAGCGAATTTATTATATGATTGAAGTTAACTTCACCATTTTATCTATTTTAGAATTTCTTAACGGTTCTTTTATAAGTAGTAACCCGCTTTTTGTGTCCATTAAGAACAGAATGGGCATATGCTTGGCTCATTACCATCTGTTATTGCACTGAGGCTAGCCCATCTAATGTACACAGCACACTAGCACATTGTCATTCACCTTCCCAGCTTCGGCATCTGCAGTCTTGTGCAAAAAAATCTTACTCCAGCACAATATTACTTTTTCTATTTAAATTAGATATGCATGCCTTAGTCTGGTCCTGAGCTTGTGAATATGCTGCAGTAAAGATCTTCACCTTTTCTGCCATAAACTCTTGACCAAGCTCCTGATTGTTTGCGTTCAGTTTCTTATGTCCAGACCTTGAAATTATTTGTGAATTCACAGTCAGTTATCAGTCAGTATAGATTCAGTTATCTTCAAAGAACGAGGCCATGAGACGATGATGTGTGATGAAGGATGCAATCTGGCCAGGACCAACAAGGGAAATTCAGAGCTTCATATTCCAAATTTTTTACTTGATTGTCTGCTTCAAATGTCTACAGACTACATGAAGTAAGTTTCTCCTAGCGTTGTTTCATTAATTATATACATACATAAGCTAAACATCGGATCAACTTCACCATGAGGGAAGAGGTTGGATATTGATTTACCTTATTCATATTGTTCACCTTTGAAGTCAACTTCCTTGTAGAATTATTCTCACTATTTTTGCGGGAAATAGTAGTCAAACCTGGATCAAAATTTTGGTGGAGCTATTATATGTGTTAATACTAGAAGTAATCGTTAGATTTTTGTTGGGGCTGGAGGGAAGCAAAGGAACTCCAGGCTGGAGGGATACAAGGAAACTCCTATCCTTTATCAAGTGACCCAAAGTTCATGTCTGTGAGCTAAGAAGCTTATATTCTTTTTTATGTGATGTGAAGTTGATATCTTTTGATTTCTTCTATGGGGCGTGATGGAAGAAAGAAAAGTCCCATTCTTGTTTCAGGTGATGTGCTGTCATATAGTAGTTTTGTAACAAGACAACAGTAACATAGTAGGACAGTAGTTTATAGTTTCAAGATTACAAAATTGTTCGTGCCTTCTGCGCGTTCAGTTGCGTGCATTCATCACGAGTGTATCTAAATTTTTAAATTTCCTTTGTTTACTGAACAGACAGTTTGATGTTTCATAATGAGAAAAATATAATTTGAACTTTTTAAGTAGAAGTAGGATAACTGGATGATGCATACATTTTCTATGCTATCTTGGTTCAGTGAACATACAGTTTGATTGCGGTCTTCATATCATGATGTATACATTTTAAGTAGAAGTAGTTTGTTTACGGAACAAGCAGTTTGATTGCGGTCTTCAAGTCATGATGTATCCATTTTTTATGCTATCTTGGTTTAGTGAAAAATATCCAATATCTGTGGTGTTTCTTAGACGGTGGTTATTTCTAGCCTATGATAGGTGTCGTGATCTTAAAGTTATTTTACTACAAAGTGAAGGAGAAATGTTTGCCACTCGGCGTTGAGAAATAACCGGTGTTGTTCTATATAACATGTCCTTGTCTTGAAAACGGGCATGTCGTTAGAAAAATTGTAATATTGAGTGTTATTGTTCCATCTACACTTGAACCGGATGGTTATGTACTTCTGGTCCTATCTATAGATGGTCATCATTTAGAAAAGAAGGGGGCAAGAACAAGTGATTAGAAAAAAGATAAAATATTTAAAAACTACCAAAAAAGTAGTCTAAAAGGAATCAAGAGAATAATAAGAAAATGATAGAAATTCATGGATAACAAAAATTAGGTGTTATAATCGAATTTTGTGTTCAATTTCCCTTGATTTTTTTGGCAACTTGTGGATTTACTCAATATGTATTATCTCCGCCTAATAGCTTAGGGACCAAAACATGCACTTTTCTTATAGTTACTTATAACAGTAGTTACTTCATGTTGGAACCAACAACAAATAACAAAGTAAACGTGAAATATAAGTGTGTCACATCATATGGAAGTGATAGAGCATGTCAAGGGCATGGCGTGTAGTTACTACAGGTTGTTTCTCTCAGGCTGGATTTTCTTGCTGTCAGATACAGCCTGTAGTTAAGACCAAATGTGAAAACATGCTTTCAGAATAGGTTAGGGGAAATGTAATATTTGAGCTACTTCAGTTTAATACAGAACTGCTAGCTTGCAGTTTTAAAGTATCTTAACTTAGAGCTACTTCAATGGAATACAAAACTGGTAGCTTGCAGTTCTTAAGTGCCCTAATTTTGTGCTGGACTACTGGTTCTTTGCTACCAATTGTTCCATTGTTTCATGTGATCACTTGCTTACAAGTGTTCTTGAGCATTTCCCTATTTTCCCAAATGAAGATATTTCAAGGTATTGTCTATCCAGGACATATTTATATTTCTCACTGAAAGTTAATGTTTTCTGGTGAAAGAAAATCGATTAATGCAGGTTGGGAATAGTGGATGAGTAAAAGCACCAGATTAAAGTCTGGCCTTCAAAGTTTCGTTACTCCTAGAGGACCTGCCTACCCAAGACAAGAACAGTATGGCATGCAGAATGGAATACTTCGGATTTAAGTTGTTCCTGTGGGTGTCATCTTATTTACTTGATGTAGTTTGCTTCTCCCATATGTAATCCAACTAGCAAACATCATTAAAATTGTGAAATTTGTCGTCGACATCATGGTTTGCTCCACGTATGTATAAAGTTTCATAATTAACTTCTTTGTCCAGAGTAACAAAAGGAGACTGTTTTGTCAACTTCAAGAAATTAGATTTGCCCTTTTTTTGTCTTTTTAATGTGCTTATATGAAAGAACTATTTGAACTTTGAATGTCATGCACATGCAGAGCAAACTTAATGTTCGTCTATGAAAACATATTTTTTTAATGTGATGTTTGTGTGTTGGATCATCGGAAGATGGCAACATGGGACCAGTTATTCCTCCTGATGATATGCTATGCAACCAATGTACTGTTCAATTTAAAGCACATACTGTTATCTGGGGTTGTGATGATGGGCACTGTTAATTTATAATTTGCTGGTGACAAAAGTGAGTCGGTCTTTCCTTCTATCAAAGGTGTTTACGGCTAGGTAAACGAGCCTTATCTTTTGGGATGCAGTGTGTGATGAAAGTAAGATGATTTTCTAAATAATGCTTTGATGCTGCTACAAAAGATGGTAAAACTGTTTTAGTTGCTTGTGAAGTCGTGGTGTTGATACTTATAGTTTCCTAAAGTTCAAATAAGGGGACATAAAGGTCAGAGTAAAGGACCAGCGAATACACCCGAGCAAATACACCCGAACAAAACGAAGAAGGCAAAGACAGCATGAATAGTAGCTTGACAAGAAATCTAAATGCAGCAACCAGACTACAGATGAAGCACAACCATCTCTTCAAAACCCAGCAAACAATGAGTACGAGCACGCATCTGATGATCATTGCCTCTTCTGATAGACTTGCAAGCACATAGGCAACTCCGAGATCTTTGCTGCCCAGAAATCTCTTTTGCTTTGTGTGAGCACAACTGATATTCCAACATTGCAGACATCATAATAGGTTGAATCCACAAACTCACACAGTGCAAATGATAGCACCTCAGACGTTCCAAACCTGGAGCAACAAAAACCAGAGGATGGAAGCAGAGATTTGGCAACCTGAAATTCAGCACATCGCTCCCACCAGCATCATCAGGGATCAGCCACTTCCGCAACATGGTAGCAACACTTGAAGCGCCGCCTTCTCCCTCGCCACCGGGGCCGGCCGAGAAGAACAGAACCAGAGCAGTGCCACCCCCCAGAAGGTGGCGACGCTTATTGGAAAGGGGAGGTACCTCCAGAAGCAACACCGGCGGCTTCCTCCATGGAAGCAAACCGACGAGCGGTGAAGGCAATCGGTCGGCGCCGCGTCCAAAAGCCGAAGCCGCCAAACTTCCCCGCCAGTTGACGCCCGCAATAGGGTCGCCCCCGACCGCCCGCTGCCCCTCGCCGCCACGGTCGGCCGGCAGGAGGGAAAGCCGAAGATCGACCCTGCGAAGACGCCAAGCAGCACAATGATGACCCACAAGTATAGGGGATCGCAACAGTCTTCGAGGAAAGTAAAGCCCAAATTTATTGATTCGACACAAGGGGAGCCAAAGAATATATGTAAGCCTTAACAGATGAGTTGTCAATTCAGCTGCACCTAGAAACAGTCTTGCTCGCAGTGGTTTATCAGTAGCAACAGTTTTATAGTGGTGATAGTAGTGAAACAGTACCAGCAGTAGTAAAATAGCAGCGTTAATAGTAACAGTAGTAAACAGTAGGAACAAATACTGTAGGCATAGGGATGGATGTACGGGCGTTGCATGGATAAGATAATTCATGAAATCAATGAGACATGGGCATTGCAGATAAATAATGATAAAGCATCCTAGTACAAACAATCATAGGCATGTGTTCCGTATATAGTCGTACGTGCTCATAAGGAGAAACTTGCATGACATCTTTTGTCCTACCAGCCTGTTGCAGCAGGGCCTCAAGGGAAACTACTGGTAATTAAGGTACTCCTTTTAATAAAGTACCGGAGAACACATGTAATCCTCACATCATAGCCATCCCCTCCCGTTATCCCAATTTCTGTCACTTTGGGGCCTCGGGTTCCGGACAACAATATGTGTATACAACTTGTAGGTAAGACCATAAACAACAAGTATCATCATAAAAATAATAACATGTTCAGATCTGAAATCATGGCACTCGGGTCCAAAGTGACAAGCATTAAGCACAACAAGTTGCAACAATGTCATAGGCACTAAATAAAGATACTAGGCACTATGCCCTAACAATCTCATATCAAATTACATGAACAATCTCATCCAATCCCTACCATCCCCTCACCTACAGCGGGGGAATTACTCACACATGGATGGTGGAGTCATGGATGCTCGATGGAGGAGCGTCGGTGATGATGGCGATGAAGATCTCCTCGAAATCCCCATCCCGGCAGGGTGCCAGAACGGAGTTTCTGGTTCCGAATCGCGGTTTCTGATGGCGGCGGCGTAGCAGAAGTCTATCTGGGAAAAACGTTGTCTCCCCGATATAATCGAGTCAGGGGGTATATGTAGGCGAAAGGAGAGGTCGAGGGGACGGCCGAGGTGTCCTCACACCAGGTGGGCGCGACCAGGGCTGGGTCGTGCCCCCTGTGTGTGTGGGGCCCTCGAGCCTCCCCTCCGTCTCGTCTTCTGGCTCCGTGGGTATTCTGGTGAAATAGGATTTTTGATGATTTTTCCCAAATTTTTACTGAAAGTTCGATTTCTGCACAAAAACGAGACACCAGAGCAATTCTGCTGAAAACAACGTTAGTCCGTGTTAGTTGTATTCAAAACACACAAATTAGAGGAGAAACAATAGCAAAAGTGTTCGGGAAAGTAGATACGTTTTGGACGTATCAACTCCCCCCAAGCTTAGCTATTTGCTTGTCCTCAAGCAATTCAGTTAACAACTGAGAGCGATAAAAGAAACTTTCACGAACACATTTGCTTCATATGATGTATATATACTAACTATGTGATCAAGTACTCAGGCAATTCATAATAAGAAATATGCAACTAATGTCACCTCATAGTCAAGCAAGCTATGAAAGAGTGCCAATGCACTAATAACAAGTAACATGTACATAAGAAGCTACAAGATTGTAATATGCATAAATGATATGAAAGAGTGGTATCCAACTTGCCTTTATTTGTGGAGCAAAACATAAATGCTAAGGCACCTCTGAAGTCCAAAGGAAGACTAGAAGTAAAAATATTAAAGATACAAGCATCAAAGTTATACCACAATTAACCGTGTTCTGGGACAAACACATTACACTAAGAATAACAGCTATGCTCTCAAGAAGTGCTTTAAAGTTAGAAGATGAAGACTCAACATAAAAGTAAAAGAAAGGCCCTTCACAGAGGGAAGCAGTGATTTAACATGTGCTAGAGCTTTTCATTTGTAAAACAGAGATAAAAATTTATTTTGAGAGGTGGTTGTTTCATGTCAACGACTGGCAATGGGGACTTGCTATCTTCCATAATAAACAAGTGAGAGCGGTTCCGAGTTCTTTGAAATTTCGGCACATTGGTGCTCTTTTTATAAAGCTTTGGCACTCCTCCCCACCTTTTTTCCTTTCTCAAACCATGGCTAACCGATTCTATCGGGTGCCCACCAACTTTCACATACCTTGGAGGAGTGCCTTTTTTCTTTCTTTTTAGAATTAGATTATAATGGTCTGACCAGCTCTCATGCAAAATTAATGACGAGCAGATGAAGCTGCCTAGTCGAGGAGTACTTAATTTAATATGGAAGATAGCAATTCTAACCACTACGTCCTCATGAGCTAAAAACAGTGGCACAAAATGAGAAGTATTTGAAAGTTTTGAAAGGTAGCACATGAAAATTTACATGGAATGGCTTTGAAATACCATGCTTAGGAATTTATAGTGGACTCTTTGGTAGACTTGGTTTTTGGTAATTGGATGCACGAGTAGAGCTCATACTCAGTACAAGTGAAGGCTAGCAAAAGACTGGGAAGCGACAATCGAGAGAGCAATAACTGTCATAATCATGCTTGCGACAAAACAAAATTAATATAGGCATAAAAATAATACAAGAACTCTGAGGCAAAGTAAATCATCGAGGCTTAATTGACTTTTTATTCAGTCATGTGCATGCTTGAGCATGTGCCAAGTCAATTCAAATGAAGCTTTCAGAGGAGGATACCACAATAACATACCATATTATGAATAAAACAATGCATGCAAGCGTCTACATGACATGCTACAAACTATTAGCAAATTGGAATTAATCATATGAAAGCAAGAACTACAAAGCATCCATTAGATAACATATACCTTACATGAACCGACTAACCATGTCCACATAGATGAGTATATGTACAAAAATGAAAACAAATAGAGTTCATACCAGCCTCTTACCACATCTCGGATTGTCATATGTCGTCATTATTGCCTTTTCACTTGTGTGGCTTGAATAATATAAAGTGAATACCAAGCTCCAATGGAGTAACGAGAGACTGAACCCTGCAACAAACTTTACAAAATCGAAGAAGAGCAACAAATATTTTTGGGTTTTTGATTTTTGAAACAAGAACGAAAGGAAAACGCAAACAAAGCAAAATATTTTTGGATTTTTCAAATAGCAAACCGAAGATAGCAAGTAAAGCAAACCAAAGGTAGAAAACTAAAAGGCGAACAAGGAGAAACAACGGATTTTTTTTGCTCTTTTTGTGTTTTAGAAAAGTGGAAATAAGAACTAGAACAATAAAGAAAGCGAAACATGGATGTATAAAGGATCGACAAAATATGATATGTAGATGAGTGAATCGTCGGCGTACCTCCCCCCAAGCTTAGGCTTTTGGCCTAAGTGGAGATCAATTCCGGCCTTGGTAGCTGCTCCAGGCTGGTGGGTCATCATAGGTGTAATCGTACCCCGGCTCTCATGAAGATGAAGCTAATGGCGCATAATCATAATAAGGTTGCTCGTATGGGAAATTCGCAATGTTGGAGGGCTGACCCGACTCCTCGGCGCCCTCCTCATCGTGCACAGGCAGCGGGTGCTCCTCTATGTACGCATCGAGCTCATCTTCCGTGAGCGACCATCCATTCCTGCGATCAAGGTTAAACAAAAGAGGTGCAGGCAAACGGACTAATCGATCAGTCTTTACTACCTTCCAGGTAGTCTTCTTGAAAAAGGTTAGCTCAAATGTTAAATTAATCAAACTAGCAGGAGGATAAATAAACTTATGATGAATCATAGAACTAAGATCAAGTTTCTCCTCGGGGAACTGCAAATCTAGAAAATGAGGCATTACACCATGCAAAGCTAACAGGCGTGAATCTATAAGTCCCCCACAGATTCCCCCTTTCTCGCGATTAACATCAAGACGGAAGGCTATTAAGGCACCCAAATGGTAAGTCCTATCACGCCTCAAAGCAGCAGCGATAAAAGCTAGATCATGGATAGACAATTTACTTGCAGATTTCCTAGCAAGAACATATTTGGTAATAAAGAAGGCAAAATATCGAATGGATGGGAAATGAATATTTCGAGTTTTACCACCCTCTCCTATGAAGCTTCTTCCTTGACAAATCTCCTTGTATAGCTCTAACAATGGCCTAGGCTGTCCCCTTATCTTCTCGAGCGATCCCCACTGTGGTACTCTAATAGCTGTACAGAAAACATCAAGAGGCAAGTCCACAGATTTGTTATAAATTTTATAATGAACCATGGGGTTAGAAGTGGACCAACTAAATCTAAAATCCTGCACCACAGACATTGTTAGTTTAACATATTGGGGAGGTTCACCCTCAATAAAATGTTCCAATCCTGCATTAGAGAGTAAGGTTTGAAAATCCTGCAGAATTCTGGCAGCATTCATGAATTTTGAGCATGGATAGTGTGAGGGGAAGACCCTCTCTTCACGGTGAACTTTCATAACTTCATGCACTTCTAGTTCATGTTGAGAGAGTTGATATGCATTCTCCTCCATTTCTGAATTTTTTAACAAACCTCATAAAATATGATTTTGAGACAAGCAAATGTAGGGAACTACTATAGTTAGCTACTAAAGAGCTATCATGCATCAAAATAACAATTCTAATCAATAGAACAAGCATGCATACTGAAAGAGCATTTTCTTGCAAAATGTATTTTTGGGTGTTTGTTGTCAATACTCAGGTATCTAACCTTTTGTCTCAGTCTAATCTTCTTTGTAGGTGGAAATCTGAAGATTATTTGTTGCTGGATTTTCTGCGCCGGAGACTCCGGTGTTCACACGCCGGAGACTTTGGTCAGGGCCCGGAGACTCCGGCCTAAGCCTCCGGGGTCATTTTTCGACGGGTGTCGCTCGCCCCAGATATGGGGGCGGAGACTTAGGGCGGAAACTTTGGCTGGAGCTCGTCTCCCGCTCGGAGACTCCGGTCTTGGAGACTAACCCCGGAGACTCCGGGCTCTGGACCCCGGAGACTCCGGCCTAAAAGGGCAGCAACGGCTAGTCCTTGTCTTGGACTATATAAAGCCTTCTTCTACCTCAAGAAGAGGCTGCGGCTCACACTCTCTCACCTCCATTGTTCCAAAGCTCCAAAGCACTAGATCTCTCTCCCTAGCCAATAGAACTCAAAGCCCTTTTGGGATTTGAGGGAGAAGACCTAGATCTACACTTCCACCAAGGCGATTTGATTTCCCCCCTCTCTTTGTTGAGGGGATTGTAACTTGTGTGTTCATCGGATTCCTAGTCGGAAGAAGCCGTCCTCCAAGCTTAACTTTGTGTGTAAGAGCTTGGTGGGCCTATTGGGAGCCTCCAATTGAGTTGTGGAGCTTGCCCCAATACTTTGTGTAAAGGTGTCGTGCCGCCTTCAAGGGCATCGCTTAGTGGAGCGTGAACTCGCCTTTGTGGCGTGTTCACCGGAGAATAGGGTGAGCCTTTGTGGCGTTGGTGGCCTTTGTGGCACCACACCTCTCCAACGTAGACGTACTTCCCGTAACAAGGAAGGAACTACGGGAATACATCCTTGTGTCTTCGTGTCTCCATTGCGGTTACCTCTATCCTTTACTCGTACCTTTACTTATATTGTTATTGCTAGCTTGCTTATCACTCTAGGTAAATTCACTTAGTAGCACATCTAGAGAATTTACCTTCTTGTCTAGCCTTAACTTGAAAAGAAGTAAAAATTTGGGTAGCTCCTATTCACCCCCCTCTAGTCGCTCATACGATCCTTTCAATTGGTATCAGAGCGTGGTCTCTTATTCGGGCTTAACCGCCTAAGAGTTTGAGCGACTATGGAAGGGGATAAGAGTAAAGAAACTCCTCCCGAAGATACTCCTCCATCTATCTCTTCCTCTTCAATCTCACGTGAGGAGCATTTGGCGTCCTTAGACACAATGCAAACCACCATGAGATTGGAGATGAAGGCTATGTTTGAGGAATATTTTGGAAGAAAACCTTCTGGGCCCACCGACCCAAACACCACACCTATTGTGGAACTCTCCTTGGCTAAGGTGAAGCCACCTAACAATGGCTCCACCTCCGCCGAGAATAAAGGTGACCCTCCTAAGGAAAATGATGGTCCGGCAAAGGGTGCTTACATTCCACCCCCTAACACTTACTCCCCTCCGCCGGTCCATTATCCTATGCCACACATTAACAACATGGGATCTCCACCTAAGCTTGATTCTAGCAATTTTATTAAATGGCAAGGTCTAATGAAATCTCATATTTCTAGCTCGTCTACTCATTTGTGGAGGGTCATCCAAAATGGCTTTGCACCTCATGATCCTCTCAACTTGACCGGAAGGGAAGAAGTTGATGAGCAACTCAATGCCACCGCCAAGCATCTCCTTCAACAAGCCGTACCGGATACTCATGCGGTACACATCAACAACTTGAGCACCGCCAAGGAAGTATGGGACTATCTCACTATGCTCTTCATTGGGAATGAGAGTATTCGGTCCTCCAAGTTTGATGAGCTCAAGAGTGAAGAGAGGGATTTCATTATGCGTGACAATGAGACTCCCGATGAGATGTACCAAAGGATCTTGGCTCTTGCAACGGCCTTGACCGGGTTTGGGTGCAAAGACAATGGTGATGACTATATCAAGCGTATGTTCATTACCTCCATCAACCCAAGAGAACCCATGCGGTCCGAGATAATCCGTTCAAGACCGGATTTTGGGAGTATGACCTCAAATGAGGTTCTTTGCAAGTTCACCGCCTTGTCTATCTTGAAGAAGAACGCGGAAGAGACTAGAGCTCGTGTTCTTGCTGGACAAGGAGTTCACAATCTTGCTCTCAAGGTCAAGGTGGTGTCCAAGCAAGGTGAAGGAGAAGAAGAAATATATGAAGAAGAGTGTTGGTCTCCGGAAGATCTCAAGTTTGCACTCCATGAACACTTGACTCTCAATGCAAATGCCTTTTGGGATGCCAACAAGCACAAGACGAAGGGATCCAAGTTCAAATCCTTTCCAAGAAAGGGTGGTGCCTCTAAAGTGAGGCATTGCTACAATTGTGGAGGAATCAAGCACTTCATCGCCGAATGTCCTTATGAGAACAAGAAGGACAATGAAGGCCGGCTCATCCCCAAGCGCCGGTCATCAAAGTTCTATCCATCCAAGAAGCATGGGAACAAGGACAACAAGAAGAAAGGTGAAAGGGTGTTGGTGGTTCATGAAGAGTATGACTCCGGGTCCGATGATGATGACTCCGTTGATGAAGAGAATGGAGAAGTGGCCGCCATTGCCATTGTCTCCACTCCACCTACATCCCTCTTCAACTCACAAAATGAGAACGCCATCATCACCACCCACAAGTGTCTTATGGCCAAGGCCTCGGAGGTAACATCATCACCTACTCCTTCATCATCTCATTCCAATTCTACCTCTATGGATGATGTGAGTAGTCTTAAGATTAAGAAAGAACTAGTTTCTTGTGATGATTTTCTCGCTAACATGAAGGGGCCAACCAAGATATACTTTGAGACACTAATGTGTGAACTTGGTGATGCCCATGACACTATCAAGGAGAAGGAGGAGTTGGAAAGATTAGCCGCCGATGATATTGGCTCTCTATCAATTGAGCTCGAAGAAGAGCAAAACTTGAGAGTCTCTTTAGAGGAGAAATTGTTGGGACTAGAAGAGTCTCATAATCTAATCTTGTCAAAACTCACTAAAGAACGTGACCATGCTCTTGCTATGGTCAAGTTGCTTAAAAAGGAGAAAGTTGAATTTGACGTTGGTCATAATGATCTTCGTGAGAAGTTTGAGAAGCTTGAAGAAGCCCACAAGGCTTTGGAAGGCAAATTCTCTCATCTCACCAAGATTCGTGAACAACTTCAAATTCAACTAACTATTGAACAATCTAAAGTCCCACCAATGCAAGTTATTGAAGTTCCTTGTTCTTCTAACTCTATTTGTGATCATAATGATATCATTGAGGAGAACAATAGGTTGAAGGCCGATCTTGCTAAGGGCCTTGCTACTTGCATTCAAGGAGAGAAGAATCTCAATGATCTCTTGAACAATCAAAGAATGTTCAAGGGTAAGGAGGGCCTCAGATTTGTTGTCGAGTCCTCAAACAAAGGGGATCTTGGTTTGGTGGCCAAGCCCTCAAAGAAGAAGAAGAATAAGAAGAAGAACAAGAAGAAGTCAAAGCCTGCTGCTGCTCCTACTCCTCATGTCCCTTTTGATATTTGTTACACAGAGGAGGAGTGGGAGGAGCTCAAGGGAAAGGAGAAGGAGGAGAAGGTCGAAGTTACCGGAGTCTCCGGGTCAAAGGGTCCGGAGTCTCCGGCTAGTTCATCTAGCCCGGAGTCTCCGCTCCCAAAGGCCGGAGTCTCCGGCCCTACTGATGTCTACGCACTTCTATTCTTGTAGACACTTGTTGGGCCTCCAAGTGCAGAGGTTTGTAGAACAGCAGCAAGTTTCCCTTAAGTGGATCACCCAAGGTTTATCGAACTCAGGGAGGTTAGAGGTCAAAGCTATCCCTCTCAAGCAACCCTGCAATTACGATACAAAAAGTCTCTTGTGTCCCCAACACACCCAATACACTTGTCAGATGTATAGGTGCACTAGTTCGGCGAAGAGATAGTAAAATACAAGTGGTATAGATGATTATAAGTAGCAAACGTGATGTGAAATAAATATCGCTGCGAGTAAACAAGTAATAAAACAGCAAGTAAACGGTATGCAATGCTTGGAAACAAGGCCTAGGGATCATACTTTCACTAGTGGACACACTCCCAACAATATAACATGAATGAACAAGTAACTTCTCTTTGCTAAGGTACTCTGAATTACTCTCCTATTGAATAACACTAATCATTGTGTAGTGGCTACAGAAGCACCCCTTAAAGTTCATCAAGTACTTGACAAACACCACTCATAGCAATACCCAAATCAGATCACAACTCAAGATAGAAATCATTGCAACTTAAACCAAGTACTAACACGGTGCACACACTGTCAACATTACACCATGAAAGGAGGAATAGATCACTCAAACTATCATAGCAATAATTATTCTCATAATCCACAAGAGATCACAATCATAGCCTAAACCAAGTACCACCATGATGCACGCACTGTCACCGTTACACCATAGCAGGAGGAATAGATTACTTTAATAACATTGCTAGAGTACACAAAATATCTGAATAATAACATGTACTTGTTCAACATGATACAAAGCTCATGATCACATAAAGATCACATCATGGGAGAGAGAGGTGAACCACATAGCTACCGGTAGAGCCCTTAGCCCCGGGGATGAACTACTCCCTCCTCATCATAGGAGACAGCAAGGTTGATGGAGATGGCGGTGAGGTCGATGGAGATGGCGGAGACGGCGATGGAGACCGATGGAGATGGCTCCGGGGGCACTTCCCCGTCCCGGCAGGGTGCCGGAACAGAGACTTTTGTCCCCCGAAATTCGTCGGCGATGGCGGCGGAGCTGCGGAACTCTTTCTGGAAAATTGCCGAATCCCTTAGGGTTTTCCATCCCGAGGCTTTATATAGGCGAAGGGGCGATGTCAGAGGAGGGCCAGGGCCTCCTCACACATGGCTGGCGCGGCCAGGGGCCTGGCCGCGCCACCTGTGTGTGTGGGGCCCCTGTGGCCCACCTCCTACTCCTCTTCGGATCTATGGAAGCTTCCGGGTAAAATAAGACTTCAGGAACTTGTTTCGTCCAATTCCGAGAATATTTCCTGTGTATCACTTCTGAAAAACAAAAACAGCAGAAAACAGGAAACTGGCACTGTGGCACTTCGTTAATAGGTTAATTCCAGAAAATGCATAAAAGTGCCACGAAGTGTAATGAAACAATAGGCAAATGGTGTAAAAACAAGCATGGAGCATCAAAAATTATAGATACGTTTGAGACGTATCAAGCATCCCCAAGCTTAACTCCTGCTCGTCCTCGAGTAGGTAAGTGATAACAAAAGAAATAATTTTTGAGGTGACATGCACCTACACAATCTTGATCATATATGTAAGCATTGTGAGCTGGGATCAAAAGAACTTAAAACATGGCCATGAAAGATATAATCTTGACAATAAGAACTTAGCAACCTTGTTGTAAACATGCAAATGAACACAAACAAAAGATCATGATAATGAAACAATGAAAGTCAAACGTGTGTTCAAATCATAAGGAAAACATACAAAAGGTTTTCAGCTTGTCCTTCAAAGAGAGCAAAACATAAATGCATAGGACACCTTCAAGTTTAAGAGGGCGACTAGATACAAATAATTTAAGAACAAGTGAAACCAATCATCATGAGTCAATCAATGAACTTTGGGACAATGCATATCACACTAAGAATGACAACTATGCTCTCTTAATGGTGCATAAAGAAAGAAGGTGGTGACTCAACATAAAAGTAAAAGAAAGGCCCTTCGCAGAGGGAAGCAGTGATTGCAAGTTTTATAACCTTCAAAAATTATGGTACTTACCGGCTTTGAGCTCTCATTGCCCCCATCATAAGCATCTTGAATGGTTAAAGTTAATGCGAGAACAATTATGATGCATATGCTTGACAAATCATAAGTTGAAAACCTCGTGCCCCGTGAATACGAGTACCCAAACCTCATGCTACTTTACTTAGAGTCCCAAGCAAGGCTCTTGTCATTGTAAGTATATGCATATCATTGAAAACCGCCAATGGGGTACCTCCGTGCCCGATGACATGGAACAAGCCCACACCAAAATGACAGGACAAGCAGACAATGAACACCTCGATATCTCTTTTATTTGCTATATTGTTTAGCTTTTTATTGTGAGATGCGTCGTCGAATGTTCACCATGGGTATGCTGCAAATTTCCACCATGAATTATGCATGGCTTAGATTGGCGGCCCGGTGTTTCCCTAACACATATACAAACTCCATGATCCCTACAAGATTCCCAATTCATTTCACACCGCGGGCATCCATAAACAAAAGATCACGATATCAACTCAAAAAGAAGTGCAATGTTGAAAGCTTGCCCCATGACAGCATGGCTGGGCTAGAATCCAACTTACAACTTGTAAGCATAACAACTCAACATAAGAGACCACAATGTCAAATTTTTAAGAACAGGAAAAAGTAAAGTGTGCCTTCCGGTTCGTGAGAGCTTTACTAACCGAATTTCGCATAACACTGGTAAGAGTTTAATTTGAAGAGAAAATAAAAGCAAGTCAAATTTACTTGGAATAGCAAATTGCTAGTAGGTATGTATGGTGGACACAATGGAAAACTTTGGCTTTTAGGAGTTGGATGCACGAGTAGAGCTCATACTCAGTACAAGGTGAGGCAAAAGACTGGGAGCGACCAACTAAGAGAGCAATAATGGCCATAATCATGCAAAGCGACAAAGCGACATTAAAAGAAGCATAAGATGGCATCAAAAGTCAAAAACTAAATGATCATATAGGCTATTGGCGACTTTGTAAGAGTCAAAACATGTGTGAGCATGTGCCAAGTCAACCCAAATAAAGCATCAAGGAGAAAACCAAAATAATGCTTCCAAATAATTAAAACAACGCATGATTTTTTCAAAGGCTCATTAAGCAATCTCAGTTATTTGAGACAAGTCATGCTACAGCAAAACCACTAAGCATACTATCAAAAAGACATCAAGCATGACATGAAAAAGCCTAGGCCGCAGTCTACACAAGCTCCTTCTTGTACCACTTTTTTTTGCATAAAGCTTTTTCTCTTTTCCAACACCATTTGAAATTTTTAAAGACACCTCTTTTGATGAAAACCAATAAAGATCAGAGGCAAAAATACACCTTGATGAAAAGATATAACAAGGTCTGAACGCAAATCAAGGCAATAACGAAAACCAAAAGTAGTAGCAGAAGAACAGAACACTCGTTGAAACGATAGGAGTGAAAACTAGAGTGTTCTTGGCAATGAAAAATGAGTTCATCTCCTCCAAAAGAAACATGATGTGATCTAACCATTTATTGCAGCAAACAAAACTAAACCAACTAATAAAACTAAAACAACTGACGCTCCAAGAAAAACACATAGTGCATGAAGCAATAAAAATATAGTGTTTTGAAAGGTGACCTGATTTTTGCCGATGAAGAAGGGGTGCCTCGGGGGCATCCCCAAGCTTTGACGCTTGTACTTCTTGGATATTTCTTGGGGTGATGCATGGGCATCCCCAAGCTTGAGCTTTTGTCCATTCTTCAACTCATCTCATCATTCTCCAATCCCTACACTTGAAAACTTCCTTCATACAAAACTAAACACAATTCTATTAGCAACATTAGTGTAAGCATAAAATTTAATCAACCTCTTTTTGCTTTAGGTTTCAACTCAAAACCACCACATATATAGTAGATACTACTGTAGCAACCTCCCCAAAAGTTCCGTGATCAAAAGAACTCAAAAGAAAGCGATAAAGTGGCAAACACAAATATTGGCAGAAATCTGTCAAAACTGAACAGCTGACAAAGGTCGAATTTTTGAGGGGTTTTCTGTTGCTCAAATCAAAAAGTGTTCAACTAACAAAAGTTTGGATATAACCTGGGGCATATGCACAAGAAATCGCAGGTCCAAAAGATATACAGAGAATTTATACGAATTTTTACGGTGCAGCACCAAAAACTGTTTCAGGACAGCAACATCCCCAAATCTTACCTCACTCAAATTAGAGGCTTCTCTTGGCACAAAAACGAAATAAACAAGATAAGGAGCGGTTATTACAGTAGTAATAACTTCCAAGACTCAAATAAAAGAAAAAGTACTGAAAGTAAAAATATTGGGTTATCTCCCAAGAGTGCTTTTCTTTAACGCCTTTGAGCTAGGCGCAATAATTTGCAAAGATGCTCATGTGGGCGCCATATAAGAGCTTGAGGCAAAGGCGTCATATAGGAACTTAAAGCAATAGAGAGCATCAAAAAGCAAGTGTGGAACACATTTAAATCTAAACCACTTCCTATGAAAAATAGTCTTGTAAAGAGACAAGTCATAAAAGCGCAAAGCAAAAAGCATAGGAAGGCAAAACAAGTACAACTTCAAGAATTGCAACATAAAGAGGGGAAACTCAATATTGTTGAGGTCCATCAAACCATGTTTCCCTCTCTCATAATAACTTTCAGTAGCATCATGAATAGAACTAACAATATAACCATCACATAAAACATCCCTATCATGAGCCACATGCATAAAAGGATTAATACTCCCCACATGAACAATTGTAGTAGGAGCAGATTCAACAAAATAATTATTCTCATCACCATAATCATCATAAATAGGAGGCATATTGTAATCATAACTATTTTTCTCCTCAATAGTAGGTGAACTGAAAATATTATACTCATCATCATAACTATCATATACTAGAGGTTTAGTATCATCACAAGCTAGAGAGCAACTATTTCGCAAAGCATATTCTTCAAACATATCATCATAAGAAGGAACATCACATAGGGGAGATAAAATATCATCAGAGCAAACTTTCTCCACTAAAGCTGGGGGACTAAAAATATCATACTTAACAAAACCAGCTTCCCCAAGCTTAGACTTTTCCATAGCATTAGCAATAACGGGATTCAAAACATTCGTACTAATAACATTGCTATGCGAAATAAGCTCCAAAGGATTTTCAATTTTCTCTTCAAATCTAAAATCAGGAAAAAGACTAAAGAACTCTTTGTTTTCCATTAAGCCTAACTAGTGAAAATAAAAACAAGAAACAAAAAGATGTAATTGCAGAATCTAAAGGAAATAACTCCGAGCACTCACACAGGAGGATGCGAGTACCTTTTACCTTACCTCCCCGGCAACGGCGCCAGAAAAGAGCTTGATGTCTACGCACTTCTATTCTTGTAGACACTTGTTGGGCCTCCAAGTGCAGAGGTTTGTAGAACAGCAGCAAGTTTCCCTTAAGTGGATCACCCAAGGTTTATCGAACTCAGGGAGGTTAGAGGTCAAAGCTATCCCTCTCAAGCAACCCTGCAATTACGATACAAAAAGTCTCTTGTGTCCCCAACACACCCAATACACTTGTCAGATGTATAGGTGCACTAGTTCGGCGAAGAGATAGTAAAATACAAGTGGTATAGATGATTATAAGTAGCAAACGTGATGTGAAATAAATATCGCTGCGAGCAAACAAGTAATAAAACAGCAAGTAAACGGTATGCAATGCTTGGAAACAAGGCCTAGGGATCATACTTTCACTAGTGGACACACTCCCAACAATATAACATGAATGAACAAGTAACTTCTCTTTGCTAAGGTACTCTGAATTACTCTCCTATTGAATAACACTAATCATTGTGTAGTGGCTACAGAAGCACCCCTTAAAGTTCATCAAGTACTTGACAAACACCACTCATAGCAATACCCAAATCAGATCACAACTCAAGATAGAAATCATTGCAACTTAAACCAAGTACTAACACGGTGCACACACTGTCAACATTACACCATGAAAGGAGGAATAGATCACTCAAACTATCATAGCAATAATTATTCTCATAATCCACAAGAGATCACAATCATAGCCTAAACCAAGTACCACCATGATGCACGCACTGTCACCGTTACACCATAGCAGGAGGAATAGATTACTTTAATAACATTGCTAGAGTACACAAAATATCTGAATAATAATATGTACTTGTTCAACATGATACAAAGCTCACGATCACATAAAGATCACATCATGGGAGAGAGAGGTGAACCACATAGCTACCGGTAGAGCCCTTAGCCCCGGGGATGAACTACTCCCTCCTCATCATAGGAGACAGCAAGGTTGATGGAGATGGCGGTGAGGTCGATGGAGATGGCGGAGACGGCGATGGAGACCGATGAAGATGGCTCCGGGGGCACTTCCCCGTCCCGGCAGGGTGCCGGAACAGAGACTTTTGTCCCCCGAAATTCGTCGGCGATGGCGGCGGAGCTGCGGAACTCTTTCTGGAAAATTGCCGAATCCCTTAGGGTTTTCCGTCCCGAGGCTTTATATAGGCGAAGGGGCGATGTCAGAGGAGGGCCAGGGCCTCCTCACACATGGCTGGCGCGGCCAGGGGCCTGGTCGCGCCACCTGTGTGTGTGGGGCCCCTGTGGCCCACCTCCTACTCCTCTTCGGATCTCTGGAAGCTTCCGGGTAAAATAAGACTTCAGGAACTTGTTTCGTCCAATTCCGAGAATATTTCCTGTGTATCACTTCTGAAACACAAAAATAGCAGAAAATAGGAAACTGGCACTGTGGCACTTCGTTAATAGGTTAGTTCCAGAAAATGCATAAAAGTGCCACGAAGTGTAATGAAACAATAGGCAAATGGTGTAAAAACAAGCATGGAGCATCAAAAATTATAGATACGTTTGAGACGTATCACCTACTCACAATAATTTTGCAGGAAAATATAACCCTCATTATGTTCTTCTTAGGGATTATTATGGTGATGTCTATGCTAAATATGTTGGTCCCTCTGATGGCTACTTTGAATATGCTATTTGGGTACCTAAGATTCTTATGACTAACAAAAGAGGACCCATCCAAAAATGGGGACCTAAAACCAAGAATTGATCTCTTGTAGGACATTGCTTCCAGAGGAGAAAAATGGATTATTGATAGTGGTGCCACAAGCCACATGACCGGAAGAAAAAATATTGTGGAAGATC
Organism: Dactylis glomerata; assembly: GCA_007115705.1. Lineage (NCBI taxonomy): Eukaryota > Viridiplantae > Streptophyta > Magnoliopsida > Poales > Poaceae > Dactylis > Dactylis glomerata. The sequence continues at coordinate 2,867,459 of QXEO01000523.1, read as the reverse complement.
TAAAGCCAAATACTTCAAATGTCACGGTCTCATATGGTGATAAATCATCCTCTAAGGTACTTGGTTTCGGTAAGGTGGTGATTACTCCGGACGTGTCCCTAGTGAATGTCATGCTTGTCGAAACCATTGGTTATAATTTACTTTCCGTTCATCAACTTGCTACTATGGGCTATGCCACATATTTTGATGTTGATATTGTGGTCGTCATGTGGAGTAAGTCTCTCAAGGTTGCCTTTGTTGGGTATGTCGAAAATGGCTTGTATGTGGTGGACTTCTCGGAGAAACCCACTATGGCCGCGATATGCCTAATTGCTAAGGCCGACGTGGGATGGCTTTGGCATCGCCGGTTAGCCCACGTCAATATGAGAGCTTTGCAAAATCTCTACACCGGCGGCCACATACTCGGACTAAAGGATGTTTCTTTTGCCAAAGATCGTGTTTGTAGGGCATGTATTGAAGGAAAGATGCATGAAACAAGCCATCCGAGCAAGACTATTATCTCTTCCAAGAGGTGCTTGGAGCTCCTTCACATGGACCTCTTTGGACCTCCCACTTATGCAAGTCTTGGTGGCAAGAAGTATTGCTTGGTGATTGTCGATGACTATTCAAGATATACTTGGGTTTATTTCTTTGAGTTCAAGAGTGAGACCCAACAAACCGTTAAAGACTTTGCCACCGAAGTTGAGCGTCAATTCAATACCACCATATTGACTATAAGAAGTGACAATGGCACCGAGTTCAAGAACTACTCCCTAAATGAGTTTCTTAGTGATGCGGGTATCAAACATCAATATTCCGCTGCATATACCCCGCAACAAAATGGAGTTGCCGAGAGGAAGAACCGGACTCTTATGGATGCGGCAAGAACTATGTTGGCGGAGTTCAAGTCTCCATACAACTTTTGGGCCAAAGCTATTAATACCGCATGCCATGCCACCAACCGGCTTTATCTCCGCAAGAACTTGAACAAGACTCCATATGAAATTCTTACCGGGCAAAAGCCCAACATCAAGTACTTCCGGGTATTTGGTTGTAAGTGTTTCTATCTCAAGAAAGGTGTTCGTTTGTCAAAATTTGATTCTAAAGCTATAGAGGGTATCTTTGTTGGTTACTCCACGGACTCACATTCCTATAGGATCTATAGCAAGTCCACCGGGCATGTTATAGAGACTTGTAATGTGAGGTTCGATGAAGATAATGGTTCCTTTGTGGGACAAAGTGGTGTTCGTGATGTAGGTGACGAAATTTCTCCCCAAGCCATAAGAAGAATGGGTGTCGGATTCTTCCGGCCCATTGAGGGACACCTTTTGGCCTAAGGAGAAGGACAATGCTCTACACAAGTGGAGCCTTCAACTATTGAACACCCATAGGACATTGACCAAAGACAAGCTGCGCACCCTCAACCTCAAGATCATCCCCCCGAGCAATCTTGCCCGGAGTCTCCGGCCCCTGTGGTCCGGACACTCCGGCCTATACCGGAGTCTCCGGGTATGGATACCGGAGTCTCCGGGGGTGATCAAGGCCTTGATGAAGATCCTTCGGAATTCCGTGGCTATGGGCCACTTGATGATCAAGGCAATCCATCTGGTCAAGGCGAGGACCAGAACAGTGATCATGAAGATGATCAAGTAGTCTCTCAAGAATCTCCTCTTGAGGCTCGCACTCGCCGTGAGAAGAAGCTTGAGTCCATTCTTCGACGAAGAAGCATATCCTTGGAAAATGTGGTTGGGAGTGTTCGTAAAGGTGTCTCCACAAGGAGGCAACTTTCTAACTTTAGCTCTCATCATGCTTTTGTCTCTGGTGTAGAACCCAAGAAAGTTTATGAGGCGCTTGAGGATCCGGATTGGCTTGATGCCATGCATGATGAACTCAACAACTTCGAGCGCAACAAAGTTTGGACTCTAGTATAAAGGCCTAAATATTGCCGTAATGTCATTGTGACCAAGTGGATCTTCAAAAACAAGCAAGATGCAAATGGCATTGTCATTCGTAACAAGGCAAGATTGGTGGCTCAAGGTTTCTCCCAAGTTGAGGGTATTGACTTTGGTGAAACTTTCGCTCCCGTTGCCCGTATTGAATCCATTCGCATCTTACTTGCATATGCATCACATCATAACTTTAAACTTCAACAAATGGATGTAAAAAGTGCATTTCTCAATGGTCCCTTAAATGAATTGGTTTTTGTGAAGCAACCCCCGGGCTTCGAAAACCCTAAGTTTCCTAACCACGTTTACAAACTTGATAAGGCGCTCTATGGCCTCAAACAAGCCCCACGTGCGTGGTATGAGCACCTTAAAGAGTTGTTGGTTGATCATGGTTTTGAAATTGGGGTGATCGATCCCACTCTTTTTACTAAGAAGGTCAATGGGGAGCTTTTCATTTGCCAATTATATGTTGATGATATTATATTTGGTTCTACTAACAAAGCTTTCAATAATGAGTTTGCCAAGCTCATGACCGACAAGTTTGAGATGTCTATGATGGGGGAGTTAGCGTTCTTCCTTGGATTTGAAGTCAAACAATTGAAGGGAGGGACTTTTGTGAACCAAGCCAAATATACCCAAGACATGCTCAAGAGGTTCGAGATGATAGGAGTCAAAGGTACAAAGACTCCCATGCCAACAAAGGTTAATCTTGATCTCGATCCTAATGGTAAAGAAGTGGATCAAAAACTTTATAGATCTATGATTGGTTCCTTGCTTTACCTTTGTGCATCTAGACCGGACATTATGTTAAGTGTGGGAGTTTGTGCACGTTTTCAAGCCGTACCAAAAGAAAGCCACTTGGTGGCGGTCAAGAGAATCTTTCGATATTTAGTGAATACCCCTAACTTTGGTCTTTGGTATCCAAAGGGAGCAAGTTTTGATCTTGTAGGTTACTCGGATTCGGATTGGGTGGGAGACAAAGTGGAACGGAAATTAACCTCCGGGGCTTGCCAATTTCTTGGTAGGTCTTTGGTGTGTTGGTCATCTAAGAAACAAAATTGTGTGTCTCTCTCTACCACCGAAGCCGAATATATAACCGCGGCTAGTTGTTGTGCACAACTCTTATGGATGAGGCAAACTTTGAAGGATTACAGTGTCATTCTTGATAAAGTGCCTCTTTTATGTGATAATGAAAGTGCAATCAAGATCGCTCACAACCTGGTGCAACACAACAAGACGAAGCATATTGAGATTCGTCATCATTTCATTCGGGATCATGTCAACCATGGAGATATTGATCTATCTTATGTTGGCACTAATGAGCAACTTGCCGATATATTCACGAAGCCTCTTGATGAAGCAAGATTCCGGGAATTGAGGCATGAACTAAATATCATTGATTCAAGCAATGTGGCTTGAGCTAGGTGCATTTACTCCCATACTCTAACTTGTGTGTCGTTCTAGATGTGGGCATGGATATGGGGGGAGTGCGGTCCTAATTGATTGGACTATCCCTCCCCCCATAATGCCAATAGCAAGCAATGTGTTCCTTTTGTCTTTTGGGACAATTTTGAGCTTAATTGATGAGTTTTGGTTTTGGGCCCAAGATATATCTTCGCGGTGCCATATCTTTATACTCAAACATGGTGGCTTTGGCCACCGACCTCCTAAGTGGAGGTTTGTTCCCATTTGAGCCTTATTTGTATTTTATTGCCTTTTCAATGGGAATGTGTTCATGTTTGGCCTTATTTGAGCTTTATTTGCATTTTTGCAAACATGAACACTAAGTACCACTCAGTGACCTCCTTCTGACCCAAGCCTATCCCCTTCATCTGAAACTTGCTCCATCTTTCGAAGAAACATGCTCAAATTCATAGCTGTGTGATCTGGTCGAGGCAGGCCGGAGACTCCGGGGTTTGCACCCCGGAGACTCCGGTGTCTGGAGGCCGGAGACTCCGGGTTACCAACCCCGGAGACTCCGGCCCTAGCGGTTTCTCCCTGGGTAAAAAGGGTCGGGGTGAGGGCAACCAGCCGGTTACCCTCATTCACCTCCCACTCTTCTTCTCCCCAGGACGCCGCCGCCTCCCCCAAGTCGCCGCCGGGCGCCTCCCCGGTCCCGGATCCGCCATTGCCGCCGGCCTCCCTCCTCTCCAAGCCTCCGGAAGCTTCTCCCTCCGGCTTGCTTGCTTCTCCATGGAGCCATCCGGTATTATCCTCCTCCTCCCATCTAGATTCCTCTAGATTCAAAGGATTGGAAGAAGTACTTGTTGTTTGTCCATGGGGTTACTCGCATTCGGCAATTTGAGTATCTAGCATCGTGTAGAATCAATTTTGTGCAATTTCTCGAGCAAACCCTAGCCTCCCTTGTCTGACCTCATGTTGCCTGGAGTCTCCGGGGTCCAAACCCCGGAGACTTTGAAGTCTCCAGGGTCCAAACCCCGGAGACTTTGAAGTCTCCGCCCTCTAGAGGCCGGAGACTCCGGGGTCAGACACCGGAGACTCCGGGGTCAGACACCGGAGACTCCGGTGTAGATCGAATTATTCACATTTTGGCTCCACAAGATGCTATTCTCCTTTCATCTGAGCATGTTTTTGACTCTTCCCTTGCTACCTCGTGCCATTCCCTTCACATGTAGCAGTGCAGGTGGTCGTCGCAAGCGTATCCCTAGGAAGCACACCTTTGACTATGACCCAGCAAAAGATTGCTATGTGGAGAGGCAGAGTGCTGCAGAAGTTGCTAGGGATGCTCTGAGAGAGAAAGCTCGTCTGGCTCAGCTGGCTAAGGAAGAAAGGGCCAAAAAGGCCAAGTTTGATCACTTACCAACTCTCAAGGGCATGTCACTTCCTGAGTTTGCAGATATGAGGAAGAGGAAGATGTATGATTTGCCAAGGAACACCAATGATCACTGTTTTCATCGAAGGGAGGAAGAACTCATTTGCACCGAGCTCTATGCCAACCTCACCCACAAAGTTTGCCCTCAAAAGGTGGTTGATTTTGAGCATCTTCATAAGAGTGATTACTTCAAGGAAGCCCTTTGGATCACCGAAAAGCTTGGTCTTCACCCGCTCATGCAACTCAAGCAAGACTACAACATTCTCCTCGTGCACCAATTCTTTGCAACACTTGTGTTTGGAGATGGAGAAGAGCTTCCCATGACTTGGATGACCGGTGATCATGTTGTCCAATCCAACTTCATTGAGTTTGCCGAAGAGCTTGGATACCCATTCAAGGGGAACCATGCGCCAAGTGGTGCAAGGATGCATCTCTCCGGAGTTGCCTACAACAAGAAGGCGCTTGCTCCCCTCTATGGTAAGCTCACAAAAGATGCCGCTGATCAAGGCAAGAAGATTGTTGTTGGGGAGTCCTATGGTCTGAGAACTAGATACAACATTCTTCTCCGTTTGTTTCGTGAGAATATTGCCCCAAGCGCGGGTAATTTGGATGCTCTTCGTGGTGGCTTGGTCAACCTACTTGCCTACTCTCATGAAGTCTTTTGCAAAGGCCAAGAAGCTCAAGTTGAACCCATTGATGTCATGGACTTCATTCACCGGGAAATGTATGAGTGCATTCTTTCCAAGAAAGCCCCGGTCTATGCTCCGTATGTGATGAAGCTTATCAAGAGGAAGTCTCCCAACTACACTCTTTGTGTTGACATCTCTAAGTTGGTTGAGCACAAATCCGTGAAGCCTCAAAAGAAACCGGCACCGGGTGTGACCAATGAACCCTTTGCCTCCGCTAGTGAAGATGAAGAAGATGAAGACATGGAAGGTGATGAGGATGATGTTGATGAGGAAGTAGAAGAGGGTGAGGAAGAGATTGAAGTAACTCGGGCTGCTCCTCCTTCTCCACCAAAGAGGAGAAGCAAGAATGCTAGCAACCAGCCTTTTCCCTCACGCAACAAAGAAGAAGTCAACAAGGAGATCAAGAAACTGTCTTGGTTCAAGAGGACCATGCTTTGCATGGGAGTGGATATTCGCAAGGAGCAGCACAACATCTACATTCAGAACAAGCATATCACTCACAACCAAGGATTGATGGTTGATCACCTTCGTGCTATCCGTAACCTTCCTCCTCCAGAGCATCCTCCTTCAGACTCTGATGATACTCTCAGCTATGGTGCTTGGAACAAAGAGATGGGCAGCTCACTCCAATGGGAAGATTTCGATGAAGTGTCCAAGCCCAACTATCCGTCCTCCTCCAGCCGTGGCAAGGGTCCTATGCGTGATGATGAAGATCCTTCTATGAAGGCAACGACGAGGACGACGACGAGTGACTTGTTGGGACGTGTAGCATCGCTCGTTTCCCCTTTTTGGTGTCTCGATGCCAAAGGGGGAGAAGAGTTCTATTAGTATGTTATCGGTGATTTGCAAGGGTCGGGCACAAGCATTTCTTTTGTTGAGCTTTCATTTGCCTATGTTTGTGCTCTCTTCTAGTACTTAGTTCTTTAAAATATTTGAACTTCGTTGTGGTACCTATCTTAATATGGTGTGAGACTTGTGGTGTGCTTTATTGTAATAGTCATGCTTTATTACTTCATATTGCTCTCTATGTATTATGCACATGATCTTGGTTCATTATTTTAGGGGGAGCTTTGTGTCTAGTATGTGTGCATTTGCATCAAGCTTTTGTTGTAGGTTGCACACATCTAGGGGGAGCTCACCCTATATTATGTTGATCTTTTTCTTGAACCTTAGTATTGTCATCAAACACCAAAAAGGGGGAGATTGAAAGAGCATTTTCTTGCAAAATGTATTTTTGGGTGTTTGTTGTCAATACTCAGGTATCTAACCTTTTGTCTCAGTCTAATCTTCTTTGTAGGTGGAAATCTGAAGATTATTTGTTGCTGGCTTTTTTGCGCCGGAGACTCTGGGTCTCCTGCCCGGAGACTCCGGTGTTCACACGCCGGAGACTTTGGTCAGGGACCGGAGACTCCGGCCTAAGCCTCCGGGGTCGTTTTTCGACGGGTGTCGCTCGCCCCAGATATGGGGGCGGAGACTTAGGGCGGAAACTTTGGCTGGAGCTCGTCTCCCGCCCGGAGACTCCGGTCTTGGAGACTAACCCCGGAGACTCCGGGCTCTGGACCCCGGAGACTCCGGCCTAAAAGGGCAGCAACGGCTAGTCCTTGTCTTGGACTATATAAAGCCTTCTTCTACCTCAAGAAGAGGCTGCGGCTCACTCTCTCTCACCTCCATTGTTCCAAAGCTCCAAAGCACTAGATCTCTCTCCCTAGCCAATAGAACTCAAAGCCCTTTTGGGATTTGAGGGAGAAGACCTAGATCTACACTTCCACCAAGGCGATTTGATTTCCCCCCTCTCTTTGTTGAGGGGATTGTAACTTGTGTGTTCATCGGATTCCTAGTCGGAAGAAGCCGTCCTCCAAGCTTAACTTTGTGTGTAAGAGCTTGGTGGGCCTATTGGGAGCCTCCAATTGAGTTGTGGAGCTTGCCCCAATACTTTGTGTAAAGGTGTCGTGCCGCCTTCAAGGGCATCGCTTAGTGGAGCGTGAACTCACCTTTGTGGCTTGTTCACCGGAGAATAGGGTGAGCCTTTGTGGCGTTGGTGGCCTTTGTGGCACCACACCTCTCCAACGTAGACGTACTTCCCGTAACAAGGAAGGAACTACGGGAATACATCTTTGTGTCTTCGTGTCTCCATTGCGGTTACCTCTATCCTTTACTCGTACCTTTACTTATATTGTTATTGCTAGCTTGCTTGTCACTCTAGGTAAATTCACTTAGTAGCACATCTAGAGAATTTACCTTCTTGTCTAGCCTTAACTTGAAAAGAAGTAAAAATTTGGGTAGCTCCTATTCACCCCCCCTCTAGTCGCTCATACGATCCTTTCACATACTCATTTATTCTGCCACCTACAATGCTAAAATACTCAAGAAATACTCCACCAAAATAAATTCTACTTGGACAAGTGGAGGAGTCACATACCGGAGAACAAATGCTCCAAATCTCAGCAGAAATGCTGGGCTGAGCAAGGAGATCGAAAAATCGAGGTGAAGAACAGCAAGAACTCGGGTTTGAGCTGGGTGTGTCGTTGTTTTCGGGAGAAAGAAAGAGCTGGGGAGGAAGAGATAAGTGAGAGGCCAGGTGGGGCCTCCTCACACCAGGTGGGCGCGCCCCAGGCTGGGCCGCGCCCCCTGTGTGGGAGATGGCATGGCAGCCCCTCCTGGTGTCTCCCAGGTACCTCTCTGCCCCATTTTTGACATAAAAATTTATAAAGAATTTTCTAGAATTTTTCGAGAAACTTTATTTTCGAGGATTTTTAGAAATTGGCATATCGATAAAAACTCAAAAAAATGAAGGCGAAATGATTTCAAGCAAACCAAAACGAAGCATGCAGCAGCTCCGAGATACTCTTAATCATGTAACTAAACTAAAGAAACAAAATTGAGCAAGTAAATATAGGCGAGGTGGAGTCGATGCGGTGAAAACGAAGTTCCGTTCATATAAAATCACTTTGTTAACAAGGTTGATCAAGTCTTGTTCCCAAACTAATTTTATATGAGGCAAAACTTTGCACTTCACTAAATGCTTATGTTACCTCAACTTTGATAGGTATAGTCCCAATCATAACAACCTTATATTCTTCTTTGGGCTTTCGCTCTGAACAAATAATTTGACCAACTTTGATGGTCTCAACATTCTTGACGGAATTTAGAGCATTCTTCCTATCAATCTTCTTGGGAAAATAAACTGTGTACTCTTTATCATTGATATTGAAAGTTACTTTTCCTCGATTGCAATTAATAACAGCACCTGCAGTGTTTAGGAAAGGTCTTCCAAGAATAATAGACATATTATCATCTTCAGGCATTTCCAACACAACAAAGTCAGTTAATATCAAACAACTGTTAGCAACTTGAACAGGAACATTTTCACATATACCAATAGGAATAGTAGTAGACTTATCAGCCATCTGCAAAGATATATCAGTTGATACTAATTTTTCTATATCAAGTCTTTTATAAAGAGAAAAAGGCATGACACTAACTCTAGCCCCCAAATCACATAAAGCAGTTCTAACATAGTTATTTTTAATGGAGCAAGGAATAGTTGGTATACCTGGATCTCCAAGCTTCTCCGGTACTTTACCATCAAAAGAATAATTAGCAAGTAAAGTAGAAATTTCCTCATTAGAAATTTTCCTTTTGTTAGTAACAATATCTTTCATATATTTTGCATAAGGAGGCATTCTAATAGCATCAGTCAAAGGAATTTGCAAAAATAAAGGTCTCATCCATTCACAAAACCTGTTGTAGTGTTCTTCTTCCTTGGACTTGTGTTTCTTACTAGGAAAAGGCATTGGTTTCTGTACCCAAGGTTCTCTCTCATTACCATGCTTGTTGGCAATGAAGTCTTCTTTGGTGTACTTTGCATTCTTATCAATCTTTTCTGGTTCCTCTTCAACTTCTTCTTTATCGGAAGCATCTCCTGGTTCAGTTTCAGCATCAGAAATAGAAACACTATTAGGATCTTTACCTGCATCAGATGATTCTGCAGTTGTTTTATGCTTCTTCTTCTTCTTCTTCTTAGAAGGAATATCATCACTTGAAGTGCGTTGAGAATCTTGCTCGACCCTCTTAGGATGTCCTTCAGGATATAATGGATCTTGAGTAGCAGCGCCACTTCTTGTGCGTATTTCACATGCTTGCTTCTCTCTTGCGGCATTAACTAGCAAGTCTTTTTGCACCTTGGTAAGCTGATCAATTTGTGTTTGAACCATTTGAAAATGTTTAACAAGTATCTTCACATCATTGGCGGTTCTCTCCACAATATCCTGCAACTTGTTAATAGCTCTAGAATTTTCCAACAGATGATTATGCACCATTCTATTAAAATTTTCTTGCTTAACAATAAAATTATCAAATTCATCTAAGCATTGATCAGGAGGTTTAGGATAAGGAATATCTCTTTCATCAAAGCGTTGGAGGGAGTGTACCTCAATAGTTGATGGATGAGGGATTGGCTTACTTAGTTCCTCTATAGGAGGTAAATTCTTCACATCTTCGGCCTTAATACCTTTCTTCTTAAGAGATTTCTTAGCTTCCTTCATAACTTCATCATTTAATTCAATCATCCCTCTCTTCTTCGGTGTAGGCTCTGGGGCTGGCGCAAGTGTTGGTGCTGGTGTTGGCTCAACTAGAGTCCAATCATCATGATTCCGGCTTATTTTATCCATTAATTCTTCAGCTTCAGCCGGCGTTCTTTCCCTGAAAACACAACCAGCACAACTATCCAAATATGACTTAGATTCATCAGTTAGTCCATTATAAAATATATCAAGGAGTTCATTTTTAGGCAATGGTTCTTTAGGCAAAGCTCTAATTAAAGAACAAAACCTTGTCCAAGATTCAGGCAATATCTCTCATTTTCCCTGTTTAAAATCAAAGATTTTTTGCACAGCAGCATGTTGAGCACTAGCAGGAAAATATTTCTGAAAGAAAGCATTAACCAAAGCGATAGGACTATGAATAGATCCAGGAGACAAGCTATTAAACCAAGTTTTAGCTGCATCTTTCAACGAGAAAGGAAAAATCTTAGCAACAAAGTAAGTGCGGAGCTTAATATCATCAGAAAACAAATTACTCAAAGTAGAAAGCTCATTCATGTGCTCCATAACACTCTCTTCTTTAGTACCACAAAAAGGAGTTTTCTCAACAATAGATATGTAAGATAAATCCAAAGAGAAATCATAATCCTTGTCTCTAATATTTATGGGAGAAGCAGCAAACTTAGGATCAGGAGACAAATTATATCTAACAGAACGTCTTGCAAGAAGTTCTTTAACCTCAGCAACATTACGAGTAGCACGTGCTTCAGCAATAAAATCATCATTAAGCTCAATATAAGCATCATCATCAAAATCATCACTAGGACATTCCCTAGACTCAGGTGAACTAACAGGTATAACAGTGGTGTTTCCCAACTTAGCTCTAGCAATAGTAGCATCTAAAAAGGAACCTAGTGAACCACTCTCATCAAGCACAGTAGAAGCATCATCTAAATTATCAGTGGCATTTTCAAACTCAGCAGAAGTAGTAGCAGTAGCGTGTGGATGTGGTGGTGTAAGCAACATACTCATAACAGATGGTGAATCAAGAGCAACAGAAGTGTTCAAAGTCGTACCTCTTCTTGTAGTGGATGGCAATATAGGAACTTTTCCATCACGAGGTTTACCCATGATGAAAGGATTACATCGAACAATATGAATACCAAGTGAACTTACAAATAAAGCTATGCTCCCCGGCAACGGCGCCAGAAAATAGTCTTGATGACCCACAAGTATAGGGGATCGCAACAGTCTTCGAGGGAAGTAAAGCCCAAATTTATTGATTCGACACAAGGGGAGCCAAAGAATATATGTAAGCCTTAACAGATGAGTTGTCAATTCAGCTGCACCTGGAAACAGTCTTGCTCGCAGTGGTTTATCAGTAGCAACAGTTTTATAGTGGTGATAGTAGTGAAACAGTAACAACAGTAGTAAAATAGCAGCGGTAATAGTAACAGTAGTAAATAGTAGGAACAAATATTGTAGGCATAGGGATGGATGTACGGGCGTTGCATGGATAAGATAATTCATGAAATCAATGAGACATGGGCATTGCAGATAAATAATGATAAAGCATCCTAGTACAAACAATCATAGGCATGTGTTCCGTATATAGTCGTACGTGCTCACAAGGAGAAACTTGCACGACATCTTTTGTCCTACCAGCCTGTTGCAGCAGGGCCTCAAGGGAAACTACTGGTAATTAAGGTACTCCTTTTAATAAAGTACCGGAGCAAAGCATTAGCACTCGATGAACACATGTAATCCTCACATCATAGCCATCCCCTCCGGTTATCTCAATTTCTGTCACTTTGGGGCCTCGGGTTCCGGACAACAATATGTGTATACAACTTGTAGGTAAGACCATAAACAACAAGTATCATCATAGAAATAATAACATGTTCAGATCTGAAATCATGGCACTCGGGCCCAAAGTGACAAGCATTAAGCACAACAAGTTGCAACAATGTCATAGGTACTAAATAAAGATACTAGGCACTATGCCCTAACAATCTCATATCAAATTACATGAACAATCTCATCCAATCCCTACCATCCCCTCACCTACAGCGGGGGAATTACTCACACATGGATGGTGGAGTCATGGATGGTCGATGGAGGAGCGTCGGTGATGATGGCGATGAAGATCTCCTCCAAATCCCCGTCCCGGCAGGGTGCCAGAACGAAGTTTCTGGTTCCGAATCGCGGTTTCTGATGGCGGCGGCGCAGCGGAAGTCTATCTAGGAAAAACGCCGTTTCCCCGATATAATCGAGTCAGGGGGTATATATAGGCGAAAGGAGAGGTCGAGGGGACGGCCGAGGTGTCCTCACACCAGGTGGGTGCGACCAGGGCTAGGCCGCGCCCCCTGTGTGTGTGGGGCCCTCGAGCCTCCCCTCCGTCTCGTCTTCTGGCTCCGTGGGTCTTCTGGTGAAATAGGATTTTTGATGATTTTTCTCGAATTTTTACGGAAAGTTGGATTTCTGCACAAAAACGAGACACCAGAGCAATTCTGCTGAAAACAGCGTTAGTCCGTGTTAGTTGTATTCAAAACACACAAATTAGAGGAGAAACAATAGCAAAAGTGTTCGGGAAAGTAGATACGTTTTGGACGTATCACACAACTGGCTCGAGGCCAAGGCTGCAGACACACAGAGCTCAACCTTCTCCAGCCGCCATGGCTGGTCGAAGGAAGGAGCGCCGGTCACCACATTTGCCTTAGACACAAGCATGCCTTATTGAGGGAGAGGGGAGCTCCCCTCGTCTCCTTAGTCGTCGGTGAGACAAGGAGGCAGAGGAGGACCAACGCCCACCGGATATTGGCCTCGGAATCCGGCGGTCTCCCGGCGGCAAAACACCACAGACTACAAGACTACAGGGGATAAGCCCCGAACTACCACTAAGCTGTACAGAGGTGGCGCCGCCCCTCCTCAGCCCGTCTCGACCGGCAACACCGGCGAGAAAGGCCTCGGGGTGGCGCGGCAGGATCGGGGACCTTCTGAGTTACTGTAGCACGGAGAGGGAGAGCGAGAGGATAAGGTCGGGGACTCGCTTGGTTTGTCGTTTTTTATTCCGCCTCGAGCTGTAAATTACGGAGTCTGCAGGATTCTAAGCGTGACCTTGTAAGGTCCGTGAAATAAGCAACCCGTTTTCCCTAATATACGGGGATCCAAGCGGGGCCTAAAGTGAAAAATTATACCCCTCCGTTTCATTTCAAAAATAATTGTAGTTTGAGTTTTATCTAAAAAATCAAACCACTTTAAGTTTGACCAAGTTTATATAGAAAGTATATACTGTATCAACCTTTTAGAACAGTGATATTTTTCTAAAAGGAGTATTCGAGTAAGAAAAATACTAGGAGGGCAGAGGATAATACCAAAGTTAACATGGGCACATACTAACTTGATGAGTCCGCTATCATCTTCTGGGGTTCCGGCTTCCGCTCCAAGATTAGGATTTTCTACCCAACTGTGATCGTCTTTGCACCGACGCAAACCTCCATTTTAAGGGGTGTGCGCCTATCCCTCTTCTACGAAAGTTGTGGCTCATTCAAGACATCTCTCACATCCTTTTCAAGTGCTCCTTCGCCAGCGTCCCCTCCATTTGGGATATCCAGCCCCTCCCCTGTTGGGTTGGGTTGATGTTGGGTTGCGTCACGAGCGTCCTCTCTATTTGGGATATCTAGCCCCCTCCCTTGTTGCATCGAGGCGTGGCGCATCGGCGTGGCTGTCGTGCTCTGGCAACTCTGGAAGGCTAAGAACGATGTCATCTTCAAGAGTCGGACCAGCTTTGACGCGGATATCTTCACCAGGGACGCTTCTGACCTCTCCCTTTGATGTCACTAGCTACCCTCGTATCATAGAGATAGCTTAGATTCTATTCGAGGTCTTTTTATTCACCATGCTACATCTTCTCCCCCTCTCCACCGTATTTCTTTCTCCTCCCCCTGTAATTCTCATGCTCATTGTAAAACCATGTTGGACCCGCTGATGGGTCTTGTCGAGTAATAAAAAATGGTGGAGAATCCTCGTAATTCTTGGAAAAAACATAGGCAGTGGTGGTAAAAAGAGACTTGGAGTGTTGGAATATATCTAGAGAGTTGACTTTTGCTAGAACTGCATGGAAATCAACTATCTATGTGCCAAAGTCTTAGTTTTCTCGTTACTTGTTTATCTTTTTCTCTCTTCTCCTTGTTTTACATTTCTTATGTTTCTCTTGGGTTTCATATAGTTGGTGGTTAGAGTACCGATAATGCGAGTGATTAATCACCATGACAAGGCATTTTAAACTTTTCATTTTCTTGTTTACCTGCATATATCCTTGATGTTTTCAATTATCTTGTTGGTGCAAATGCTAAATGTAATTGTTAACTGTAATCTAAATATATTCTCTTTGTGGAAAAAAAATGCAGTTTGATTGTCACCACGTTTTATTCAGGGACCCTTTATTCAGTTGATAATAACAGTGATAAAAAAAAACTGAGTTGAGAACTGCCTGACAACCTGACATCATCAATCGCAGCTGGTCCAACCCGCATAGCCCCCCATCATAGAATCGGGGAAGGAAAAGGGGAAAAAACGAGAAAGGACTCTTCCAGTCTCCAACCCCATTCCCAATTCCATTCCCCCGAGGGAAGAGACTTCTTCTCCTCTCCTTCTCTCGATCTCGCAGCGTTCCCTCGATGTCCAGCAACCGCGCCGACGCGCTCCTCGACTCGGCGCCGCTGCTCGGCGGCGGCGGCGCCGGCGGCGGGGGGCACCGTCGCGGGGGCAACGCGCTCCGCCGCCCCTCGCTCCGCGGCGCGGCGCGCCTGCTGCGCCGCAGCGGGCGGCGCGCGATGAGGGAGCCGTCGATGCTGGTGCGGGAGGCGGCGGCCGAGCACCTCGAGGAGCGGCAGGCGGACTGGGCCTACTCCCGCCCCGTCGTGGCGCTCGATCTCCTCTGGAACGTCTCCTTCATCACCGTCGCCGCCGTCGTGCTCGTGCTCAGCCGCGACGAAAACTCTCCCATGCCGCTCCGGACCTGGGTCGTCGGGTACGCCCTGCAGTGCGTCGTCCACATGGTCTGCGTCGCCGTCGAGTACCGCATGCGCCACGCCCAGCGCGGCGGCGGGGCCACGGTACCCGCCGACGAGGAGCGGGGCAGCGACGGCTCGTCCTCGTCTAGCGAAGACGATGCCAGCGAGCACAGTCTTCGTGGCGGCGGCACCGATTACGTCAGGTAATTGAAAGGATCTGACGAGTAGTGGATGTTTCTATGAGCTGTTCAGGTACAACCCTGGTCGTTTCAAGCTACCTAGAAAGTTCAGCAAAATCGGTTTAGGTTTAGGACAGTGTAGTCCCTAATTGAATTCTTCCTTATAGGCAGTGCCTCTGCGCCATTCTACAAGGAAATACAGACCTTTAGATAAGCCATGCCAGTATTATATGCAGTCCTCTAGCTGAAAAAATGTATTGTACAGTCCAGCATCGTTGTTCTAGAAAGTTCTATTTTGCCGTGGTTTGCGATTGTGGTGAATAGATAAGTGTGGCTAGTTGCAAGAAATGTGGAGTGGAATTCCTCGCACAAAGCTATGACTTAGTACGGTTAGAAAGTTCACTAGCTATGACTTAATGCAGTTAGGAAGTCACTTTCTTCTTTATGGCTGGAGTTTTGGCCAGCAATTCTCTTTAGGTGTGCTTCTGCTACCGAAGGGGTTTAGGAATCTAGTGCTGTGAATTGATAGTAACATCGTATTTTTGCTATCCTGTGCGATTGTACTGGCATAACCTTCTCTTCCTCATTTGTGTAACACGTTTTTTGTTTCTGTATTTTCTCTTATCTTAGTTGAAAGTTGAATCACCCATGGAAAGTTTATAGATGCATCCCTGTTTTCTTTAGTTTGACCAAACATTATAGTTATTATTAGTGTCACATTGGTTGATGAGTTCATGGTGTGTCTATTTAATTATTCATTATGTGATTCCATTTAGGAGTGTTTATGTGTCAATATGCAATATTTCCATTATGCCTTGTTCTGTTGTACCTGATTAAATCATTATTGTTTTCCGGGCAGTATTGCGAAGCATCTGGAATCTGCGAATACAATGTTCTCCTTCATATGGTGGATAATTGGATTTTACTGGATATCTGCTGGGGCTGAAGATGTTATCCGTGATGCACCTCAACTTTACTGGTACATATATGTTTGAAGTAATAGCCCACTTTTATGCTGTCCTCATTTTTTCTGTTTGGTATCATAAACATGTCTTTTTATGTCTTTGCTTTGCAGGCTTTGCATAGTCTTTCTGGCATTTGATGTGTTCTTTGTTGTTTTCTGCGTTGCTCTGGCCTGCATTATTGGTATTGCTGTTTGTTGCTGCCTTCCTTGCATTATAGCAATTCTATATGCTGTCTCTGATCAGGTATGGCTTTCAAGTATGTGAAATATGGCAATACAATTTAAACATGCTTACAACATATACAATCTAGAACAACAGGATCCTGTTCCGTGTCATATTATCGATTCTCTTGCAGGTTTACATGCAATTAAAACACTTATGTCAATATTGCAATCAATAAACTTATCATCTATTTCTAAATCAGGAAGGAGCATCTGAAGATGACATTCGTCAAATCCCGAAATACAAATTTCGTAGGGTAGATGAACCTGAAAAGGATTCCGTTGATGCCCCTGAGTCTTCTGGTGGAATAATGACAGAGTGTGGGACCAACCAACCTATTGAGAAAGCACTTGCAGCGGAAGATGCAGTAAGTTCTGATGTTTTAATCTTTTGGTCATGCATATAATTTTCCCTAGCAATGCATGAGATGCTGCACTCTGAACCTCTTCAACTATTGTTTGGACCATCTTACTTAGTATTGTTTGTTCATCATTCATCATGACTGAATCATGTCTAGGATGGAATAAAACCATGGTTTTGTGCTTTGTTTGGTGCACTTAGTTATTTGTCCGGGAAAGTATATAAGCCACGCCTAACTTCAGTTTAGTCTGAATCAGTAAGAATTCCGAGTACTGAACCATTTTATTGTATAGGTCGTAATAGGGAGGAACTCTGCTTTCATGTTTCTGTAAAATCATTGTACTCCAGCATATAACATTATTTTCCTGAACTACATTTCTGTAGTTGCATTACCGTTAATACTTAAACAACTTATTGCAGCCAAGCTCTCTACAAATATAAAAGCCAGCAGATGGATACTATACTCATTATGTCCATGCGCTGTGCTGTATCATTTGCATACTGACATTTTTTATGATACTAAGAATTCATTCGTTGTTCACCTTGTCAATGCTATGCAGGAGTGTTGTATTTGCATTTCAGCATACGATGATGGTGCAGAGTTGCGTGAACTCCCCTGTGGTCACCACTTCCACTGTACCTGCATCGACAAGTGGCTGCACATCAACGCAACATGCCCCCTGTGCAAGTTCAGTATCCGGAAAAGCGGCAGTAGCAGCGGAAGTGAAGAAGTATAAATGTACTCCACTTGAGAATGCCATCCGTTCCGACTTCGCACCTAAGTCTTCGATAATGTGGTGTAAATTTTGTATCCTAAGTGTGCTGATAGTGTGTCAATTAATGTCTTAAAAGGTGACTAAAAGTGCTGTTCATATTACAAAAAATTAGTTCTTGGATGTATCTCTACAAGTTCGGAATATATGCCCTAGTTACTCAGTGGGTTGTGTAATTGTAACCAAGCGATTCATGCTTTCTCTGCTTGTTTGTGTCACATCGTGCCTGCAGAATTTCTTGCATCACGTAGTTTCTGCGGATCAATCATTCCATTCGCCTGAGCATTTTCTTACAGCAAGAACACAACTGATGGAAGATGCCATGGGCAGTTCCAGTTCGAATCGTTGCAGGATAGCTTATGTGGTACCTCTCCGCCGCTCTCATGCACTGCAACATAGCTCTTCTTATTGATATAAGTATTTTGTTTTCACAGAGTGAAGGATGTCACTAAGCTGGGAGACTTGCAATGTAGAACTGCTACATTTTCCTTTCAAGACAAGAATTAATCTTTAAATCATTATTATTATGATGAAAGAAAACAGTGTTTGATCTGTCAGTTGTTCACAGCAGAAACATTCGAAACATAGCCGTTCTGGAATCTCTGATCGAGCGAGGACCAGTGGCCCAGTGAATTGTTGGTAATTTTTTTTTGAGCGAAATGAATTGTTGGTAATTGATCCAGCAATACTGAAGAATGAATGCCCCAGATCCCCACATGATTCAAATCAGCAGTATTGTGGACAGAGACAGACACTGCTGCACACTAGACTGACGCAATCAAGGACGCAGAAGATTCAAAACTGTGAACAAAGTTACTCGAGAAAGAAAAAGAAATTCCATGAAGTTCTTGCTCCCGAACAAGCCATGAGTGATTCCAGTTTCCAGACTCTGCCGCACAAACATTTCAAAACGAGGAAGACGGCCGTGCCCGGTAGGCCGGTACGCATTGTCGCTTGTATACTAGTCTTCAGCGCTCGCTCCGTCACTGTGTCGAGGGCCCCACCACGCGGCCGCCATCGTTTCCGTTTGACGGTTTCGGAATCACGCGTGTGGCCTTGTTCCCCTCTCTCTCTCCATTTTCTTCGAGTGAATGACGCAAAAGTACCACATTTGAGGCGAAGGTGTTAGGAAACTACCACTTTTCGTTCGGGTGACACATAAAGACTGGTTTTGAGGCTGGGCCGCGACGAAGAGCCCTGATTGCTCGTGTTAACTGGTTTAAGCCGGTTTCTGGCAGGTGGGTCCTACTGTCAGTGCATACGTGGCAACGGCGGACGGCGAAGCACTGACGGGCGTTAGGGCAGCGCCAAATAAAACAGCCGTCTCTCAGCTCGTCTCTCCCAGCTCACTCTCTTCCCCCTCGCTCTTCTCGCCGCCTCTGTTCGCGCCGCCGCCGCCGCCTCTGCTTGGAGCTAGCCGCCGCCGCTGGAGGGGAGATGGTGTCGTGGGGTGATGGTGAGGAGTCAACAGGCTACGAGAGCTCCGATTCCGATGCTGATGTGAGTGCTCTCCTCCTCCCTCTGAAATCCCTCTCTGAAATCTAGGTTAGATGTATCGATTTAGGAGATTTTGGGAAAAGCTAGATAAGTTCTTGGCTGATTGAAATGCAATGCAATGTTTAGGCACTGAATGTCATCTATGACTCTGAGTACTGCGGGTCAGATGATGGATTGTCAGCTGCTCGCTGCAAATGTCGCAAAGTAGCTGAAAAATTTGTAGCTTTCGAGGGATGGTGCACTGGCAGGAGGTTTCTTGGCTGTGGTATTGAGGTGTGTGTTTTTTGCTGTAATTATATTGTGTAGAAGTACCATACTGAGTTCATAATTGAAGATAGTTTTTGGCTTGATTTCTGTAGGAAGGGCCTCGGTGTGATTATGTGAAGTGGGTAGATGAAGCATGGCCTAGAAGCTTGCAGAAAGCATTGGGAAGACTGTGGGAAATGCATGGTGAACAAAAGCATGGTAGAACTAAGGATGCTCTGCAGCATCTGGAACAGAAGTTCCACCACCAGCATGAGATAAGGTTGCTGCAGAAGGATCTAAAGATGGCACAAGATGAACTGAAGACTTGTGTGGGTGAGAAGCAGGTCTTACTTGCTCTGAAGGCCAAAGCAGAACAGTCTCTGATAGATGCAAGGGCAGAACTGGAGCAGAAGAAACTCATTGATGCACACCATTCTAACATGCACAAAGTTCTCAGAATTAGGGCAGAGAAGGAAAGGGACATCATGAAGAAGGAGAAGGAGGAGTTGAAGGCTCAAAAGAGAAAGCTAGAGTTCATCATTGCAGATATGCTAGACCAGAAAGAAGCCACCAAGGCCAAGATGAGGAAGATCATAGCAATTGCCTCAGAGGAGTGAGTGTTTCAGTGTTAAATAGGTGCTGTGCACCTTGGTATGTAATGAATTTGCTGTGGTTTGCAAGTGTAACAATGTTGAACTGGTGTCTATGTATTTGCTTTTAGTGGATTGTAATTCTGTTGAACCATGTATTTCCTTTTAGTGGATTGTAATTCTGGTGAACCATGTATTTGCTATTATTCAGACCTTATATGGTGGTATTTAACCATGTTGTGAGATGATGTCTTCCTTGGTTGTAAATAGAATTGGTCTCGGCTAGTTGATACGTCTCTAACGTATCTATAATTTTTTATGCTCCATGCTTGTTTTTACACCATTTGCCTAATGTTTCGTTACACTTTGTGGCACTTTTATGCATTTTCCGGAACTAACCTATTAACAAGTTGCCACAGTGCCAGTTCCCTGTTTTCTGCTGTTTTTGTGTTTCAGAAGTGATACACAGGAAATATTCTCGGAATTGGACGAAACAAGTTCCTAAAGTCTTATTTTACCCGGAAGCTTCCAGAGATCCGAAGGAGAGAAGGAGATGGGCCACCAGGGCCCCACACACAGGGCTGGCGCGGCTAGGGCCTGGGCCACGCCACCCTGGCGTGAGGCCACCTGGCCCCTCCTCTGACATTGCCCCTTCGCCTATAAAGACCCCCCGACGGAAAAAACCTAAGTACCCGATCACTTTTCCAGAACACATCGTGATCCGCCGCCGCCGTCGACCCGAAGATCGGAAGGGTCCAGAAGCTCTTCCCGGCACCCTGCCGGAGACGGAAATCACCACCGGAGGTCTTCTTCATCGCCATGCTTGCCTCCGGAGAGATGAGTGAGTAGTCTACCTTGGACTATGGGTCCATAGCAGTAGCTAGATGGTTGTCTCCTCCACCATGATCTCATGAGCTGCCCTACATGATTGAGATCACCGTTATGTAATTCTACATGTTTGGTTTGTTGGGATCCGATGAATATTGGTGTTTATGATTGAGTTGTTGTACTAAATATTATCTTATGTTATATCTATGTTGTTTATGATCTTGCATGCTCTCCGTTGTTAGTAGCTATCTTGGCCGAGTAGTTGCTAGTGACTCCAAGAGCGGGTATTTATGCTCGATAGTGGGTTCATGCCTCTATTTAACCTGGGGGAGTGACAGAAACCTCTAAGGTTGTAGATGTGCTGTTGCTACTAGGGAGAAAACAACATTCATATGCTCAAGGGCATATGCTTTGTTTACATTACACACTTTGCTTAATGCAATTATCTGTTGTTTGCAACTTAATACTTGTGGAGTTCTCGGATTGATTCGCCACAAGTGGATTATTAGTCATAGATGCAGTTGGATGGCGGTCTATGTATTTTGTTGTAATGCCCAGAGTAAATCTCATAGTGATCTTCTTGACATATCACGTTTATCTTTATTCTATCAATTGCCCAACTGTGATTTGTTTACCCAGCATGTGTTATTTATCTTATGGAGAGACACCACTAGTGAACTGTGGATCCCGGTCCTATTTCCATCATATTGCTATCACCTGTTTACTTTACTCGCACTGTTTACTTTATTCGCATACTCTATTGTTTTCCACTCGATACGCTCATAACCTTTGTTTCAAGCAAACCGGTGAGATTGACAACCTCATCGTAAGTTGGGAACGAAGTACTTGGTTGTGTTGTGTGCAGGTTCCGCGTTGCAGCCAGCAAGCAAAGCTTGGACGAGGCGCCATATATAAATTGTCCGAAGCTGTCGCAAGGTAGCAAGCATCACCTTCAGTCGTTTGTCTCTCCTCTCCAAGAACGATTAAACCTTGGTTTCTTAACTGAGGGAAAACCAGCTGCTATACTCATCACACCTTCCTCTTGGGGTTCCCAACGGGCTGGTCATTCACCACGCACAAGGACTGCCAAGCTCCCACATCAACTAGGAGCATCAGCTGTTTTTCTGGCGCCGTTGCCGGGGAGGAAGTAGAAGGCTTCTGCGAGGGGAGTTTTCGCACGCACATCCTTTACTTTGTTATTGTTTTGCTTTACTTTATTTATTTTACCTGCATCGTTTTATATCAAAAACCCAAAAAAAATAGAATCCTTGGTAGTTGTTTTTACTTGTTTACTTTCGTTTTGCTGAAATGGCCAATCCTGAAAACACCAAGTTGTGTGACTTTACTAGCACAAACAATAGTGATTTTATCTGCACTCCTATTGCACCACCTGCTCCTGCTGCAAACTTTTATGAGATTAAGCCTACTTTGTTGAACCTTGTTATGAAAGAGCAATTTTCTGGTGCTAGTACTGAAGATGCTGCAGCTCATCTCAATAATTTTGTTGAGCTATGTGAGATGCAGAAATATAAGGATGTTGATAGTGATATTATTAAGCTCAAGTTGTTTCCTTTTTCTTTGAGAGGAATAGCTAAAGATTGGTTGCTGTCTTTGACTAAGAATAGTATTGATTCATGGGCTAAGTGTAAGGATGCTTTTATTGGTAGATACTATCCTCCTGCTAAGATTATATCCTTGCGTAGCAATATTATGAAGTTTACTCAGTTTGATAATGAACATGTTGCTCAAGCTTGGGAAAGAATGAAATCTATGTTAAAGAATTGCCCCACTCATGGACCGACTACTTGGATGATTGTCCAAACTTTTTATGCAGGACTGAATTTTTCTTCGAGGAACCTACTTGATTCAGCTGCTGGAGGCACGTTTATGTCCCTTACCTTGGGCGCCGCAACAAAGCTACTCGACAACATGATGGTAAATTATTCTGAATGGCACACCGAGAGAGCTCCACAAGGTAAGAAGGTAAATTCTGTTAAGGAAACCTCTTCCTTGAATGATAAGATTGATACCATTATGGCTATGCTTGCTAATAATAGGACTCATGTTGATCCTAATAATGTTCCTTTGGCCTCTCTGGTTGCTCAAGAAGAGCATGTTGATGTGAATTTCATTAGAAACAATAATTTTAACAACAATGCTTATAGGAACAATTTTGCTAGTAATAATTATAGGCAGTATCCTTCTACCAACGGTAATGGTTATGGTAACTCTTATGGTAATTCCTACAACAACACTAGGGCCGCACCCTCCGAGCTTGAGGTAATGCTCAAGGACTTCATCGGTAAGCAAACTGCTTTTAACAAGTCTATTGAGGAAAAGTTAGGCAAAATTGATATTCTTGCTTCTAAAGTTGATAGCCTTGCTCATGATGTTGAACTTCTGAAATTAAAATTGTTGCCTAATGATGTGAAAGAGAACAATGTTTTTGCTACCGCTAATGCTATTCAAGTTGGAATTGATGAAAATATTAGATTGTTAGCGAAATTGCATGCCAGGTAGGAAAGAGAAGATGAGATGGCTAGAGAGATGAAGGTATGTACCATTACTACCTCTAATGATGTTGCTCCTAATGCTAGCAATCCTCTTACTTTGATTGGGGTAGAGAAAACTCCCACTCCTTGTGTTAAAAAGCCTAAAACTGCCAAAACTTTTTCTCAAAAGAGTGCTGAAATTTTTCGGAGTTTAGGAGACGATAGCTCTACTTCTTTTAATGATTTTGATGTTGATGGCTGCAATATATCTGAAGTTATTTTGTTCTTGCAAAAGCTTGCTTTGACTCCCAATCCTAGTTCTTTAAATATTGCTTTTACTAAGCATATTACCAATGCTCTCATAAAAATTAGGGATGAAAAGTTGAAGCAAAAAGCTTCTTTTCCCAAGAAGTTAGAAGATGGTTGGGAACCCATCATTGATATGCATGTTAATGGTTATGATTGCCATGCTTTATGTGATCTAGGTGCTAGTATTTCTATCATGCCTAGAAAGATTTATGACATGCTTGATTTACCACCGCTTGAAAAATGTTATTTTGATGTTCCTATTGCTGATGTTGCTAAGAAGAAACCTTTGGGAAGGATTAATGATGTTCTTATTGTGGTTAACAATAACCTTGTTCCCGTTGATTTTCTTGTTATGGACGTTGAATGCCATGCTTCATGTCCTATTATTTTGGGAAGACCCTTTCTTCGAACTATAGGTGCTATCATTGATATGAGGGAAGGCACTATCAAATATCAATTCCCACTAAAGAAAGGTATGGAACACTTCCCTAGGAAAAGAAAGAAATTACTTTTTGACTATATTTTTAGAGCAAATTATGAGCTTGATGCTTCATCACTTGATGTTACTTGATTCGCAATTTTCTGCGCCTAGCTCAAAGGCGTTAAAGAAAAGCACTCTTGGGAGATAACCCAATGTTTTATTTTCAGTACTTTTTCTTTTATTTGAGTCTTGGAAGTCATTACTACTGTAATGACCGCTCCTTATCTTGTTTATTTTGTTTTTGTGCCAAGAGAAGCCTCT
Organism: Dactylis glomerata; assembly: GCA_007115705.1. Classification (NCBI taxonomy): domain Eukaryota; kingdom Viridiplantae; phylum Streptophyta; class Magnoliopsida; order Poales; family Poaceae; genus Dactylis; species Dactylis glomerata. The sequence continues at coordinate 2,843,253 of QXEO01000523.1, read as the reverse complement.
AATTCGAGTGAGGTAAAGATTTGGGGATGTTGCTGTCCTAAAACTGTTTTCGGTGCTGCACCGTAAAAATTCGTATAAATTCTCTGTATATCTTTTGGACCTGCTATTTCTTGTGCATATGCCCCAGGTTATATACAAACTTTTGTTAGCTGAACACTTTTTTATTTGAGCAACAGAAAACCCCTCAAAAATTCGACCTTTGTCAGCTGTTCAGTTTTGACAGATTTCTGCCAATATTTGTGTTTGCCACTTTATCGCTTTCTTTTGAGTTCTTTTGATCATGGAACTTTTTAGAGAGGTTGCTACAGTAGTATTTGCTATATATGTGGTGGTTTTGAGTTGAAACCTGAAGAAAAAAGAGGTTTATTATATGTTATGCTTGCACTAATGTTGCTAATAGAATTGTGTTTAGTTTTGTATGAAGGAAGTTTTCAAGTGTAGGGATTGGAGAATGATGAGATGAGTTGAAGAATGGACAAAATCTCAAGCTTGGGGATTCCCATGCATCACCCTAAGAAATATCCAAGAAGTACAAGCGTCAAAGCTTGGGGATGCCCCCGAGGCACCCCTTCTTCATCGGCAAAAATCAGGTCACCTTTCAAAACACTATATTTTTATTGCTTCATGCACTATGTGTTTTTCTTGGAGCGTCAGTTGTTTTAGTTTTCTTAGTTGGTTTAGTTTGTTTGTTTGCTGCAATAAATGGTTAGACCCCAACAAATTTCCTTTGGAGGAGATGTACTCATTTTCATTTGCCAAGAACGCTCTAGTTTTCACTCTTATTAAAAATCGGGTGTTCTTCTTTTTCTGCTACTGCTTTTGGTTTTCGTTTTCGCCTTGATTTGCGTTCAGACCTTGTCATATCTTTTCATCAAGGTGTATTTTTGCCTCTGATCTTTATTGGTTTTCATCAAAAGAGGTGTTTATAAAAATTTCAAATGGTGTTGGAAAAGAGAAAAAGCTTTGTATAAAATAGTGGTACAAGAAGGAGCTTGTGTAGACTGTGTCTTAGGCTTTTTCATGTCATGCTTGATGTCTTTTTGATAGTATGCTTAGTGGTTTTGCTGTAGCATGACTTGTCTCAAATAATTGAGATTGCTTAATGAGCCTTTGAAAAAATCATGCGTTGTTTTTATTGTATGGAAGCATTATTTTGGTTTTCTCCTTGATGCTTTATTTGGGTTGACTTGGCGCATGCTCACACATGTTAGACTCTTACAAAGTCGCCAATAGCCTTCATGATCATTTAGTTTTTGACTTTTGATGCCATCTTATGCTTCTTTTAATGTCGCTTTGTCGCTTTGCATGATTATGGCCATTATTGCTCTCTTAGTTGGTCGCTCCCAGTCTTTTGCTAGCCCTCGCCTTGTACTGAGTATGAGCTCTACTCGTGCATCCAACTCCTAAAAGCCAAAGTCTTCCAAAGTGTCCACCATACATACCTACTAGCAATTTGCTATTCCAAGTAAATTTGACTTGCTTTTATTTTCTCTTCAAATTAAACTCTTACCAGTGTTATGCAAAATTCGGTCAGTAAAGCTCTCACAAACCGGAAGGCACACTTTACTTTTTCCTGTTCTTAAAAATTTGACATTGTGGTCTCTTATGTTGAGTTGTTATGCTTGCAAGTTGTAAGTTGGAGACTAGCCCAGCCATGCAGTCATGGGCAAGCTTTTAACATTGCACTTCTTATCTGAGTTGATATCGTGATCTTTTGTTTATGGATGCCCGCGGTGTGAAATGAATTGGGAATCTTGTGGGGATCATGGAGTTTGTATATGTGTTAGGTAAACGTCGGGCCGCTAATCTAAGCCATGCATAATTCATGGTGGAAATTTGCAGCATACCCATGGCGAACATTCAACGACGCATCTCACAATAAAAAGCTAAACAAATGGCAAATAAAAGAGATGTCGAGGTGTTCATTGTCTGCTTGTCCTGTCATTTTGGTGTGGGCTTGTTCCATGTCATCGGGCACGGAGGTACCCCATTGGCGATTCTCAATGATATGCATATACTTACAATGACAAGAGCCTTGCTTGGGACTCTAAGTAAAGTAGCATGAGGTTTGGGTACTCGTATTCACGGGATACGAGGTTTTCAACTTATGATTTGTCAAGCATATGCATCATAATTGTTCTCGCATTAACTTTAACCATTCAAGATGCTTATGATGGGGGCAATGAGAGCTCAAAGCCGGTAAGTACCATAATTTTTGAAGGTTATAAAACTTGCAATCACTGCTTCCCTCTGCGAAGGGCCTTTCTTTTACTTTTATGTTGAGTCACCACCTTCTATCTTTATGTACCATTAAGAGAGCATAGTTGTCATTCTTAGTGTAATATGCATTGTCCCAAAGTTCATTGATTGATTCATATTGTTGGTTTCACTTGTTCTTAAATTATTTGTATCTAGTCGCCCTCTTAAACTTGAAGGTGTCCTATGCATTTATGTTTTGCTCTCTTTGAAGGACAAGCTGAAAACCATTTGTATGTTTTTCCTTATGATTTGAACACACGTTTGACTTTCATTGTTTCATTTTCATGATCTTTTATTTGTGTTCATTTGCATGTTTACAACATGGTTGCTAAGTTCTTATTGTCAAGATTATATCTTTCATGCCCATTGAAAGAGCATGGAGCCCCCATGTGTGGTTTTGGTAATTAATGACAATCTCTATGGACTAATGTTTGCATTGAGTTATATTTGTAGGACATGTCCATAGACAATGCTTGAACCATATGTTGGCTTCAAGGTTGTAAGAAGGATCAAATGAAGAACTTTAAGTGATGACCATTGTGTTATTCAAGGAAATATCGAAAGAATGGTCATATGAGAATTGAGCTTATTGCAACTATGTCTTGAAGAATATAATTGAGTGGACATTTGTGTTTACCTTCAAGACATCATCATCATGAAGGAAGAAGGAAGGATACAAGGTTGATCAAGTCAAAGTGATGAAGAACTTTAAGTGATGACCAATGTGTTATTCAAGGAAATATCGGAAGAATGGTCATATGAGAATTGAGCTTATTGCAACTATGTCTTGAAGAATATAATTGAGTGGACATTTGTGTTTACCTTCAAGACATCATCATCATGAAGGAAGAAGGAAGGATACAAGGCTAGGATATTATTAAGTGGTGATCATCTTCATGGATGATAAGTCAAGTTCAAGATATGCCATCTCAAGGAGATTATATGCTTGATGCATGTATTCTATTTGGTGGTAATGTCTATGTGAAGATATTCCTAAGAGAGTCTTTCCCATATTGATTTATGGGGGAGCAATTCGCAAGACTTCACCAAGCAATCAAGATCAAGAAAGGTGTTCCAACTTGAGGAAGACAAGATGGTCATAATCTAGCTCAAGTTGAATGCACAAGGAAAAGGTATGTTCTTGATAGGGTTTCCTTCTTACCGGTCTCTTGTGTTAGTTTGGAGACCGGGTTATAGGATTGGTAGCCGTACTATCAAGAGGGGCTCTCGAGTGAGTAACTTAACCGCATCGTTCGAAGAGAGCTCAAACCTTTGCATATTTGCCATCATCTTTCTTGGTTCTTATTTGGCTTTTATCCATGTGAGGTTTTAGAGCTTGTGGTTAATTCCATGACAAGCTCTAACTCATCAAAAAGGGATTTTGCATGAAACACTCATTGTGTTTTTGGTGTTTGGAGGTTTTACCGGTTCGACTTTGAAGAGAGGTCAAACCTCTCATCATTTGGTTTTATCCTCCCTTGTTGGACTATGATGTTTCTATGCATATACTTGTAGAGCTCGTTGTTGTGATTCCAACGAGCCCAAGATCATCAAAAACGGAGTCCGGATGCTCAAGTTATGGTCGTTTTCGTGTTGGTGTTTCTGCCAGTTTTTGGTGGCCGGAGTCTCCGGCCCGAGACGCAAAGTCTCCGGCCCAACTCCGGCCTGGCACCTGCTTAGTCCGTCCTGAGGCCCCCGAATGACCCCGGGGCACCGGAGACTCCGGCCCAGGGGCGGAGACTCCGGCCCTGGAGTCACTTAGGGCGGAGACTCCGGTCCTCTAGGCCGGAGACTCCGGCCCTAGTGCCCAGCAACGGCTAGTTTTCGTGGGGGACCTATAAAAGGCCCCCTTCTTCCTCCTTGGGCTGGTTGGCTTCCTATTCTATCTCTCCTCCATTGTTGACCTTGAAGCTTTGCTCTATCTCTCAATCCCTCCAATGATTCTTGCATCTTCTTGAGGGAAAAGAGAGAGGAGATCTAGATCTATATTTCCACCAATCAATTTCTCCTCTAAGTGAGGGGAACCATTGGGATCTAGATCTTGGAGTTCATTTGTTGATTTCCTTTGTTCTTCCTCTCATATTCATCCATAGCATTTGTTGCTTTGGTAGAATCTGGGAGAGAAGGATTTGAGCACTTTGTGTGCTCTTGCCATTGCATTTGGTGCATCGGTTTGAGTTCTCCTCGGAGATTCGGTAAGTGAAAGTTTGTGAGCTTATTACTCTTGGGTTCTTGAAACCCTAGACGGCTTAGTGGCCTTTGTGGCATATACTTGGGGCCTCCAATTAAGTTGTGGAGATTCCCCAACCTTTGTGGTGCCTTTGTGGCGATACTTGGGAGCCTCCAATTAAGTTGTGGAGATTGCCCCAAGCTTGTACGGGTTCGGTGACCGCCCTCAAGTGTCCCATAGTGGATCGTGGCATCTTGCTTTGTGCGAGGGCACGAGGAGAATAAGGTGAGCCTTTGTGGCGTTCGGTGCGTAGCGTGCCTCCGCATCTTGAGGTGAGCCTTTGTGGCATTTGGTGAGCATTGTGCTACCACATCTCAAGGTGAGGCCTTTGTGGCGTTCGGAGTGCATTAAGCCACCACACCTCTCCAACGGAGACTAGCTTCCTTTGGAAGTGAACTTCGGGATACATCTTCGTCTCCTTCGTGCCTCGGTAACTCTTATCCGAGCTCCACTACTTATGCACTTTACATTTGTGATAGCCATCGTGCTTGAAGTAATATATCTTGCTATCACCTTGCTACTTGTCTTGCTTAGCATAAGCTGTTGGTACACATAGGTGAGCCTAGTTTATTAGGTTTTGTAAGCTTGTCAAATTAAACGTTAGTTTATTTCCGCATTTGTACAAGCCTTTCGTAAAAGTTTTAATCGCCTATTCACCCCCCCCCTAGGCGACATCTGTGTCCTTTCAATTGGTATCAGAGCTAGGTCTCTCATTTTAGGCTTCACCGCCTTGAGAGCAAAGATGTCGGCTAGGGGATTAGTGCACAATGACACTTTTATATTCGATGGCACAAATTATGATACTTGGAGAATTCGCATGCTTAATCATTTTCGGGTCATGGACCCAAATATAGAGCGAATTGTAGATATGGGTTTTTCTCCTCCTAAGGATCCCACAAATCTATCTTTAGAGGATGAGAAGAACTCTTATCTCAATGCTCAAGCTATTAATGTCTTATCCAATGTTGTGAGCATTGTAGTTGTGATGTCCATTATGCCTTTTCGGAATGCTCATGAGTTATGGACAAAGCTTCAAGAAAAATATGATGTGTCCAAGTTTATTGAGGATGAGTGTATTCCTTCCACTTCCGGCCGTGATGAACTTTCTTCCACTTCACCGATGTGTGGCAAGACACAAGGTAATGACATGGTGAGTGGTGATGGAAATTGCAATGTTGATAGTGAGCTTACTTTTGATAATCATTCATCTCGATCTCATTGCAATGCTTCATCTTTGGACTTTAACACTTCTAGCACCATAAATGCTTTACATGCTTGTGTTAGTCCTTGCATATCATGTGTAAGTTGCTTAAATAAATCTCATGATGATATGCTTGCTCTGTCTAGTGGCCATGATAAAAATGCCTCTATTTCCTCTAGTCTTTGTGTGGCTAACAATGTAGAGGAAACCGGAGATTCTATTGGCCAAGACAAAGTTTTGATTGGAGCTTCAAGTAATTCATCCTCATCATCATCTCTCGGTTCCCACATATGTCTTATGGCTAGGGATTCAAAGGTAACTCCTTCTTTGGAACCCACTATATCTAGTGATCATGAAGAAGAGGATGATTATGTTGCCTCTTTAAAAAAGAAGGGAGAAATAGTCTTTCATGCTATTGGTAAGAACAAAATTGCTTGCTCTAACTTCGTTCATATTTTGGTTGCTGCTATTGAGAGCCAGAAAATTATTGTTGAGCTTCAATCTCATGACGAAGAGCAAGAAGAAACTATTGAGAATCTTCATAGTCTTGCCAATGATTTTAAAAAGACTCTTTTAAAAGAACAATGCACCAACGAAGCTCTTGAGGAGAATTTTGCTCTAGAATTGTCTAGAGTAAAGGAAACCCATGATAGAGCTCTTGAGGTGGCAAATGATTTAAAATTAAAAAATGATAAGCTTGTTTTTGTTAATGCTAAACTTCTTGAGGATCTTGAGCACCTCAAAAATGGCTCTAGGGACATTGAGGGTGTGCTCACCAAACTCACCGAGTCACATGAGCAACTAAAAGCTTCTTATTTAAAAGAGTGTTCCAAGTTGCCTTCTCCTCTTTTGGTTAATCATGATGCTTGTGCTACTAACTCTACTTCTTGTGAGGCATCTATCTTGAAGGAGAATGTTGAGCTAAGGGCTCAACTTGAGTTGCTAACTAGCAAGTATGGGATATTGGAAGAAAGTCATGAAAAGCTATCTAGCTCTAATGAGGATCTTCTAGTGTCCCATGCTCGCCTAAAGTTAGCTTATGAGGATATGTCTACAAAGGTAACATCTTGTGAACCTCATGTGGTCACTAGCACTACTTCCCAAAATGCTATATTGCCATGTGCTAGTCCTTGTAATTCATCCACTCATACTATTGCTACATCTTGTGATGAATTACTCTCCTTGCCTTGTTGCTCTAACAATATAGCTTCTACTTCCTCTAGTACTTGTGTTGTAACTAACCATGTAGAGGAAATTAAAGAGCTCGAGGCCCAAGTCACTTTGTTGAAGAAAGACTTGGTAAAAAGTCATGAAGGGAAGTCCAAACTTGACAAGATGTTGAGTGCACAAAAATCCCCCAATGACAAGAGTGGACTTGGATTTATCTCCAACAATAAGAAGAAGTCCAAACTCTTCAAGAAGAAGAAGGGCCAAGAGCAAGTCAAGGATCCGGCCAAGATTGTTTGCTTCAAGTGCAAAATTGAAGGGCATCATGTTAGGTCTTGCCCATTGAAGAAGAAGCATCTAAGTGAGAAGCAACAAGGGAAGCGGCCTCAAGCTCAAACTCAAGTCCTTCCTCAAGATGAAGAAAAGCTTCCTCCTAAGAAGAATCAACCCAATGCTCCCATTGTGGAGAAATCAAATGAGAAGAAAGGAAAGATAAGATCTTGCTACATATGCCGTGAGAAGGGTCACCTTTCTTCTACTTGCTCTATTGGTAACTCATCCAACCCTATCATAATCAATGATGCTTATTCACTTTGCAAGGATAAGGTTGGAAATGTGTTTGCCAAATTTGTTGGTACTCAAAGTGGTGTCAAGAAAAGAACCATTTGGGTTGCCAAACCTATTGTGACTAACCTCTTAGGACCCAACTTGGTTGGGGACCAACAAGCCAAAACTTGATCAATAGGTGTCTAATGGAGGGCATTGGAGACTTGGCTATATCATGAAGAATTAAGGGATCTTCATTAATTATATTGTCTCAAGTCAAGTCAATTGGATTATCTTATTTCTATCATATATCCATTGTTCCTCCTTGCGGTAACATGTATTCAACTTATCTACATTGAAAGTTACTCGCCCCTTTGCATGTGTTTGGTTTTGTATCTTGCATGTGTTTGTATATGTTGTGCTCCCCACTTGCTTTATTTTGAGTAATCAATTATGTGCTTGTTGGTTGCACACCATGTACGGTTGTTACTATTGAGCCTATTGCATCTTGATCTATCTTCTTGGCTCTTGGGAGTGATTAATGGACCATCCCATTTTGGGGGAGTGATATGCTTTGGCACTTCACAATCCTAAAAATGTGTGTACATGAGGAATACCACTTAGTGTTGATATTTAAAGATTATCTAGTCTCTATGTGGTATGTCATTTTCATGAGAAATTCAAATTCTATAATGTCCATTAATCATCTTGTTGGATTCTATTTGCCTCTTGTTGGTAAAGTTTAATTTTCTAGGTTTGGAGATTCCATTGGTTCTACCCCGGAGACTCCGGTGGTTCTACCCCGGAGACTCCGGTGGTTCTACCCCGGAGACTCCGGTGGTTCTACCCCGGAGACTCCGGTGGTTCTACCCCGGAGACTCCGGCCCCCCTTGGAATTTCCGAGCCCTATGGAAATTGACTTTAACAACTTATTTGAAAATTGGTTTTATCACATTATGGGGGAGTATTGTGCTTTGCGCATATTACAAATCCATGAAATGTGTATATTTGAGGTTGTGTCACATAGTGTTGATATTGTAAATTATCTTGCTTCTATGTGGCATGTTTTCTCGAACAAGTTCCAATTTGCCAAATTGTTTATTGCTCTTGTTTTGGATCTTGTTTGTGAGATACTTTCTTGATAGGGTTTTCCTAAAATGTGGAATACTACATCAAAGTTGGAAAACCATTTGCTTCAAGCTATCCTAATCATTGCTTTGCATGATTGTTTAACTATTTGAATCTATCAAGAATATCTTTGTTTGGCATGGTGCTTAATTCTTATCCTTTTCATATGCTCATTTGTTGTGAAGATGATCTTGGATTTATGTGTAAACTACCACCGGAAATAACTCCATATACCTCTTCTCCTTGGAAAATTGGTAATCTATCATGTGGTATTTTTTATATTGATCATCTTCACTTTGGCTATTGCTTTTAATTGCCTTATCTCTCGCCAAGAAATGTATTTGCTTTAACTCCCATTGTCTTTCTTGACTCTTGTGATTCCATTTGATTTTGTTGAACTTATTTTGTGTTATTTCTATGTAGGTAGATGTGATGATCCCATTTGTGTGCATTTTGTATTCAAATGCAAAATCATAAATAATGCACTAATCTTGGGGGAGCTCTCCTATATTTGTTATAACACACTCTTGTGCTTATTTCAATTGGTTTTGATTATTGTTGGAAGTCAAATCTTTTCTTTTTGGTACTTAGTGTGCCATCATAAAAAGTGTGGAGAGTTTGGTTTGTTGTTGGAACCTTGCTCTCTTTGGGAGTTGCTTATCTCATTCCTTGTAATTTGTTTTTCACTCTTAAAATGAGATATGTCTTTGAGCATGTGTGTTTTAGTTATCCTTTATGCTCATTGGCTTTTGCTTAGTTCACTAGTTGAACTTTGGAGTCAATCTTGTGTTGATTTGATTCTTTGATATAATTTGGACAACCTTTTGTAGCTTCACAATTTCGTGTGCTCGCTTGTCCTTCTTGGTGTTTTGTCCAAATTGTATCTCCTTTGGCTCTTGAAAGTCTTGTGCATGCATATTTACTAAATGTATATTGTATGGCATGCTTTTGCTTTCTTTGATCTAATATATAGGAGAAGCTCCATCAAATCCTAAATCGGCTAAGATGTGCATGAAATTCAATTTCATTTATATATGCACATATTTATGTGGAGTTTGTCCTATATGTTGTAGTTCCTAACTACTTTGGACCCAATGAGTTTGGGGACCATCTTGTACTTGAACTTTGTTTTAGGTACATGAAGATATATTGGTGCTTGTCTCAATAATAAGGATGAAGTGGTGACTAAATGATAATTTGAGGCAAGCTAGGATTATTGAAGAACTCCTATCTACTACATCCTACCTTTAATATCTCGGTAACAAGTATCTTATCATGCATACTTTTCTAGTATCCAACCTTGTGTAGGTTGTTTCATGGCATGGAAAATCATTATTTGCAAATGTTGTGCTTCTTGCAAAGGTCTTAATGAAACCTCTTTATTGCAATTGTGAGTAATTTGAGATGAGTGCATATTATTGGGAACATATAAAATCATGCTCATGATTCTCCTATCCCATATATGTCAATTTAGCAATTTTATTGCATATCAATTCCTCAAGTTCTCACTTGTGCAATATGGTTGAAAGTGTAAATTTATTACTTTCTTTTGGTATTCATCTTTGTGATACTTGTTGCTTTTCTCAAAGCATCCCAACTATCTTCTTTCCCTTGTTGATATTTGTGATGTCTTTGACTTGTTTGTGGTTGAAGTTCATCAATATACAATAAGAAAATTTGAGCCTTTGGCCGTGCTTTAAAAGCAAAATTCTCATTGGTATATTGCATGACTTCATTTTGGATATCATGTTCTATTCTTAGTATCTATTTCGTGTGTACATATTTCTTTGTGATAATTATCTTTGTGATGTTGTCTACTTAGAAACTATACACATGAGAGATGATATCTCCTTATTTGATATCTTATTTGAACCTTATGTGTTGGGATGGAATGCTAAGCAATTTCATTCATTGAAGACTATGTGGATGCTCTATGCTTATCCTTGTATTAGTCTTATAATATGCTTTGTCATTCATATCTCACATTCCTTTGGTTGAGCCTTTTAATATGTTGTCCCTTGCTTGTTACTCAACCATTTGTTTGATGCAAGTGTTAAGCTTAATTTCTTCTCTATGATCTCTTGCAAATGGTTGCGTTTTAAATGTTATTGAGGGAGTGAGGATTCCATGTTGTGCAAATTGTATTCAAATGCAAACATTCCATTTTTTTGCACGTACCTTGGGGAGCTTCCTCATTTCATTTAAAGCACCATTTTGCGGTTATCATAGTAATTGACTTCACTTGGTATCATTTTGTTTTGAATAATATTGAGGGAGTGATGATTCCATGTTTATGCACCTCATACTTTAATTCAAATAGAATATTTTGTGCACAAACCTTGGGGAGCTTCCTCATATTATTTAGAGCACCCTTTTGGTCTTATCATAATATCTTTATTCGATTTGTTCTTTGGATCGATTGATTGCTCTCTTCATTTGTTGAAGTTTATCCACCATGTGATCTTATTTTATTTGCAATCTTTGATCCTCAATATAGGTTGATTTCCTCCGAGTTTTCATATTTGGATATGTGCATATTTTTTCAATTATACTTTTGGTTTATGCACACATTATGGAGGAACTCTCACTATATTGGCCTTCTAAGTTTTTCTGCCCATTTCGGCAATTGGTGCCAATGGGGGAGAAGTTTCGAGGGTTTAAAGGGAATTGGGTTTTATGCTTTGGTTTTGTTCTTAAGCATTTGCCTTTCATGCTTTGCATGGTTGAGTATATAGAGGAAACTCCACCAACAACCTTGGTTGGCAATATATCCAATGAAATCAAGATCATTCACACGTGCATAGATTGTGGGGGAGTTTGCTCTATATATGGTGGTTTTACTAACATCACATACTTTTGTAGTATTTGATGTTAGTGCAACCATTTTGGTTCTTTAAATTCATTATATAAACCCTCTTAAAGAGATTGTCATCAATTACCAAAATGGGGGAGATTGAAAGAGCATGGAGCCCCCATGTGTGGTTTTGGTAATTAATGACAATCTCTATGGACTAATGTTTGCATTGAGTTATATTTGTAGGACATGTCCATAGACAATGCTTGAACCATATGTTGGCTTCAAGGTTGTAAGAAGGATCAAATGAAGAACTTTAAGTGATGACCATTGTGTTATTCAAGGAAATATCGAAAGAATGGTCATATGAGAATTGAGCTTATTGCAACTATGTCTTGAAGAATATAATTGAGTGGACATTTGTGTTTACCTTCAAGACATCATCATCATGAAGGAAGAAGGAAGGATACAAGGTTGATCAAGTCAAAGTGATGAAGAACTTTAAGTGATGACCAATGTGTTATTCAAGGAAATATCGAAAGAATGGTCATATGAGAATTGAGCTTATTGCAACTATGTCTTGAAGAATATAATTGAGTGGACATTTGTGTTTACCTTCAAGACATCATCATCATGAAGGAAGAAGGAAGGATACAAGGTTGATCAAGTCAAAGTGATGAAGAACTTTAAGTGATGACCAATGTGTTATTCAAGGAAATATCGGAAGAATGGTCATATGAGAATTGAGCTTATTGCAACTATGTCTTGAAGAATATAATTGAGTGGACATTTGTGTTTACCTTCAAGACATCATCATCATGAAGGAAGAAGGAAGGATACAAGGCTAGGATATTATTAAGTGGTGATCATCTTCATGGATGATAAGTCAAGTTCAAGATATGCCATCTCAAGGAGATTATATGCTTGATGCATGTATTCTATTTGGTGGTAATGTCTATGTGAAGATATTCCTAAGAGAGTCTTTCCCATATTGATTTATGGGGGAGCAATTCGCAAGACTTCACCAAGCAATCAAGATCAAGAAAGGTGTTCCAACTTGAGGAAGACAAGATGGTCATAATCTAGCTCAAGTTGAATGCACAAGGAAAAGGTATGTTCTTGATAGGGTTTCCTTCTTACCGGTCTCTTGTGTTAGTTTGGAGACCGGGTTATAGGATTGGTAGCCGTACTATCAAGAGGGGCTCTCGAGTGAGTAACTTAACCGCATCGTTCGAAGAGAGCTCAAACCTTTGCATATTTGCCATCATCTTTCTTGGTTCTTATTTGGCTTTTATCCATGTGAGGTTTTAGAGCTTGTGGTTAATTCCATGACAAGCTCTAACTCATCAAAAAGGGATTTTGCATGAAACACTCATTGTGTTTTTGGTGTTTGGAGGTTTTACCGGTTCGACTTTGAAGAGAGGTCAAACCTCTCATCATTTGGTTTTATCCTCCCTTGTTGGACTATGATGTTTCTATGCATATACTTGTAGAGCTCGTTGTTGTGATTCCAACGAGCCCAAGATCATCAAAAACGGAGTCCGGATGCTCAAGTTATGGTCGTTTTCGTGTTGGTGTTTCTGCCAGTTTTTGGTGGCCGGAGTCTCCGGCCCGAGACGCAAAGTCTCCGGCCCAACTCCGGCCTGGCACCTGCTTAGTCCGTCCTGAGGCCCCCGAATGACCCCGGGGCACCGGAGACTCCGGCCCAGGGGCGGAGACTCCGGCCCTGGAGTCACTTAGGGCGGAGACTCCGGTCCTCTAGGCCGGAGACTCCGGCCCTAGTGCCCAGCAACGGCTAGTTTTCGTGGGGGACCTATAAAAGGCCCCCTTCTTCCTCCTTGGGCTGGTTGGCTTCCTATTCTATCTCTCCTCCATTGTTGACCTTGAAGCTTTGCTCTATCTCTCAATCCCTCCAATGATTCTTGCATCTTCTTGAGGGAAAAGAGAGAGGAGATCTAGATCTATATTTCCACCAATCAATTTCTCCTCTAAGTGAGGGGAACCATTGGGATCTAGATCTTGGAGTTCATTTGTTGATTTCCTTTGTTCTTCCTCTCATATTCATCCATAGCATTTGTTGCTTTGGTAGAATCTGGGAGAGAAGGATTTGAGCACTTTGTGTGCTCTTGCCATTGCATTTGGTGCATCGGTTTGAGTTCTCCTCGGAGATTCGGTAAGTGAAAGTTTGTGAGCTTATTACTCTTGGGTTCTTGAAACCCTAGACGGCTTAGTGGCCTTTGTGGCATATACTTGGGGCCTCCAATTAAGTTGTGGAGATTCCCCAACCTTTGTGGTGCCTTTGTGGCGATACTTGGGAGCCTCCAATTAAGTTGTGGAGATTGCCCCAAGCTTGTACGGGTTCGGTGACCGCCCTCAAGTGTCCCATAGTGGATCGTGGCATCTTGCTTTGTGCGAGGGCACGAGGAGAATAAGGTGAGCCTTTGTGGCGTTCGGTGCGTAGCGTGCCTCCGCATCTTGAGGTGAGCCTTTGTGGCATTTGGTGAGCATTGTGCTACCACATCTCAAGGTGAGGCCTTTGTGGCGTTCGGAGTGCATTAAGCCACCACACCTCTCCAACGGAGACTAGCTTCCTTTGGAAGTGAACTTCGGGATACATCTTCGTCTCCTTCGTGCCTCGGTAACTCTTATCCGAGCTCCACTACTTATGCACTTTACATTTGTGATAGCCATCGTGCTTGAAGTTATATATCTTGCTATCACCTTGCTACTTGTCTTGCTTAGCATAAGCTGTTGGTACACATAGGTGAGCCTAGTTTATTAGGTTTTGTAAGCTTGTCAAATTAAACATTAGTTTATTTCCGCATTTGTACAAGCCTTTCGTAAAAGTTTTAATCGCCTATTCACCCCCCCCTCTAGGCGACATCTGTGTCCTTTCACCCATGTTTTAAGTTCTTATGATCCCAGCTCACAAATGCTTACATATATGATCAAGATTGTGTAGGTGCATGTCACCTCAAAAATTATTCTTTTGTTATCACTTACCTACTCGAGGACGAGCAGGAGTTAAGCTTGGGGATGCTTGATACGTCTCCAACGTATCTATAATTTTTGATGGTCCATGCTTGTTTTTACACCATTTGCCTAATGTTTCGTTACACTTCGTGGCACTTTTATGCATTTTCCGGAACTAACCTATTAACAAGTTGCCACAGTGCCAGTTCCCTGTTTTCTGCTATTTTTGTGTTTCAGAAGTGATACACAGGAAATATTCTCGGAATTGGACGAAACAAGTTCCTAAAGTCTTATTTTACCCGGAAGCTTCCAGATATCCGAAGGAGAGAAGGAGAGGGGCCACCAGGGCCCTACACACAGGGCTGGCGCGGCCAGGGCCTGGGCCGCGCCACCCTGGCGTGAGGCCACCTGGCCCCTCCTCTGACATCGCCCCTTCGCCTATAAAGACCCCCCGACGGAAAAAACCTAAGTACCCGATCACTTTTCCAGAACACATCGCGATCCGCCGCCGCCGTCGACCCGAAGATCGGGAGGGTCCAGAAGCTCTTCCCGGCACCCTGCCGGAGAGGGGAATCGCCACCGGAGGTCTTCTTCATCGCCATGCTTGCCTCCGGAGCGATGAGTGAGTAGTCTACCTTGGACTATGGGTCCATAGCAGTAGCTAGATGGTTGTCTCCTCCACCATGTGCTTCATGTTTAGATCTCATGAGCTGCCCTACATGATTGAGATCACCGTTATGTAATTCTACATGTTTGGTTTGTTGGGATCCGATGAATATTGGTGTTTATGATTGAGTTGCTGTACTGAATATTATCTTATGTTATCTCTATGTTGTTTATGATCTTGCATGCTCTTCGTTGTTAGTAGCTATCTTGGCCGAGTAGTTGCTAGTGACTCCAAGAGGGGGTATTTATGCTCGATAGTGGGTTCATGCCTCTATTTAACCTGGGGGAGTGACAGAAACCTCTAAGGTTGTAGATGTGCTGTTGCTACTAGGGAGAAAACAACATTCATATGCTCAAGGGCATATGCTTTGTTTACATTACACACTTTGCTTAATGCAATTATCTGTTGTTCGCAACTTAATACTTGTGGAGTTCTCGGATTGATTCACCACAAGTGGATTATTAGTCATAGATGCAGTTGGATGGCGGTCTATGTATTTTGTTGTAATGCCCAGAGTAAATGTCATAGTGATCTTCTTGACATATCACGTTTATCTTTATTCTATCAATTGCCCAACTGTGATTTGTTTACCCAGCATGTGTTATTTATCTTATGGAGAGACACCACTAGTGAACTGTGGATCCCGGTCCTATTTCCATCATATTGCTATCACCTGTTTACTTTACTCGCACTGTTTACTTTATTCGCATACTCTATTGTTTTCCACTCGATACGCTCATAACCTTTATTTCAAGCAAACCGGTGAGATTGACAACCTCATCGTAAGTTGGGAACGAAGTACTTGGTTGTGTTGTGTGCAGGTTCCGCGTTGCAGCCAGCAAGCAAAGCTTGGACGATGCGCCATATATAAATTGTCCGAAGCTGTCGCAAGGTAGCAAGCATCACCTTCAGTCGTTTGTCTCTCCTCTCCAAGAACGATTAAACCTTGGTTTCTTAACTGAGGGAAAACCAGCTGCTATACTCATCACACCTTCCTCTTGGGGTTCCCAACAGGCTGGTCATTCACCACGCACAAGGACTGCCAAGCTCCCACATCAACTAGGAGCATCACTAGTCGTCGAGACCATTTGGTTACAAATATAATTGGTCTCGGCTTGTCGTCGAGACCATTTGGTTGTAAATAGAATTGGTCTCGGTAGTCGTCGAGACCATTTGGTTACAAATAGAATTGGTCTCGGCTAGTCATCGAGACCATTTGGTTACAAATAGAATTGGTCTCGGCTAGTCGTCGAGACCAATTGGTTGTAAAATGATATGGTCTCGGCTAGTCGTCGAGACCATTTGGTTGTAAAATAGAGCAAGTATAGGCTACATATATCAATCAACAGAATCAAACTGGCACACACACATATGAAACATAGATTAACTTATAAAGCCTGGACATCAAGTTAACAGCTAACACAAACATCCAGAGCATCATGAAGTTTTGCTCAAAATGACAGCAACACACACACATCAAGTTTCATACAGACACACACAGACATCAAGTTTCATACATCCAGAGCATCATGAAGTTTTGCTCAAAATAACAACAACACACACATGGCTTCACAGCTCATGAGAACCACACCCACCAGAAAATCTAGCTGACTCCAGGGGAGGAACATTTGCATCTCTTCCTGCACTTGCATTGGCTCCAGCATTCAAGTATGACATGAACCCCCTGTCATTTGCTGAGGCACTACCAGTAGAAGTCCAGGCAGTAGAAGAAGGTCCAGCTGTGCCATCCATAGAAGTCCAGGCAGTAGTAGAAGAAGGTTCACCTGTGCCATCTCCAGCAGGCCTTGATCTTCTAGGCTGGAGCAACATTAAATCATTGCATAAGGGCAACATTGCAGTGGTGAAAATGAAAGAATTGCAGTGGTTAAACTAAAAGCATTGCATTATTATTAATATACCTTGTGACAGCTTTTTCTCATAGCTAGTTCAGGCTTCAGAGGTTGTGAACAACTGGTATACTTGTGCCCTTGAACAGAGCAATTGCTGCAAGTGATTGTAGCCATTCTAGAAGTATCCCTTGGCTTGGGCACTTCAAACTTGCCTTTTCTCCTCTTTTCTTGTCTCCTTCCTTTCAAGTGGTCTTTGAAAGCTGGTGGCATGATATCCACTGTGTCAATCTTGGTCCATCCATGTTGTGCAGGCATAGGATAGAACACAGGATTGTAGCTCTTCATATACATTGATTTTTTTAAAAAAATCAGAGACAAAATCCTCTGGATGCATCCTTGACTTGTGTATTGCACTTACTGCATGATTGCAAGGCAATCCTGTCATTTGCCATTTCCTGCATGAACAGGTCCTAGAGACCATGTTGACTTCATGAGTGACCTTTCCACTCTGTACCTGCCATAGTCCCATGTCTGATCTCTTTGGTACACAATCCCTGGAGTACTTCTTCATCACTTCTAGTTTCTCTGCATAGTATGGAGCTATTTCCCATGCAGATGTCAGTCCACCTTCCCTTTTTCCATCAAACCTTACCATGTGCTTGTCATAGATACCAACCAACATAGTGACAACTGGCTTGTTCCTCACATCAAGTATAAATTTGTTAAACACTTCACTCAAGTTGTTGACAACCAAATCAGTGCAACAGTTGGTGTCCATTGCCCACATGGCCCATGTGTTCACTGGAATTTTTATCAACCATGTCCAAGCTAACTCACATTGCTTCTTCATTTCTTCCATTGCTTTGTCAAAGCCATCTTTAGTGTATGCATAAGCTGCATTGTCCATACACTTCTTCAGATCCTCTCCCCTGAAGCCAGCAGTCTGAAAATTGGCATATATGTGTCTTAAACAGAATCTCTGAGGGCAATTAGGGAAGACAGTGCTCACTGCTTTCAACAATCCTTTTTGCCTGTCTGACATGATTGTGTAATACCCAAACTGACCTTGCTCTCCTCCAAGTGCTTCTTTCAGTTGTTCCAGAAACCACTGCCAATTTTCAAAGTCCTCCTTAGCTACTATTGCCCATGCTATTGGATACATGTTATTGTTGGCATCTCTCCCTGTTGCTGCTAGAA
The DNA here is from genome assembly GCA_007115705.1 of Dactylis glomerata. NCBI lineage: Eukaryota > Viridiplantae > Streptophyta > Magnoliopsida > Poales > Poaceae > Dactylis > Dactylis glomerata. Next base: position 2,825,241 of record QXEO01000523.1, on the reverse strand, counting down.
TTTGTGCTCCTGTTGTCAGTTTAATGAAGCATCCATCCAGTCCAATGAAAGGCCTGCATCCTTCAAGAAACCCTTGTCTAGCTGCATTTACACAGAAGAATAGCCCATGGAATCTTGGTGCATAGCTAATGTCTACAACCTGCCCTTGCTTCATAGCTTCCATCTGTTCCTCTGTTGGACCAGTGACAATAGTCACAATACACCTAGATCCAGGATTTCTATCTATCACAGTTTGTAGATAGTCCCTGATCCTGTAGTACTGCTTCTTGTGATCACCAAGCACCATCTCCCTTGCTTTGGTCCTTGCCCTATAGGCCATCCTTTTAGGCACATCAACACAAAAATCCTTCATTGCACGGTCTTGTATGGAACTGATGCCTGTATTGATGTCGGACTTGAACTTATCAACATATGCATTGCTCAGCCATTTAGAATTCAACCTACTCCTAGCTGGATCAGTAGGGCAGATGTGTTGCAAATGCATTTTCTTTATGCAGAAAGTCTTTTCATTCTTTATAACTGAGGCTACCATATAAAATTGACAGCCATATTTATCCCTCTCCTCACACCAGACTATAATTCTCTCTGGACTGTTCCTATGGAAATGAAAATTCCTAAGTTGCACTAGATGTAGTCTTGCCAAGGCATCTCTGAATTGATATACATCTCTAAAACATAGTTTCAACATGAACTGTTGCTCTAGGTTCTCTCTGTGTTCATCATACCAAAACCTGGGCTTGGCCTTCTTTGCTCTGCTCTTTCTACCCTTTGGTTGTACAAAAGGTAGTGGCTCATAGCCATCATCTTCTTCCTCCTTCAGAAACCCTTCCTCTTCTTCTTCATCAGATGGAGCCCAGTCTTTAACTGTTTCTTTCTCAACTTGAGAGTGTGTCCTCTGAGTTGGTCCCTGCTTCTTTACTTTCTTCTTCACAGGTTCCTCTTTTGTTATGTCCTCTTCACAGTCATAGATGTCTTCAATATCTGTCTCTCCCTCACAGTGAAGCAATGGATCATTTTGCCTCCTCTTCTTCTCTGCAGCTGAGTCCAATTCTTCTTCCATACCATAATCTATGTGACTTCTATGCTTCTTCTGATAGTTCACACTGCCCTGAGTTTGAAAGGGAAGTGGAATCTCCTCCTCCAGCTGTGAGCTCTAGTCCATGAAATTAACACTGTCCTGAGTCTGTTTGTGTTGTGTTGTGTCCTCATTAGGATCAAGATCAATGTGAAACTGCTGCTTCCTCTTCACTGGGGACAGAACAACTGCTCTCTTCTTCTTCTCCCTCATCACAGTTAGCACAAGCTTCTTAGATGGTTCATACTGCCTAACCATTTCATCTACCTTCAGATTACTGTCAACTAGCTCTAGCCCATTCAACCCTTCCCCTTCATGTTTCACATAGTACAAAGAATCACACAGTCCATATCCCTCTTCCTCCATAATGCTCAACAGGTTCATAAATCTAATTTCCGATCTCTCCAATCTTTTCTGAATAAATTTGGCTCCATCAAACTGAATATAAAGCTCCCAGACCTCTAGCCTACATTCAGCAATGTACATGAACATTTGGACAGAGAAGAATTGCACTAACCCTAATCCTCAATCTGAAAGAGTAAACAGAAATGCAGTAAATTTATGTACCCGTTGCCGTTGTACAAATAATGGTCCATCGGGTCGTTGTTTGAATGCCTGCCCGCAGAGACCCAAGCTTGTTGGCGTGCTGACGGCGGCGGAGTGAGCTCCGGCAGCATCCGAAGCTCCTGTTCACCGCCAAGATCCACGCCAGAACTAGGTGTGGGGGTGAATCGGAGATCTCCGCCGCCTCTACGTCGCCCCCCGTCACCCCCATGCCCGCCGTAGCCGAGGTCGCCGGCGGACAGGGCGCCGCCACCTCGAGTCGCCATTTCCAGTGAGGGGAATAATAGATCCCGTTGGACCAACCCTAGAACTAACGCCCCCTGCCTCCATCCGTCAACACGTTTGCCACGTACGCACTGACAGTAGGACCCACCTGCCAGAAACCGGCCTAAACCAGTTAACACGAGCAATCAAGGCTCTCCGTCGCGGCCCAGCCTCAAAACCAGTCTTTATATGTTACCCGAACGAAAAGTGGTAGTTTCCTGACACCTAGGCCTCAAATGTGGTACTTTAGCGTCATTCACTCAGGGTGTGTTTGGTAGCCCGGTTCAGTCCAGAATAGCTATCTGCACTCAACCAAGCTCACCCTAGCCAAGCTGAGGTAAGATATTTTGGCTTGTTTGGTAGCCCGGTTTGACTAAACCAAGCTGGACTAAGATCTTGTTTGGTAGCCTGCCTCGATTTTTTTACACAAAGCACCTTGGATAGAAAAGGAAAAGCGATCAGATCCCTAAACTAAAAATAAAAAGCGATCGGGTCCTAAAAAGAGAAGAAAAAAAGCGATCCCGTCCTTGCTGCGGCTCAACGGCTGGCCGGCCGGCCGGCGCCGGCGCCGACGAGAGGAGGCGCGGCCAGGATCTGGTCGAGGATGCGCGGCAGGCGTCTGGTCGAGGAGGCCTGGCCGGCGCGTCGACGGTCGAGGATGCACGGGCGGCGGCTGGCGTCGAGAGCTGGTTCCTCGCCTGCCGCCGGGAGCTTCGCCCACGTCTCCAGAAGCTCCGTCCTCGTCTCCGGGAGCTCGCGGCGGGGTGGTTTTGCTCGTCTCCGAGAAGCGTGCGAGCTCGCTGTCTGCAGTGTCTCTGGGAGCTTGCTGCTCCGGTTTTCCTCGCGGGTATGGGGAGAGAGAGCAGGGGCTCGTCGGCCGGCAGAGGAGGAGGGCGTCGGCGCTAGGTGGCTCTGTCCGGCGCGAGCTGGCTTTGCCGGCTAGGGGCGCCGGAGGTAGGTGGCGATGGGGGAAACGAGAAGAGAGAGAGAGGTGGAGGTGGGGGAAATGAGGAGAGAAAGAGGTGGGGGTGGGGGTCTGGGGGGCTGTCGGGCGAATCTACAGTGGTTTGCGGGATGGACTGAACCAAGCTCGGTTGCGAAGCTTGATTTGAGCTTCCCAACCCGGCCTGGCTGAGAGGGCTTTTTCGTATGAGTTCGGCACTGCTGGGATGGACTGACCCGACCTACCAAACAACAAATTGATGGTTGAGCTAGGTTGAGGCGAGAATATCTGAGTTCACCCAGGCTACCAAACACACCCTCATTTTCTTCCGTTATTTTTCTCGATCCCTCCTTCTCTCTCTCCCCCAGCCCAGCTGCTTTCTCTGTGCACTCCGCTCCTCCTCCGCCTCCCCGAAACCCTCGAGCGCGAGCGAGCCTCGCCCCGGCGGCACAGCAGCCATGGACTCGGCGGCGTCGCTCCTGGAGGCGTACCGCCGCGACCGGCGCCGCCTCCTGGGCTTCCTCCTCTCCGCCGCCGGCGGCGGCCACGGCCGCGCCGTCGACCTCTCCCGCGTCGATCTCGACGCCGTCAGCGCCGACTACGCCCTCGACTGCGTCGCCTCCGGTAAGGCAGCCTCTCCATAGTCCATACGGGCGCGGGCGCACGACCCGTGCGTGTGTGCTGAGGTGGAGCCGTTTATGAATTGAATTAGTCTGATGGGTTTGGTTGCGTGTGTGTGTTTCGACCGAACCAGGCGCGCAGTTTGACGCCTCGGAGGCGACCAGGAGGTACTTCGACGACAGGAGGTACCCGATCATGGTATGTGTGAACTGGCCACTCGGAATTTCCCATTGATTTCAGCTCCAAATTTTGAACTGGCAATTTTTTCATTGGGTAATTGCTCCTGCTAACGAAATGAGTAGTGTTATCTCGGTAGAATTTTGTAGAATAAGGTGGGAGGATGGGAGCTGAAAGTTATTCTAATGTTTACCTCCCTAAAGTTAATCAATAGTATTAATGCATTTAAAATTGCGTGCAATCACAGCAATATGATTATAGGAACATTGATAGACCATAGTTTGGTTCTTCTACGTCTGTGCAAAAGCCGATTCGTAGCATCTCTAGTTCTCCACGTCGTAGTAAACATTAAGAGCATCTCTAGCAGTCCCCTTAAAGGCCCTTACCTGTGAATAAACCGCCGGTTTACAGTTTTCGCCAAAAAATCGCCACCGATCAGAACCCGCACTCGGCCCGGAACTGTAAACAAATTTGAGGGTGCCATCAAATCTTCCGCGTGGAACCTCAGATTCGCGGATTTGGGCGCCAAAGCGAACGCAACCTCTACTCGCGCGGAGGTAGTTGGTGGGCTGAAAATTCCCTTCCCGCCCGCGACTTCATTTCCCCCATCTCGCCGCCACCTCCCTTCGTCCCCTCTCAGATCCCGTCGCTTTGCCGCCGTGCCTTAGCCGACGGAATCACGAGCCGCCACGGTGAGAACAATTTTTGTCCGATTTCTCTCTTTTTCTTGATCTATTTCGCTAGATTCCACATTGATTCGTTCGTTTGTAGATGAGTTCATCGTTGAGCGTGACCGAGCAATTTATGCTTGATGACTCCTTGTCCTCGGACGATGACTCCGACTTGGAGGACATGCTCGTCGAAGGCAACGTCGAGCAGACGATGGTCATCGTCGCCGTGAAGAATCTCAAGACCGGTTGCAGATGAAGATGCAGCGCGGATCCGTCGTCGGTCATCTTTGCGTCCCGCGGAACCGCACCCTCGGCCATGCATCCTTGATGCAAGACTACTTCTCCGAGGTACCAACGTATCTGCGATCCCTCTTCAGTAGAAGGTTCTGAATGCGCCGATAATTGTTTGTGAAGATAGTTCGAGCTTGCGAGGACAATTGTTTGTACTTTACTCGCCGGAGAAATGCATGGTTTAGCGCCTTCCAAAAGATCTTGGCAACTATGCGGGTGATTGCATATGGAATACCCGCAGATTATACCGATGTGTACCTTCGCATTGGCGAAGGTACAACCATTCAATCGGTGCGAATGTTTGCAAATACGGTGATCCGGCTATATGGTCCTTTATATCTTCGATCTCCAAATGAAGAAAGGGCAACCTCGGTGCATGAAGCTCCCGCTTTGCGCGGGTCCGGAGAAGGGTCGGACCACTTGGGATCTTTGTACGCAGCCTAAGATACAAAAAAATTTGATGGCAATGAATGAGAAGAGAGGATGGCCGGGCATTCTAGGTAGTATTGATTGCATGCATTGGACATGGAAGAATTGCCCAAAGGCATGGCATGGCCAATTTTGTGGTAAAAGCCATGATCCTATAATTGTGCTTGAGGCGGTAGCATCCCATGGCTTATGGATTTGGCACTATTTTTTGGATTCTCGGGATCACTCAATGACATCAATGTCTTGCATAGATCCCCTCTATTTGCTAAACTTGCTAGTGGGGATGCTCCTGCTTGCAACTACAAAGTCAATGGACATGACTACACAATGGGCTACTATCTTGCCGATGGAATCTATCCGTCTTGGGCAACATCTGTTAAGACCATTCCCACACTAAAAACAAAGAAAGAAGCTGAATTTGCAAAGGCACAAGAAGCATGCCGAAAGGACATTGAAAGAGCATTAGGTGTCTTGCAAGCTAGGTTTGTCATTGTTCGTGGCCCGGCTCGTTTTTGGGACAAAAAACCCTCAACAACATCATGACATGTTGTGTTATTCTTCACAATGTGATCGTCGAGGATGAGAGGGATTTAAACTTGGAATTCTTCTATGAAAATGTTGGTAGCCGAGTGAAGCCACAAAGGAACCCCGATCGCATTCAAGCATTTCTTGAGACGTATCGGCAAATTGAAAACTCGGCCACGCATACTCATCTCAACAATGATCTCATCGAGCACCATTGGCAGCTTCATGGGACAAAATGACGGCCTCATTCCTTTATTTGTATTCCTATTTATTCATGCGTGAGATGAACATTTATTTGCCCTCCAAACATTTTATTATTTGTGCTGTAATTTGATTGAAACTATAGTTGCAATTTGATTGGAATATTGTTGTGATTTTATTGGAACTATTGTTTTAATTTGGATGATTATTATGTGATTGTACTATTTATTTAATTATGTGTACTTTCATATGATTGTTCTAAGCAAATTGTTGAAATGGTGAAAAATAACTTGGATTTTGCGCCGGCACCACCGGAACCGCAAATCCAGTTTTCCGTGGCCTATATTCACGATTTAAGGGTCGCGAATTTAAGGGGACTGCTAGAGATGCTCTAAGAACAGGACTGCCTGGTGCAAATATTTGTATGCATCTATACATGAAATTCTTCCCCAACCCTAAGCGGCATGTTACTAGTTATATAATTTAAGATGGCTAGTCTTTGATCTGAACCGTTCTATTAATTTATGATTTCAGTTTTTCTCTACATAGTCTGTATTTAAATCCCTGTGATCCCTAATTTCTGATTTCCGTCTATGATTTTTGACGTTTATAAGCTGTTTCTGCACAATACTTTACCCAAAGATAATAATTTATTAAAAAGATAATAATTTACTCCTTTTGTCTTATCATGTTTGATGTTTTGTACAAGTGATATACAAAAACCTAGTACACCTTGGTCTGAAGTTCAGCAGTTAGTTTAGTCCCTTGAGTACTGCTTGGAAAGTTTCTGTAATTGTTAAGTTTTTTTCTATTCAACAGACAAACTCGCCATCAAGGAACTCATATTTTCTTCTTTCAAGGCCAGAAGTCTCTGGTTCTCCTCCAAAGAAAGTAGCACCAGACATTGGACTTGTACCACCTGCAGAAGAGAAATCAAGTAGAACAAGAAAACATAGTGATTCTTCTAGAGTAGCAATTGACGTTCTGGGAGTATCCAATGGTACGAAGGATGTTAGTTTGGCAGAGAAGTCTCCTCAGCAAGTAAAGGAAATGGATATTCTATCTCTAGGTTTACCTAGATTAAGCTCAGGTAGACAATTGTCCATGTTACATTTGTGCTATTTTTTATTAAGAATGGCAAGTAGGGATTGCACAGCTTGTTTTATTGACTAATTATATACTCTCTATTCGCCATTTAAGAACTGTCCGAGGATGATCTAAGGGAAACAGCCTATGAGGTTCTTCTCGCTTCTTTATTTGTCAGGTAATTCATACAAACGTGTCTGTGTGGAAGTTTTCATACATGCATGGTGCGTATTTATATTGACATTATTGACTTACTGTTGTGATCTCTTCCTTAATAATGTGTAACCAACAGCGGGAAATTGAACTTCTCTGAAGAGAAGAGAGAGAAGAAGCCTAAATTCTTGAAGGGCTTAAGATCGAAGACGGAGAGGTCTAATTCAGTACCTCAGACGGAAAATTATTATACCCACCATTTTGATTTAGTCCGAGTACAAATGGAGGTTAGGTCCTTCACTATTTTCTGTACTTTTCAGTATTTTTGTTAGTTTAACTAATAGAACCATCTGCTTGTTTGAAATACATGGCATCAATAACAAGGTTCTATATGTTCGCTTGATGCCAAACACATGTTGTCTCCCTCCATTCCATATGTTAGAGTTACCGAGGACTGGAAGTGTACACTGCATAATGATTTGAGGAAGATCAAACTATTGAAGAACCCTATTTGTTTTATTCTTTGGCATCCCATTAAGATACAATTATCTTCTTGTTTTTCTAGATTCTGAAATTTTTATGGTGATCTGAGGACAGAAGGTTCTAGCTAGGATAAGAAGTATATTATTTTTGGTCATTCGTGATTTAAACTTCTTTTTTCCATTCAATGGAGAACTCATATTAAGAACACATTCTTTCAGATATCAGAATCTATGGATATATTGGCTAAGAGGGCTTTAAGACATATTGGTTCGAAGATGGTTCAGGGACAGCTTGACGTGCCTTGCATATCATTACAGCTCTTAAGTTCTGTTGGCAAATATGATTTCCCAACAGAAAGGCTGCGTGTACAATGGCAGAGAAGGCAGGCAAGTAATCTTTAGTTTTTCTTTCTACAGCATGGCGCTTGTTCAACTGTTACTAACAATTGTGCTGTCCAGGCAAATGTTCTAGAAGAACTACTGTTCTCAGCATCACTTGAGTATAGTATGAGTGAAACCTTGCAGATAGTTCTCTCCAAGTTAAAAAATACAGAGGCAAGGCCCATTATCCATATTTCACATCATTTTGTGTCGATTAATGTTCATGAGCCTGATCAGTTGAATCTTTTTTTGTCAAACTGGGCTGTCTTTATATTGAGTCGTGTCTATTTGCGCCATAAACTTTTCCAGGACTGGGTTGTGAGTGTTCCTGATGGGCGTATTGAGGTCTTAACTATAATTGAAAGATACAACACAAGGCTATCTGCAGGTCCAAAGAAGTTTGGCCTTAAAGGCGAGACCTACCATTGGACTCAGAGCTACCATTTTAATTCCAGGCTATATGAGAAACTTCTCTGCAGTGTGTTTGATATTCTTGAAGATGGACAACTTGTAGAGGTTTCCTTTTCTTTTTTCCCTCTGTATTGTCAATATCTCCTTGTTGGTGTGCTTACAAAAAAATACCCTACTTTTATTGCATATATAGCTGAGTTATTCTTGAATGACAATGTGGAATTAAGTCAAAGATTGCATCTTGAGTTCCTGACAGTGATATTCTTGTTGCTACCAGGAGGCTGACGAAATACTCGAAACAGTGAAGCTGACCTGGCCTATATTGGGCATTACCCAAAAGTTGCATGACGTCCTGTATGCTTGGGTGCTTTTCCAGAAGGTCTATTCACTATATTTGCCCCCTTTTTTAATATAAAGAATCCCACTTTTCAATCCTGAACTCTGGCGAAAGTGATTTGGATTTACAGAAGATCTAGTTATCACAAACAGATAGAAATGCATATAGACAATGTATTTCTAATGATTTATTGAAATCAGCATGAGAGAAAAAGACAGACATGTTAGAAATAGTGAACTCACTTTTACCACAGATTTGAAAGTCTATTTACTATCATTTAGAAAATAGTACATACACTGGTTCAAACTTGGCAGATTTATAGTACTATGGAACAATTCTAATGGACCTGAATACTGGGTTGAGCCATATGATTGGGTGGTTCTTGTGGGCGAGTACAACTTAACTTTAGGGGTTGTTTAGTAAATAGTGCAATGATCCTACTTGTCAGAGTAAAGTGGTGGCAGATGGGCCAGTGCAGCCAACTATTATCTTTATAGCAGTAGAGGATTGGGATCTTATCTGCTGTCCCTTGTCAAAATGATTGCATTGTGAATCATTGTTTTGCATCAGGCTCTCTTCATTTCCTTCTCTGTAGAAGCACCTACACTGTATATTGTATTAATGACATAGGAATTGATGTTCTGTGATTCACTAACATGTTTGTTGCCATTGGCATTTACCGTTTGGAGGACTTAATGCTTTAGAATTAGGGAACGTTTTCAGAGTCTTTTTTTTGTGTTTTCATACTTTTTTTGAACAAAGGGAACAATTCATTGTTCAAATGCTTGTCTAAGAGTCTCTGTTTGAGTGATTTTCATACTTTATTCGAACAAAGGGTACAATTCGTTATTCAAACACTTGTCTTGAATGGTAATAAAATAATTCGCTTTTACTCTGCCTAGTTCATTTCTTACATGGAAAGCTTTGTTCAGCTGTCAAATGTCATTCTTGACATGAGCATTTTGTTAGTGCTAGTACCATGCCAATGATGCCACACTGATTCATATGGTTATTTTCCTTCTATTCAGTTTGCTCAAACCGGGGAAATTCTTCTACTAAAACAGACAGACCTTCAGATACAGAAACTTCAGTTACATAATGATGTTAGAGAAACAGAGATGTATATAAACAGCTTCGTTTGTTCTGTGGAAGGTTGTGGCAGCAACGGGGCTCTAAATTTGGTGGACAGCGCCCTTCTTAAAATAAACATGTGTTGCCGCAGACAAATGGAGAGTTATCACTTATACTTCAGTCAGGTCAGTTATCTATCTTGTTTGGATAATGTTTCAGCTGAGGATTTTTTTGATCCATCAGGCCATTGACCTATGGCTAAATTTGCCTTCATGTTCTACCTATAGCACAATGTATATCAGTTTGTTATTCTTAGGTAATGCTTGAAGGATGGGTAGATGCTTGTAGCCTAGGTCGTATTTTTATTTCTTCTTTGATGCACTCTACGGTTTAGAATGGTGTTAACCTGACTGTCTTCTGTTGTGAGTTGTGATTTGACAAGTGTTTTTGTCCATGTCCATGTTGGAACTTTATCATAGGCCAAACAGTACATACAAGTATGGTTCCTTGAATTATAAACAGTCTATTAAATTTCTTGTTACTGAAGAAGCATAAGTGCAGAACACTTAAAACACTTAAGAGTTAATACCGTTGCTGATGTAGGTTTGGTCATCCATTATTATTTGATACATTAAAGTCTGAAAGTATATGAATATGAGTAATTTACAGTTTTAAATATGGATAGCCACATAATAATAATAATAACAACAACAACAATATCTAGTGAAAACTGTGAAAAGGAGCTTAGTGTTTTCATTTTCTTGAGTCGACAAAAGTTGCCTTACAACAATCAGATTTGGCAGTGATTTGATGTTCGCATTGTTGTGCAAAAAGTTCAATGTTGCCACAAAGTTTTCTCATAGAAGCTTCTTTATCTTGCCTTTCTGTTACAGGCTAACTGTTCAATCTTTGAGAGCATGCTGAACTTGCTATTAGTTTTGGCGGGGATACTTACTGATGATGATGAAGAAGCCATGGTTAGATTTTTTTACTTGTCCTATAGTACTTTTATAATATGCGTAATTTGTTGAAAAGTTAAAAAATAATTGAGATGAACTCCTTTCATCCAGAAAGGGTATAGCCCTCTTTCCTGAGGAAACAATGGTTGCTAATCAGGAACTGAGGTGGGTGGGGCAGTGGATGTACAATCCCACCAACCAAGTTTGAGTCCTCTCCAACTCGAATTAGTGTGCCTATTTTTCTTAATTAAATTTGTACCAAGGTCTTCGAGTGCATATCTGCCACATCCCCCCCTCACGGTGCTTAGCCCGTTCTGTTTATTTAAGTTCTTGTATTATTTGACAGAAGTGGAGAGGATCTTGAATAGTAGTGTGACATATCTAACACGCAAACTATCAGTTATGTACCCTATAAGACCTGACGTATACTGATGATATTAAGATCCATGCTGCCCCTGGAGCTGGGAAATTCTCAGAACAGAAATGTTTACCACAGATCAAACTAGGGGATATTTGCTGGCAAGCCATTCATGATTGTTTCTCATAGAAGACGTTTTTCTTAACAATCTATATCTGCTAGATCACAAATTTGTTTTGTATGTCTATTTCTGACTCTAGCCAGGACCTACATCAGAGAGGTTAAGAAACAAAAAATTGTTTCACTTAGATAAGATTGTTCTTTAGTAATGTTTGTACTGTAGTTGCTAATGTAATGAATGTTGTAAGGATGTAAGATATGATTATAGATCATTGCCCTGAAGACCTGAATTGATCTTTCTCGTAGTAAATCCCTCAATATTTTGGCAATGTTAATACAGACGCTAGTGTTCCCTTTTGGTCAGTTCGATCCATCTGTCATGTAAAGTTACTTTGAATATTCTAGCTCCGTCAGTTCCGTTCACCTTTTGTGTTTGATACTGACCTTCTCTTGTTCTTCCCATTGATTTCAGCTCATTGGGACCCCGCTTGGCAGTACACCAGAATCAACGCTGATCCATGAACTTGTTGTCAGATCCATACAAACTGCATATAAGCATGTGAGTTAAACCATCTTGTGTCCCCTACCAAAATGATATACATTTGATAAAAATAGAGTGATTTTAATTTTTCATATTTTCTTTATGCTTTATTAGGTCCTAATTTCAGCACATGGCCAATCAAAAGCAGAATCTAAGCATCCATTGATATTGCTTGCAAGTGACCTAAAGCTACTAGTGGAGAAAGAGTGCGCTACATTCAGCCCAATACTTCAGAAATATTATCCTGAAGCTGGAAAAGTAGCACTAACTGTCTTTCACCTACTGTATGGCCAACAACTGGTTAGTCAACTCTCTTCTCCAGCTCAGCTATGATTTTTATTGTGTCTTTATTGTGTCCATTTTGTAACAATGCTTACTACCATTGGTGTTAAGGAGCTGTTTTTGGAAGGGACGGATCATTCAGAAAACCTGAAAGAGATACTGGGAGCATCCAACAATTTTGAGCTCTATATAGCTCAGAAGCTTTACTCAATGTATGGAGAAGCTGTTGGGTCTTCATTGTCCAACTTTCTAAAACCATACATGGTAAGGCATGAACATGTCCTTTGTGCTCATGATAGACAATGCTCTTTACACAATGAGTGTAAAATAATTTTCTCCCTTTACCCCCAACGTACGGGTATTTTCAATGTGAATATCCTGTATAATCTCTTCTGTTAATTTGATATTGCTCAAAGTATATGTAGCCGATGGTAGAAAGTAATGTAGAATTGTGGAAGCTAGTTGTTTGTTGAGCTACAAACTTATAAATTATTTTTATTGTACCTGTCAAATTGTCAAGCTATCCTTATTTCGTAGATTGGCTTGATGTTTCTTCAGACACAAACTCATCTTGACGCACCCTCTTCCATAGTGGTTTATTCAAAACTTTTAAAGTTAATCTTATTCCAATACCAAGAGGAGCACAACTGAGCTGTCAGCCAAATAGACACATATTGAATGCACTTAACTTTCTAAATACATCAGTTTCTGTTTACTTAAAGGGCACATTAAAGTACCAATCTTGATGGACATCACTTAGCTTTCTCATTTTCTTTGTTCAGAACAAACTTTATCGGCGTGCCATCTGGCATTTCCAATAGACACATTTAAGTTGAACTAAATTTCATTTTTCTGAATTTTGAAACAGATCAATCGTTTTTCTTCACCCATCATTCTTCAGTGGCTGCATGCTCAACATGAGAATGTTTTGGAGTGGACAAAACGTACCATTGAGATTGAGGTTTGATACTCTATGTAAAGTTCACTGCTAGCGTTTTAAATGAATAGCTAATTATGCTTGAACATCAGTTCTGTATTTTCTTTTCATTGATGCTCATATGGAAGATATGAAATTTTCTCTCAAGATTTTTGTATAACATGATTCTAACATTATGCCTGCGGTATTGTTTGGTGCAAATTCAACCACATTTATTTGTGGTACCACATGGTCCATTCAGTAACTTGATAAGTAGCTCAATGCATTTTATGACGTTAAATTGGTACTTAAATTCTTGCTGTCAAGTTGAACCTTTCCAAAAAAGAAAGAGAAAAAACTGACTTCATTATTGTGCAACGCAATTACGTAACTTCAAGAGAGTTGATCATCTTTAGTGGGATAGCTCAGTGTTGATTTTATTGAAACTGTTATGGTAGGTTTCCAGCAAAACTGAACAGGCGCTACATACTCACTCCGTTCCAATGGATAAGGCGCACATATTTTTTGAAAGTCAAGCTAAGTAAAGTTTGACCATTTTTTTAGAAAAAACTATCAACAACTATAATATTATATTAATATCATATGAAAATATATTTCACGATGTATCTAAGGATATTAATTTTCTACTGTACATATTAATGTTTTTTCTTCTGAAAACCTGGTCAAACTTTACCTAGTTTGACTTTTTTCTATAAAAAAATCGCCTTATTCTGGAATAGAGGTAGTATGTAATAATTAGATTCACATTGTTGTTGAACACAACTCTGTAACTTGTACTACCACTCACAAGATGACCGTAGCCCACATGACATTCTTTAGGTGTGGTGACTTCAATCTTGGATACCTCTTTATTTACTAACTATTGTGTCAGACTTCCATTATGCTTCAGAGAACTTCTTTTGTTTGCCTTTGACATGTATTTCTCTCTCTTATAAGTGTCCAACGCAAATTGTTCCTGATGGCTATTGTTTCATCTCTGGTCCGTAGGATTGGGTGCCTCTATCAGCTCACCGGAAACTAGCAACATCTATGGTTGAAGTCTTTCGGATTGTGGAGGAGGTAACCTTTTCTTCTAATGAGCTCATTTGCCACTGCATGTTATGTTCCTCAAGAAAAGGAAAAGAAGAAGAAACTTTTTTCTTTTGGATTAATGGTGCAATTTTGTTAGTAAACATGGTGTCACAGTAAAAAAAGGTGATTACCAGGAAGCGAGCCTAGCTCACTTGGTTGGGGGAGTGGATGTATAATCACAACACCTGGGTTCAAGTCCTGATTGACACACAAATTTTAGTTCTTATTTATAATATCGGGGCTTCCTTGCAAATACATGGTGATTACTCATGATGCTATTAGTTCTTAATGCAATCTGAATATTGGAAAGTTCAGTTTGAAGGCAGAAAAAACCTTCTATCTACATCTTCCAGTCACTACCTGAATGTTGAAATTCTTTTTTTTCTGACTGCTGTACTTCTGTTCTACTATGGTCTTACATTTTTCTGAATTGTTTAGTCAGTTGATTAATTTAATCATTACACTTATACTTGCTTGGGGCTTATGTGATCAGTTTATGTGCAGACCATTGATCAGTTCTTTAACTCGAATCTACCTTTGGATATTGTGCACCTGCGGAGTCTACTAATAGGAATCACCAGCAGTCTTCAAGTCTATTTGCTTCACATGGAAAACCAACAAGGTATTCCTTAGGTTTACATAAATGCCAATGCCCTATCTTGGACTCACAAAGTCTTGTTTGCAACAGCACATTTGCAGTAGGTATGACAGGAAATACCTACATTATTCTTATCTCATCACAACAGGCGTGTTATGTTACAGTGCTCTCTATAAGTCAGTTTTTTACCTCAGATTATCTTTTTAGTTTTTAGGAAGATCACACCAAGTTGGCATCATACTGTTAGGCAACACGCTGATGCTGGTGTCACTTATGTAGCCTCGCAACTAGTTTTACAATTAACAGATCCGTGAATGGGTATCATCAGCTTTATGTGTTGGTATTTAATGTGAAACTTCATGTATCAGTTCAAAATATTATAATTTTGCTTGTTGTCAGTACATATTTAAACTAGCACTTGGATTATTGGACATTTACAACTTTTTGTGCTTTAACTATATATTATATAACTGTCCCTGCTCCCAATCCAGTCTGATTTCATTACTGTCCAAACATCTCCATCTATCCTACTATCCATGTGTCACAGTGTAACAATTATGCTGCCACCACCAGTACCAGTTAAGATGCCATCACCCACGCTTTGTTCCAGTATGCATTGGTATACTTCTTTTACGGCAGTACCTGTTTAGACCTGCTGTAACCTCTTTTGGTGGCATGTTAGACTGAACCTTGTACGTTTTCAATGAAATGAAACACGAAGGCTTCTTGCTTTTTCTCGAAAAAAGGGTGCTAGCAGCAAACGGTGTAGAACTGAAAGAAATTACCTGCGTGCCGGCGATCGTGAAATCCTTTCTTTGTTACTTCTTGGTATATAAGTTCACTTGGGAATTAGGATATACTATATTTTGGTACTGGTTTTCTTATGTTTCATCAAAATGTTAATGGCAGTTAATGTTATACTTGTCTTCTAACAATGTCAGATTGCATAAAAGATACCGTATGCTTGAAGTTCCTTCATTCAGTGCCGTGCTACATTAACCAATGTGTAAATAATTGTAAAGCATAATAGCATTAGCAATATCACAAATATATAACATCTGAGCTTCTAATATTTTTTAAAATACATATTAATTGCGTAATGTTCATCTTGTCAATGAATAACTGTTTTCTTCACCTTTTTTCTCGATTGCAGTTTCTAAAGCTACCCTGCTTCCTGCTGTGCCAGTCTTGACACGTTTTGCAGAATCAATTAATCCATTTGCAAAAAGGAAACTTATTGAGCCTGCAGTTCGCGAAGAAAAGGTGGCCAATAAATTGAACAATTTGACAGTTCCAAAATTATGTGTGAAACTGAACACCCTTCAGGTGAGGCATTTTGGTAACACCCCTCCCAAACTGCATGATTGGATCTTTCATTAAACCCTTCTAGCAATACATCTCTGATCAGCATATCCTAGATGACAGTTGTTCATCAGTACGGAACTTTCACAAACTACAGCTAGGTCAATAATCAAACTATAAATGCTGCATGGTTGTAGAAATAAAGGTTTATTTTAGTAATTTTGAATTCCGAAAACACATGAGAAAAAATGGCAGTCTTACCATGGAGCCGTGTACATGGAGGTGGACCAAGGGCAAAGAGGGCTGATCTACATGGATTCTCACCGTAGGATAACCCATGAATGTTGCTGGGCGGGCATGGATACCTGAATATTAATTAAATACATAATAATTAGCTTCACCACTCCACACCTCTCACGCGTTCCTTCAAAAAACACCACGCAATTTTGTGAGGCCGCTTTGTGATAGGTTAAATCACAATGAGCCACTTGCCTTATATGAGCTCAGCACTTGCAAGTAGCAGCCCACTCCCCATGAACATGCAGCTACACCGTTACAGCATGTTGCACCCCCAGTTTAGTACCATACCGTCTGTCTATGACAGGAGGGTCAGTTGAGTACCCGCTGGCGTTGGCGGGTGGATGCTCGATCCCTCCTGGTTGACATGCCTAATCTTGCTATGGAATAGTTCTGCAAAAGTTCTATCTTTTGTCAACATTTTAAGTTTTCTATATAGTGTAGATAAATAGAATTGCTTTCCATTATTGTAATGGAAAGCGGTGGGGGAAACCCCCACATCAAGTTTTTCTTTAATAATAGGAACACAAATTCGTGTCCGCGAGGACTACTTGAACCTGGGTGGCTAGGTTGTACATCCACTCCCCTAGCCAACTGAGCTAGGATCACTTCTTTTAGCATTAATTTTGTATGATCCATCTGTCTTTTGAATGCTGCAGTATATTAGGGATCAACTTGATACCATAGAAGAGGGGATCAAACAATCCTGGGTCCATGTCCAGTCAGGTAATCCACCCTCTGAGGCCCAGTTTCTTGTTGCTTTTGACTGACTTGTAGTATTTGTTAGCTATAGTAAAACTTTGTTGTTATAGCTATAAAAAAATGCTTTCAACTAACTATATGTTTAAAACTAGAGAACAACTAAGTGTGTAACTAGTATGTTTAAAACTAGAGAACCGTAACGTGTGTTTCAAACTTCAGAGCAATACCAACAAGTTTGTCGTTCTGTATTTTTATATCACACGGTTATTCCATGCATTGGTCGAGAAGATGAAACAGCCTGCTTCTGGTGGTCCACATCATTTCTCATACAACTCTCAAATCACACTTGGCCAGTACTTGGGTGGTCTGTTTCCAGCAAGACACAATAAAACTGATCCCATAAACAAAATTTGTTATGTTCAACTTCTGCTCTGGAGGACCTTCATATGCAGGACTAGGACCATTGGTTTTGAGAAATTTGAGCCCATTTGTGCAATGTACTTCTTAGAAAGTTGAATACCTTAGGCGAGGGTTATGGATTGTTGCTTATATGTGGAGTTTGCCAAGCTTAGTGTTATGGATGACAACTTATGCATACCTTGTCTTTGTTCCTGTACTACTTTATTGCAGCTGTGGAGTTGGTAAACCACTTGTCTTATATGGCTAGTGAAGGATTTTTCTCAAAAACATTGTCATTACATGATAAACCAATTGATGAAATGCAGTTTATGTATGATAAATTATACATGACCAGTCTTTGTTCCTATACTTCTTTTGCTACAGATGTGGGATTGTTAGACTATTTGTCCTGTATGGCTAGCGATCGAGTTACCTCGAAAGTTATGCTGTCTGATGAATCGATTGATGAGTTATTTACAATATTCGATGATGTGCGAAGCTCTGCTGTAAATACAACCGACACAATCTTGAACTTCATTGGTGAGCTGCTTAGTCTGCACTCTTCACAGTTTACACTCTTATTTGCTGGAATAAACTTTATGCAAGTGTATTTGAGAACATATTGTAGTTGGTAGTTCCTAGTCATGACATTTCATTGGACAGGTAACCTTCTCGAAACTTTGTGCTATTTTGCATTATCTTAAACTCTTGTAAGTCCGAGGAAGATAGAACAGCTTACAAAGTTAGTGGTGGATTTACAACAACGATATGCAGGATTTTTTTGTGTTCGTGAAAACAGAAAATCTACCATAACATGCAAATTACTGTTTACTGCGAGAGTAGCCATCAAATTGCTATACATTGTAACACCCCAGCCACCTCGGGCTTGGCGGTCGTTACCGCTGGCATCTCTCTAGGATGTCTAGACTGGCCCCACAGTTCCTGCATACTTTGTTAGTTCTTTGGAGATGAGCTTCCGGAAAAGAAGCTGCACCTTGTTAGTATGAGTATCCTATCAATCCTATTAAGCTTTGAGCCAGGATGTCACACGGATCCACCACTAGCTTAGTGACCTGTTGTGCTTCTTTGATTGCTCGAGGAGAAATATATGGATAAGGCCCTGCTTGGGATAGCGTTTAAAATTCCCCTCCGAAAATAATTTCGGAGCCAGCGCCGGATTTTTAAGAGTAGGTCAGGAGGTCCGTGAAATTATCCTGTCGTTTTGGTTATTTAACTGGGAACCAAGCGGGCCCTAAGAATGAAATCCCTACGCGTATATAGTGTGTACTGTTATAAATTATAACAATATGCTGAGCTTTCCTTTCTTGAGCTACTTTATATTAGAGTAGATCGTATATCTGTCCACTGTAGGGGACTCACTGCATGTTTCCTCCTTATGTGTATATAAATTGCTCCACTGAGCCGTAATAATAAAATTAGCTCATTGTATGCTAACTGAGGTGCTACACAGTTAGACAACTAGCCCACCATGGTAAGGCACATGATAGGTCATGGTGATGTACTATTGCTACAATCGTGGAATATTTCCGTTTCTCTAATAAGCGAAACCCAAACAAAATTTCACCTCAAATGTAGAAGGAAAAATAATCATGCACTTCTCCGTTTTTGCATTAACCTGATATTTTTGGAAGAAACATTATCCCAATATAGATCACCTGAGTTGCCAGGATAATGCTTTTGCAGGAACAAGGGCCATATTCTGGGATATGCGGGACTCACTTCTTTTCTCCTTGTATCGAACTAGCGTTGAAAGTGCACGCATGGAGATTTTTATTCCTACAATTGAACAAGTAATGAATCCGAACTCGGGAAACCTAGTAACTGACATGTTTAGTCGGTAACCATGTCCTGCTTTTAGCTTTATTAACTAAAAATGAACTTGACATATGCTGCAGGTTCTTGATCAGGTATGTGATCTAATTGTTGATGTGTTAAGAGATGGAGTTGTGCTGAGAGTTTTTCAAGCATGCATGGTATATATCTTTCTTCCTATGCTGTCATGGGTCTTTTTAATATTTATTTAAAGCAAATTATGATCTAAGTTCATATGTTCGCTTTATTTAGGAAGGATTCGTTTGTGTTTTACTGGATGGAGGTCCATCCCGTGCATTTTTGGAAACAGATGTGGACTTGATGAAAGCTGATCTGGCTATGCTCAAGGTGAACAAATAAAGCTAACAAATGTTGGTGGTACTTAACCATGAGTTGGAAAAGAAGCAAGAATTTGCAACTTGCAAGACATCTAGCTTATCATTTCCAAGTTCATTTTTTGGAGATGATCATTTCAACAAGTTGATACCTTGGTGAACTGGACACATGATTACAAGATTTATTTCTCCTAACTGTTCAATATTTTCTCCTAGGATCTCTTTATAGCTGAAGGCCAAGGTTTGCCATCAGATGTAATTGAGAAGGAGGCTAAACTAGCTGAGCAGATTTTAGACCTCTATGTGCTAAAGGTCCGGTGCCTTTTTTTTTCTTCTTCAGTCTCATCAAAGAAAAATGCTACACAGTAAGGAAATAACTAATGGAAAGCTATGCATGCTGTTTTTCAGGCTGATACTGTCATTGATTTGCTGATGAAAGCAAGCGAACATATGTCGCACCATCTTGAACCTGCAACTGCTCGAAGAAGACATGCACATGATGTCCATACGCTTCTTCGAGTTTTGTGCCATAAGAAGGATAATAGTGCCTCCACATTTTTGAAAATCCAATATCATCTTCCAAGGTCTTCAGGTGAGACAAAATTACCGATGCATTACTGTTGTTTCTCATCAAAATGTAACATATTTTATTATTTTTGTAGAAAAAAGTCCACTTTTCAGCCCTAAATTATTGCAGAAGTACACTTTCCAACTTTGAACTTTGAAACCTGATATTTGTAACCTTGATCTCTTAATAATTCAATGTTAAAAACAGCCTGTTTCAGAGTTTAAGGTTGAGAAGTGAACTTCTGCAATAATTCAGGGTTGAAAAGTGGGAGTTTTTTATTTCATTTTTGTAACTTGTTGTTCCTGTGTTCTGTTTCAGTTCATTAATATCAAAACACATACAAAGCACACTGGTCTTATCTGACACTAACGATGGGACTCGGTTACCACATAACTGAACCTAAAAACAACCCAATGGGCCTCTGGTTTAACCCGAAAATGCAATAGGTTATTTAGGTTTGAACCCCTTTTCCCAAGGGTTATCCGTCACCGCACCTAATCCCGAGTCGCCTGCACTCTTGAATTGCGACCACCGCATGGCTGCTTTCAGCCTGCCGACGAGCCACCCATCTCCTCGCAACACCTTCCCATCTCCATCTCATCAGCTTGCGATTGGTGAGGTCTGCCACAACGCCGACGGCGTCTGCTAGCCCCTGATCCCCAGCTCGAACACTGACCACCACGTTGTGCTCCGCGCAGATGGGCCACACAGCGCGGTGCTCTCCGATGTGTCGTAGTGCAGGCGCAGCTTCTCATCGGCGCCCAGACCGCGCCCGAGGCCCAGAGCGGACGGCAGATAGCTTGGCATGGTGGTGCTGCCTGATGAGGCCAACGAGCTGCACAAAAGTTGCCAACACTGCCGGATGCCGCGGTGACCAGGGCATCTTGGCGAGGCTGCTGCCGGCGTCGAGGCCAACTGTGGCCATCCTGAGCGCGGCCACCGTCGCTGGCACGTTCCTTAGACCGCCCGCACCTTCGATGACCTCAGCGCTACGCTCAACGCCAGCACAACCATATACTTGGTCAGGCCGCCACTACCTTGGCGCCGCACGCGAGCTTTGCGAGTGTCGGTCAACATGACTCAGTCTAGTGGACGTTTGTAGAGTTAGTTAGCTTCTTGACTCTCATAGTCTTGTGCCACCATCTAGCTTATCTTCAGGTATATAAACACTCCCTGATGATTAGTACTACTCGTGTTGGATCACTTGTTTTCTTTCATCTTTCACAGCGAGCATTTGCCATATGCTAGAACATGTTCTTATTTCCTAACAAGTTGGGTCAGCCTGCTTATGCAAATGCTAAGAGTGGTTTGAACCTTAATAACCAATGGTTAACCATTTTGAACCTTAATGACCAAATGGTTAACCTTTTTTACCTTTCCCTCAATATGGTTAGATAGGTTCGAATTCAGAACGAAAATGGTTAACCAAGTCCCATCATGATCTTACACACTAACACCCAATTTTCTAAGTAGAATGTGCACTTCACCTCCAATGTTATACATATCTGAATTACATTTATTTTATTTGCTTTGGGTTTGGTTTATGTAATGACTCCGCAAATTCTCCATTGATGCAGATTATGATGATGTTCCTGTTAAGGATGCATCATCTAAAGTACCTATATTTTCAGACATGCTGAATAGGGGCTCTTCATTTAATTGGTCGGAGACTGGGCAGCAGAGTTTTAGGATGATGAAGAAGAAACTGCAACAGGCTAGTTGGCAGTAAGACATGTATTGGTTAGAAAATTCTGCTGGGTTTGCACATGTCCTTTGCATATCTATGAAATAGGTATGTAATAAGAAAATCTGAATTTGCATACCACATGTATACATGCAAACAAAGGTGCAAAGGAAGGCAGCATATGCTATAAGGCGTATGTTTATACATAATGGAGTAATGGCGTCACAAGCGTTAACCGGCTACTACCTCATTTGATGTCACCTGACATTAAGCAACAAGCAAAGAAGTTTTAATTGGTGATTTGTGAAGGAGACCAACTGAACTTTTACCTTAGATCATCATTATCCATCTAAAAGAGATGAATATTTGCCCTGGCAATGAAGAGAAGCATTACAGGTATGCCACTTCCACTTGTACCATGCCACGTGACAAAAGAAGACAACGTATTCCTTTTTCTGTCTTGCAGGATCTCCGTTCTGACATTATTTTCCTCTTTCTTGTCTTGTAGGATCTTCTTCTGAATATATTTTCCTCTGTTCTGTGTTGTAGGATCTTCGTTTTAAAATTATATATTACGCCTTGGTCTTTCACAGTGCAATGTCCATGTGGAAGCCTAGCAGCCACCTGTGGGAACATGATTTTGCCAACCCAGGGCAATTATCTCTGCTGCGGGTCATTATTGGCGGAGATCTGTAATATCGTTGATGCTAATACATTCTCGGAAAGATTACCAGGTATACGGTCCACGAGCATTTCTGATATTCTCTTCATAGAACTCGAGTTTTCACTCACGAGCTGCCAATTATGTCCTTCCTCGTCCAGCACATAACAGGAAGTGACAACAGGCTTGATGGTGTAAAGATGCCGAAAAAGAAAGGGCTGGGCCATCTCCCTCAAAACCGAGCTTCTTTATATTGTATTCTCGAAGTGGTTGATTCACACATATCAGCACGAGCTGCCAATTATGTTCTGCCTCGTCCAGCACTTAACAGGAAGCGACAACAGGCTTGATGGTGTAAAGATGCTGAAAAAGAAAGGGCTGGGCCATCTCCCTCAAAACCAAGCTTCTGTATATTGTATTCTCGAAGTGGTTGATTCAGAGATATCAGCCAATATAACCAATATTTAGATGATAATGAAATTTATTTACAAAAAGTATTAAAAAAATACATGTATAACTTTTCTGTTTGTACATAAAAAGCAAAATAACAAAACAAATCTGATATAAATAATATTGAAGCAGATCTGATATAAATAATATTGAAGCAGATCTGATATAAATGTGATCAGCCAGTGGAACACTTACTCAAAACCTTCTATAATGAATGGGAAAATTTTGTTTTTGCCACACTGGTTTTTTCCCATTTTGCCCATAATGAATCATGGTTGGGGGAACAATATTTTCTGAACTTTTGGAAAAAAATTCACTTACTGAAATCTGTTGTAAATAATATCAAAGCGGATCCGATATAACTGTGAACACCTTCTATAGTGCATGGTGGTAGGGGGAATAGTAGTGCATGTTGGTTGGGGGGATAGTATCTGGAATTTGAAATCTGCCTCTCTGATTTAGTTAAGGTTTCACATACTAAGGAATTATGAGAAAGGAATGTTGTAGTACTATATACTCTGTGGCCCAGCGCCTTTACCCCTGGTTGGGGTTGTAGTTGCAGGCAATAATAATAGGTGCAAATAATTTTGGGCATGGCTCATTTGACTTTCATATGATTTCCACAGTAAATATATTTTGAGCTTTATAGTATATATATGGGATGACACTAACAAATGTACATGGATTGATTTCTTATGCTTCTAATTCCAAGAAATCTTCTCTTTGATTAAAAGATTTCTACATAATTTGTAGTAGTATTAAGAAACTAACAGAAATAGGTTGTTTGATTTGTAAGATTTCAATTCATAGCAACTTAAATATCTATTGCATACGAAAAAAAATCATTAGTTGAAGATTCATTCATCATTTTATATTATACTAGCAGAATACCCCGTGCGTTTTAGTGGGAATATTTTTAGAAACTTTACTACGTGTAAGAAACATAAAATACAAAATTTTCTATTGAAATCTAAATATTGAATTGGTCACAATATTTAATGGTTAAATTTAATAAAAGTGAAATTGGTATGTATTTTACAACAAAAAATGGTGAAGTGGTCAATTGTATGGCTTAAAAGAATTGATGAGGTAGATATGTTGCATATAAAGATATACTATAATTAATTATTATTGGGATGATATGGACAATTGATTGACTAATATAGTGGATGATGTGGATAGCTTGCATGTTCAATTGAAACTTTACTATGTGTAAGAAACATGAAATACAAAATTATCTATTAAAATATAAATATTGAATTGGTTACAATATTCAAGGGTTAAATTATTATGTTTTTTCCAATAAAAAATGGTGAAGTGGTCAATTGTATGTCTTAAGAATTGATGAGATAGATATGTTGCATGCAAAGATATACTATAATGAATTAATTATTATTGGGATGACATAGACAATTAATTAACTAATATAGTGTGTGATGTGGATAGCTTACATGTTCAGATAGACAACTTAAATGACCCTTTAATGAGGTTTTGATTTATAAGAAGGATAGATACCTCCATTATCTAAACCTTGTCGGTTAAAGAGAATAAAATTCAACATCCACTGGACCTTCTGAAATTATTTGTAGAGGATCAAGAAATTATTTGCCAAACACACGTGTTTTCACTATGTTAAACTCACATTATTGCTTATTTCATGTGCTATCTCGTTCTATCCAAACGAAATATACGGTACACCTCCGTTTCATGATCAGTACAGGCTTTCATTACGTTCTTAGTTCTTACCTTCTTCAAAATCGAAGAAATTTAGAAGTTATGACTATTCTCTCTTGTATTCTGGTTTATTTCCTAACCACGTACGTATAAACATTTGTAACTTTGGATTTAGTTATATGAAAAAACATTGAGATCGGCCCTATTATTTTTTTATTTACTAGCATTAAGGCCTCTTTGTTACTAAATGACACAGCTCAAAGGTCTAGTAGGATACACTTCTTTCAAAAAAGGAAAAATCAGCTACATACATGCAATTAGCTTGTTTGATTTGCAGGATCAGAATTCAAGGTCTATGCACTACTTCACATGCAATCAAAAGAGAAGTTTCTCTACCCCTAAGGCTGCTCATAGTGGAGTATCATAAGCTAGTATCATGCATATGATACTACTTTATGATACTATCTCTATAATGCATATGTATCATGTAGTAGTATCATAGTCTTATTATATTTATTGTTTTATAGAATATTAAATTAAAAATTGTGTATAAGAGCTATTTGAAATTAAATTTTCTAGTTCTACGTGCTATGATACTGTATCTACCTATGATATCACTATCATCTCTCTCATCATTAATTAAGGTGATACATCAGCTTTTGCATACATATAGTGCATGATACTAGCTATGATACTCCCACTATAAGTAGCCTAAGTCCTAACCATGACGTCCAATTATTCTCTTTCTCCTATTCACCAGTTTTTTGAAAATCTGCAAATCACACGGGCCTTTAATGCTATACAACTTACGAGTATGAGTTCATCGTTGCTATTCCTCAGAGCATCTCCAGCTGTCCCCCCATACGGGGTATGGTGGAGGCTTTTTTCGCCCGTATGGGAGGCGCAGGATGATGCGTCACCTATGGGGGTACCCAACCGTCGCCCCATACGCCCCCACCATACAACCGTCGATGCAGCCTGGCGAGGTGGACCCGGAGGCCGGCGAGGAGCTCACCGAGGCAGGCGGTCGCAGCTTGCGGACACGGACCTCCTCGAGCTCGCCAAAGGCGCGGGAGGCATGTTGTCGCCTCCTCGAGCTCCCCAAGCGCCTGGAAGTGGTAGCAGAAGGCCCCACGGCTAGAGCCCACAAACGTTGCCATGCTCCCGCCGCTCAGGCACTGCCGCCGCCTCCTCAAGCTCCCCAAGGGCTTAGAAGTGGTAGCAGGAGGCCCCACCGCCAGAGCCCACCGGCGACGCCATGCTCCCGTTGCGCAGGCGCCTCGAGCGGCCAGCCTCCCGACATCCAGGGTCGAGCGGCAGAGGGGCACGTGGCCGAAGGACACCACTCCTTCCCTTCGTGCGCTGCTGAGGTGGGAGTACTACTTGGCAGAAGAAGGGAAAAGAAGAGGTAGGTGGAAGGAAACGACAGCCCCTCGCTCGCCCTCCTATCTGTTGGCGGTGTAGTGGGAGCGCCAAATAAAAGTTTTACATTCATCGGATGAAAAGTAAATTTAGGGGACACGACTAGAAACGATTTTTGTCTTCGACGTCCCATATAGCGTTTCGGGAGCCTTTGGCGACACTAGTAGAGATGCCTCTAAGACATGAGTATAAACGAAATAAAAAAGGGTAAATCTAAGACTATGCCAGGTTGACATTGTGCTACCAGCAAATGCATTTCATGTCACTTCATATAACATCTCATCCCAACAAAGACATTACAAATAGGAGCTAGCCTAGAGTGTTGCGCGATTTGACCCTAGACTAGAGGTTTCGGCTCGGACGGGTTCTTCACTTCTTCCTGTCACGCGAGCCCCCGCCAGGCCTCGCGGCGGCAGCCGCCCGCACGGACAGCGCGAGCACGTCCAGATCCGACGGCTCCGTCCTCCTAGACATTGCCGCCGGCTCCCGCCGCGCGACGTGCCTCCCGTAGTCGTCTTCCTGCTCCTCGTCCCCGTCTTCTTCGCCGTTCTCCTCGCCTTCGTCCTCCTCGTCCCCATCCTCGCGCGACCTCTTCTTGCTCCCGATCGAGACGCCGAACAGCATCGGCTTCCCGCCGGGCCTGCCGTCCTCTCCGTCCTCCTCCCCGCCGCCGTGGTCGTGCAGCGAGACGAGGTGGCGCACGCCGTCGCAGACGCGCCGCGCGCGCGCGAGCTCCCGCGTCAGCCTCGCGTTCTCGCGCCGCAGCCACGCGTTCTCCTCCTCCAGCTCGGCCATCGCGCCGCTCGCCCCCGCAGCCGGCCCGGGCGGCGGCGACGAGGAGACCGCGGGGTCCCCGCCGGAGCTCGTCGTCGTGGACGAGATCGGTATCGCCGTCGGTATCATAGCCGGCGCCGGCGGCATGGACACGACGCCGGTCCCCTTCCGCCTCTGTATCGCTCCCAGCAGGCGCTTCTCCCCTCTCCTGAAGCAATCGTTGGCAAACTCCCATCGATCGAGTCCGACCTTTCTGAATCCCTGCGCAAACAAACACTGGATCTTCGTAATCTGGATCTGGCAATCCAAGTAACAGGAGAGGAGGCAGAGAGACGCACGTACGTAGGTGTTGAGCTGCCGGACGAAGGAGGCGAAGTTGCTGTGCTTGAAATTCTTGGGGAGGAGGTCGCGCTCGAACTCGGCGCGCTGCCACACCACGAACGCCGTGCCGGACTCGTTCCAGGAGATGGTGTCGTCCGTTGCCGGGTCGTCCACCATCGCGTACGTCTTGATGAGGAACGGCGGCGCCGGCGGCGACGCCATTAATCAGCAGTTTGGTTGGTTGGTTAGGAGTGGTGGCTCTGGTGGTGCTCGATGCGAGATTGGAGGTTGCGGCTCAGAAGGAAGGAATGGTCTAGAGATGGGGATTTTGTGATGGGTAGGTTTCGGATGGGGGCGAGAAGCATCCAGCTGGTT
Organism: Dactylis glomerata; assembly: GCA_007115705.1. Taxonomy (NCBI): domain Eukaryota; kingdom Viridiplantae; phylum Streptophyta; class Magnoliopsida; order Poales; family Poaceae; genus Dactylis; species Dactylis glomerata. The sequence continues at coordinate 2,797,896 of QXEO01000523.1, read as the reverse complement.
CTGGAAGGTTCCGTGCCTTTTTGTTCGGGCCACGTGGTGCTGTTTCTAGAACGGCGGAGACGGGCTGAGCTGTTGCTTTGGAGAAGACGGGCTGAGATACGGCCTTGCAGCAGCCCAATTACCCAATTATTTTAATTTTATCTTTTGATGAAAAAAGTACTCCCTCCGTTTCAAAATATAAGATGTTTTAGGTTTGTGAAGTAAATGTATCTAGACATCTTTTAGTGTGTATATTCGAGTGAACCTACACACTAAAAGATGTCTAGATATAATTGCTTCACAAAGCTAAAACATCTTATATTTTGAAACGGAGGGAGTAATTAATAGTGAAGCAGGTCAAGAGGAAGACGACGGATAGAAAGAGGAAAACATGGCACAGTTGACCTTGAAGGGAAGCTAAAATCTAGCGTGGATATGGCAAATTCATGGCAGTGCGAATGTATATGTAGATGTAGGAGAGGCGAGGAGAGATAGTGGCCTTTGGGGTGGCGACCACGGATTACGACATAGTGGTGATGTCGGTTTACGGTGGGTAGAGGTTTGTCGGCCCGTGTAATACAACCTAGAAGGGGTTGGTCTGCCTTGTAAATCAGGGCAACCGTCTTGGGCGATGATGCCACATCCAGTTAGTGCAATGTTGCGGTTTACGTGCAAGTGAATGTCACCACCTCGATGATGAAGTGACATGGAGTAAGGGTGGAGGTCCAGGAATTGTTACTTGTTTCTTGTTGGTCTTGTGTCACGTGGATGACAAGGTTTAAGCCATTGTTTGTGAGTTTAATTATAAACCAGATCAATTGCCAGACCTTGTGATTTTCTGAGTTCCAAATGGAAAAATAAATTATCTATGATATCTATGGTTTTATGAGATATGTTAGTAGACAATATGTATGTAGACAATGAAAAAGTAGCCAATATGTGGAGATCCAACAACCTTCTCTTTCTTTTGAGACTCAAATCTTTATTGTTACTCTGTTGTGCAGAGGCTGAAACATGTGGATATCCAACCTATAGTTGACATTTGCTTTTTTCTTCTTCGGAACACAGGGCATTTGCTACTAGCAGTAGGCATTTGACTGCAATACAAACCTCGGACTACTCCAAGTTCGTGTGTCGGGCCCTCATCTGGGCCGGGCCCTGGCCCAGAACGCGCGCGAGCTCCAGCACCACCATCTCGAACAGCACAAACATGGCCCCCTCGTACAGGCTCCCCATCGGCAGCTTCGCCTGCGCTGCCGCCGCGCCGTCATCCTCGTCGTCGGCCATGGTCTGCGCGGGGAGGTGGGCTACCACGTCGGCCTGGCGCCCCGGGAACTCCCCGTCCGGCCGAGCGGTGAGCAGCACGACGCGCGCGTCAGCACCGCGCGCCACGCCGCAGATGGCGTCGACGGTGGAGAACGCGCCCGGCCCAGCGGAGGCGAGGAGGAGGTCTCCCGATAGGGCGGGAGGCGCCGTGACGTCTCCGACGCAGTGCGCCGGGAGGCCGAGGTGCGCGAGGCGCATGCAGAGGGCGCGCATCATGAGGCCCTCGCGCCCGACGCCGTGCACGAACACGCGGCCGCCCCGGGAGGCCGCGGCGGCGAGCTCGGAGACGAGGACGGAGCGAGCCGGCGGGTGCGCGGAGGGCGCGGAGAAGACGGACGCGATCTGGGCGCAGATGGCGGAGGCGTCGGCCGCTGGCGCCGAGGAGGCGCTGTCAACGCCGCTCATCTTATCCGAAGCTCCCGTCGAGTGGAGGAGCAGTGACTGACGCTTTCGCTTTGATCTACAGTTTTTTATGGGAGCAAATAATAATAATAGCTCGCACATGCACCCACGTCAAAGTAGTACTATTCACATGAACAGTATACAGCCATGAACAGTACCTCACCTTTCTATGACTGTTGGATTTTGATCAAACGGTCAAACAAACATCAAAATATTGTCCTATAACAGTAAATGCAGTAATTTATACTTGATTCTTTTACAGTTGGTCAAACAAACATCAAAATATTGTCCTATAACAGTAAAAACAGTAATTTATATTTGATTCTTTTACATATATTTTCCAATGATTTTCTTGCATAACTTTTTTCTACAAATCTTTAGCCTAAGGACTAATTTCTCTATGATAATTGATCAATATAGATGGTTAAATAATGATGTATAATTTTTGACTATAAATTTTGCAATTTTTTATATAATTATTGCTCAATTTCTATTAGTTTTCCGGCACAACATGAACAGTGCATGCTACAACAATTTTTCCCGATGATCTTCTCAAAGTAATATCCCGGTGCATATCTTTGGCTCAAGCGCAATTCGATTTTCTAGCAGTAATTGCTTTACAGATCTTTAGCTCAAATAATAATTTTTTCGTGTTAATTATTCAATAGTAATTCTTTAATTATGATAACTGGTTAACAGTCTCAGTTTCTCCAACAATAATTTGCAAGTAATATTTTGACATGAATCTTTAGTGTCAACATTGATTCGCCGATAGTAATTATCAAACAGTTATTTTAAGCGACACGTAATTCATTGACACTAATTTCCCAGATGGTGCATGGACAATAATCTTTACCTGTAATTCTTCAATTTCTAAACAATTATTTCCGGCAATAGTTTGTGATCGTTCTACATGCATCGTTTGGCGCCTCTTTAATATCTGGAAATAAAACTGCCTACTTTAGACAATTGTTGTATCTTTTGTTGCCTATTTATTTAAAATAAATACTAATGCCTATTTTTGCTTCATCTTTCGACATCCCTTCTATTTGGAAAAATACTACTTCCTTCTTCTGTGGTGACTTCAACAAAAAATACTCCAACCTTCATCACCTCTTTTACCGAGGGAAAATACTACAGCCTCACCTTTAGAAAATATACTTTCTCCATCGTCCGTCTCTTTTCTTCCCGAGAAAATACTAATGTATTTTTCCTATATTAATCCTGGAAAAATATACTTTCTCCATCATCTGCCAGTAAATGCAGTAATTTATACTTGATTCATTTACAGTTATATTCCCAATTCAGTATATACAGTTCTCCCGCTACCATATATTTTCCAGTGATTTTCTTGCATAACTTTTTGCTACAAATCTTTAGCCTAAGGAGTAATTTCTCTATGATAATTGCTCAATATTAATGGTTAAATAATGACGTATAATTTTTTACTATAAATTTTGCTAATTTTTATATAATTATTGCTCAATTTCCAATTAGTTTTCCGGCACAACATGAACAGTGCATGCTACAACAGTTTTTCCCGGTGATCTTTTCAAACTAATATCCCGGTGCATATCTTTGCTCAAGCGCAATTCGATTTTCTAGCAGTAATTGCTTTACAGATCTTTAGCTCAAATAATAATTTTCTACGTTAATTATTCAATAGTAATTATTTAATTATGGTAATTGGTTAACAGTCTCAGTTTCTCCAACAATAATTTGCAAGTAATATTTTGACAGAAATCTTTAGTGTCAACATTGATTCGCCTATTTTTGCTTCATCTTTCGACATCCCTTCTATTTGGAAAAATACTACTTCCCTCTTCTGTGGTGACTTCAACAAAAAATACTCCAACGTTCATCACCTCTTTTACCGACGGAAAATATTACAGCCTCACCTTTGGAAAATATACTTTCTCCATCGTCCGCCTCTTTTCTTCCCGAGAAAATACTAATGTATTTTTCCTATAGTAATCCTGGAAAAATATACTTGCTCCATCATCTGCCGTCTCTTTAAGCTAGGAGAAATAGTGATGTATTCTGTTATAGAAATTTTGAAAATAAGAACTATTCTACTCTCTGATGCCTATTTTTTCCGAGAAAATGGATCGGAGAAGCATTTAGAAGGGGCGAGGCCTTCAATTTCTTTTGAGACCTCTGTACGATCATGAAAAAACTTGCTCCGCCACCTGTCACGTCATTAAGCCGGTGCACAGTGTCCTTACTCTAGGCATTGCAACTGCAGATATACCGCTACCATCATACTATTCTCTCCGTTTTACATTATGACAGGACCAACCAATGATTTTTGTCCATACTACCCTCCTTTTTAATTGTACCACGAATATTACATGTGCGGTGATAAAAAATTGAGCAATGGCTGCAAATACCACTTTATGGTACTTTAATCGTGCTTAGACACTACCACTGTTGTTGTACTTCAACAGCTTAGATATTGTTGTATTCTACAATACTTTAACAAATAATCTAAATGTCACGCGCCGCGCCAAGCTTCCTAGTCTTTCTAATGACATCAAGGAATGGCGAAGTAGAAGTACTGGCTTGCTTGGTGCTGTCCTAGGAGAGATATAACAAATTGTTCTGTCATTTTGGTTGAATCCTTCTCGCAGAGATTGCATAGGATCTAGGAAAGTCCTTCTCACAGAACTAATTCGGAGTCCTGTTATGGAACCAAATATACCAGGTAGCTCTGGTTCTTGTAGTACCACAACTTGCAAAAGGAGCACCGGGTAGAAAGCAAATATGTACAAATCCACACTTTTTTTTATAGAACATGCAGAAAATCACTCTGGAGCTGACATGTGATCGTTGAAATTTTTGAAGTCTTACACATTTCAACTTGGTGCTGCCTCCTGTCAGTGTGTGAAGAAAAAAATAAAACTACATGCGCAGAAATAGGATACACGCACGGTCTAATCCTGCAGAGCTTCAAGTGAATACCACTCCAGTCTCCAACCAACAATCATTGGTGCTATACTTTATTAGGCTGTCTTGTAATCTTACTAGTTGAATACCCGTGCGTTGCTATAGTTTCTTAAAAAAAATACTCCCTCCGATCACTAATATCTGTCTTCAACATAATGAATCTAGATACCTTTTAGTATCTAATTTGTCCTTATGTTGCTACCACTTCCACGTAAGATCAAAAACAGGTATTAGTGGTCGGAGAAGTAGCAAATTTATCCTTACGTTGCAACGGGTCAATTTTTACTCATTTATTATCACAAAGATTATTAGGCTCGAATTTTGAAAATGTACTTTCACTTATCTCATATAGGATCAAACAATTATATACGTGTGTATGGCAAAAAAGATATTTGCAAGATCCATCTACCATAAGTTGATAATATAAGATTGGGCACACTATAGTCCTTATGTTTGTACTTACAGACCTGAAAATGCTGCAACATTAGTAGGTAGAGATTCTTTTTCAACTGAAGGCTATGACTTTAAACTAAAGGTTTACCAATGTTCATATCTCCAATTCCACATTATAAGGCATAATACTAACATGAGAAAATTGATAAATGAGACATCTCATCATTAGTATGATGGAGTTTTAGACATATCTTGACTGAAATCTGGCTTGTTCCATCTGTACAAAATTCACACAACTACAACAATCACCTAACAATACCTACAACAGTCAACATAGCAGCTATTAATCAGCAGCACAACATAGTCTAATCCTTGTAGCAATTAATCCTGAATACCAGTCAATTCATTCTTCTCTCTCGAATCAGCTAAGAACATAATCTGTGGGTATGCTTAAAGTCCCCAAGTCAGATAATTAATTTGGTCGTTGTACTCTAAAGGTTACAAACTGATGCAACATCTAGCAGTTTTCAATATCCCTAAAAAAAGATTTAGCCAATCTATGGTGCAGCGTACCCCGATCTGATTTTCCACTCTCTCAAGCTCTCTCCATTCCCAATCTCTCTCACTCCTACATACGATCTGCTTTTTCCCTCTCTCAAGCTCTCTCTATTCCCAATCTCTCCCACTCTCCTACATAGGATAGGACAATCGGGAAGTGAAACACCCCAACTATGAATCCACTAATCTGGAATATTCATTAGCAAGTAGCAGTATCATTCAAGTAGGTACGTACGAATTATCTAGGTAGATCGAGATGCATCCGAGTTGCAGAGTGGCCATCATGGATTTGGCACCGAGCTCCCCACCGGCGCGCGCGGCTTGCGAGTGAAGGCCGCCGGTGCCGCGAGTTAGGGCTGCGTGCGGTGGTTTTGCCAGGGGGCGACCTAGCCGGCGTGCAGGAAGTTCGAGGTAAGAGAGATGCAAGCACGCAAGGGGATCACCCCACGCCGCTTTCGCTCCTTTGCTTTCGGCCATCTCAGATGTGCCACCGCGATTAGATGAGAGAGAGGACAGGGGAGCCTGCGGTGATGTGAACCGTTATTTGACTTACCAGTGGCATTGGTGGGTAATTTTATGATGGGATGAAAGCGTACTTTTGGTGAACGGAAACGTATTTTGCGACCGCCACGGACTATACCTCTAGCAATATTATTAGTAGAGATATTTGCTGAACTTGCCAAGGCAGGGGAACGAGATCCTCTAATGTACTTGTCAATACTGCAGAGGGAGGTAAATGAATTCCACGGAAACTCATCGCGAGTCGGCCCAAAGCCCAGCTCAACAAAGGAAAAAAAAGGGAGCGCTCTGTCTCCGGAACAGAGGAAAGGGCGCCAAACATAGTATTAACTAAAGCTATAAGCTTGAGGATGACCCACGCTGGTGAGGCTACTCCCGACAGAAACGTTCATAGCTGTTCGATACGGAGCATAAGTCATCCGGTTCGTTCACTATCGCTGGTAAAATAGAATTTTTGTTACCGCGTGCCCCAGCTTATTTGGATGGAAACATCACCAGTCCTCGATCTTAGGCCACCAGACAGCGAGCAATTGCTCCCAATACACTGTAAAAGAAAATAATTGTGGTAAAGTCCCGCGGGTGGTACTATTTCTATGCCATATCCTTCCAGTCCCCGTCGCCGCCCTCGCTGCACCATGGATCCAATCCCACCTCCTCAACTGTCCCTGTATGGTGGAGCTGACGAAAACATTGGCACCACCTTCACAGCTCGCAGGAGGTAGGAGACAGGGAGGCGGCGTCATCTCAACACCGAGCCTCCGCACCATCGATTGCCATCTCGCGGCGCCAGAGCGGAGCCGCCCCATCTCCCTCGAAAACACGGCGGAAGACTCGGAGAAGCCGCCACGCTGCTGGAGCTGGTGTACCCGGTGCTCGGCCGCGAGGACAGAGCTGGGGGAGGACCAGGCGGCGTGGGGATCCCATGGAGTCAAGCAGGAGCAAGAGGTGAGAGCAGGTCATACGGCGGCACGTGCGGCTGCCGGTCTGGGATGCAGCTGGAGGTGCGGGGTTCTGCCGGCAGTACGGGATGCAGGGCAGCGTACTAGGAGGAAGATTGGGGCAGCGCTAGGGGTCGGGCCAGGGTTGAGGCGGCGTGTAGAAACATGAGGGAGGTCGGAGGGAGCAAGGAGGAGGAGAGGATCTCGGGCGGGCGCATGACAGAGAGAATCGAGGGGAGGAGGAAGGATGGGGAATTGGGGATCAAGGGGGTGGGAGGTTGACGGGAACGACAGCTGACTTGCGTGGATGCACCATGGGTCCAATCCCAAGTTGCCCCCACAGAAGCTCGCGGGAACGACGGCTGACTTGCGTGGACGCACAGGCACAACCAAGCCCTCCACAAGAGCGGCGATCTGCGGCGACGCCCATATCAGCGGCAATACCCTGCTGGCGCAGCAGCGGAACAAGGTCACTACGCCTAAGGGCCGTTGCGCGTGTGCTCCTGCTTCCGCCTGTTGACATTTTATTCAGCCAAGGACGCAGATCCCGGAGGTTATATCGTACCTAGCTGTTGTATTATTTCTGCACCTTTAGGGCTTCTTTGATTCATAGGATAGGAAAAACGTAGGAATAGGAAAGACATAGAGTTGGACTGTCATGTCTACTTGAATCCTATAGAAAGATGAAGTTGCTTTGATTGTAGCAAAAGAATTTTTCTATGAGGTATGACCTAATGCTTTTCTCCTATAGGATTTACACTACTAGATTCCTATAGGATTATTTCCTATAGAATATATTCCTATGAATCAAATATGTGTGTAGGAAATTTTCCGAGAGGATTTGAATCCTATACAATTCATATGCAAATCCTATGAATCAAAGGAGACCTTAATACTCTGTATGTGCGTCAGTTGCTTAAATTGAAAAAATTCTACTGAGTATGAGGTTTGTGTTCTGCAGCAATATTATCCGTGGCTGCAAGACGCACGGCCAACTCAACAACTGACATTAGCGCATCACTCAACGTCATCGAGCACAGCATCTGATAGGCCATCATCGACAACCAAATCTAAAGGCAGGCTGGACTTCCTTTATTCACCTCTCCCAATGACCACGGATGCACACATACTCTGATAGGTAAGGCGTTTAATTTTGTTGATTAATTTTCATGTCCACTCTGTATAAGTAAATGACCCATGCCACGTAGTAAGATTTCATTGGTTTTTGTATAGACACACATATCTCTATATCATATTTTTAATTTTATCCAGACCAAATTACAACCTGAGTACTATTAATTTGTATTGGTCGGAGGTTTTCAGCAGCCAAAAATTCTCACAAGGTTTCCAGCAGTCAGAGGTTATATTATCATACCATTTTTCCATACTCATTTGACGAAACAGGCTTTCGCCCCGCTATATTAATATAGCAATCACCACAACGATACAAGAGTTTGAACCAACGAAAATGCTGGAGCAACAGCAAAAACATGCCCAAAAGAAAAGAAATGAAGGTAACAGTGAATCAACTAAGTGATAAAGACCCGCAACCGCTGCGCCCTCCGACTTGTCCCGCCACGCTCCAAGTGCCCCGAAGTGCCTAGAGCCAAGCAGCCCCTTCAAGAAGGGAAGCACCGTCAGCACGGTGCTGCTGCCCGGACCAGATTGGTCCTAGGGTTTCCCCCGGCACGCAGAGTATAGTAGACCGAGGCTTCCCAAGACGCCCTTCAGGAAGGAATGGTGCCACCAATGGCGGCACCACGTCCGGGTCGGACAAGCCGACAGAGATTTCTCCCGACCCCTATCCACAAAAAACCCTAGCACATCGGAGCACCACCACCAAACTTCGTCGCCCACTAGCACGCGCCACCACGGTCTTGAAGTCACCATCACCGTCTCTTCGTGGACAATAGCGTGTGGCCTAAAAGATAGAGACAAACGACAACGTCGCAACAGGGACAGTAGCGCCAGCCGTGCGCGAGGAACCCACCTCCACCGCCGCCTCTCGGCGGTCGTCGACCGGACAGAGCGGCAGGAGCACACCAGGCCCAAACTGGCCCGGCCGAACCCAAACGGGCCCATAAAGCTCCGCCAACCCTGCTGCAACCGCACGCCACACCGCCGTCCCTGGTACCGACGAGCCGTCGCCGCCACCTCCAGGAGGCTCCGCAGACCTGATATGATGGTATGATACTATTTTGTATTGGTCGCTGGCCAGTTCAATGTATTGGTCGCTGGCCACCTCCAGGAGAACGGACTTCTGGTTCCATGCTCATTTAGCCAATCCATTGTATGGAGACACTATTTTGTATTGGTCGCTGGCCAGTTCAATGTGTCCAGCCATTCACAACCTGATATGATGGTATGATACTTGTCAGTCCGTTCTCCTAACTGTACGCCGGTCCGACAGTGGTCGATGACTACAATAGCAGCAAGAAGAGAGGCGGCACTGTCTAGAGACGTTAAGGCAGTTGCATCAAACGACTCAGCCTCTGGCCTCACCTAGCACCATGGGTCTTTCACCGATTCCCTAGCCTTTGAAGAACCTTATTTGTCCCCAAGAAGGTATAGCTTCGGGTTTGCGATGCTTCGTTTAATTTTATGGTTTGTTGTTTTTCAAACGTTAAGTTGGTCGGTTAATCTGCTATTGTTGGAATGTCAAATCTAAGATAGCAAAGGCTTAACTTTGAATGAATAGCTACTAATCTTGGCATTTGTCAGTTTGAGTTTGTGATGGTTTGGCTCTTGGCAATATTGTGCAATCTTGTAAGTTAAAATATTTATCCTATTTGAAAATTCTAGGCTCGATAGTTTGTCCCAGTAGTGGATCTTAATTTTAGCAAGCTTACTATGTCATAGTGCATTTTTCGCATCTCCTTAGTGGGCTATGTATGGTATGGTTGCTTTAAGTAACCAGAAGTCCAAAACTACAAAGAACCGCTGCTACCGTGGGTATTTTAAAGAGCTTGGTAGCTAAGTTTTTGGTGCATGGTGATATATCTATATGGTCCTTGAGCAATAATAATTGAGCCCTGATCATATTTTAGTGTACAAATGATTATCTTAGTTTCTTACGATGATTTAAAATCTTGAAATATTTTTGAGCATGTAGATATATGATGATATGCCTATAGTTTTGATCTTTACCCTTAATCAGTTTTTGCAACATTGTGGTACTCTAGGTGAAATTCTCCTTCGTTAATGTCTTAGCTCAGGTTTGCTACTTTCGTTGCTGCTATGCCTGGCTGATGGTTGGCCATCAATGTCGATCTACCACCCAATCTCTGTTCATATACTTTTAGGCTATTTCAGCATATTAAACGCAACCTTTCCATCCACTATCACAAGGGTATCTTGATGAAGCTGAAGGCATCAGGACTGATGATTCTCTTTTCAAAGAACCTTTGGTGTATCATTATTCCCTGCAAATCAGGTTGTCCTCGCTAGCAAAAGAAATCATTGTTTTTTAGGTACAATGACAATTTGGCGAATGAGCAACACTATTTTTGATTGTCTTCTTAGCTTGATTAGAGATCGGTGGTGTAATCTGAACATATATCCATATCCATTTATGTGAAGAAGGTTGAGATTATCAAACTAACGCTGATCCTAGAGTAATTACCTAAAATTGTAAGCTTGGTAGTGACCCCATGTGCTGAGGCCATCCTGATGCGTGTGTTTACCGCCGTCAGATCTTCACCTTAGATGTCTAGGTCGTCAGTTTGGTCTGGACGGTATTGTCTCTTCTTTGGCTATGGGCTATTGTCGCTTAGTGTCTTAGTTGTGCTGTCAGGTCACTTCATAGCGTCATGCTACTTCAGATTAGTATTGTGATTGAGTTTGCTACGTAGTCTATCAAAAACAATTATCTGCTTGAATGACCATAATCCTGTAATTTGTTTAATTAAGACGAGTTGTTTGCTTAGCCCATGGATTCATTTGCATGAACAATTTTCTTTATCTCTTTCATTACATTTTATATATTTATTTTTGTACAATTAGCACCCACATTTCGTTTCTTATTCTGGATACTGCTAATGTGTTAGTGCTTATTTACTTGCTTTTTGACGCTTTTTTTTCTTCATTTTCCAGCCCTTGGGACGACAAGTTCAATGCTTTGATTGGCTTACCTCTTATCTTGGATGCAATTTTTTAGTGTTTAAACTTTAGAGCAAAGTATTGCTGCCTAGATAATAATAGCTCTTGATAAATGGCATCCATAATAATATTTTTTGATAAAATACTACCGGCTCCAATATATAGAACTAAGCAGAGCTCAAACTAAGAAACAATACATCAATAGAGCAGATAGAACACACAATGCAACAACGCTAGAAGGGCCGGGCGAAGCCGGCCTATCCGTCTAGTACAAAGAAAAGCCAGGAGAGAAGGGGATCACCAGGACCTGGAGGAGTTCAGGCACTGCTCTGCTTGGTCATTCCCAGGTAAATCTCAGTTGCCCGATTTTCTCCCTTTCTCATTCTTCTGTCTCCCACACGATGAAAATCACCTGAGAAATCTCCTCTTCCATCTCTATTTCTTTCATAGTTTCTTCTTCCATGGACAAACAGAGAAATTGATCAAATTCAACCAATTACTCCCATGAGAAATAGGGGAGTTGATCAATTACATCCAAAGTAGATCAGCGATTGAGCTCCACGTCGTGCCAAACAAATTCTAACTCATGTGATTTTCGTCATGTGGGAGACGGAAGAATGAGAAAGGGAGAAAATCGGTCAACTGAGATTTAGCTAGGAATGACGAAGCAGAGCAGCGCGTGAACTTCCTGGCGATCTCCTTCTCTCCCGGCGTTTCTTTCTATGCAGCGACAGTAAAAGGACCACACCCGTAGGATGCCTAGCAAGTGGCCCAGTAGCAGCGAGGGTCATGCACTCATGCGGAACTAGGGGTGAAAACGGAGCGGATACGGACGAATAGCAGTGAAACCGCATTCGTTACCATATTTTTTTCAGATTCAGAATTGGAGCGGATAATGTGCGGATACGAATACGGAATCGGAGTCTTTCGGTAATGAATACGGACCGAATATGAAGTGAATACGGTTCGGTTGCGGATAAACATTTTGTCGGATCTATCATTAATAATAAAGTAAAATTTGTTTGTAAAATTTTCTACATACGTAAATATATATTCATATAAAATTAGCTTGTGCCTTGCATGGTGTGGTTTGTCTACCATAAGACAAAATGTATAACTTTATTTTATCTTATCTCTCTAGTCACATACTCAATAACTCATTACCGGATATTTTTGTCGGATATTATCCAGATATAACCGTAAAATACAGTATATCTTTGGATACGATCGGATAATAGTAAAACCATATCCTTTTCTGTTTCCATTAATCACTAGCCGTATCCGTGACCGTATCCGGCAACTATCCGATCGAATCCGTTTTTGCCTTCCGTAAGCCTTCGGTCGGTCGGTCGGTCGGAAATAATCCGTTCCGTTTTCACCCCTATGCGGAACAATGAGCGGCCAGTGTCCTCAGCGCGCTGGGTGACCACCAAGCTTAAAGCTCAGGTTAATACTCTGTTTGGCGCCCTTGAGACAGAGCGCTCCCTTTTTTTTCCCTTTGTTGAGCTAGGCTTTGGGCCGACTCGCGCTGTGCTACCGTTAGATGCAAAACGAACGAACGAAATTCATTTACGTCCCTCTGCAGTATTGACGAGTAAGTCAGAGGATACATCCGTGCTGAGCCTCTGGGAGGAGGACAAAGTTGCTGGACGCGCCGCCGGAGCGACGCTGCGCCACAAAACCCTAAAAAAGCAGGTTTTGAGAGCTGCCACTCAGCGGCGGACCTTGATCAAAATTGTTGGAGGGGCAAAAAGACATTAGATCTAAGTTGAGGGGGCTAATTTGAATTATTTTGCTTTTTGCATGGTGAAAAATGGTATATACATAGTAGTATTGTGCAAATTGTAAATTACTTGGGGGGGCCATGGCCCTTTTTCTCTCTACTAAGGTCCGCCAGTGCTGCCACTATTTGTTATAATACGCTATTTTTCTTCATTGCTTTACCAATATACTTCATCAAACTGCAATCTGTCTAAAAGTATATATAATTTCTATCTTGCTCAAACAATTTAAACTGTTTTTTTCCAAGAAGGAACATGTATAGACCCATAGTCAATATCACATAAGCATTTGCCAAAAAGCAAATGGGGTATCACATTAGCAATAGACTTGGCTTCCATTGTCACTCAATGGACGACAGCACTTGAATCACTTGCATGCGTTTTATGACATATAATGGTATCAATTTCAGACCTATTTAAGCAAACGCCACAAGTTGTATCTCCAAAAAACAGCCCATCCAGTTATGTATAAACATTAAAAGAGCAGAAGTTGGGCTCTACTCAATTAAGAGCCAAGCGTCAGGGTCACATTCAAATTCATGTTTTCTTGTCTTTCCCCATCTCAGAACCTCAGCCTCCCTGCAACACACACATACCAACATAAGCGCTCTATTTGGCTATCCAATTAACATACTGGAATTTTGCCACATTTTCTTGCTCAAGGTTTTTGTTGCTAAATGTGCATACCGCAGTCACTGGAATTTTACCTCGGGGTCAACTTCATCAGCTTTGCAATCTCCAGCTTCTTTTGAGCGTACATCGCCATGCGTTTTATGACATATAAGTATGGTATCAATTTCAGACCTATTTAAGCAAACGCCACAAGTTGTATCTCCAAAAAACAGCCCATCCAGTTATGTATAAACATTAAAAGAGCAGAAGTTGGGCTCTACTCAATTAAGAGCCAAGCGTCAGGGTCATATTCAAATTCATGTTTTCTTGTCTTTCCCCATCTCAGAACCTCAGCCTCACTGCAACACACACGTACCACCATAAGCGCTCTATTTGGCTATCCAATTAACATACTGGAATTTTGCCACATTTTCTTGCTCAAGGTTTTTGTTGCTAAATGTGCATACCGCAGTCACTGGAATTTTACCTCGGGGTCAACTTCATCAGCTTTGCAATCTCCAGCTTCTTTTGAGCGTACATCGCCATGTTCTTTGGTTTAACCTGAAAAAGGGGTAAAGTTAGAGCTATTATCGTGATATATTCATGCAGAGGTTATGAGGATTCATTACCTTACTGAAAACTATTTTTCTCAAAAGAACCAAAGCTTCATTCTCTTCAGTCTAAAATAGCACACAACAGTGACAGAAATGCTAGTAACACCATATCACAGTCATATATATGTTAGGTTAAATGTAAAACGTCCTGCTTACATTCTCTGTAATGCCACACTTACGTGTGAGGAATCCAAACTGGAAAAAACCCAGAAGAAATTAGAAATGGCAATATATTGCATAATCATCATTATAACTTCATTAGGCGTGTCTATAAACTTGTGGAACAACTCAAGGTTAAGAGAGCAACTTGCCTTCTGTTCATATAAAGAAATGGACCTCGCCTTCATTTCAGCGCTCATTCCCTCAAATTGTAAACCAAATTTGTCCATTTCATATGCTTCCTGCACGGCATCTCTCAAACTTCCCTGTAATGTCCGCGTAATAGTAAGAAATGTGTTGAACTTCAAACGAAGGCCACTAATGGTTTAGTATGCAAAACATTTGATGTAGTACGTGGCTAACCTTTTTGAAAGCATTAATCTTCCAAACCTCAAAATAAAAAAGAGACAAAACCTCGAGGACCTTATCCTCACGCAGCTCAGCTATGTACTCCTGAACCAAATGGATATAACTACAGACAACCCCAGTAATGAATAGCAACTAAATTAAAAGCACGAGAATATCTTACCTGAAATGCCATACTAACTAAAATAGCACTCAGATTGGTAAAGCGTGATGCAATCCGCAAAGCTTGCCTCGCTGCTCTAGTACCCATCTCTATCCACTGAAGTGCAAGTTAATCATCATGGTACTGCACCATCCATGCGTATATAACTAATATACCTGTATTTCCTGGATTTCAGTGGGACATACATACCTTCTCAGAATTATCATCAAGATCCACATGATCTTTAATCCACTGTTACAAGATAGAAGCCTATCAGCATAAAGTTAATCTAGCCACAAGAATTATTTTAAATTCCATTAGATTGGTCACAGGATGAGTACCTTGACTTTGCTTGATAGTTCTCCATAAAACTTGACATAATCATCATCAACTTCATATGTACGATAATATGTGTGGTAGTCCTCCCAATAGATGTATAGACTGTCAAAACTATCACGCGACTAGAAAAAGGAGAAGAATTAGATGGATGGATTACAGAAAATGATGGACACTCTTTGAAAGTTAAGCGACACATTCAAGTTTCAAGTGAAATATGTACTTGGCTGATAATCAAACACTACATAATTCTGATTTGTATAATCTTGCAATCAGAGAATAGGGAACCACTATCGATTCACTGAGCTCTGGCTTGAAGCGTAAAATGATTACCAGCTTAGTTAAGGTTTTACATAAACAACAAGGCCTGCATTACATATGTCTTGGTTACCCAAAAATGCTTTCGGTTCACAGCTATACACAGAATAAGACATAAACACATACTCTTACTGTTTGAAAGTACACTCGTGCATGCAAAAGGATACTGTTTTTCTTTCTGGTGAGAACTAGCATGCTAGAAATGCTACCATGTAATTAAGTGGCCTCTAAGTTGTCAACCCATAGTGCGAGAACGACAGGACCTAACTTAAAAGAAATTGAAGCGTCAACTAGTTTCAACAGCCAAAAAACTACAAGCACAAATTCAGCTGTCCCACAGCTGACAATAAATTTGAAAAGAGCAATGTTGGTGGCAAACAAATCAGACAACATAGCCTGGAACACTCCCTGAAATCCCTGAAAGCTTGACAGTTTCACCTTCTCATGATCTAGAACTCAGCATCACATCGGCTGTGTTGTTAAAAGCACAATAATTTAATGTCATAAACATATTTAGTGTGATGATTCCAATTATAACATTTTGCGTCGAAATATAGTGCATCAGAGCAAAACAAAGCATGGTCAGATCGAGCTATTCACGGCAGGGAATATGGGACGAAGTCTAACAATCACCATCTACAATATGTACTCCCTCTGTTCCATAAAACAGAGGGAGTATATATACATATATAGAAAGATAACCAAACTAGACAACCGAATGAATCACATAGACAGAAAACTTACACCATTAAAAACGAGAAGCCGTTGGTAGTCATCGAATTCAGCAACGCGACTGTCTTCACGATGGAAGCACCCCTCAAAACTATGATGGCTCTCTAAATGTAAAAAGTAACTGTTTTCCTGAAGTTCCTCCACAGAGTAATCTTCTGGATTCTTAAGCTCACGTGCCAATTCCGGCTCCGCAACATTCTATACATAGATTAACAAAATCACAATACAAAATCACTTAGACAAACAAAACCAGAGGACTACATAAAAGAAATCACATACATGCAGATATTGAAAAGGACATCTAATGTAGCATAGGTACCTTGTAATAAGCTATTCGATAACGTGCAAGACGCAACTTCAAATCTTCCTGTTCCTCAGATGTCATCGTAGAGCGGGTGTAGATAGGAGGAATGTCGGGAGCTAAACAATTTGTGTATTTGGCGGCATCGTCCAGGCTAATAACTACTTCCGGCCCCCAAATCTCTTCTTCGTTTTCTTGTCGTTCCGGGTCTGAACTCACCGGCGGCAGATCGTTATCTTGGATGATGCTCTCCATGTCTGTCTCGGGAGAAATCGGGTCTTGATGATCCTGGGCAGTGGCAGCAGGAGCATTGGAAGATGATGGGGGGAGGTACTTGCGGCGCCTCTTCTCGCCCATCCACGCCCTGTTTGTTCCATCTCCATCATCGCCCACTGGACCATACTGGACGGGCTTCTCGTGCAGCATCTCGGTCGAACGATATGTTTCCCACGCTTATCCGGAAGCAATCGGCAGCGAGCTGGAGGCCGAGTTCGACATGCTCGGATGCGATCTGGACAGCGGCGAGACGGTGGGCGAGGTCGAACTGGGCGGCGGAGAGGCGGGATGGACTGGCCCATTAAGTCGCTTTTTAATGTTACTTTTCTTCTTCTTCTTTTTTCTTTTTTTTTCTTTTTCAGTTTCCTATTTTATGTTTTTAAAAAGGCTCAGATTTTTATAATTTGTTTCATGATTTCAAGAAATGTTCACTTTTTTTAAAAAATCTTGATTTTTGAAAAATATTGACTCGTTTTTAACAAATTGTTCATGAATTTGATTTTTGGTTCATGAATTTCGAAAAATGGATCTTGATTTTTTAAAAGAAGTTCATAATTTATTTAAAATTTTACGCAAATGTGTTGCAGATGAGATTTTTCTAGTTACACATAGATTAAAGGTGATTTTTTAAGTTACACATAAGTTACAAGTAAGATTTTCCAAATTGCACATGGGTTGCAATTGATAATTTTTACAGATGGGCTGCAACTAATATTTTTCCTAATTGCACAAGGGTTGCAATTGAGAGTTTTTTTAGTTATAAATGGGTTGCAACTAAGAGTTTTTTAGTTACACCTAGGTTGCAACTCAAATTTTAGACCAAGATCGTTACATATAAAACCTGTCAGCACAATATATGATATAGAAGACCCAACGAGCCAACAACAGAAAGAGACCATATTCACAGTAGGAAAAAAAAACAAGAGACCATATGTGGTTTTGGTCAGCCAGTTGAGCGACTGGGGTCAAGGTTAACGGAATTGCTGAAAATCATTGGGGCTAACATGGATTAGTTAATTATGAGGATTAGTCCTGCTCTTTTCTTTTAAAGTGGAGATGGATGAGTTAGTAGAGAGATATAAGGCTATGCTAGGGTGAGTTAGATATGCTAGGTGTTAGCATAAATCTAGAACTTGAATTTGGATGGTTGGATTCCGCAGCAGAGTTAAGCTCCGTTTGCCATATATACGTGGTTTTGGTCAGCCAGTCAACCGACTGTGATTTACGAAATTGCTGAAAATCATCGGGACTAACATGAAATACTCCATCCGACCCATATTACTCTTCGCTAATACGGATGTATCTATCACTAAAATGTGGCTAGATACATCTATATTAGCGAAGAGTATTATGGATCGGAGGGAGTAGTAAATTCTCGGCAGAGAGATGTAAGACTATGCTAGGGGTTACGTGAATATTGTACACGCATAGGATGAGCACGCATGAAACATTGCCCGCACTTTCAGGAAAGTGCCGGTAATTAGTCAATCTTTTGCGGCAGTTTTCTCTACAAATAAAGTGATAATTGGAGGTGATGGTCTTAAAACAAACTGTGGTACGTAAAAAAATCGGTGAATCATCATTTTGTACGATAAAGAAACCGGTCGGTAGGTCGTACATCCTCGCTCCGCACACCCCCTCGCGCGTGTGGGCTGGCCCGTTACCGCTTGGCTGGGGGAGAAAATGAGGAGGGCGACCGGAAGAAGATGGCCGGCGAGGGGTGGAGGCGGCGATGTCGCAGCGGCGTGATGACCGGGGAGGGCCGAGCTGGCGACGCCACGAAGCCGCCGACACCGCGGCTGGGATGAGGCTGCCGAAAGAGGGGGGAATCGAAGGATGGCTGAGGAGGTGTGCGGCACCCCATGGCATCCGACCAGGTCGGAGTACAGGAGTTCCCGCCGCCCCGTGCCTCCTCCTTCAGTAGCACCCATTCTCGCCACCCGCCAGCGGGCCTACGTACTTGGGCCTTCTCTCGCGGACGTTGCCGACGGCAGACGTACTAAGGCCATATCCCACAATGGCGCTACCAAGACAACACCGGCTGAATCCAAGGCCCTACCAGCCTCCGCCGCCCCAAATCCCCAGGGAATCCCACACGTGTACGCTAGAATCAGCTAGGCGGACGCGGCCGACCTGGACAATTTTTTTTGCACCGGATCCGGCCGCCACCGCTCCAATCGAAGGCAACGCGGTGGGGGTGTTGATGACGGGATCAGGCATGAAGGCGGGCATCGCGTGTGGCAGGCGGGGATGAGCAAAGGAAGAGATTCGGGATCAGGCCTGGCGGACAGGAAGGGATTAGGGGGCCTGGAGCTCGACAGGGCTAGGAAGGTAGCTGGGTGGACTAGGTGGTGTCGTTGCTGCCTTGCTGGGAAGACAATGAAGTTTTCTGAGTGCTGCTGCTCCTACTGCATCGATACTGCTACTACTAAATTGGATCCTAAACAAACCATTTACACCAATGCACTAATGCAGGGCTCGTGCGAGCCTTCCATTTAAAACACTATTGCACTTGCTGAATATTGGCTCGTACTAAACGTGTAACTTAGTCGATGCTAATGTACATTACTTCCAGATAGGTACCACGTTTTGGGCTGTGTGCATCTTAGTTATGCAGAGATCGGATGTAATACTTAAACTTTAAGTAATAAAGCACTCTTTATAAAAAAAGATAGGCACCACGTGCATTCGAGCATTTATGTTGTGGATCTATTTCTAAAAACTTTGCAAACTCATATTTAATCAGATATTCCTGAAGTATTAGTAGTGTTTTAGGTGTGTAGTGTCCATCTTGCTTTCGGTCTTGGTAAGTAAATTCATTTTCTTGGCGCTGCTTCATTGGGTGCGCCTGCACAATTGTAAAGAAATATGAAGCTACCATGATAGCTGATGTTGAACCTAGGTGTAAACATGAAGACCTACTGTATGGAAGAGGATTGGCATGGATCCAAAATAAGAGCGAGATAGCGGGTGCCAGCAATGTAGGCCCAATAACGTCTGGCCTCATATGCGATGTAAAATTAAACATGTCATGGAGCAGTACCATATGTTCAGTAAACAATACTTCAGCAACTGCTGCTATAAATTAAGATATAAAGTTAACAATGAAACAATTGCACCCCGTTAATCTTAGCTGAAACTACTATGGTCCAACAAAGAAAATCGATTTGCACCAAGCAATTCTTTTGCATGAGCGCTGATGAAAAAATAATCAGATTTGTACTATTCAGTTTTAGACATCTATCTGCCCTAAGACGCAGTGACATCTATGACGTGCAAGGTCAAAAGATTAGTATTCCCTTCTTATAAAATTAAACGACTTAACTTTGTCTAGACATAATATTCTGTATCTCGACGAAGTTAAGTCACTTAATTTGGAACACAAAGAATACTTTGTTACAGCTCAAGGTTAATGCAAAAAGCTCACAAGTACGAGATAATATTTTTTTGAACGGGAGTACGAGACAATATTGACCGTCAGTTCTAGCTATACTACCAATGGATTCAAAAACAGTATCCAACCCGTGCCTCGTCGAGTCATTGACATTTCAATGTATCTCTACTAATAATACGGCTTGAGGTCGTGGTGGTCACAAAACCGTGGTACGTTAAAAAACCGTTTTCGTCCGTCAAAAAGATGTTTCGTGCGTCAGAAAACCGGACATACATCTGGGAAAGAAAAAGACCAGCGACCAAAAAAACGCCCGGAGTCTTCTCCGTTCGCATCTCCTTCCTCGTGTGCGCTGCCAAGCAGGTATAGACTTGGTCTGGGGAAGTGCCATCGCCGAACATAACTCGATGGGGTGCTTCACCATCCGACCGCTACCCCTCGATCTCCACTAGCGGCTCTGCCTCCCTCCGGGAGGAGGAACCGATACACCCACCGCCGACCCACCTGTATCCGAGCTCCAGGACCTCCCGTGGTCGAGTCCGCCGCCCGCGTCTCTGACGCCTCCGATTTGACCGCCACCAGCAACTTCACATCGAGCCCCGTCTGCCCTGGCTTGCCCGACACGACCTGCTTCCTCTCTGCGAAGGCCAAGACGTCCACAATTTCACGTCATAGTTGCATATAATCTCGTGGTCGCATTGCAGGTGTGCTAGACCGGCAACGGCAAGTAAGATGGCCACTTGACACTGAGCTTCCTGGAGGCTGTTGGCTATTGCTGAGAGGCGCGCTGATGAAGCACTAATTAGCAAGATGCAGAATTTGTGCTGGTCGGCGGCCCGATCTTTCACGGTACTATTAGTAGCAGAAGGAATTTCCGATCAAGCAGAGATGCAAGAATCGTAAAAACCAAATCTAGCGTTGAGTAGATGCGATCGACTCCACGCGTAGCAACAACAGAATCCTCTCGGATCAGCAAAGACGAACACAGTATTTGGTGTCCCCCGACATGGGACGTTTTCTGTAGTTTTTATTCAACTCACCATCTAATCTCCCCATACACGGCCGAGGCCTGCCTGTTATATAGGCGATGCATAACTTGCCAAACCTTCCAAACAAATATGCAATCAAAACAGATTGATACGGACTCTCTCCCTACCTAACGAAACTTTCCTAATTAATTATACGGCAACGCTGAACACAAAAGTCCAAAACCAGCTAGGACACAACTCTCGTACACAAATAAATAACGTGACCGTAAATATGAGCTTGAAAGACTGCTAGCTAGCTTACGATGGAATAGATTGGAGTGGGACTTCAATCGATCCAAACATGATGGACGTGCATGGCGTCCTGAATGTTGGTATCACTTTCTCCGCTGGAACTAGCTCCACAGAAATATTGCCAATATTATTAAGATGATCCTTGTTGTCATGATGCGTCGACTTGCACGTCGCTTCCATTTGGTTTGAGCCATTTTTGACAGCAGCAACATATCTCGAACCATTACGCCTAGCTGGAATAATATAGGAGGTAGATATGGCCACATCACGCGCCTCCAACAGTCATACTCATACATACTAATCTCAGACTTCAAAGATGTCCACTGATTGCAATTTCACGACTTGTCACTACTGATTCCTGAGGTTGTGCATCTGCCTGTGTTGGCCCAGGTCGAGGGTTGCACCTGCAAGAGCGCGCACATGACTGCTCCGGAAGCAGTCGGCCAGTCTGGGACAGCAATCACAGAGCGCCGGAAAAACAGTGATCCATCCGATTCTCTTGCTTCCAGTTCGTGTCTATATCAAATGACCACGACATACTCTGGAGAGTGTACTTGTTTCGTATAGCAAATAGTCAGAACGTCGGGGTCTCATGGCAACATCGGTAAGGAGGATCATCTAACAAGACGCAAAGCAGATTCATGGTTAGAGAGATGTGATATGTACTGTACGGTCATAATCAGTTTCACCAAACACTGCTGAAAAGTGACACAACATAGACATCACTGAGGCACAAATCAAGCAATTCCTGCAAAGTTTAGCGAGAAATCTATCCAGTGGATAAACCAAACCATAGGCATAGATGTTTGAAAATCAGATTGCTAACTTCCCATTGACTATGATAACAATATGATAACATCAAAGACTACATCACACCATAATACACATAACAGCAAGTCTTCTTACCACATAGCATAGGCTAATAAGAACTACTCTACACCTCAAGAACAGACATAGGAAGTAGCAGGAGACAGTCTCGACAATTTATAGTGAACGGCCCGCCGTGGTGGATCGACGTCTTCCACATGATCCTGCACTCCATCTGGCTCAGGAGGCTCAACGTCAGGCTCCCATGGAGATGACTGAAATTAAATCAGAAATATTCCTGTCCCGTCTTCTTTTATTTTTTGAAACTAGATGAGAAGTTTAGTTAGATTTTGGCATGCGGTAGTCTGGGAAAATTGTGCGGTCTGACATGATGAAAGGAATCATAATCACATGTAAATACTACTGATGATTAGCTACATACAAGTGCAAGTTCTAAGCAGCGCTAGATTTATTTTGTAATAACATGCATAATAGAGCAAAGCAAACCAGGTATCAATAATTTATCAGCTTATCCTAATGCAAAAGTAGTCAGACAGACTGTCTCTGTGCAAATATCATTTGATCTCAGATATTTTAGTTAGAAATCTCGGTAATTAGTGTGGTTCCGTAGCGAAGCATAACCGGCTGAAAGTTTCGTCCGTCAGAAAAGCCATCACGATGTCCTAGATCGCTAAAAAACTGTCGTCCGTTCAGAAAAATCGGAGTCTTCTCCCCCGCGGCCCCGCCCCACCCCCGTACGCAAGCCGCGGGCCCCTCTCCTACCTCGGTTCGTTCTCGAGCCCTCGTTTCTCCATCAGCGGTCCCTCTCATGGCCTGCTTGAGGAGGAGGTGTGGCGCCTCCGGAGTTGCTGGTGGCCGACGCCTTCCCTGCGGCTGTCCTCCGCGTGCCGCGCGCTAAGGCCGACGAGCTCCGCTAGCGAAAAGTGGGAAAAATTCATGGCCTGGTCCTTGTCCCCCGAATCATGTGTTTCCCTTCGAAAATACGCCATCCAGTTCCCGCTGCCTCCTGCTCCTCCGTGATTTCTCGACGCGGGCGTTGCAGGGCCGATGGGCCGCCTCCGGTGCTCAAGTAGGAGTGCGGGAAGAGTAGACCATGAGGAGTGCGCCGAGGTGGCGCTGGCGGAGGCAGGGCTGCGGTGCTGCAAAATCGCAAAGCAAGGATGCAGCGGCACAGCGTGCACTTGAAGGCCCTCCGCGCTGAAGGACACGCCGGATGGGGGCAATGCTGTTGGAAGCATCCTTGGGGGTGCCACGGCTGGTGTTCTTGGCCTCAAAGCTAACGTATTGAGGAAGCTGGTCACTTCGTTCAGAGATGAATCGATAAGACTGCTATATACCTGTTTGTTCATATGCTCGTGACAGCTGAATTACTCTGTCTCATGTGTCAGTCTAGCCAAACTAAAATTTGTGTATTCTCTGACACTAGAAGCACCATCCACCTGAAGAACTGTTCCTCCCGTGCTAAACATGTGTTGAATCTGTACGCTATCCTCAAGTGAATAATCTGAATCCCAGAAGATCTCGCTGTACTGAATCTGAATCCTGTCTCCAACTACTGCCTTTGGTGCAATCATTGTGGTGATGCTCTGAATTGTACTGATCCCAGAAACACACAACAATGTGGTGGGGAAGATGGTGGCCGAGCCGAGGAGGAGGATGTCGAGGGGTGAGCTTTGGGTGCGACCGTGGTGGCGATGGAGCGTGGTGGAGAGTAGGAGGGGGAGGGACTTGCATGCTGCCGCCGCTGTCCATCTTCCAGATTTTGCGCCATGGATATTTCAGCTAAATACTGGTTCAGGTAGATGTTACTTGTGGTTGATAGCAACTTCTGATGTTAAACATCCTCAGTGAGCGTTCTCTAGCAATTAAACCTGTCGTTCGCCCATCTGTCATCCCGCGGATTAGTGATTCAGTGCATCTGATTTCACTGAATTTGAACCTGCAACCAGTGCGGTTAACTGTGATATCCGATGTACGAGCCTAGCTAACTTACGATATCTTAGTTTCACGTCAAAGCCAAGCTAGCAAATACTGGATGTCCAGCCGCCGACAATGCATAATGAGTGACAACAATATCACCAGGCATCACCACTGATGCACACAAATTGTCTTTATTGCTTACTAATGGATGAGTTTACCAGTTAACTGCTAATTGTTGTCATACCAATATTTCCTCATTTTATTTTGCACTTGCACTTGCAAGAATCCTAGAATTTGATGGGATAATTCTTAGTGATGACTCTAAAGTAGTTATATCTTAGTCATTCGATAATGAATATTCATTGGTTCTGTTACTTGTTATTGTGGTATATCTCTGTGTTCCAGAAGAGGGATATGCAAAGCAAATAGTAGGATAGAATGATATCCTGATTTATGTTATCATATAATCCCACGATATATCCAGTAGCAACACACTATCATCCGAGAAACACAGTGATTTAACCCAAAGAGAAAATTCAGGTGGCAAAGAACTTATACTTTTATACTTCCAAGGGTATTAAAAAAAGTGAATATTAGACAAAGTTATACTAAATCATTTGACAACCTTTTCAGATCGAAGGGAATAGTAAATTTATTTTTCCAGGTTTGGGAGACTAATTTTTATGTCTTGATCTGTTGCAACGTCCACACGGGCCGAATTCATTTCAGTTTTTTCTTTTAGATTTTTTTGACACTGGTCTAAGTTGGGCGAAATGTCCATATGCATTGGTTGGGAAACAGAGTGAATTATGAATCTGAATTAGGCTTTCAGCTGACTTCCTTGCCTTATTATTTACCAAAAAATTTGCTTGTTCAAAGCTGTACTGTACTGTTGTTATGCCTTTCTCGTTCACAACTTTTTTCCATTGCACAATTTCTTAGCTGGTCCTGATCTTGCACAACGCGTAGCAAGTAGCAAGTGAATAGATGATTTAGACCAACGAAGGTTGTTTAGAGATGATTTAGAAGTAATGGCTGCAATTAGTCTCTGCTAACTACTCTGGTAGAAGGGCACATGGTGCACATGACTATATTGTTTGTCACTTCCTGATCCTTATAGCTACTGTGCATAATAAATAAAACTTGAATACTAAAATCTATCCGTTAACATAGCGTTTCTTTCTTTTCTACATAAAATTGAGATATTCTCACATCTGCTTTGCCAATGGAGCTAAGATAAGTATTTCAACTAATTGTTCATAATAGGTACCTGTGAAACTGTGAAGTAATTAGTCTAATTTTTCAAACATAATATTAAGAAATAATATCAATCTGTTAGTTGTCTCGTTGCAACGTACGAGCATTTAGCTATACATAAGCAACTATATTTTAATAAAAAACAATATAAGTATGCACTAAAGACAACTCTTATGGATCTCATCTAAGAGTGAAAGATATCATTTCCTAGCTTTGTGTACAACATAAATAAATTGCATGTTCTAGCCTGCTAGAACTCCATCGTGCACTCCAATATCACTAAGTTAGTCTTTCATGAAAAAAATTGTAACCCAAAAATTATAGAGAAGATAAATGTCATGCACACCACTCCTACAAATATACCATGATTAATGGATTAAATTCTAAAAAAACCACCTCAATTGAGCGACAAGTACAAAAAAACAACCACAATTGAGCCGTTCTCTAGATGCCAAACACGACATCGGTCTCGAGGTCGCGGGCGCGGCTGAAGTCGCTGGTCATGGGCCGTTCTGGCCTCCCCTGCTCCACGTTTGCAGGCCACCGACAGACTCTTGTGCGTATCGCCGCCCCATCATCGACGTCGGCAGGGCATAGGTGGACGTGCGCATGCCGACGATACCGACTACAACTGCGTTGTGCAAATTTGCCGCAACCACCGTCGAAGCCTCGTTTTGTGACCTCGACGCCGAGCCGATCGTCTACTACATCGCCTCCGTGTGTGGATGCTGCTTTGGGGAGCCCACCTCTCTCCGGAGAACTACAAATAATTTTGATAGTCATAGTTGGAGAAACACAATAGAATCAGAAAAGCGGCGGAGATAAAAAAAATTAAAAGCCCGTAGCAACGCACGGGCATTCCACTAGTATATTATAGGTATAGTATATGACTTTGTCAATTAAAATGATATGCCAAGTATCTTTTATAATTCAGTAGCAAAGCACGGGTTCTTTTCTAGTTTTAATTAGTAACGGTAATTAGCTCATGATTGGTGGCAGTGGTCGTCGCCGGCCTCTCCCCTGCTCGATTTGGGCAGCTCGGGCTCCAGATGGGCTCGGGCGGGCCTAGATGGGCTTGGGCGGGCTGGGACGGCTAGCGTCTGCGGAGCCTCCTGGAGGTGGCGGCGACGGCTCGTCGGTACCAGGGACGGCGGTGGGGCGTGCGGTTGCAGCAGGGTTGGCGGAGCTTTACGGGCCCGTTTGGGTTCGGCCGGGCCAGTTTGGGCCTGGTGTGCTCCTGCCGCTCTGTCCGGTCGACGACCGCCGAGAGGCGGCGGTGGAGGTGGGTTCCTCGCGCACGGCTGACGCTACTGTCCCTGTTGCGACGATGTCGTTTGTCTCTATCTTTTAGGCCACACGCTATTGTCCACGAAGAGACGGTGATGGTGACTTCAAGACCGTGGTGGCGCGTGCTAGCGGGCGACGAAGTTTGGTGGTGGTGCTCCGATGTGCTAGGGTTTTTTGTGGATAGGGGTCGGGAGAAATCTCTGTCGGCTTGTCCGACCCGGACGTGGTGCCGCCATTGGTGGCACCATTCCTTCCTGAAGGGCGTCTTGGGAAGCCTCGGTCTACTATACTCTGCGTGCCGGGGGAAACCCTAGGACCAATCTGGTCCGGGCAGCAACACCGTGTTGACGGTGCTTCCCTTCTTGAAGGGGCTGCTTGGCTCTTGGCACTTTGGGGCACTTGGAGCGTGGCGGGACAAGTCGGAGGGCGCAGCGGTTGCGGGTCTTTATCACTTAGTTGATTCACTGTTACCTTCATTTCTTTTCTTTTAGGCATGTTTTTGCTGTTGCCCCAGCATTTTCGTTGGTTCAAACTCTTGTATCGTTGTGGTGATTGCTATATTAATATAGCGGGGCGAAAGCCTGTTTCGTCGATGATTGGCGGCAGTTTCCTAAATTGCCGTTAATTAGCGCATCATTTTAGCGGCAGTATACCCGTACTTGATACAGTGGGACTGGGACCGTCTGATGCCCTCACATGCATGCGCACACTTCTTCCGACACGGACATGTCAGATCCGAGAGGGCGCGCGTGACTGCACAACAAGCGTCAGGCAAATCTTCCTTCCAATTTCTCATTTAGCTAAATCGGGCTAGCATAAATCAGAGCGAAACAACCATGATCACAAGCGCGATGACACCAAGACCAGCACGGGAAACCACCCTGCCCGTGGCGGCCCCGGCATCGTCGCTGGTCTTGTCGTGTGCCGGTGCATCGGCGGCTGCCGGGCCATCTGCATCTGGCGAATCTGCCCCCGGGGCGTCCGCGTCGGGTGAGTCTGCCGCCGGGCCGTCCGCGTCGGGCGAGTCTGCCGCCGGACCAGGTGCAGAAGCAGGTCCGTCAGGGCTAGAATCGTCGGACGGGGTCGGAGCCGGGGCAAGGCCTGGCTTCTTGCTCTTCGACGGCGTGGGTGCCGGTGCGGGAGCCTTAGAATGGGCACTTTCCGGAGCGTGAGCTTTGCTGCCGTTGGTGGAGCCGATGCTGGGCGGCACGATGGCGGAGCTGACCTGCAGCACGGAGATGTTGTAGGGCCGGGAGGCCACGGACTTCACCATCTGGGACGTCAACGAGGCGCCGGGCTCGGCGGAGCCGAACATCATGACGCCGTCCGAGCGCCTTGTGTAGTTGATGAAACCCATCCGGTTGGTGGCCTGGCCGCTGGACTGGAACAGCGTCGTGAGCATGGCGGAGCCGTTCTTTATGCCCCGAAGCTTGTCGGCGTCGTAGTAGTCCAGGATGACGTGCACCGCGAGCACCTTACGCTGGACATCGGAGGGGAGGGACGAGATGGCGCCCATCGCGCCATTGTCGACTGCCAGCACGGTGATTGTCTGCCGGCGGTTGATCTCGTCCGCGAGCTTCGTCTGGGAAAGAAGGCTGTTGAGGGTGGAGAAGTCGGATAACTCGCCGAGGATCCTGGTGATGTTGAAGGCCGCTGTCGACGACGCCATGAAAAGGAGTGACAGCACCGCGACGCCGAAGGAGGCATTGATCGGAGCCATGCGGGTTCGTTCGATTTGCAGAATTTTGATCGATCACCAGAGTTGTAGGAGCTTAATTAATGGAGATTAAGGTTATAGAGAGGTCTGCGTAGGATGCTAAATTAGGAGGAAGTCTATATGGCTGGACAATGGTGAATTGGTGATGCTAAACTTAGATACTGCGTCTGCATGGTTTCCCGCAAGTTTTGACCTCTATTTGACAAAATGGACAAAAAGAGACTACTACCTCCCTTTCAATGAATAAGAATTTTTTTTTGAAAAGTCAAAATATGTGAAGTTTAACCAAGTTTATAGAAAAATCATTAACATGTACATTACAAAATTTGTTTCGTTAGATGCACCAGGAAATATATTTTCATAAGAAGCGGCCAGGCCGATCGAGAAAAAGAATAGCGGTCGTTCGGTCGACCCAAGAGGTTTCTCTTTGGATCGTATGTACTTAGCCCAACTTGATTGTTCCTGGTTTTTTAACCAGACTTTTTGTAAGAGGATAAAAAGAATATAATTACAATAAATAAAATTAAAATTGTACATATAAATGCAATTACACGTCTACATGAAATGAAAGTGTATGTCTACAAGCAAAAATATGCATAAATATTTCAAGTGAATAAATACAACATGCATATATATGTGAAGATACATTCAAATTACACACATATGCGCAGTTGCAAATACGTATGCAATTGCATATATGTGCAATTGCGCATCTATATGCAACTTTACATAAAAAGGCACCGGTTCCCAGTTTGACATATATATGACATCGATGTCCAATTGCACATATTGTGCATCTATGTGAAATTGCAGTTAAAAAATATCATGAGTTCCCTAATATACATATATGTGATTGCGCCTTGCGCGTCTATATGCAATTGCACAAACAGTGACAAGGGTATAGATAATAGAGACTGTTACTTGAGTATCCCTGAGGCCCGTTAAGCTAGGCCCAAGTATAATCCTAGTCGAAATACGAGTTCATATCATATACCGATGTTGTAATCTGTATTGGACCCCTCCCGCTCCTTGGGACCTGGCCACCTATAGGACCAGGAGAGGACGGTGAGGGACAGATTGAAAGCAAGCCAAGTTGATCACTACGTTTACTTTTGATACACACCTTGTTTGACTGATTTTACCTTCGAGTTCATCCGACGCCCTATTCCCCCGATCCTAAGTCCTTCATCTAGGACATTTGTCGAGTTAACCCTCGTCAATTGGCGCCGACCGTGGGGACTCTGGGCGTTGGAATCATGAATTCAATAGCTTTTTTCGCTTTTAGCCAATATCAACTCAGAAGTCGACGAAAAACAGATATCCTTCGAAACCGTCGATTTTCAGCCTCATCCGTCAAACTTCACTCCAATATTCGAGAGCATGGATCAAGATATGGACCTGACAATCAAAAGCCTAAACTTTCACGTTGGATCTTTAGGTTCAATTTGCCTTTCAGATCCGGGAAAACAAGATCCGTCGGCAAGCAAAGACAAGACAGTTGCAATGTCAGAATCATCAGTGGGCTCTTCCAGTGAGGCAAACTCGCTGGTCAGCTTCGCAACAACAGAAACTGCAGAAGGAAAAATCGCAGAAGTCGATGAAAACCTGAAAAATTTCGACTTAGGGGATCAACTCGAAGACCTCGTGATCTGTCATGATGATACTTCAGACAAATCGACAGACACCTAGAAGACAGGATTAGAGCTTCATCAGGATAATGATTCAATCTTCTCAAGCTTCAACAACAAGTTCGACAATCGGTACCAAGTACTCGCCATTGTAGGAGACAACTCAGAAGAACGCGACAAAAACAACAATCCAGTGCTCAACCCAGCAAACGTAAACAGAGGAGCAAATCACTTAGCAGAAGGGGAAACTGTAGATTCTCTTGCAAGCAGGGAGAAAGTTCGACTATCAGCCGAAGAGTGGAGGATAATAAAAACAGCCGTGGAACATGGCGTACCGATACCAACAGATGCAAGTAAAAATATGCTGTTAGGGTATCATTACGTCTTGAGACAGCAATCAAAGCAATTAGCAAAAGAGAGAATTGAAATACAAAAAAGGAAAGATTCAGCCATTGCAGCAAGTGCAGCTTATCACAAAGCACGCAGCGACGCATCATACACAAACAGCAGAAGGCATCGTCGACATGGATCAAGGTTTGAAAACCTCGAGTACTCTGAAAGGCGAAGCCTTTCCAAAAACCTCGACTCGTCCTTCCTATCGGTCGACGAGCAAGGCAACATCATACCAAAGACACCAGAAGCAGTGCTTGTAGCAGCACAAACATACCTGTACACAACACGGCCAAGTCCAGGAGACCCAAGGGAACATATACACCGAGCAGCACTGCAAGGTTTAAGGATGGTAGGCAACAAATTGACAGCAAAAGAAGAGGAGGCACATCGCAATAAAGGAACACATAAGCCAAGGTCACCACGCCGTCACAACAGTCCTCGGCACAGGAGTCGTAGTCAACGATCTAGAACACCATCACCAAGGCGACACAAAAGCCCGAAGCATGGAGGAACCTGAAGGTCTAGGACTCCCACCAAATCATATGACTATGAAGACGACGAAAAAGAGATGGGGGCATCGTGCTTTACTCACAGGGTTCGCACCACGCCAGTACCCAAGGGTTTCAAACTACCCCATGATCAGCAAAAGTATGACAGATCTCAGGAGCCACAATCATGGCTTTTGGATTACTTACATGCAGTAAAAATATTGGGAGGAACAAAGGAAACAGCAATGCAAAGTTTGTAATTACACCTCCCCGGTGCAACGAGGTCATGGTTGAGCAAATTAGTAAGAGGAACAATTGGAAGCTGGGAGGAACTCACAAAGCAATTCACAAGTAACTTTAAGTCGACATATAAGTGGCCAACATCGATAGAAGAATTCAGAGCCTGCGTACATCAAGGCAATGAGACACTAAGGTCGTATATCCAAAGATGGAGCATTATTAAGAATTCTGCAGTCGAAGTTTCAGACGAAAGAGCAATAGACGCTTTCACGCTCGGGTTGCGACGAGGAGACCTAGTCGAAGAGATGAGTAGAATCAAGCCGAAGACAGCATCCAATTTAATGGATATAGCGAACAGATTTGCAGATGGTGAAGATGCATGCAACAACAAACGAACGCGATCACCAGAAGGCGACAGAGGAAACATATACGGTGGCCAAAGGAGAAGATCCCGCAATTACGACAACTACGGCTCCCACAGCCAAGTAGCCGCGGGATATAAAGACAATAATTATCAAGGGAATGACCGCAGAAACTCGGGATACCGCAGCTATGGAAGAGAAGACTACGAGAGCAGCAAAAAGTTTCAGTCAAGAGAACCTAGAGAATACAACCCATCACCAGAGGATATGCTAAACGGACCATGCCATATACACTCCACGTTCGTCGATGGAAAAAGAGTGTCCAGACACGCAATGAAAGATTGCACAACATTCTTGAAACTCTAGGAGGAAGCAATAAGCAAACAAGCCGAAGCAAAAAAGACAAGGATACGAGGGAACATGAATAATGCGCCTACAACAGCTCAACAGGCAAACAATGGAGCCTCTCAAGGTCAAAATCAGCCAAATCAAGGACACGACAATGATGGAGAATATGTCCCGTCCAAGGGGCACATCACAACGATGATACAACCAGTACCAAAGTCGAACAAAGAGGAAAAGAGCATAACTCGCCAGGTTAACCTAGCAGTAACATCACCTCCAGCAACTACGGAATATCTACACTGGTCAGAACAACCCATAGAATTCAACAGGGATGATCACCCCATAACAGTAGCTCGGCCAGGAAACGCGCCCCTGGTACTCAAAGCTCAAATTGGGACATACGACGTCGATAGAGTATTCATGGATGCAGGAGGCGGAATAAACCTCATATACGCAAAAACTCTCCAGGCAATGCACATATCATTAGAGTTTTTGAAGCCAACAGACTGTTCCTTCCACGGGATCGTCCTAGGGAGTGCTAATTATCCATTAGGTCGAATAGCACTCAACGTTTGCTTTGGAAGTCGCCAGAACTACAGAAGAGAAAAGGTCGACTTTGAAGTCATGGACTGGCCATCACAATATCACGCGATCCTCGGGCGACCCACATTTTCACGATTCATGGCAGTACCTCACTATACGTACCTGGTACTCAAGATGCCAGGATCCAACGGAATTATCACAGTAAAGGGAAGCTTCGAACTCTCAGATCTATGCGACAAGGAATTCCATAAAATGGCCCAAAATTTTGGCATGATGGCTGCTACTCGGTGATGGCGCCAGAAAAGAGCTGTGGCGTGTAGTTGACGTGAGAGCAGTAAGTCCTTGTGCGTGGTGATGACCAGCCCGTTGGGAACCCCAAGAGGAAGGTATGATGAGTGTAGCGGCAAGTTTTCCCTCAGTTAAGAAACCAAGGTTTAATGTCGATCTTGAAGAGGAGAGACGGTGACGACTGAAGGTGATGCAAACTGGCTTAATAACACTCCAACAAGGGCACCGTTAACGATACTTGTTGACTCGTCTTTGGCCAGTAGCAACGCGGAACCTGCACACACACAAACAAATACTTTGCTCCCAACTTACGATGAGGTTGTCAATCTCACCGGTTTGCTTGAAACAAAGGTTATAAGTGTATCGAGTGGAAAACAGTAGAGTATGCTAGTAAAGTAAACAGTACGGGAAAAGTAAACAGGTGATTGCAATATGATGTAAATAGGACCGGGATCCACAGTTCACTAGTGGTGTCTCTCCATAGATAAAATAACACATGCTGGGTAAACAAATTACAGTTGGGCAATTGATAGAATAGAGATAACGTGATATGTCAAGAAGATCACTATGAGATTTACTCTGGGCATTACAACAAAATACATAGACCGCCATCCAACTGCATCTATGACTAATAATCCACCCCCGGGGATATCAATCCGAACACCCTAGAAGTATTAAGTTGCGAACAACAGATAATTGCATTAAGCAAAGTGTGAATGTAAACAAAGCATATGCCCTTGAGCATATGAATGTTGTTTTCTCCCTAGTAGCAACAGCACATCTACCACCTTAGAGGTTTCTGTCACTCCCCCAGGTGAAATAGAGACATGAACCCACTATCGAGCATAAATACCCCCTCTTGGAGTCACTAGCAACTACTCGGCCAAGATAGCTGATGCTTAAGGTGAATGTGACAACAGACAGTCCTTGTGCGTGGTGAATGACCAGCCCGTTGGGAACCCCAAGAGGAAGGTATGATGAGTGCAGCGGCTAGTTTTCCCTCAGTTAAGAAACCAAGGTTTAATGTCGATCTTGAAGAAGAGAGACGGTGATGACTGAAGGTGATGCGGACTGGCTTAGTAACTTTCAACAAGGGCGCCGTTAACGATACTTGTTGACTCGTCCTCGGCCAGCAGCAACGCGGAACCTGCACACACACAGACAAATACTTTGTCCCCAACTTGCGATGAGGTTGTCAATCTCACCGGTTTGCTTGAAACAAAGGTTATGAGTGTATCGAGTGGAAAACAGTAGTAATATGCGAGTAAAATAAACAGTGCGGGAAAAGTAAACAGGTGATTGCAATATGATTAAAATAGGACCGGGGTCCACAGTTCACTAGTGGTGTCTCTCCATAGATAAATAACATGCTGGGTAAACAAATTACAGTTGGGCAATTGATAGAATAAAGATAACGTGATATGTCAAGAAGATCACTATGAGATTTACTCTGGGCATTACAACAAAATACATAGACCGCCATCCAACTGCATCTATGACTAATAATCCACCCTCGGGGATATCATCCGAACACCCCAAAAGTATTAAGTTGCGAACAACAGATAATTGCATTAAGCAAAGTGTGTAATGTAAACAAAGCATATGCCCTTGAGCATATGAATGTTGTTTTCTCCCTAGTAGCAACAACACATCTACCACCTTAGAGGTTTCTGTCACTCCCCCAGGTGAAATAGAGGCATGAACCCACTATCGAGCATAAATACCCCCTCTTGGAGTCACTAGCAACTACTCGGCCAAGATAGCTACTAACAACGGAGAGCATGCAAGATCATAAACAACATAGAGATAACAAAAGATATAATTCAGTACAGCAACTTAATCATAACCACCAATATTCATCGGATCCCAACAAACCAACATCATAGAATTACATAACGGTGATCTCAATCATGTAGGGCAGCTCATGAGATCTAAACATGAAGCACATGGTGGAGAAGACAACCATCTAGCTACTGCTATGGACCCATAGTCCAAGGTAGACTACTCACTCATCGCTCCGGAGGCAAGCATGGCGATGAAGAAGACCTCCGGTGGCGATTCCCCTCTCCGGCAGGGTGCCGGGAAGAGCTTCTGGACCCTCCCGATCTTCGGGTCGGCGGCGGCGGCGGATCGCGATGTATTCTGGAAACTGATCGGGTCCTTAGGTTTTTCTCGTCAGGGGGTATATATAGGCGAAAGTACGATGTCAGAGGAGGGACCACGACCCCTCACGCGGGCCCGGCGTGGCCAGGGGGGTGGCCACGCCGCCCCTGTGTGTGGGGGCCACGTGGCCCCCCTCCGTCAGGTCTTCGGATGTTTGGGAGCTTCCCCGTGAAATATGACTTCAGGAACTTGTTTCGTCCAATTCCGAGAATATTTCCTGTGTATCACTTCTGAAACACAAAAACAGCAGAAAACAGGAAACTGGCACTGTGGCACTTCGTTAATAGGTTAGTTCCGGAAAATGTATAAAAGTACCACTAAGTGTAACGAAACAATATACAAATGGTGTAAAAACAAGCATGGAGCATCAAAAATTATAGATACGTTTGAGACGTATCAAGCATCCCCAAGCTTAACTCCTGCTCGTCCTCGAGTAGGTAAGTGATAACAAAAGAATAATTTTTGAGGTGACATGCACCTACACAATCTTGATCATATATGTAAGCATTGATGAGCTGGGATCAATAGAACTTAAAACATGGGCATGAAAGATATAATCATGACAGTAAGAACTTAGCAACCATGTTGTAAACATGCAAATGAACACAAACAAAAGATCATGATAATGAAACAATGAAAGTCAAACGTGTGTTCAAATCATAAGGAAAAACATACAAATGGTTTTCAGCTTGTCCTTCAAAGAGAGCAAAACATAAATGCATAGGACACCTCAAAGTTTAAGAGGGCGACTAGATACAAATAATTTAAGAACAAGTGAAACCAACAATATGAGTCAATTAATGAACTTTGGGACAATGCATATCACACTAAGAATGACAACTATGCTCTCTTAATGGTGCATAAAGAAAGAAGGTGGTGACTCAACATAAAAGTAAAAGAAAGGCCCTTCGCAGAGGGAAGCAGTGATTTAAACATGTGCTAGAGCTTTTCATTTGTAAAACAGAGATAAAACTTGATTTTGAGAGGTGGTTGTTTTTGTCAACGACTGGCAATGGGGTTCTTACTATCTTCCATACAAAAATAAAGCAAGTTTTTGAGAGAGAGATTGGCACTTCGTGCTCTTTTTATAAAACTTGGCACTCCTCCCCACCTTTTCCTTTCACATACCATGGCTAACCGATTCCATCGGGTGCCCACCAACATTCACATTCTTTGGAGGAGTGCCTTTTTTTCTTTCTTTTTTCCCCTTTTTTTCTTTTTTGGAATAAGCAATATGGAAGATAGCAAATCCGACCACTACGTCCCCATGAGCTGAAAACAGTGTCACAAAACGAGAAGTATTTTGAAGGTTTTTGAAAGGTAGCACACGAAATTTTTACTTTGGAATGGCTTACAAATACCATGCATAGGAATTTATAGTGGACACAGTGGCAAACTTGGCTTTTAGGAGTTGGATGCACGAGTAGAGCTCATACTCAGTACAAGGCGAGGGCTAGCAAAAGACTGGGAGCGACCAACTAAGAGAGCAATAATGGCCATAATCATGCAAAGCGACAAAGCGACATTAAAAGAAGCATACGATGGCATCAAAAGTCAAAAACTAAATGATCATGAAGGCTAATGGCGACTTTGGAAGAGTCTAACATGTGTGAGCATGCGCCAAGTCAACCCAAATAAAGCATCAAGGAGAAAACCAAAATAATGCTTCCATACAATAAAAACAACGCATGATTTTTTTCAAAGGCTCATTAAGCAATCTCAGTTATTTGAGACAAGTCATGCTAAAGCAAAACCACTAAGCATACTATCAAAAAGACATCAAGCATGACATGAAAAAGCCTAAGCCGCAGTCTACACAAGCTCCTTCTTGTACCACTATTTTGCACAAAGCTTTTTCTCTTTTCCAACACCATTTGAAATTTTTATAAACACCTCTTTTGATGAAAATCAATGAAGATCAGAGGCAAAAATACACCTTGATGAAAAGATATGACAAGATCTGAACGCATATCAAGGCGAAAACGAAAACCAAAAGCAGTAGCAGAAAAAGTAGAACGCTCGATTTTTAATAAGAGTGAAAACTAGAGCATTCTTTGCAAATGAAAACGAGTACATCTCCTCCAAAGGAAATTTGTTGGGGTCCAACCATTTATTGCAGCAAACAAACAAACTAAACCAACTAAGAAAACTAAAACAACTGACGCTCCAAGAAAAACACATAGTGCATGAAGCAATAAAAATATAGTGTTTTGAAAGGTGACCTGATTTTTGCCGATGAAGAAGGGGTGCCTCGGGGGCATCCCCAAGCTTTGACGCTTGTACTTCTTGGATATTTCTTGGGGTAATGCATGGGAATCCCCAAGCTTGAGCTTTTGTCCATTCTTCAACTCATCTCATCATTCTCCAATCCCTACACTTGAAAACTTCCTTCATACAAAACTAAACACAATTCTATTAGCAACATTAGTGTAGGCATAAAATATATTCAACCTCTTTTAGCTTCAGGTTTCAACTCAAAACCACCACATATAAAGTATATACTACTGTAGCAACTTCCACAAGAGTTCCATGATAAAAAAGAACTCAAAAGAAAGCGATAAAGTGGCAAAAACAAATATTGGCAGAAATCTGTCAAAACTGAACAGCTGATAATGGACGAATTTTTGAGGGATTTTCCGTTGCTCAAATCAAAAAGTGTTCAACTAAGAAAAGTTTGGATATAACCTGGGGCATATGCACAAGATATCGCAGGTCCAAAAGATAAACAGAGAATTTTCACGAATTTTTACGGTGCAGCACCGAAAACAGTTTCAGGACAGCAATAACCCCAAATCTTTACCTCACTCAAATTAGAGGCTTCTCTTGGCACAAAAACGAAATAAACAAGATAAGGAGCGGTCATTACAGTAGTAATGACTTCCAAGACTCAAATAAAAGAAAAAGTACTGAAAAGTAAACAATGGGTTATCTCCCAAGAGTGCTTTTCTTTAACGCCTTTGAGCTAGGCGCAGAAAATTGCGAATCAAGTAATATCAATAGATGAAGTGCTAGTTACCTCAGTAGGCTCTTTGAAGGTTCCCGAAGATGATTCAACCTGCAAGTTACCCTTAGTGGAACTAAGAGTCTTACCAATCTTAAGAACATGTTGAGATTTAAGCGCAGAAACCTTGGGAACATACATAAATTTTTGCTCTTTTCCAACAAACACTTTCTCCTTCTTAAATTTAAGAGAGGAGAAGATTAAACTAAGAGTTTCCATAGACTCCTCTAGTTTACCAATCCTCAAGTTTTGATTTTCATGAGTAGTGCTAGCCTCTAAAATGGTAATTCTCTTACCAATATTTTCTATTAATTCACTAACGTGGCTAGCATTTTCTAGGATACTTGGCAAACTTTTTTCTAAGGAGCTGAGCTTTTCTACCACCTCTTCCAAGGTGGTCTCAGTTTTAGCAACATGAATAGGTGGTACTCCCACTAGACTTTCAATTATAGTGCATGCTTCTCCCGCGGGAGTACCCAGAAAATTACCTCTTGTAAGAGTATCAAGAACATACCTATTCCAGCTAGATATACCAACATAAAAATTCCTAAGGAGGATCGTGGTGGAGTGCTTTTTGGTACACCTATGATGAGCATTGTTAATACGGTACCAAGCATCTTTTAAACTTTCTCCCCCTTGCTGCTTGAAACTACGAACTTCTACTTTAGGATTACTCATTGTAACAAAACTAAAAGCAGATAAGTAAAAACAACTAAGAAGGATTCTAATTTTTTTGGATTTTTGATAAAAAGCAATGCAGGTAAAATAAAAATAAAGTAAAGCAAAACAAATAACAAAGTAAAGAATGTGTGTGCGAAGAACTCCCCTCGCAGAAGTCTTCTCTCTTCCCCGGCAACGGCGCCAGAAAAGTAGCTGATGCTTAAGGTGAATGTGGCAACAGACAGTCCTTGTGCGTGGTGAATGACCAGCCCGTTGGGAACCCCAAGAGGAAGGTATGATGAGTGCAGCGGCTAGTTTTCCCTCAGTTAAGAAACCAAGGTTTAATGTCGATCTTGAAGAAGAGAGACGGTGACGACTGAAGGTGATGCGGACTGGCTTAGTAACTTTCAACAAGGGCGCCGTTAACGATACTTGTTGACTCGTCCTCGGCCAGCAGCAACGCGGAACCTGCACACACACAGACAAATACTTTGTCCCCAACTTGCGATGAGGTTGTCAATCTCACCGGTTTGCTTGAAACAAAGGTTATGAGTGTATCGAGTGGAAAACAGTAGTAATATGCGAGTAAAATAAACAGTGCGGGAAAAGTAAACAGGTGATTGCAATATGATTAAAATAGGACCGGGGTCCACAGTTCACTAGTGGTGTCTCTCCATAGATAAATAACATGCTGGGTAAACAAATTACAGTTGGGCAATTGATAGAATAAAGATAACGTGATATGTCAAGAAGATCACTATGAGATTTACTCTGGGCATTACAACAAAATACATAGACCGCCATCCAACTGCATCTATGACTAATAATCCACCCTCGGGGATATCATCCGAACACCCCAAAAGTATTAAGTTGCGAACAACAGATAATTGCATTAAGCAAAGTGTGTAATGTAAACAAAGCATATGCCCTTGAGCATATGAATGTTGTTTTCTCCCTAGTAGCAACAGCACATCTACCACCTTAGAGGTTTCTGTCACTCCCCCAGGTGAAATAGAGGCATGAACCCACTATCGAGCATAAATACCCCCTCTTGGAGTCACTAGCAACTACTCGGCCAAGATAGCTACTAACAACGGAGAGCATGCAAGATCATAAACAACATAGAGATAACAAAAGATATAATTCAGTACAGCAACTTAATCATAAACACCAATATTCATCGGATCCCAACAAACCAACATCATAGAATTACATAACGGTGATCTCAATCATGTAGGGCAGCTCATGAGATCTAAACATGAAGCACATGGTGGAGAAGACAACCATCTAGCTACTGCTATGGACCCATAGTCCAAGGTAGACTACTCACTCATCGCTCCGGAGGCAAGCATGGCGATGAAGAAGACCTCCGGTGGCGATTCCCCTCTCCGGCAGGGTGCCGGGAAGAGCTTCTGGACCCTCCCGATCTTCGGGTCGACGGCGGCGGCGGATCGCGATGTATTCTGGAAACTGATCGGGTCCTTAGGTTTTTCTCGTCAGGGGGTATATATAGGCGAAAGTACGATGTCAGAGGAGGGACCACGGCCCCTCAAGCGGGCTCGGCGCGGCCAGGGGGGTGGCCGCGCCGCCCCTGTGTGTGGGGGCCACGTGGCCCCCCTCCGTCAGGTCTTCGGATGTTTGGGAGCTTCCCCGTGAAATATGACTTCAGGAACTTGTTTCGTCCAATTCCGAGAATATTTCCTGTGTATCACTTCTGAAACACAAAAACAGCAGAAAACAGGAAACTGGCACTGTGGCACTTCGTTAATAGGTTAGTTCCGGAAAATGTATAAAAGTACCACTAAGTGTAACGAAACAATATACAAATGGTGTAAAAACAAGCATGGAGCATCAAAAATTATAGATACGTTTGAGACGTATCAATAGCTACTAACAACGGAGAGCATGCAAGATCATAAACAACATAGAGATAACAAAAGATATAATTCAGTACAGCAACTTAATCATAAACACCAATATTCATCGGATCCCAACAAACCAAACATGTAGAATTACATAACGGTGATCTCAATCATGTATGGCAGCTCATGAGATCTAAACATGAAGCACATGGTGGAGAAGACAACCATCTAGCTACTGCTATGGACCCATAGTCCAAGGTAGACTACTCACTCATCGCTCCGGAGGCAAGCATGGCGATGAAGAAGACCTCCGGTGGCGATTCCCCTCTCCGGCAGGGTGCCGGGAAGAGCTTCTGGACCCTCCCGATCTTCGGGTCGACGGCGGCGGCGTATCGCGATGTGTTCTGGAAATCTGATCGGGCACTTAGGTTTTTCTCGTCGGGGGGTATTTATAGGCGAAGGGGCGTCGTCAGAAGAGGGGCCAGGTGGCCTCACAAGGCGGTGGCGCGGGCCAGGGGCTGGCCGCGCCACCCCTGTGTGTGGGCCCCTGGTCCCTCACCTCCTACTCTCCTTCGGATCTCTGGAAGCTTCCGGGTAAAATAAGACTTCAGGAACTTGTTTCGTCCAATTCCGAGAATATTTCCTGTGTATCACTTCTGAAACACAAAAATAGCAGAAAACAGGAAACTGGCACTGTGGCACTTCGTTAATAGGTTAGTTCCGGAAAATGTATAAAAGTACCACTAAGTGTAACGAAACAATATACAAATGGTGTAAAAATAAGCATGGAGCATCAAAAATTATAGATACGTTTGAGACGTATCAATAGCTACTAACAACGGAGAGCATGCAAGATCATAAACAACATAGAGATAACAAAAGATATAATTCAGTACAGCAACTTAATCATAAACACCAATATTCATCGGATCCCAACAAACCAAACATGTAGAATTACGTAACGGTGATCTCAATCATGTATGGCAGCTCATGAGATCTAAACATGAAGCACATGGTGGAGAAGACAACCATCTAGCTACTGCTATGGACCCATAGTCCAAGGTAGACTACTCACTCATCGCTCCGGAGGCAAGCATGGCGATGAAGAAGACCTCCGGTGGCGATTCCCCTCTCCGGCAGGGTGCCGGGAAGAGCTTCTGGACCCTCCCGATCTTCGGGTCGACGGCGGCGGCGTATCGCGATGTGTTCTGGAAATCTGATCGGGCACTTAGGTTTTTCTCGTTGGGGGGTATTTATAGGCGAAGGGGCGTCGTCAGAAGAGGGGCCAGGTGGCCTCACAAGGCGGTGGCGCGGGCCAGGGGCTGGCCGTGCCACCCCTGTGTGTGGGCCCCTGGTCCCTCACCTCCTACTCTCCTTCGGATCTCTGGAATCTTCCGGGTAAAATAAGACTTCAGGAACTTGTTTCGTCCAATTCCGAGAATATTTCCTGTGTATCACTTCTGAAACACAAAAACAGCAGAAAACAGGAAACTGGCACTGTGGCACTTCGTTAATAGGTTAGTTCCGGAAAATGCATAAAAATGCCACTAAGTGTAACGAAACAATAGGCAAATGGTGTAAAAACAAGCATGGAGCATCAAAAATTATAGATACGTTTGAGACGTATCAAGCATCCCCAAGCTTAACTCCTGCTCGTCCTCGAGTAGGTAAGTGATAACAAAAGAATAATTTTTGAGGTGACATGCACCTACACAATCTTGATCATATATGTAAGCATTGGTGAGCTGGGATCATAGAACTTAAAACATGGGCATGAAGATATAATCATGACAATAAGAACTTAGCAACCATGTTGTAAACATGCAAATGAACACAAACAAAAGATCATGAAAATGAAACAATGAAAGTCAAACGTGTGTTCAAATCATAAGGAAAAACATACAAAAGGTTTTCAGCTTGTCCTTCAAAGAGAGCAAAACATAAATGCATAGGATACCTTAAAGTTTAAGAGGGCGACTAGATACAAGTAATTTAAGAACAAGTGAAACCAACAATATGAATCAATCAATGAACTTTGGGACAATGCATATCACACTAAGAATGACAACTATGCTCTCTTAACGGTGCATAAAGAAAGAAGGTGGTGACTCAACATAAAAGTAAAAGAAAGACCCTTCGCAGAGGGAAGCAGTGATTGCAAGTTTTATAACCTTCAAAAATTATGGTACTTACCGGCTTTGAGCTCTCATTGCCCCCATCATAAGCATCTTGAATGGTTAAAGTTAATGCGAGAACAATTATGATGCATATGCTTGACAAATCATAAGTTGAAAACCTCGTGCCCCGTGAATACGAGTACCCAAACCTCATGCTACTTTACTTAGAGTCCCAAGCAAGGCTCTTGTCATTGTAAGTATATGCATATCATTGAGAACCGCCAATGGGGTACCTCCGTGCCCGATGACATGGAACAAGCCCACACCAAAATGACAGGACAAGCAGACAATGAACACCTCGACATCTCTTTTATTTGCTATATTGTTTAGCTTTTTATTGTGAGATGCGTCGTCGAATGTTCACCATGGGTATGCTGCAAATTTCCACCATGAATTATGCATGGCTTAGATTGGCGGCCCGGCATTTCCCTAACACATATACAAACTCCATGATCCCCACAAGATTCCCAATTCATTTCACACCGCGGGCATCTATAAACAAAAGATCACGATATCAACTCAAAAAGAAGTGCAATGTTGAAAGCTTGCCCCATGACAGCATGGCTGGGCTAGAATCCAACTTACAACTTGCAAGCATAACAACTCAACATAAGAGACCACAATGTCAAATTTTTAAGAACAGGAAAAAGTAAAGTGTGCCTTCCGGTTCGTGAGAGCTTTACTAACCGAATTTCGCATAACACTGGTAAGAGTTTAATTTGAAGAGAAAATAAAAGCAAGTCAAATTTACTTGGAATAGCAAATTGCTAGTAGGTATGTATGGTGGACACTTTGGAAAACTTTGTCTTTTAGGAGTTGGATGCACGAGTAGAGCTCATACTCAGTACAAGGCGAGGGCTAGCAAAAGACTGGGAGCGACCAACTAAGAGAGCAATAATGGCCATAATCATGCAAAGCGACAAAGCGACATTAAAAGAAGCATAAGATGGCATCAAAAGTCAAAAACTAAATGATCATGAAGGCTATTGGTGAACGGATCGTATGGGCACCTAGAGGGGGGGGTGAATAGGTGCTACTCAAATTTTAATTCTTTTTCAATTTAGGCTTGACACAAAAGGTAAATTCTCTAGATATGCAACTAAGGTGAATTTACCTATATGTCAACAAGCAAGCTAAGCAAGATACAAGTAGTAAAGGCAATAAAGGATAGAGGTAACCGAGAGTGGAGCACACGGAGACACGGATGTAATTCCCGTAGTTCCTTCCTTTTTAGGGGAAGTACGTCTACGTTGGAGGGGTGTGGTTGCCACAAAGGCCTAACCAACGCCACAAAGGCTCACCCTATTCTCCGGTGCAAGCTTCCGCCACAAAGGCCTAGCTCACTTTCCACTAAGGGATTCCTCAAGGCGGAACCGGCCTTTACAAAACTTGGGGCACAACTCCACAACTGAATTGGAGGCTCCCAAGCACCACAAAGATCTCAATCAACAAGTATCAAGATTTCAATCACACAAACAAGGTCAAGGGACACAAGGGAACCCAAGACCAAAGGGCCCTCTAACAAATGAGAGGGGAAATCAAATCGCTTCGGTGAGGATGTAGATCAAGGCCTTCTCCTTCGATTCTCCAAAGATCAAGAGCTTTGGTGGGTTGAGGGAGGAGATCTTGCGAATTTGGTGGCTCAAAATATGGTGTTCTTCTTCATCAGCTCGAGCAGCTTGAGGTGGAAGAAGGGGAGGGGTATTTATAGCCCCTCCCAAAATGTAGCCGTTGCTGACTTGGAGGGGCGGATTATCCGGCCAAAGTTGGGCCGGATTATCCGGCTGGCCGGATTATCCGGCCCCTGGCCGGATTATCCGCCCCCCCTATCTGGATGACGCCGCGCCAGGTCCTTAGCCGAAATTGGGGTCCTCTCCGGAGGGGCGGATTATCCGGCCACCCCTGGCCGGAATATCCGGCCCCCTATACTGGGTGACGCCAAGCCAGGGACTTAGTCGTTTTGAGCTCTCGCCTGGTGGGGGCGGATTATCCGGCCCCTGGCCGGAATATCCGGCCCCCTATACTGGGTGACGCCGAGC
This sequence comes from Dactylis glomerata, assembly GCA_007115705.1. Taxonomy (NCBI): domain Eukaryota; kingdom Viridiplantae; phylum Streptophyta; class Magnoliopsida; order Poales; family Poaceae; genus Dactylis; species Dactylis glomerata. Next base: position 2,753,231 of record QXEO01000523.1, on the reverse strand, counting down.
TAGGTCCTTAGCAGATTTTCGGCCACTCCCCAGAGGGGCGGATTATCCGGCCACCCCTGGCCGGATTATCCGGCCTGGCATTTCTTCATCTGAAAATCCTGCATAACTTGGCACACACTTAATATCCCTAATGTTGTTATCTAACACACAAAATCTGAGGGAAACAAAGTTTGCACTTTCAATCTCCCCCTTTTTGGTGTTAGATGACAACACTAGGATTTGCAAGAAAGATCGAATATTTCAAACAACAAATATTTGAGCAAAAAAAAAGGCTCCCCCTAGATGTGTGCAACTTCACCAATGAGTATAGAGGAGACATACCATTTCATAGATAACTCAAACATTATGGAATTCCGAATATGATAATATGATATACCGAACAATAATTCCATAGGCATCTCACCAATAACCATGAGCACAAGGAGACATTAAGTGAACAACATATAATGATCCACATAGCATATTAAGAACATATAACATAGTCTCATACACCACATGGTAGCAAATAAATGACACGAAGTTCAACCACACACAAAGTTCAACTTAAGACGAACGAAATAAGAAGAAACACAAGCGCCAAAGAATGATAAGCGCGCAAGCTTGTGTTTCCACCCATGCAAATCCCATAAGACTCCTAATAGAACTACTTCTCCCCCTTTGGCATCAAGACACCAAAAAGGGAGAAGAGCGATGCTACACGTCCTGAGGAATCAATCCTCCCAGTCACCAAAGTCGCCGGAGTCCACACCATCATAATCTCCGCCATCATCCTCGTCAGCTCCAGCATCTTCATCCTCGGCCTCAAAGTCCTCCTCAGCATCAAAGTCCTCCTCAGCCTCTGCACGAGCACCTCCTGCGGGAGCATCTGGAGCATCAAAGAGATGCTTCTGCATATCCACCCAGTTGTAGCGATCGGTGTTCCAAGCATTATAGGCCACAGGAGCAGTAGGAGTGGGATCGGCGGTCTGAGCACCACTGAGACGGTGAAGGATCAGCTGCTGAGTGTCCTGGATGCTCTTCCTCTCAACATAGGCCTGGTAGTTCTCACGGTGAATCTCTACCTTCATGCACAGAACATTCCGCTCAAACCAACTGAGCTTCTTGACCTCCCTGGACATAACCGATGCAGCAGACCTCTGATCACGGGCAGTAGCACTTGTCCTTGCATCAGCCATGAAAGTTCCTGGATAAGCAGCTGAAGGAGCAGGAGTCGCCTTCCTCTTGATATACATCTTCTTGACAAGGTGCTCCACACAATCATCATGGATATCATAGTCTCCAAGGGCATGCTTGATGAGTAGCATGATGTATGGAGCATATGGCACAGTGTTCCTCTGAATGATAGCATCCTTGATCTCATAGAAGATGAAATCCATCACATCAAGGGTAAAGTCCTCAGCAGGGTCAGACGAAGAGGCACACTCATGAGCAAAAGCAAGGAGGTCAACAAGCGAGGTGCGAATGGCATCGTTGTTGCCACCACTAGGAGCAATGTTCTCTCTAAAAATGCGGACCAGCTGATCATAGAGAGGAAGCAGCCCTTGGATGAAGCCCACATTGCCGGTGGAGTCATAGAGATCATACAGTTTATCCTTGTCAGGCTTGGTCCCCGGATTGTGAATACGGCGACCCACTGGAGTGTCTCCATCATACCCATACCCCAAGAGAGAGGCAAATGTGGAGAAGTCCGAAGTACACTCATGCTCGCCGGTCATCCACTTCATAGACTTCTGAGCATTTGGCAGGATCACAAGGGTAGCATAGAACTGCTTGATGAGACCGGGATTATAATTGCACTGAATGTTGGCCAACCCCATCAAACCCAACTTCTCAACCACAGAAATTGCTTCATCAAAATAAGACTTGCTGCGAAGGTGATCAAAGTCAATTGGATGCATTGGACGACAAGGATTCTTGAAAGGCTCATAAATATCACGGAAGATCCCCCACTGTTCCTCATTCCAGAAACCACGGTCCTCAATGTCTTCATCTCTTGCAGTGGCATACCAATTGTTCCTCCGCACAAGAATGTACTCGGCCTCTGGCATCTTCTTGTAGTCAGGACGAGTCGCTTTGCCCTTGCGACGACGGGCTTGAACCTTGGCAGCCTTCTCTTTCTCAGCTTTCCTTGCAGCCGCCCTCTGACGCTGGCGAATAACAACCTCATCACCTAGGAGACCGTCCTCATTCGGAATCAAACGCCGCTTGCGCTTCGGCAAACTCGGACCACCTGTGAAAGAGAGGTGCAAGGATAGCATGGGGGTAAGCGTATGCACACGAGTTACGGAAAAGATCAATGACATATGTAGTATGAACAACAAACTTCACCAAAGTATCAAAGTGAAAGCAGCAACCAAAAAAAATGCACTCCCAGGCCGGATTATCCGGCCAGGGGGCGGAAAATCTGGTCACCCGGATATTCCGCCCAGGGGGCGGATAATCCGGCCCCTCGAGAAATTTTCTCTAACAGTTGCTGCAACCTTCAATTCGATAGATCGGGGAAGACAATCATACAACATAGGTCATAGGAGAGGAAAACAACAACTAGAAGGCTAAATCACCAAGAACATGCTAGGGTAAAAACACATCCTAGAGATAGAACAATACCCGCATCCATTGCGAAATCGGCTTGGTGAATGCCTTCTAGAGGAGGAGGAGAGCAACCTCCGAAGAAATCCGGCCAAGGGGTTGGCCGGAACTCCGGCGGTGGCGACGGGAAGACGGCGGCGGCGGCAGGGAACTGCTGGAAGGGGTGGGAAAGGGACTGCCCTAGGGCAGCCCGACCCTGCCCCTTATATACCCAGGTGCCACTTAGGCCGGATTATCCGGCCAGTAGGGGGCGGATAATCCGCCCCCCCGGATATTCCGCCCAGGGGGGCGGATATTCCGGCCTGGGAACCAGAAACTGGCCAGCTCGAAATTTTCAAAAACAGATGTTGTTTTGATGAAAAATTTGAACTCGTGTGCATAGATAGATGTCTTGAGAGAGGATGGCTTAGGTGAGAGAGCAAACACGGAGTGATTCTCGGCACTTAACATTGCAAGAGCAAATCGACTAAAAATCCAATGCAAGTGCCTTCCCATATAAAAAAATCGAGAGAGAACACCAAAACCTCAAATAAGATATGCAATGAATCAACTCTTCGAAAAGAAGAGGTCGGTGGCCGAAGCCACCATGTTTGAGTGTTATGGCATTGGACCGCAAAGATGTATCTTGAGTCCATAACCACTACTCGTCATTGAAGCTCAAAAATCATAAAATGATATTAAGAGAATGATATGATTACTATCGGCATTATGGGGGGAGGGATAGCCCAATTAATTAGGACCGCACTCCCCCTATCTCCATGCCCACACCTAAACCAAACATGCATTGAAATATAGGTGTATTTGCAAGATGTTCAAGCCACACTCCTTGAATCGATGATATTTAGCTCATTCCTCAAATATCCAAATCTTGCTTCATCAAGAGGCTTCGTGAATATATCGGCAAGTTGATCCTTGGTGCAAACATATGCAAGCTCAATATCACCACGGGCAACATGATCTCTAATGAAATGATTCCGGATCTCAATATGCTTGGTTCTTGAATGTTGCACCGGATTATAGGCGATTTTGATAGCACTTTCATTGTCACATAAAAGAGGCACTTTGTCACAATTGACACCGTATTCCTTCAAAGTTTGCCTCATCCATAACAATTGAGTGCATCCACTTGCGGCGGCAATGTATTCGGCTTTGGCGGTGGAGAGAGATATACAATTTTTCTTCTTAGAAGACCAACACACCAAAGACCTACCAAGAAATTGGCAAGCTCCGGAGGTTGATTTCCTATCATCCTTGTCACCGGCCCAATCCGAATCCGTGAAGCCACAAAGAGAGAAATCCGAGCCTTTGGGATACCAAAGCCCATAAGTTGGGGTATGAACCAAATATCGAAAGATTCTCTTAACCGCCATAAGGTGGCTTTCTTTAGGAGCGGCTTGATACCTTGCACACACACCTACACTCAACACAATATCGGGTCTAGATGCACAAAGGTAAAGCAACGAACCAATCATAGAACGGTATACCTTTTGATCCACATCTTTACCATTGGGATCAAGTTCAAGATGACATTTTGTGGCCATTGGTGTGGCGGCCCCATTTAGTTCCTTCATCTTGAACCTCTTGAGCATGTCTTGGACATATTTTGCTTGATTAATGAAGGTCCCTTCTTTCAATTGCTTGATTTCAAAACCAAGAAAGAACTTCATTTCGCCCATCATAGACATCTCGAACCTATCGGTCATAAGCTTTGCGAATTCATCATTAAAAGCTTTGTTAGTTGAGCCAAAGATAATATCATCAACATATAGTTGGCATACGAAAAGCTCCCCATTGACCCTCTTAGTAAAAAGAGTGGGATCGATTTGCCCAACTTCAAACCCACGGTCTAACAACAACTCCCTAAGGTGCTCGTACCACGCACGTGGGGCTTGTTTAAGGCCATAGAGTGCCTTATGGAGTTTGTAGACATGGTTCGGGAAGTTGAGATCCTCAAACCCCGGGGGTTGCTTAACATACACTTCCTCTTTCAATGGACCATTAAGAAAGGCACTCTTAACATCCATTTGTTGCAACTTAAAGTTATGATGAGTGGCATATGCAAGAAGGATACGGATGGACTCAAGACGAGCCACGGGAGCATAAGTCTCTCCAAAGTCAATGCCTTCAACTTGAGAGAAACCTTGAGCAACCAATCTTGCCTTGTTCCTCACAACAATTTCATGCTCATCTTGCTTGTTCTTGAATATCCACTTTGTGCCAATCACATTGCGACACTCCTTTGGCTTCTCCACTAACACCCATACATTATTGCGCTTGAAGTTGTTGAGTTCTTCATGCATAGCATCCAACCAATCCGGATCTTCAAGTGCTTCAAATACTTTCTTGGGTTCAACCATGGAGATATAAGCATGATGAGAGCTAAATTGTGCCAATTGACGCCGGGTTGACACTTTGCTTCTTAAATCTCCAATAACCCTCTCAAGGGTATGACCTTTAAGCTCCAAATCCCTTTCAACTCTTTTCTTGCGACGGGCTTCGATCTCCTCATTTGACCTTGGAGGAGTCACTTGATCATCTTGATCATTTTGGTCCCCGTCTTGACCATCAAATTGACCTTGATCATCATTATCTTCATGAGTAGGTTGATCTTGGTCATGTGAAGAATTGGGGGCGGTTGAAATAACCGGAGAGGATGGTGGTGCCCCTTCTTCTTCATGAAGGTCCTTGTCTTGTTCTTCGGTTGGTGCATTAGTTGCTTCCTTGGGAGAGGCTTGTTGAGCTTGTGAAGATGAAGGTTCCACTTGAGTAGAGCATAGTCCTTCCCGGTCGGCCACAAGGTGTCCCTCAATGGGGCGGAAAAATCCCACGCCCATTCTTCCTATGGCTTCTCGAGGTATTTCATCATCTACATCACAAGAAACAACATCTCGCCCCCCTTGGGAGCCGTCATTCTCTTCGAATACCACACTACAAGATTCTTCAACACGTCCGGTGGACTTGTTGAAGACTCTATAAGTGTGGGATTCGGCACCATAACCAACAAAAATACCTTCTATTGCTTTTGGATCAAATTTACCTAAACGAACTCCTTTTCTTTTAAAGAAACACTTACACCCGAAAACCCGGTAGTAGGAGATGTTGGGCTTGCTTCCAGTGAGTATTTCATATGGAGTCTTGTTTAGGCCTTTGCGGAGGAAGAGCCGGTTTGAAGAATGACAAGCCGTAGAGATAGCTTCGGCCCAAAAGTTGTATGGAGACTTAAACTCCGCCAACATGGACCTAGCCATATCCATAAGAGTCCGGTTCTTCCTCTCGGCTACACCATTCTGTTGAGGGGTATATGCAGCGGAATATTGATGACGAATCCCCTCATCACTAAGAAATCCATTTAAGGTGTAGTTCTTGAACTCCGAGCCATTGTCACTTCTAATTGCCAAAATAGTTTGCCCATGTTGATGTTCAACTTCCTTGGCAAAGTCGATGACGGTTTGTTGAGTCTCACTCTTATGCTTGAAGAAGTAGACCCAAGTATATCTTGAATAGTCATCAACAATCACCAAACAACATTTCTTCCCACCAAGACTTGCATGAGATGGAGGACCAAAAAGATCCACATGAAGGAGCTCCAAGATCCTCTTGGAAGAAATGATAGTCTTGCTTGGGTGGGGAGAATCATGCATTTTTCCTAGAACGCAAGCCCTGCAAACACGATCTTTGGCAAAAGAAACATTCTCTTTTAGTCCGAGTATGTGGCCACCCTTGTGAAGGCTTTGCAAAGTTCTCATATTGACATGGGCTAGTCGGCGATGCCAAAGCCAACCCACATCGGCCTTTCCAAATAAACACATTGCACTTGTAGTGGGTTTCCCCGAAAAGTCCACCACATACAAGTTATTTTCAATGTGTCCAACGAAAGCGACCTTTGGAGACTTGCTCCACAAGAGTACCACAATGTCATTATCAATGAAGACGGCAAAGCCCATCTTACCAAGTGCACGAACTGAAAGTAAATTGTAACCTAGGGTCTCAACAAGCATGACGTCCACAAGGGAAATATCCGGTGCGACCACCACCTTGCCAAGACCCAATACCTCGGATTGTGACATGTCTCCATATGTGACGGTTATGTGGTTGTCATTTGGTCTCATCTCCGTCAAAATCTTCTTGCTTCCGGTCATATGACTTGTGCATCCACTATCAAGCACCCATTTTGATCCACCGGAAGCATAGTCCTACAAGAGATCATTGCTTGGTTTTAGGTCCCCATTTTTCAATGGGTCCTCTTTTGTTAGCAACAAGGGTCTTTGGAACCCAAATAGACCAAGCAATATAGCCATCATTTGGACCAACATATTTTGCATAAACATCACCATAATAATCACGAAATAAAACATAGTGAGGGTTAGCAATTCCCGCATGATCATCATGAGTGGCTTTGCCACCCACAATAGGATCCTTCTTTGCTTGTGCGGGTTTGGACTTCTTCTTCTTGTTGTTCTTCTTCTTCTTCTTCTTTGAGACATAGCCAATCCCCGTTTTATCACCAAATGCCTTTTGCTTACTCAAAAGGTCATTCAAGTTTTTCTCACCTATGGGAATGGAGGACTTGGCAAGCTCATCTTTCAACCTAGCATTTTCTTCAATAACATTTGCATGATCACAAGTAGAAGTAGAAGAACTAGGCACATTATTCTTAGTCAATTGAATTTGAAGTTGTTCATGTGACTTGGTAAGAATAGAGTGTTCACTTTTCAAGGCCTTGTGAGCCTTGTCAAGATCTTCTAAATCCTTAACAAGTATATCATGACCAACACCAAATTCAACCTTTTCCTTTTTAAGCATTTTTACTTTAGCACGAGCATGATCTCGCTCTTTAATGAGTTTGGAAACAACTTCATTATTAGATTCCTCAATGGAATCGAGCTTCTCTTCAAGAGTTGCTCGTTCCTCTTGCTCTTCTTCAAGAGACTCGGTTAGTGAGGCAATATCTTGAGCATATTCTTTTTCAAGCCTCATTTGTTCATCTAGTTTTTCAAGAGTTTTACCATATTGGCTCAATAGACGTTCAAAGTGAAGCTTGTGAACACCATCTACACTAGACACATAATCATCAAAAGCAACAATTTCTTCCTTTACTCTAAGACTAGCAAGATCATTCAAGGAAGCATCATTTGTCTTAGAGGAAGAGAAAGATGTGGGTGATACCTCGGAAGATTTGGCCATAAGGCACTTGACGTTCTTGAGAAGAGAGTCCTCATTGGGGGATTCAAAGAGTGATGTGGAGGAAGTGGAGGTGGTTGCCATTGCGGCCATCTCACTAGTTGTGGTTTCTTCTTCATCACTCTCACTTGCGGAGTACTCTTCTTGAGTCAAGAACACAAACTTTGGTTGTTTCTTCTTTGGTCCACCCTTCTTCACAAATGGCTTCTTGGATGGTGACCTGGTCTTGCTTTTGAAGATGAGCTTTCCACCATGGTCTTCTCTCTTCTCATAAGGGCACTCGGCAACGAAGTGAAATCTATCATTGCAATTGTAGCAAGTCCTCACCCTTTGACCATTGTTGTCATTCCTTTGATAGCCACTTGACTTGCTTCTTCTTTGATTGTCTTCTTTAGCCTTGTGAGGATCAACCCAAAAGGTTTTTCCATAGAAGGCCATGTGCTCATTGTACTCATGTCTTATGTCCTCGGGACACATCTCTAGCCTTGCTTCATTGCTTGCTTGAAGAGGAACCTCTTTCTCAACCACATTAGCCTTCAATGCAAGATTAGAGCTTCTTTGCATTCCTATGGCACGGGCACGAGCATCTTCCGCATTTTGTGCGGAAACCTTGTAGGCTTGAATCTCTTGCATCACTTGATTGGAGGTCATCTCATTGAAGTTGTGCTTTCCTTGAACACTCTTCACATCCGCGGGCTCATATGGGGTGAGAGCAAGAATGTACTTCATCTTGATCCACTCATCATCAATATGGTGAGCACCGAGGTTCTTGAAGGTGGTAGCAATAGCCTTGAGTCTTCTATACATCTCTTGATGATCCTCACCATCCATCATGAAGAATCCCTCCGCTTGATTTGAGAAGGCAATATATCTCGTTTTCTTCATGCTCTCGTTGCCAACAAAGACGTCGGAGAGTCCTTGCCAAGCTTCTTTGGCGGTGGAGAAATGTTGGATGTGAGGCAAGTCCTTGGATCCAACGGCGACTTGAATCATGTGGAGAGTGGTAGCATTGAGTTGACTATCGACCGTCTCTCTTCTTGTCATGTTGTGTGGATCCACGGCCTTGAACCCTTCCTCAACGATCCTCCAAAGCTCGATGCAAGAACTGCGCATATGAGAGATCATTTGATATTGCCATTGACCAAAGTTTAATGCATCAAGCTTAGGTGGGTCTCCCCTATTGTTAATATGAGGATGAGGAACCGGCGGGTCGGGTGAATACCAATGAGGGAATTCACCTTTCCCGTCGCCCTTGGTGGAAGACTTAGCATCGCCATTTTTATCGGCACCCTCCACATCAACCACCACATTCTCCACTTGTGGAGTAGCGGGTTTTTCCGGAGGTGGAGAAGTATTAGCAGTTTTAGCTTGCATGAGTTGAGCCATCATTTCACGCAACTCATTTATTTGAGATGACATGGAAGCCATGGATGATTCCAAAGATTTGAACTCACCCATGGAAACTTGACCCGAGCCCTCACTAGGTGAAGTTTCCATACTCTTAGGCGGTTAAGCCCGAATTAAGAGCCGAGGCTCTGATACCAATTGAACGGATCGTATGGGCACCTAGAGGGGGGGGGGGTGAATAGGTGCTACTCAAATTTAATTCTTTTTCAATTTAGGCTTGACACAAAAGGTAAATTCTCTAGATATGCAACTAAGGTGAATTTACCTATATGTCAACAAGCAAGCTAAGCAAGATGCAAGTAGTAAAGGCAATAAAGGATAGAGGTAACCGAGAGTGGAGCACACAGAGACACGGATGTAATTCCTGTAGTTCCTTCCTTTTTAGGGGAAGTACATCTATGTTGGAGGGGTGTGGTTGCCACAAAGGCCTAACCAACGCCACAAAGGCTCACCCTATTCTCCGGTGCAAGCTTCCGCCACAAAGGCCTAGCTCACTTTCCACTAAGGGATTCCTCAAGGCGGAACCGGCCTTTACAAAACTTGGGGCACAACTCCACAACTGAATTGGAGGCTCCCAAGCACCACAAAGATCTCAATCAACAAGTATCAAGTTTTCAATCACACAAACAAGGTCAAGGGACACAAGAGAACCCAAGACCAAAGGGCCCTCTAACAAATGAGAGGGGAAATCAAATCGCTTCGGTGAGGATGTAGATCAAGGCCTTCTCCTTCGATTCTCCAAAGATCAAGAGCTTTGGTGGGTTGAGGGAGGAGATCTTGCGAATTTGGTGGCTCAAAATATGGTGTTCTTCTTCATCAGCTCGAGCAGCTTGAGGTGGAAGAAGGGGAGGGGTATTTATAGCCCCTCCCAAAATGTAGCCGTTGCTGACTTGGAGGGGCGGATTATCCGGCCCCTGGCCGGATTATCCGCCCCCCCTATCTGGATGACGCCGCGCCAGGTCCTTAGCCGAAATTGGGGTCCTCTCCGGAGGGGCGGATTATCCGGCCACCCCTGGCCGGAATATCCGCCCCCCTATACTGGGTGACGCCGAGCCAGGGACTTAGTCGTTTTGAGCTCTCGCCTGGTGGGGGCGGATTATCCGGCCCCCTATACTGGGTGACGCCGAGCTAGGTCCTTAGCAGATTTTCGGCCACTCCCTAGAGGGGCGGATTATCCGGCCACCCCTGGCCGGATTATCCGGCCTGGCATTTCTTCATCTGAAAATCCTGCATAACTTGGCACACACTTAATATCCCTAATGTTGTTATCTAACACACAAAATCTGAGGGAAACAAAGTTTGCACTTTCAATTGGCGACTTTGTAAGAGTCTAACATGTGTGAGCATGCGCCAAGTCAACCCAAATAAAGCATCAAGGAGAAAACCAAAATAATGCTTCCATACAATAAAAACAACGCATGATTTTTTCAAAGGCTCATTAAGCAATCTCAGTTATTTGAGACAAGTCATGCTACAGAAAAACCACTAAGCATACTATCAAAAAGACATCAAGCATGACATGAAAAAGCCTAAGCCGCATGACGAGGGTTAACTCGACAAATGTCCTAGATGAAGGACTTAGGATCGGGGAGATAGGGCGTCGGATGAACTCGAAGGTAAAGTTAGTCGAAATAGGTGTGTATCGAAAGTAAACTTGGGTGTTCAACCTGGCTTGCTTTCAATCTGCCCTGCACCGTCCTCTCCTGGCCCCTATATATAGGTGGCTAGGTCTCGAGGATCGGGTCGGGTTCAATACAGATTACAAATATCGACATACGGTAATAACTCGTATTCGACTATCATTACAGTTGGGCCTAGCTTAACGGGCCTCAGGGGTACTCAACTAATGGGCTCTAGTAATTATACCCTTGTCAGTAGCCCCTGAGATTCTACCAGAATTGCAGATTCAGGTAGAATCTCTAATCTTCAAATCTTCGACTTGGATAATTCTTCATCTTCTTCAAATCTTCGACTTGGTCTTTCGACTTATAATAATGATAATTCGCTCGCAAGGGGTCTTGATGAACAAGCCTGACAACTCTGACGGATCAAGAGGTCAGTTAACTGCCGGAACAGATACTTGTCACCTACTTCAAATTCAATCCCCTTGGACTTGAATTCGGGATACCGGTCAAACTCACTCTTTTGCCTCATTTAGGACTTACAAAAAATGAGTCCCAGTGATTCTCAGGGTACCCAGTGCGTCCACCAGGATTTTCTTCGCGTCGTAGACACAGATACATACCAGCAGAGCGCATCCATGTGCGTATACTAGGCCACACAGGACGGATCCCGGGGTCTTACCTTCGTGATAAATCACGGCATTCGAGTTTCGTTGCGATAACGCAACTCGAGAATCTTATGTCGCAGTCAAAGTTTGACTGAAAATATTTGGGTTTCTACAACCATAAAACTCGCTCCCGATGGGAGTAATTTCTCTTCAATTTGTCGACTACGTAGTCGAAGTTTTGTATGCTTATCCTTCTGCAATTTCAATATTGACTATTTCATCTCTACCGGGTGCGCGCTCAGTGCTCCCGATGGGAGTAGCCCCCGAGGCTATGTTTGGCAACTTGTAGTCAAGCATAGGCTCAAAGTTCAGCTCTTCTGTCTCCTGTCGACCTTTTACTATTTGACGAGCCCCCGAGTCCAAGTCGAGGTTTCCATATCGCGTGATCATAGTCTCCTATCTTGTTTTTCTTTATTGATATTATCGTCTGCTGTACGCAGAATTTAACTCCTACTCAAAATTTGTTTGTGGGCTGCGCTGTAGCACGGGGGCCCAATAATACGCGCTTATAAATAAAGCACCATCTGATAAAGATAAAAACCCTAATCAGATTCTTTCCTCCGCCGCATCATCTTCTCTCCTCCATCTAGGGTTTTTCTGAGGTTTCTCTCTCGCACTCATGGCAGATGCTGCAGGCTCCCGTCTGAACCTTGGTTCCCCGGCGGCACCACGAGGTCGGGGTCGCCCTCGCGGCAGCAAGAACAAGAACACCGCGCCGGCCGCCGCAGGAACTTCGTCAGATGCTCCGGCTAAGCGCCGTCCCGGCCGCCCACCTGGTAGCAAGAACAAACCCAAAGTGACTAACGTCACTCCAGGTCTAATCGCTCCTCCATCTGCTGCACCTCCCCGTATCTTTTCTTTCCTTTGTATTGCCATGGCGCAGTGCCGTGAGATTCAGCGCTTGCCGCTAGATTTCACGAAGTTTATGGATGGCCACGAACTGCGAGAGGCGGTTCTTCATGAACAGTCTGGCGGTGGCATCCCCTATGAGGTGGAGGTGTGGTATGATGGCGACGGCGAGCAGTACTTCAGAGGTGGCTGGTCACAATTTGCTGAGGACCACGACATCCATCAAGGCTTCATCATGGCCTTCGACTTCCACGTCGGTACGTCGAAGTTTGACGTGAAGATCTATAATGACACTCTTTGCCAGAAGGAGTATGAAGCTTGAAGCCCTCTTTTATTAGGATCTGTTATCCATGTAATCTCGTTTGACAATGTCCTTCCTGCAATGATATTCGTAATAAATATTCGTACTTTGTGTCGATATCGTTTACTAGTACCATGAGAACAAGTCATGTTCTGAGATATGCTTTTCATATGTCGGGTTCTTTGCGAACCAATAAATGTAGGGATGATATCGGGTTCTTTTTATGAACCAAGTTCTTTCTGTATTTATCGGGTTGTGTAAACAACCTTATAGTGAAGGAAAACCCCTCCATCTTGTTGTAACGATTTTTTCGTACGACCCAGGGGTTGAAGCCCCCAAGCAGAGAAGTAACACGAGAATCGTACAATTTTGTCGAGTTCAACCCAAAGAACCCGACCTGTGGCCTCATGTTCTGGGTCCAGAAGGTTAACTCGAATATATTGATATCTCTATACTTAGTCTACGCGTAAAAACGTTGTAGCTGTTCTGCATTCCACGGGTTGCTTTCGTCCTTCCCAGTCTTCTTGTCTTGTAGTCGATATGCTCCTCCTGGTATTACTTCCGTGACGATGTAAGGTCCCACCCACGGGGACTCCAATTTCCCATGGCTATCTTGCCTGAGTCGCAAAACGAGGTCTCCTACCACAAAGGATCGTGGACGAACTCGACTACTATGGTAGTTTCGTAAGCTTTGCTGATATTGCGTAGCCCTTTCTAATGCTTTGTCTCTTGCTTCATCTAGCGCATCGACGTCGTCTTGCAATGCTTCTATCGATGTCGCCTCGTCATATGCCGTCGCTCTTGGAGCCTCGTGTGTAACCTCGACTGGAAGCACGGCTTCTGCGCCATGGACCAGGAAGAAAGGAGTTTCCTGAGTTGCTGCATTAGGCGTAGTTCTTAGACTCCAAAGAACGGAGGGCAATTCTTCTACCCAAGCGCTCTTGGCTTTCTCGAGAGGTGCTAAAAGCCTCTTTTTTATTCCACTACTTATCAGGCCATTGGCTTTTTCGACTTGCCCGTTTGTCTTCGGGTGCGCCACAGATGCAAATTTAAGCTTGATCCCCAATCCTTCGCAGTAACTTTTGAATTCTTTTGAAGTAAAATTTGTCCCATTGTCTGTGATGATGCTGTGTGGTACACCAAAACGAAAAACTATCGACTTGATGAAGCTGATTGCTGCTGTAGAATCTTGAGTTGTTACTGGGGCTGCTTCCACCCATTTGGTGAATTTATCGACTGCTACTAGCATGTAGACATGCCCTCCTGGCCAAGATTTGTGCAGCTTTCCCACCATGTCAAGACCCCATTGTGCGAAGGGCCAGGATAATGGTATTGTTTGTAGCTCCGCTGCTGGTGCGTGCGGTCTGGATGCAAACCTTTGACATGCTTCACACTTTCAAACTATATCTTTTGCGTCCTCGATGGCTGTTAGCCAATAGAATCCCGCTCGAAAGGCTTTTGCCGCTATTGCTCTGCTGCTGGCGTGATGGCCACATACTCCGCTGTGTATGTCTTTCAATATTGTTTGCCCTTCCTGGGGTGTGACATAGCGTTGTAAAACGCCTGTAATACTTCTCTTGTATAGTTTGCCTTCAATCACAACAAACGCTTTCGCTCTTCGAGTTATCCTCTTAGCCTCCACTGCATCTTCTGGTAGCTTTTTATTTATCATGTACGCAAGATATGGCTGCATCCATGTTTCTTCTATCATCATGACCTCCTCTGGCTCTGTCATAGCCCCCGAGCCTGCCGTGGTAGTCGAACTTTTAGCACTTTTTATTGATCTTTCCGCTATTTCTTCCCAAAATACTCCAGATGGTACAGGTAAGCATTGTGATCCAATATTTGCTAAAGTGTCGGCTTCCTCATTGCTGTTCCTGCTGACGTGAGAGACTTCGCATCCATCGAACGTTCCTTCTAGATAATGGTACAAATTCTTGTAGGCCATCATGTTGTCATTGATTGTGTCACACCTGTTCATAACTTGCTGGACAACAAGGTTAGAGTCTCCAAATATCTTTAGGCGAGTTGCTCCACAAGCTTTAGCCATCTTCATTCCGTGCAACAAAGCCTCGTACTCCGCTTCATTGTTAGAAGCCTACGGGAAGCTCATCCGTAAGACATACTTTAATTTGTCGCCATGAGGCGATATTAATACTACTCCTGCGCCTGCTCCTTGGACTCGCTTTGAACCATCGAAGTACATTGTCCAAGTACTCGATAAATCTGGTGGTCCCGTGCTTTGCAGCTCGAGCCACTCTGCTGTAAAATCTGGCAAAATTTGTGACTTGATCGCCTTCCTTTTTTCGTATGTGATGTCCATGGGAGATAACTCGATTCCCCACAAAGAGACACGGCCTGTTGCTAAAGGGTTGTTCAATATGTTCGATAGTGGTGCTTCATTGACCACTATAATTGGGTGCACAGTAAAATACTGTCGTAATTTTCGTGCAGTAGTGAAGACACTGTACGCCAGCTTCTGATAATGCGGGTACCTCTGTTTGGTTGGAGATAGCACTTCGCTGATGAAATACACCGGTCTCTGGACGCCATGAGCTTTGCCTTCTTCACTTCTTTCGACTACTAGAACTGTACTTACCACCTGATGGGTTGCGGCGATGTACGGTAGTAGTGGCTCTTTTTCTTTAGGTGCGACCAGCACTGGCGGCGTGGAAAGCACTTTTTTCAATTGCGCAAACGCTGTGTCTGCTTCTTCTGTCCACTCAAATTTGTCGTCTGACTTCTTCATAAGTGCATAAAAAGGAAGTGCCTTCTCCCCTAGTCGAGCAACGAAACGACTTAATGCCGCGACTCGTCCTGCTAATTTCTGTACGTCGTGGAGTTTCGTGGGTTTCCCCATTGTTAGAATTGCTTGAATTTTCTCTGGATTTGCCTCTATTCCTCGTGCTGATACCAAGAATCCCAAAAGTTGCCCTGCTGAAACTCCGAAGGAACACTTTGTCGGGTTCAACTTAAGCTTGAACTTGTTCAGGTTGTCGAAGGTTTCTGCCAAGTCGCTGATTAAAGATTTCTCCTCTCTTGTGGTGATGACTACGTCATCAATGTAGACTTGTATGTTGCGCCCTATTTGGCTCCCAAGGCAACTTTGCATCATCCTTTGATAAGTTGCCCCTGCATTTTTTAGGCCGAATGGCATCACTTGGTAGCAAAACACCCCATACGGTGTGATGAAAGCCGTTTTTTCCTCGTCCTCTTTCTTCAGCTTGATCTGGTTGTAGCCAGAATATGCATCCAAAAAGGAAAGCCTTGCGCAGCCCGCTGTTGAATCGATTATTTGATCGATGCGGGGTAAAGGGAAAGGATCCTTTGGACAATGCTTATTGAGAGATGTGTAGTCGACACATACTCTTTGTACGTCTGTGTTCTTCTTGGGTACTATTACTGGGTTCGACACCCAACTCAAAGTTTTGATTTCTCTGATAAATCCAGCATTTTCTAATCTGTGCAATTCTGACGCTATTGCCTTCCTCTTGGGTTCATCGAATTGTTGCAATGGTTGCTTGACTGGTTTCGCCTTGGGATCGACATTTAGTGCGTGCTCGACGAGTTCCCTGGGAACCCCTGGCATGTCCGATGGACACCAGGCGAAGATTTCCCAGCGCTCACAGAGGAACTCGACGAGCGCGCCTTCCTATGCGGGATCCAAATTTACCGCAATGGATGTTGTCTTGTTTGGATCCGTAGGGTGGACCTGAATTTTCTTTGAATCTTGCGTTGTGTCGAAAGCCTTATCTGGCAGGGATCGCCCAACGTCGGGTAGCACATTATGATCTGTTTCTCCTTTGAGCCTCTCGTATTCCGCTGTCATGCCGAAGGTTTGCGCCATCTTGTTGAATTCTCTGTCGCATGTGTTGGCTACTTCAAAGCTCCCTTGTACTGTTATTGTTCCTTTGGGCCCTGGAATTTTTAACGTGAGATACGCGTAGTGCGGTACTGCCATGAATTTTGCAAATGCTGGGCGCCCCAGGATTGCATGATATTGTGACGGCCAGTCCATAACTTCGAACTCCAGTTTCTCTCTTCTATAATTTTCGCTGCTGCCAAAGCAGACATCGAGTTCTATTCTTCCCAAAGGGTAGTTCGCTGCTCCTGGTACTATCCCGTGGAAAGAGCAATCTGTTGGCTTCAGACTCGCCGGTGAGATGCACATAGCCTTCAGTGTTCTAGCATATATTAAGTTTATGCCGCTCCCTGCATCCATGAACACTCTTCCGATGTCGTACCCTCCTATTTGTGCTTTTAGAACCATGGGCGAGTGGCCCGGCCTAGGAACTTTCCATGGGTGGTCTGCTCTACTGAACTTGACTGGTTGCTCTGACCATCGTAGGTACTCTGTGGTAGCTGGTGGTGATGATATTGCTAGGTTCACTTGCCTGGATATGCTCTTTCGCTCTTTTTTCGACTTGGGCACTGGTTGAATCATGGCTGATATGTATACTTGCGACTCTAGGTGCTTTGATAATCTTTGAGTTTGATATCCTTGACTTCTACGTTTGTCTCCTTGCCTTCCTTCTTGGCTCGAGCCCATGGCACCTTGCAACCTTAGGAATGTTCTACAATCCTTCATCTGGTGATTTGAGACCCTTTTCCCGTCGAGGTACGCGTAGTGGATTCGACAAGGTCCGTATAGCATATCCTCAGCTGAAGGACCAGAGTATCTTGATTTTTCTGTCCCTTTTGCCTGAAACCTCCTACTTTCGTACCCTTCCTCTTCTTCTAGTACATAACCTGCGGCTACCTGATTTCGCCTTCCTTGGTTACCCCCGCTGCGGTATCGTCTCCTCTGTCGACTTATTCTGTCGACTTCTGGCGAACGTCCTCTTTTATTGTTATACGCGTCCTCTCCATCAGCGAATTTGTTGGCTTGTTCCATTAGCTCAGCTACTGTCGTAGGTCTTGTTCTTCCTATTTCTTCCACAAGATCTGAGCGACGAAGTCCTTCCGAAAAAGCGTCTATTGCTCGTTCGTCGGAGACGTCCTCTGCTGAATTTTTAATTATACTCCAGCGTTGTATATAAGAACGTAGCGTTTCGCCTTTCCTTTGCACACATGCTTTAACTTCTTCCAGTGATGCTGGGCGTTTGTAGGTGGAACGAAAATTTCTTGTGAATCGACTTTCGAGTTCCCCCCAGCTTCCAATAGATTCGTCGGGTAGCGTGTTCAACCAAGACCGGGAGGCGCCGGTGAGGTGCAGCTGCAAACTTTGCATTGCAGTCGCCTTTGTTCCCCCTAATATCTGCACTGCTTGTAGATAATCTGATAGCCATAAGGTGGGTTCCTGCGACCCGTCGTACTTATTCTGGTCGTGTGGTAGCTTGAATCCTTTAGGTACCCGCGTTCTGCGAACTCTACGAGTAAAGCATAACGCACCCATATCTTTATCGTCGTCTTCGTAATTCTCTTCCCTCCAAGCATGTCGCGATTTATTTACTCGAGCTTGTGCTATTATACTTCTTGCATCCTCCTTCTTTTTCTGCTGCTTTTTCTCTTCTGATGACTCGCTATAGTCGCTGTCTGTGCGGTTGTATCTGAACTTCTCTTTGTGACTTGTCGACTTTACCTCTAGGTCTTGCTCCCTGATCTTTCCTTCTACTATTCCGAGGCTTCGTATCGCGGCTCGGTGCATATCTTCTCGCGGGTCCCCATGCTCTGGTCTTGTGGCTAGTAAATACGCTTGTGCTGCTGCTAATGCCGCCTCTAGCGTTTTTTGTATCTGGTCATCTTCCTCCTCTTCTAGCTGCAGGGTGGGGCTCCTCGAGTAATCTTCTTCTCTGCCGTATGCTGTCGCTCCCCTGTTGTGCTTTGGATCTCCGCGCCTCTCTCTGCTGTATTCTGACTCTTCACTATAGTCTTCCCAGTATTCCTCCCTTGATATGCTGTTTTTGTCTTGAATCATCCTGTCTCTTTCCTCCCTTAGTTTCTTCTTGTGTTGGTATAATGCATACTGATATCCCATTAGAACTTCTCTTCTTGATCCTTCGGGCACTTCTGTACCATAATCAATGGCTGATTTGATCATTCTCCATTCACCTGCCGAGACATGGACTTTCTCTTTTTCCTTTTTGTTGTGATCTTTCACTTTGTCGACTTGCCTGTCGAAATTTTTACTTCCTTTGCTGTTGTTTCCTTCTTCTGCGTCAGTGATGATGACACATAACTGATGTACTTTGGAGACGCCGCTGCTTCCTGTGGCGAAGTCCTTTGTATTGTTGTGCATCTGACACGCTTTTTCTTCTGAGTCGAAATTTTCCTGAATTCCGTCGCCTTCTGCGATTGACGCTTTTTCTAAGCTGACCGGCGAGTTTACCTCACTGGAAGAGCCTTCTGATGACTCCAATGTTTCTTCTGTTTCAGGCTTGCCTGCCGATGGATCTTGTTTCGTCGGATCCGAAAGGCGGGACGAACCCGACGGCCCGATGAGGATGCTCAAACTTCCGATGGTTAGTTCCACCTCTTGACTTCCGTCGATTTCTTGACTGCTGTTGGCTAAAAGCGAAAAAGCCGTCGAATTCATGATTCCAACGCCCAGAGTCCCCACGGTCGGCGCCAATTGACGAGGGTTAACTCGACAAATGTCCTAGATGAAGGACTTAGGATCGGGGAGATAGGGTGTCAGATGAACTCGAAGGTAAAGTTAGTCGAAATAGGTGTGTATCGAAAGTAAACTTGGGTGTTCAACCTGGCTTGCTTTCAATCTGCCCTCCACCGTCCTCTCCTGGCCCCTATATATAGGTGGCTAGGTCTCGAGGATCGGGTCGGGTTCAATACAGATTACAAATATCGACATATGGTAATAACTCGTATTCGACTATCATTACAGTTGGGCCTAGCTTAACGGGCCTCAGGGGTACTCAACTAACGGGCTCTAGTAATTATACCCTTGTCACCGCAGTCTACACAAGCTCCTTCTTGTACCACTATTTTGCATAAAGCTTTTTCTCTTTTCCAACACCATTTGAAATTTTTATAGACACCTCTTTTGATGAAATCCAATAAAGATCAAAGGCAAAAATACACCTTGATGAAAAGATATGACAAGATCTGAACGCATATCAAGGCGAAAACGAAAACCAAAAGCAGTAGTAGAAAAAAGAAGAACGCTCGATTTTAAATAAGAGTGAAAACTAGAGCGTTCTTTTGCAAATGAAAACAAGCAACTTCTCCAAAAGAAATTTGTTGGGGTCCAACCATTTATTGCAGCAAACAAACAAACTAAACAAACTGAGAAAACTAAAACAACTGACGCTCCAAGAAAAACACATAGTGCATGAAGCAATAAAAATATAGTGTTTTGAAAGGTGACCTGATTTTTGCCGATGAAGAAGGGGTGCCTCGGGGGTATCCCCAAGCTTTGACGCTTGTACTTCTTGGATATTTCTTGGGGTGATGCATGGACATCCCCAAGCTTGAGCTTTTGTCCATTCTTCAACTCATCTCATCATTCTCCAATCCCTACACTTGAAAACTTCCTTCATACAAAACTAAACACAATTCTATTAGCAACATTAGTGCAAGCATAACATATAATCAATCCTTTATTTGCTTCAGGTTTCAACTCAAAACCACCACATATATAGCAAATACTACTGTATCAACTCCCCAAAAAGTTCCATGATCAAAAGAACTCAAAAGAAAGCGATAAAGTGGCAAACACAAATATTGGCAGAAATCTGTCAAAACTGAACAGCTGACAAAGGTCGAATTTTTGAGGGATTTTCTATTGCTCAAATCAAAAAGTGTTCAACTAAGAAAAGTTTGGATATAACCTGGGGCATATGCACAAGAAATCGCAGGTCCAAAACATAAACAGATAATTTTCACGAATTTTTACGGTGCAGCACCGAAAACAGTTTCAGGACAGCAACATCCCCAAATCTTTACCTCACTCAAATTAGAGGCTTCTCTTGGCACAAAAAACGAAATAAACAAGATAAGGAGCGGTCATTACAGTAGTAATGACTTCCAAGACTCAAATAAAATAAAAAGTACTGAAAAGAAAACATTGGGTTATCTCCCAAGAGTGCTTTTCTTTAACGCCTTTGAGCTAGGCGCAGAAAATTTGAGAAGATGCTCACATAAGAAATATGAATTGAAGTAAAAGAGAGCATCAAGGAGCAAATATAAAACACCTTTAAGTCTAACCCACTTCCTATGCTTAGGAATCTTGTAAGAAAATAAATCAAAGAAGCACATAGCCACAAGTATGGGTAGATAAAACAAGAGCAATTTCAGAACTTTCAATAAAAAGAGAGGTGTTTTAGTAACATGAGAATCCCAACAACCATATTTTCCTCTCTCATAATAATTTTCAGTAGCATCATGAACAAAATCAACAATATAAATATCACACTCTCCCTCCTTTGTTAAGCATGGAGGGCGATCAAATAAGGTATTAGTTAAAGAGTTACTCTTATTGGGAGGTAGACATGGGTAGCTCCATTCTTCCTCCTCTTGATCATCACTCTCCTCCTCTTTTTCATCCAATGAGCTTCCAATTTCTTCTTCCATAGGCTCCTTCAAGGCATTAGTCTCTTCCGTTGGAGAGCATCTATTAAGATATTTAAGAATATAGCCATTTCCTTCCTTGTAATTATCAAAGCAAAATGTGAGTATATCATAAATCTCATATTTATAAGGTGCATCATCAGTATTTTGAAGCAAATAAGCAAGTTCAAATGCACCCTTCCAAGCAATAAATTCTTCAATTTGTTCCACATCATAAAGGTCATAATTTCCATTAACATAAGAAGATATGGTAACATCATCATTATACTCACATTGAAAAGGGAGGTGTTTATACCTCCTATAGCAACAAGATTCATCAAAGCAATAAGTAACATTATAAGTAGAGCACACATTTCTAGCAATGATATATAATCTATTGATTTGTTCCCATAAGTGTTTCCCTTTTTGTGACAAGCGGTGTTCATCATAATAATTTTGCTGCTCTTCCGTGAACCCACCTTGCCAAAAAGATTTAGTTTCAAAGAAACCAGCCATTGATAGAAAGCATGATAAAGCAAGACAAGTAAAAATAACTACCAAGGATTCTAATTTTTTTGGGTTTTTGATAAAAAGCAATGCAGGTAAAATAAAATAAAGTAAAGCAAAACAAATAACAAAGTAAAGAATGTGTGTGCGAAGAACTCCCCTCGCAGAAGTCTTCTCTTCCTCCCCGGCAACGGCGCCAGAAAAGAAGCTGCTACTCGGTGATGGCGCCAGAAAAGAGCTGTGGCGTGTAGTTGACGTGGGAGCAGTAAGTCCTTGTGCGTGGTGATGACCAGCCCGTTGGGAACCCCAAGAGGAAGGTATGATGAGTGTAGCGGCAAGTTTTCCCTCAGTTAAGAAACCAAGGTTTAATGTCGATCTTGAAGAGGAGAGACGGTGACGACTGAAGGTGATGCAAACTGGCTTAATAACACTCCAACAAGGGCGCCGTTAACGATACTTGTTGACTCGTCTTCGGCCAGTAGCAACGCGGAACCTGCACACACACAAACAAATACTTTGCTCCCAACTTACGATGAGGTTGTCAATCTCACCGGTTTGCTTGAAACAAAGGTTATAAGTGTATCAAGTGGAAAACAGTAGAGTATGCTAGTAAAGTAAACAGTACGGGAAAAGTAAACAGGTGATTGCAATATTATGTAAATAGGACCGGGGTCCACAGTTCACTAGTGGTGTCTCTCCATAGATAAAATAACACATGCTGGGTAAACAAATTACAGTTGGGCAATTGATAGAATAGAGATAACGTGATATGTCAAGAAGATCACTATGAGATTTACTCTGGGCATTACAACAAAATACATAGACCGCCATCCAACTGCATCTATGACTAATAATCCACCCCCGGGGATATCAATCCGAACACCCTAGAAGTATTAAGTTGCGAACAACAGATAATTGCATTAAGCAAAGTGTGTAATGTAAACAAAGCATATGCCCTTGAGCATATGAATGTTGCTTTCTCCCTAGTAGCAACAGCACATCTACCACCTTAGAGGTTTCTGTCACTCCCCCAGGTGAAATAGAGACATGAACCCACTATCGAGCATAAATACCCCCTCTTAGAGTCACTAGCAACTACTCGGCCAAGATAGCTACTAACAACGGAGAGCATGCAAGATCATAAACAACATAGAGATAACAAAAGATATAATTCAGTACAACAACTTAATCATAAACACCAATATTCATCGGATCCCAACAAACCAAACATGTAGAATTACATAACGGTGATCTCAATCATGTATGGCAGCTCATGAGATCTAAACATGAAGCACATGGTGGAGAAGACAACCATCTAGCTACTGCTATGGACCCATAGTCCAAGGTAGACTACTCACTCATCGCTCCAGAGGCAAGCATGGCGATGAAGAAGACCTTCGGTGGCGATTCCCCTCTCCGGCAGGGTGCCGGGAAGAGCTTCTGCACCCTCCCGATCTTCGGGTCGACGGCGGCGGCGTATCGTGATGTGTTCTGGAAATCTGATCGGGCACTTAGGTTTTTCTCGTCGGGGGGTATTTATAGGCGAAGAGGCGTCGTCAGAAGAGGGGCCAGGTGGCCTCACAAGGCGGTGGCACGGGCCAGGGGCTGGCTGCGCCACCCCTGTGTGTGGGCCCCTGGTCCCTCACCTCCTACTCTCCTTCGGATCTCTGGAAGCTTCCGGGTAAAATAAGACTTCAGGAACTTGTTTCGTCCAATTCTGAGAATATTTCCTGTGTATCACTTCTGAAACACAAAAACAGCAGAAAACAGGAAACTGGCACTGTGGCACTTCGTTAATAGGTTAGTTCCGGAAAATGCATAAAAATGCCACTAAGTGTAACGAAACAATAGGCAAATGGTGTAAAAAGAAGCATGGAGCATCAAAAATTATAGATACGTTTGAGACGTATCAATGGCCAACTATGGAGAACCCAAAGACAAAGCAAAAAGCGCGACTACAGGAGCCACAAAGCAACTCAAAGGATATCCAGCGGAGCCAGAAGCGAAGAAATTACGAGTACAGCCATCAGATCTAGGGGAAGCTACAGGAGAAGAGGGGAAAACCTCGGCAACATAAGACAGCAAGTACGCAAGAGTAGAGTAGAAAAATAAGGCTATTAAAGCCACAAGCTATCCTAGGGCAATGCCCTCTAGATCTAGAACACGGGTCACTAGCCGGATCTCTTGGGACACCCCATGTATCTTACACTACAAGTATAAATAAAGACAAAGTTCCTCCTAATCGAGTTTACATGTCTTCAAAATCTCAAACAAAATTGCAGCAAACGCACTAAACACAAAGCTCCTTGAGAACAAAAAAATTTCTGGCAAAACACCCAGAAAATGGAAACTCTCGCGTTATACATACAAAACATATATACAATAAAGTGCTATAACATTGGTTGATCTGAATCATATACTCCAAGGGGATTCAAGTAATGGTGCTGGCGGAAAAATCAAACATCCTCTCGAAGCAATCTAGCTATGATCCTCCTCGCCGGTTGAAGCGTGGCATCCATATGGACTCATAGCTTCATGCCCCCTGCAAAAACTTAGCGACATGGAACTATAATTCAGCCTTGGATGCCACTTGCGTATCCATCCAAGAGCAAAATTAGCACCGGCCACTAAGTTGAGCTCTATCAACCGATGAATTCGTTGACTAGATTTGAAAGCATCGAGTAGCTGCTTAAAATTCTTCGGTGGAGGATTGTGGGGAAGCATAACAGAGTACATGGTCGTCAACGATCTTTGACAACCATCAAAAGCTTCCCCAATGTGTTGAGCACGATCCTGTAGGAGAACAACTGCGCTGCGGTGCCGCGGGTCAGCCCACAAAGAAGTCGTATCTTGCGATTCTCTTTCCAAAGCCGTGATTCGCTTGGCAACTCAACGGTCTTCATCAGCGGGATGTAAGCAAGTACCTGGACGGCACGAACTCATCAAAATACAAAGACAAAAGAAGCAGCAAGAAAGTTGAGAAGATCTGCAAAAAACTTGCACTTCAGCTGTTCACAAGATGACTCGATAAAATCAACAAGGAAGGAATCACACTCCTTCAGATGCGTAACTTGGGCCACCAGAGCCGACACTTTATCCTCAAGAACGGATATCTGCCTCATCAAGCCATAAGATTTGCCGGCCTGGTCCAAAGCAGTTTTTGCCTGACGCTTCATCAAAGATAAATGACCTTCGAGATCCAAAATCCTTGACAAATATTCAGCGCATCGGCAAGGAGAACGAGGAGGAGAAGGATCCTAGAGTGGAACGCATTGGCAGGCGGCGAATCACGACCACGACCCATCGATCCACCAGCACATACAGGCTGGAAGACAAAAGAAGAAAAGAGGAAACAACTCAGAAACACAATCAAGCACAATATTTAATAAAGGCAAAGTATTCAAAAAGAGTACAGAATTCCCTGACTGATTCTCAGGCAAAATATAAACGAGTTTGCTACATTAACCCAAAAGAAAAGAAGACTACAAGAAAAGGCTAAATCTACGCCACCTCAGCAGCATGTTCCATGACAGTAGAAGGTGCGGAGGAATCAGCACGAGCGCTTGGCGCAGGCATTGAAGCACTTGCCACAGGAGTCAAAGAGGAAGGCGTGAAAGTCGAAGAGGCCGCCGACAAAGTGATAATCGACACAATGCCTGGTGCATACTTCTTCGCCTTCTCAAAATAGCCCAGCAGCTCCGAGAGAGGACGAGCACGAGATGAGCTAACCTTCTCCCAATTCACCTCCTCGCCGTGCGATTGAGCAAGCGCAATAGCCCCTTTGACACCCCGCTTTACTGATCGGCTCTTCATTGTAAGAACAGGATCTTCAACGGTGTCAAAGGCCTCGGCAAGCTTCTTGAGATCGTCGACTGGCATCTCCGACCGCTTCTTCGGCCACAACCCGACAAACATCCACGACAACACACGACGAGTCAGCTGAAGAAATTCCTGGACCAACAAGTCCCAAAGGTAGTCCAACTTTTTCCGCTGCAGTATAGAAGACAAAAACAAGAGAAGGCGAGAAAATATCAGCAACTAGGAGCACGAGGAAAAAAGGAACAAAAAAAATAAACGCGATGCTTACCGCCAAAAAGAGCCGAAATCTTGTCCAGACGTTCGGTTACCATTCGATCTCTCTGGGCACGTTTCTAGTCAGCAGTCGCAAGCGCCTTCTCAGCTTTCTTCGCCTTGGTTTCTGCTGACTTAGCAGTCTTCTCAGCAGCGACCTTGCCAGCAGTGGCAATATCCCAAGCCTTTCTGGAGGCATCAAGTTCGGCTTCTAGAGACGCTATGCGAGCATTGGCTGCTGTCAAAGCATCTACAACACAAAGCAGGAAAAGGAAAGGTGAATAAGAAACCATGGAAAGACACACGAAGCAAGCAAAAGATACAACGCAAAAAGCTTACCCTGAGAAGCCCGAGCAACTTTCAGGAACTAGACGCACTCAGTGCTCAGAGAGAGGAATTTTTTCATCAGAATGTGCTAAAAGAAGGCATGAGATGGAAAATTCAAGCAATAAAAAGAGGGAATCATGAGAAGCAAGACTCACATCATCAGGAGAACCCACCGGTTGGTGGGTGTCAAGGGAAGCGCCCGCTGCCGTCGCCTTCTTCAGACACTTGGAAGCGCGAGAAGGGGTACCTTTCTTAGCAGGAGCTTCCGGCGACTTCACTACCATTGCAGCCTCTTGAGAGGGCGCTTTACTGTCAGCCAAAGTATCCAAAAGGGGAGCAACTACAGCATCCCTCTTCGAGTCTTTGTCATCGCTAGAAAGGGAACCAAAAGCAAAAACTTTGCCTGAGTCAAGAGAAGGAAAACGAATAAAGATAAATATTTGAGTCAGTAAAACTCATGAGTCCAAAGCATCAAAAATCTCAACTACAGAAGGATTGAAAGCAGTGGGCTCCCCGACCGTATTTTTTGGAGCAGAGGTACTCGAAGAAAGAAGCTCATCGAGATGCTTCCTCTTCTTATCAAGGCTAGGTTCTTCCGAAATAGCAGGAGGAGGCAATGTAGTCGAACTACTTTATTCTAGAGAAACTTCGGCATCATCTCCGTCCTAGCCTTCCTCAGCCTCGGGGGCTTCGAAAGTAGCAGAAACAGGATCAGCCTGAATGGGTCCTTCCTCTGGAAGAGGAGGACGTGAAACTAAAAATTGGTGGCCCTGCACAAAAGTAAGTCGCCAAACTGTCAGGAAAGCAGCAACAAATATAAGAAGGTGAACAAATGGGAAGTCGATGAATGAAAAAGCACATACCGCAGGCAAGGGATGAGCGGAGTCGAAGAAATCAGCTGTTAGTGCTAGAATCTCATCATCCTTTGTGAGAGTAGTCAAAGCTTTCACTCGTTTGTCGAGATTCTTTTTATCAACGTCCTCTTTGGACACTCGAGAAGGATTCTCCAAGCCAGAGTATGACCACAGCTTGGAAACACAATGTTGAAGAGGCTGAATGCGCCTCTACAGAAAGAACGCCATGAGCTGCGTCCCAGACAGCGCACCTCCAGTTGCGCTCTTCAGATTTTAGATGCGAACCAGCAAGGGCTTGATATCTTCAGCATCAGCTTCCGTGGGAGGAGAATCCCACGATGACATTTTTGTCAGACCTTTGTCGGCATCAAAGGGAGCAATGCCGTAATGGTCAGAGGAAGAAGTTTTCTTGTCTTTGATATAAAACCATTTCTTCCTCCAACCTTGCACCGAGGCAGCCATGTTAAACTCCAGATAATGTGCCTCGGCACGGACAGACACAACAGCCCCGCCCAGTTCAGGGCTCTTTGTTAAACATACACTAGGGCGAAGGTGGAAAAGGAACTTCCAGAGAATCCGATGGGGTTCGATCCCCAGGAAAGACTCGCAAAGAGTAATTAAACAAGCGATATGCAAGATAGAATTTGGCGTGAGCTGGTGAAGCTGCACGCCGTAAACAAAGAGAAGCCCACAGAGAAATTCGTGGGCAGGAAGAGATAAACCATGCAAAAGAAAGGCGAGAAACATCACCCGATAGCCGCTCGGGGGCTTGGGGATGCGTTTGGTGTTGGGGAAGATGACTTGATCCCCTCCGATGAGAAATCCATCTCTCTGGGCCTTGGTCAGATCGGATTGCTCGAACTCCGAGGGCTCCCAGCTGGTCGACATGTTAGTGCTCTTCTTCGTCGCCATTTGGTTCTTGTGAGCGACTCTTTTGACGGGCATCTACAGGAGTTACGCTCGGGGGCTGCGAAGAAGCTCAGAAACGCAAGGGAGATGCAGCAATGGTGGCGGCAGAAAGAGCAAGGAACTGGTAAACAGTAAAAACCCCACTCTCCCCCTTATAAAGCTTTGTGACAAAGGAAGGTGGGCTCAGACGTGGCGCAAGAAGCGGAAGCGGTAGCCCACTAACGGGCAGGAAAAATTGTAAAATTACTGCGCTGCCCACGAGCAACGGTCAGCGCCCAGTCAAATCACGCACAGAGTGATTTTATTAATGATGTTGGGAAATAAAGCATCTGAATATAACACGACAATTGTGGTTACTCATAGAAAATTCAGCAGAAAGTCTTGCAGGTTACTTTGCCCGTAGGTGCTGGTCAAGGTACCCAACAAATGTTTTTACACAATATAATATGTATCAAATGAAGAAAACTAGTCTTTGAGTCTATACCCAAAAATATTCGACTATAGCCTCGGGGGCTACTACCATCGGGAGCGCTGGCCGCGCACCCGACGATATTATTAAACGAGCTACTCTATGGTGGACGAAAGAAGGAAAATTTACTTGAGCCTATACTCGAAACATGTTTTCGACTATATCCTCGGGGGCTACTACCATCGGGAGCGCTGGTCGCGCACCCGACGAAATTTTTTAAATTCCAAGGAAAGTAAAGAAGGCAAAAGAAGACTTGAATAGTGCAATTACTACCATCGGGAGGGAATTCATATTAGTCAAGGTTGGTGACAAGGGTATAGTTAATAGATCCCGTTAGTTGAATACCCCTGAGGCCCGTTAAGCTAGGCCCAACTGTAATGATAGTCGAATACGAGTTCTTATCGTATGTCGATATTGTAATCTGTATCGGACCCTACCCGATCCTCGAGACCTAGCCATCTATATATAGGGGCCAGGAGGGGACGGTGTAGGGCAGATTGGAAGCAAGCCAGGTTGAACACCCACGTTTACTTTCGATATACACTTATTTCAACCAACCTTTACCTTCGAGTTCATCCGACGCCCTCTTCCCCCGATCCTAAGTCCTTCATCTAGGACATTTATCGAGTTAACCCTCATCAATTGGCGCCGACCGTGGGGACCTTGGGCGTTGGAATCATGAATTCGATGGCTTTTTTGCTTTTAGCCAACAGCAGTACAGAAGTCGATGAAAATCAAGAGATGGAGTTGACAATCGGAAGTTTAAGCATCCTCATCGTGCCATCGGGTTCATCTCGCCTTTCAGATCCGACGAAACAAGATCCGTCGGCAAGTGAGCCCGAAACAGTAGCAATGATGGAATATTCTGAAGGCTCTTCTAGCGAGGTAAACTCGCCGGTCAGCTTGGAAGAAGTGCAAAAAGGAAAAATCACAGAAGACAACAAAGCAATGGAAAATTTCGACGCAGGGGTCCAACTCGAAGATCTTATGATCCGCCTCGATGATATTTTAGACAAGTCAACAGATACATGGAAGACAGGATTAGAGCTTTCTGAGGATAGTAACTCGATCTTCTCAAGCTTCAAGGGTAACATCGGCAAACAGTGCCAGGTGCTCGCCATTGTAGGAGATAACTCAGAAGAATTCGACAAAAACAACAATCCAGTGCTAAACCCAGCAAATATCGACAGAGGAGCAAATCACCTAGCAGAAGGGCAAACAGCAGAATCCCTCACAACCAGGGAAAAAATTCGACTATCAGTCGACGAATGGAGGATAATAAGAGAAGCCGTAGAACACGGCACGCCGATACCATCAAATTCCAGCAAAGACATGCTTCTGGGGTATCATTATGCCCTAAGGCAGCAGGCAAAGCAATTAGCAAAGGAGAAAATAGAGATACAGAGAAGAAAAGACTCAGCCATTGCAGCCAGCAACGCCGCTCGTAAAGCGCGAAGCGACGCATCATATAGCAACGCAAGGAAAAATCGCCGACATGGTTCAAGGTACGATAACCTCGAGTACTCCGATAGGCAAAGCATTTCCAAAAACCTTGACTCGTCCTTTTTATCGGTCGACGAACAAGGAAACATCGTACCAAAAACTCCTAAAGTAGCATTAGTGGCAGCTCAAGCTTATCTGCTCACAACTCGACCAAACCCGGGAGATCCTAGAGAACATATGCACAGAGCAGCATTGAACAGACTAAACATGGTGGCTCACAAGCTATCAGCAAAAGGAGAAGAAGCACACCGCCATAAGGAAACGCACAAGCCAAGATCGTCTCGCCATCACAGTAGTCCTCGGCGCAGAAGCAGCAATCAACGATCTTGATCGCCATCACCAAAACAACACGGAGGAACCCGAAGATCACGATCCCCAAATGAAAAACGCGACTATGAAGAAAACGAAAAAGAAATGGGGGCATCATGCTTTACCCGCAGGGTTCGCACCACTCCAGTTCCCAAGGGATTCAAGTTACCTCATGATCAGCAAAAGTACGACGGATCACAGGAACCACAATCATGGCTCTCAGATTATCTACAAGCAGTACAAATATTGGGAGGAACCAAAGAAACAGCAATGCAAAGTCTGCAACTACACCTCACCGGCGCAGCAAGGTCATGGTTGAGCAAACTTGAGAAGGAAACTATTGGAAGCTGGGAAGACCTCACAAAGCAATTTCCAAGCAACTTCAGGTCGACATACAAGCGGCCAGCGTCAATAGAAGAAGTCAAAGCGTGTGTGCAACAACGCGACGAAACACTGCGGGCATACATTCAAAGATGGAGTCTTATAAAAAATTCAGCAGTCGAAGTTTCAGACGAAAGAGCAATAGATGCGTTCATCATTGGATTAAGGCGAAGAGACCTAGTCGAAGAGATGGGCAGAATCAAGCCGAAAACAGTGTCAGACCTCATGGACGTAGCAAATAGATTTGCAGATGGAGAAGACGCATGCAACCACAAGCGGACGCGATCCCCAGAGGACGACAGAAGAAATAGATATGGAAGTCAAAGGAGACGGTTCAGAAATTATGACAATTATGGCTCCCATAGCCAAGTCGCCGCAGGATACAAAGACAACAGCTATCAAGGAAGTGATCGCCGAAGCTCGGGGTATAGAAACTACGGGAAAGAGGACTACAAAAAGTTTCCCACGAGAGAACCCAGAGAGTACAACCCATCGCCAGAAGATATGCTCAACGGACCTTGTCATATACACTCAGCGTTCGTCGATGGGAAGCGAGTATCAAGGCACGCAATGAAAGATTGCGCAACATTCTTAAAATTACAAGAGGCAGCACTAAACAAGCAAACTGAAGCAAGGCGACAAGGATTTGAGGGAAGCAACAATCCTCCGACAAAACAACAAGGAAACAACGGAGCTCCTCAAGGACAAGACCAGCAGAACCAGGGGCACGACAACGACGAAGGGTACGTTCCATCAAAAGGACACATCACAGCAATGATACAACCTGTGCCCAAGTCGAACAAAGAAGAAAAGAGTATCACTCGACAAGTCAACTTAGCAGTCATCTCACCGCCAGCCGCAACGGAGTATCTGCATTGGTCAGAACAACCAATCGAGTTCAACAGAGAAGACCACCCTATAACAGTACCTCGGCCAGGAAACGCGCCTTTGGTACTTAAAGCTCAAATCGGCGCGTATGATGTCGACAGAATATTCATGGACGCAGGAAGTGGAATTAACCTGATATACGCAAAAACACTCAGAGCAATACATATATCACTAGAGTTCCTGAAACCAACGGATTGTTCCTTCCACGGAATCGTACCAGGAAGTGCCAATTACCCACTGGGTCGAATAGCACTCAATGTTTGCTTCGGCAACCGACAAAACTACAGGAGAGAAAAACTGGACTTCGAAGTCATGGACTGGCCATCTCAGTATCATGCGATCCTCGGGCGACCCGCGTTTTCGCGATTCATGGCAGTGCCTCACTACACATATCTGGTACTCAAAATGCCAGGACCAAGAGGAATAATTACAGTAAAAGGAAGTTTTGAAGTCTCAGATCTCTGCGACAGGGAGTTCCACAAGATGGCGCAAAATTTTGGCATGATAGCCAACTATGCAGAAAAGGCGAAAGACACGACTACAGAAGGCGTCAAGCTACTCGAAGGACGCGTTACGGAGCCCGAAATGAAGAAACCACGAGTAGAAGCATCAGGAGAAGACAAAGATACAGGAGAGGAAGAGAAAGCCATGACGGCATAAGCATCAAAGAACAATAAAGTAGGGTAGAAGAATAAGGCTGTAAAAGCCACGAGTTATACCAGGGGCAATGCCCTCTAGATCCAGAACACAGGTCATAGGCCGGATCTCTTGGGTCACCCCATGTATCTTACATTACAAGTATAATAAAGACAAAATGTTCCTCATGTTCAAGCTTACGAGTCTTTCAAAGAGAAAATGCGGCAAACGCACGAATCATACAAAAAAAATGCTCTAAAAATATATTTCAGACATACAGTCGCGAAATAAGAAATTCTCGCGTTTCCCATAAGTGTTACAACATCGGGTTGTCAGAATCATCTACACCCAAAGGGTCTAAATAGTGAAACTCGCGGAAAAACGCGGCATCTTCTTGCAACAGCCTGGCTGTAATTCGTCGGGCAGGCTGCAAGGTACTCTCCAAGTGTACTCGAAGGCTAGCTCCACCTGGAGGGTAGCTCAGCGACATAGAACTATAATTGAGTCTTGGTTGCCACTTGCGTATCCACCCAAGAGCAAAATTGGCACCCGCCACTAAGTTCAGCTCTATCAAACGATGAATTCGCTGGCTAGATCTAAAAGTATCAAGAAGTAGTGGGAAAGTCGCAGGAAGAGGATTGCGAGGAAGCATAACCGAGTGCATAGTTACGAGAGATCTTCTGTAGCCATCCACCGCTTCGCCAATGTGCTGGGCATGGTCCTGAAGCAATACAACAGCACTCCGACGTCGAGGATCAGACCACAAATTTTCAACACCTGTGGACATTTTCTCTAAGGCCGCATTTCGCTCGGTAACCCGACGATCTTCAGCAGTGAAATCTAAACAAGTGCCTACGAGGGCAAGAGGATATCATAAAAACAGCAGTGGAACAAAAAGAGAAAAAGACAAGTCGAAAGGAAACTTACATCGCAACATCTCGCAGGCAGATTCGATAATGCCAAGAAGAAAAGAATTGCATTCCTCGTGATGCAAAATTTTTGCCGTCAAGCTGGACACCTTATCATCAAGAATAGATACCTGCTTCGTCAAATTAGAAGTCTTGCTGGCTTTGTCAAATGCCATCTGAGCTTGGCGTTTGGCTAAAGTCAATCGAGTTTCAAGATCAGAAATCCTTAAAGAGTACTCTGCGCATTGACTGCATCGACTAGGAGGCGACGAAATCGTCGGGTCGAACGTACGGGCAGCGGAAGGAACAGGCCCGCCAGTCAAGGGATCGTTGGTATGCATCGACTGGAAGTCAAAAGAAAATAAAGAAGAAACATTTCAGAGAGTCAGCACAAGATCTCATGAGAAGGAAATATATTTACATAAGTGCAAAACCCTTTGGCTAAAGTTCTCGGGTTGCACGCGACTAAAGGTTTTTACATTCAAAAGAAGAAATTGAAAGCTATAGAGGAGCCGAAGTCTACGCCACCTCAGCATTTTGCTCCGTGGCAGAAGAGGGCATGGCAAATCCGTCGCCAGAAGTCGACGGAGGTGCAGGCTCTTCCATCGTTGGAGCCGGCGTAGTAGATGCCGCAGAGGCTGCAGAAGGAGAAATAATCACCGCCAGTGCAGGCGCCAACTTCTTCGCCTTCTCGAAGAAAACCTTCATCTCATCGCGGGTGCGGCCATGGGGAGAGTTCACCTTCTCACAGTCAAAGTCCGCACCGTGCGCAAAAGAAAGTGCAATGGCACCCTCAGCGCCACGCTTCAGAGAGAGCCCCTTCAGCTGGAGGGTCGGGTCCTCAATTGTATCAAAGGACTTGGCAAGATTCTCCAAGTTATCCTTCGGGACTTCTGCCTTCTTCTTCGGCCACAACCCGATGAACAACCGCGACAGAACGCGGCTAACCAACTCAAAAGTCTCCTGGATAGATATCCAGTTTGCCTCGAGTAGGTTAACCACGGTCAGCAAAGAATCATCGCGCAATGGCAAAGATGAAGAAGACACCTTGGTAAATCCTGCGCGACAAAGGAAAAAGTAAAGGAAAGAATTAGCGAAGATCAATAATATAACAAGAAGTCGAAATAGAAGGCAAGACGAAACACTTACTTTCAGCAGAGGTAGACATTGTGTGAAGGCACTCCATTACGGCCTGCTCTCGTTGAGCGTGCTCCCTGTTGGCATCGGCCAAAGCTTTTTCAGCTTTTTTCGCCTTACCAAGCGCTGATTTCTGCGACTTCTCAGCACTTGCTTTGGCAGCGGCCGCAACATCATATGCCTTCTGCGAGGCACTAAGCTCAGCCTCCAATGATGCAATTCGGGCATTGGCTGTTGCTAGAGCAGCTACGGTAGAAGAAGAAAGGAAGTCAGATAAACAGCAAAAGATAAGCGTGGAAGAAAAACCATGACTGGATATAGAACATACCTTCGGAAGCTTTCGCAACCTTTAGGTACTCAGCACATTCGGTGCCCAAGGCGACGAATCTCTCCAATAATGCCTGAGAGAAAGAGCGTGTAAGAAGCACAAGTGTATGCAAGGGAAACAAAACAGGAAAAATTGCTTACATCATGGGGGGAAGCCGAGGATTCATGGGCTTCCAGAGAGGCATCGGGTTCTTTGGCCTTCTTCAAGCGCTTGAGGTTTCGGGGCGCATGAACCTTCTTTACAGAGGCCCTGGTAACCCTAGGCGCAATTACTTGGGCAGGGGGCTCATCATCAACTGCAGGGGGAATTGAAGGAATAGCAGTAGCAGCTTTTGGCGGCTCTTTGTCATCTCTACACGAAGCAAAAAAGTTATGTGTAACACGACAAAAACAAGGCAAAAGAGGTGCAATTGAAGAACTCGAATAAAAAACACTTACGATGCCAGGAGGTCGAAGTACTCCTCATCTCCTGCAGGAACAGAGGCCTTATCAGCCGCTGCAGAACTCGAAGAAGCAAATTCTTCGACTCGCTTCCTTTTCTTGTCGACACCAGCATCTTTAGCAAGCATGGGGGGAGACGATGTCGATGAGCTCGTTTCTTCTTCCGATTCTTTGGCATCATCTCCGTCCTGATTCTCGTTAGCCTCGGGGGCTTCAGATACAGATGAGGCCAGATCAGCCGGAAGGGGCCCTGCCTCAGGAAGAGGAGGGTGCGAATCAAGGAATTGGTGACCCTGCATATAAAATAAGTCAGCAGAGTACAAAGGCAAAGAATAACGTAAGTTGAAGCAAACAAAATTCGACAACAAGCGAACACAAAGATGCATACCTCGGGCAAAGGGTGCACGGAGTTGAAGTAGTCAGCGGTCAAGCCAGCAACCGCATGATCCTTGGTGAGCTTGGTAAGGCTCCTAACTCGCTTGTCGACATCTTTTTTCTCTATCAAATCTTCAGATACACAAGTAGGATCTTCCAAGATAGAGTAATTCTAGAGCTTGGTGAGGCGGTGCTGCAGGGGTTGAACTCGATGTTGCACAAAGAACGCCATGAGTTGGATACCCGACAAAGCTCCTCCTTGGCCTCCTTTCAAAGCCTGAATGCGAGACAGAAGAGGAAGAACTTGTGCTATCTCCGCATCTGAGGGAAGCGCATCCCACGACGCCAATTTCTTCACTTCCTTGGAGGCTTCGAAAGGGGCTAACCCATATTGGTCTTCAGGGGAGGCTTTGCGATCTTTGATATAGAACCATTTGGTTCTCCACCCCTGGACAGATGCGGCAAAGGAAAACTCGAGGTACTGCGCTTCAGGGCGCAAAGAGACAACGGCTCCGCCCAATTCAGGCTTTCTAGCCAGGGAAACATTAGGGCGAAGCCGAAAGATTGACCTCCAGAGAAGAAAGTGGGGCTCAATGCCCAAGAATGACTCGCAGAGAGTCACGAAACAAGCAATATGAAGAAGGGAGTTTGGTGTGAGCTGGTGGAGCTGCACACCGTAGACAAAGAGAAGCCCACGGAGAAACTCGTGGGCAGGAAGAGAAAGACCACGGAGGAGGAAAGCAAGAAACATTACCCGATAGCCGCTTGGGGGCTGTGGGATCCGCTCAGTACTGGGAAACTTGATGGAATCCTGGGCGGAGATGAGGCCATCCGCCCTGGCCTTCTCCACCTCCTTCGGCGTGATGGCAGAGCGTACAAAGTTGGTGGCAGAGGAGTTCTTGGCCATGGTGTTCTTGGTGGCTAGGTGCTTCACGCGCATCTATCGCACCGCGCTTGGGGGCTATGCACGAACGGAGAGAGGAGAAGAGATCGGCAATGGAGGCGGCAGAGGGAACGAGCTGGTAAATAGTAAAATCCCCCACTACGCCCCTTATATACCTTCTGGGAGAAGGATCGTGGGCTGAGACGTGGCGCAAAGAGCAGAAACGGTAGCCCACTAACGGTCAAAAATCACGAAAATTACAGTGCTGCCCATAAAACGGTTCGCACTCATACAGAGTGACGTGTTCATTGACGTCATAAAGAAGATGATATAAGAAAGAAGAAAGATGGCGCCGACAAGTACAAAATTTATAGACAAGATTATATGTGAAGGATTTTCGATTATAGCCTTGGGGGCTACTATTATCAGAGATATTGAAAGTAACTCTTTATTGGAGTGGTAGACGCGTATTTGATGACAGGATGTTATTAAAGTATCTCGAGTTGAAGTATGATGGACCACACTATATTTTGAGCCTATACTCGAAAAAGTCTTTTTTCGACTATAGCCTCGGGGGCTACTCCCATCGGGAGCGCCGAGCGCGCACCCGACAATATTTCTTGGTAAAGCATTGTGCAGAAGTGTTACTCCCATCGGGAGCGAGTTTTATGGTTGTTGAAACCCGAATATTTTTAGTCAAAATTTGACTGCGACATAAGATTCTCGAGTTATGTTATCGCAACGCAACTCGAATGCCGTGACCTGTCACGAAGGTAAGACCCCGGGATCCATCCCGTGTGGCCTGGTATACGCACATGGATGCGCTCTGCTGGTATGTATCCGTGTCTACGACACGAAGAAAATCCTGGTGGACGCACTGGGTACCCTGAGAATCACTGGGATTCATTCTTTGTAAGTCCTAAATGCGGCAAAAGAGTGGGTTTAACCGGTATCCCGAATTCAAGTCCAAGGGGATTCAATTTGAAGTAGGTGACAAATATCTGTTTCGGCAGTTAACTGACCTCTTGATCCGTCAGAGTTGTTAGGCTTGTTCATCAAAACCCCTTGCGAAAAATTATCATGAAAATAAGTCGAAAGACCAAAGTCGAAGATTTGAAGATAAGAAGAGGTCGAAGAATTGATCAAGTCGAAGATTTGAAGATTAGAGATTCAACCTGAATCTACAATTCTGGTAGAATCTCAGGGGCTACTGACAAGGGTATAGTTAATAGATCCCGTTAGTTGAATACCCCTGAGGTCCGTTAAGCTAGGCCCAACTGTAATGATAGTCAAATACGAGTTCTTACCGTATGTCGATATTGTAATCTGTATCGGACCCTACCCGATCCTCGAGACCTGGCCATCTATATATAGGGGCCAGGAGGGGACGGTGTAGGGCAGATTGAAAGCAAGCCAGGTTGAACACCCATGTTTACTTTCGATATACACTTATTTCAACCAACCTTTACCTTCGAGTTCATCCGACGCCCTCTTCCCCCGATCCTAAGTCCTTCATCTAGGACATTTGTCGAGTTAACCCTCGTCAGTTGGACAACCCGAAGATTTTTAGAGCTGGAACAGTCAAACAAGGTTGCAAGGTATGATTCTCGAGTTGCGTCATCGCGACAAATGTCGTCGTGGTGAAACAACATATGCCATGGGATGGCTTAAATGGGGGCCGACTGTACACTAGTGGATCCGGGAGAGGGAAGGCTCGGTAGAAATCGGGCACATAACTCACTGCTAACACATCGAGCTACCCAGGTTCGGGGCCCTCGTGAGGAGGTAACACCCCTACTCATGCATGTCTGATCTATATGAGCTTCACATGAGAGCTACAATGGTGCTCCTTGAGCTGTTCATCTGCCTATCTAAGGCTGCACTGGGCAGGAGCTGGAGAGCTAGTGCTAGAGAGCTCCCATGGAGCGAGAGAGAATGAGCCTCCTCCGGAGGCTGGGGTGATCGATCCCCCTGGTGCCCCTTATATAGGGAGCCCAGGGGACAAGGGATGCCCCACAATACACTATGCACACACTGTAGCTGAGTTTGACTACTGGGGTCTTGTCCCACTGTAGCCTGCATCAGCACGGTACCGTCCTCGGTACTGTGTAGTGCGTCACGGTCGTGGGCTAGTCCCATCGATGTCTGTACTTGGAGTCCTTACCTTCGTCTTCTAGCGTCTGTCTTCAGGATCACCATGTCATCGATGGAGGATATGCCAGTCCGAGCCTGGAGGCGTCCCAGGAGAAGTGGGATATGCTGGTCTGAGCCAAGGGGCGTCCCAAGACCAGCATATAACAATGGAGGATATGCCAGTCCGAGCCTGGAGGCGTCCCAGGACTGGCATAAGGTGCTGGAGTTGATCCCGGATGAGAGAAGTATGCCGGAGGTGATAAAATATTGGCCCAGAAGGGGGCTAAGTC
This sequence comes from Dactylis glomerata, assembly GCA_007115705.1. Classification (NCBI taxonomy): domain Eukaryota; kingdom Viridiplantae; phylum Streptophyta; class Magnoliopsida; order Poales; family Poaceae; genus Dactylis; species Dactylis glomerata. The sequence continues at coordinate 2,714,761 of QXEO01000523.1, read as the reverse complement.
GGCCTAAGAAGAGGTAATCCGGCCTGGGCCAGGGAAATCCCAGCCTGGCCCAGCCGGATCACATTAAACCGGCCCAGCCGGGCTTGCAAGGAGTGGCCTGGAGGAGGAAGTCCTGGCCAGGTCGGATTCTCCTAATCCGGCCCAGCCGGGTGTCGCACCTGGAGAGGCCCGTTGGGGCGGGAAGGCCCAGCCGGGACAGCAACCCAGCCGGCAGGCTGCCCAGCCGGGAGACGAGGAAGAGGCCCAGCCGGCTTAGGCTGCAGCGGCCCAGCAGGATGGCGGCAGCCCGCCCAGGGGCGAGGAGGAGTGGCCCAGCCGGGTCGCTGGACACCGGCCCAGCCGGGTCATGGAGGGAGGCCGGTGCGCGCGGGGCTAAAGGCCCAGCCGGGACGACGTGCCAGCCCAGCCGGGCTGCTGCTGGAGCGGAGCGGGATGGCGGCCCATCCGGGGAAAGGAGTGCCGGCCCGCCTGGTATCCCGGCATGGGCTGCTATCCTCCGGCCCAGGACAGGTTTAATCCGGCCCAGCTTGCTGTCTAAACATTTTTTGATATTCCTGCATATATAACTCGATATATAATGTATATTAGTCATAACAAAGGGGTACTTTGGTATACCCGGGGTTATATCCCCGACATTAGCCCCCGAGGCTGTGGGGGACTCGCAGAGTCGCGCACAGGCTTCAATAAGAAATATACCAAAGTCCCAAACTCACATGCTCATAAAAATGATACGCTGGTCTGTACATGCCAGTTCTATCTCATGCCATCATAGGCAATGTCCTTTTTGACATATATGCTGGCTTTTATGGGTTATCTCAAAATGTTGTTGTGCCCTCTTTGGTTATATCGACACTTTGCCTTTTAGGCTATGTCTCATCGACATCGTCTGCTTTGACAATGCCGGAATACTGCTTTGCCTTCTTTGGCCATATGGATACTTTACCTCTTGAGCTATTTGCCTCTTGGGCTACTCTGCCTCTTGGGCTTCTTTTGCCTCTTGAGCTATTTTGCCTCTTTGGGCTTTATATCGACACTTTGCCTCTCAGGCTATGTCTCATCGACACTGTCTGCTTTGACAATGCCGGTATACTGATATGCCTCTTGGGCTACTTTTACCTTTTCAGCTATTTTGCCTCTTGGGCTGCTTTGCCTCTTGAGCTTTATATCGACACTTTGTCTCTCAGGCTATGTCTCATCGACATTGTCTGCTTTGACAATGCCGGTATACTGATATGCCTCTTGGGCTGTTTCAACATGTTGCCACTTGGGCCATGTCTCATCGACATTGTCTGCTTTGACAATGCCTCAGGCTATGTCTCATCGACATTGTCTGCTTTGACAATGCCAGTATACTGATATGCCTCTTGGGCTGTTTCAACATGTTGCCACTTGGGCCATGTCTCATCGACATTGTCTGCTTTGACAATGCCGGTATACTGATATGCCTCTTGGGTTGTGCCATCACTGGGCACTTGTTAGTATGCAAAATGATAAGACATGTTAATATGCTAAACCGGAATACTCTGTGAAACCGGATATGATAAGAGATATGATGCTTGTTAGCTTTGAGATCGATGTCTTGATATATTACTGAGCCAGAATTGGCGATAACTGAAAGGATTATAGAATGTCGTGATATGCTGGCGAACCGAAATAAATAGTGATTGGGGATTTTGATCGATGCCTTGATATGTTGGCATACTAAAATTTTGCTCTTGCCATGATATGTTGGCATACTAAAATTTTGCCCTTGCCACGATATGCCGGCATACTGAAACTTTGCTCATGCCGTGATATGCTGGCATACTGAAATACATGTGACTCAAGATATCACTTAATAGCCTGATGTACTAACAAACTGAAATACCTGAGACCTGAGATATAAACTGAAGCACTGGTGGTATAATAGTAATTTCTTCTCTGTAACGGCAATATGGAGAGTCATAGCCGGGTAATAGACATATATATAATGTGATATCCAACCTGTTTTGTAGTCATACTAAAAGACATGGCGATGGTCATAGTATTTGGCATATAGCAATCTAGCATATGGAGTTTGGCATATAGCCCATAGTATTTGGCATATAACTCTTGAAATAAAGCACTTCGCATATTGACTGAGAGATAGCAGTTTGACATAAAACAACCTAGATTGGCATATAAGCTAACTTGGCAACTCACAAGGAAGAACTAGGCACTCATGTGCCGGCATATAAATGTAGACATATTGCAACTGGCATATGAGATTTGACATATAGCATGCAGAAACTGGCACTGAAACAGGCATATAACTGATCTGACTGTAAACTTGCAACAGCTAGCACATGGCATTCAACATATAAAAACTGGCATATGAGCCTTGGCATATGACAGCCGGCATATAACATATAGCATATGGTCAAAATAGATACTTTACTTAACACAGCAAGTAGCAACAGTGGTCTCTATGCACGGTGGTACTCATAGCATTTGGCATATAAGCAGATATACTGAATTCAATGTCTCAACTGGCATACTGAATCTAGCACTGTAGCAGATATAAAGATTGGCATATGCAAAGACTAGAATTTGACATAGCAACTTACTTACAGTACTAGGTCTAAGTCTAAGATATGAGATATTCTCTAAGTCATAAAATTTGACATGCTACTGTTGGCATACAAAACCGGCATATAACATGCCCAGATAATACTCTGCACAAGACTGGAGACATAAACTGATACTAAGGATACTATTTGCAGCAGGCATATGTGGCGATTTGGCATATAAATAGACATACAGGAGACTTACTGAGAAGCATGCGTGATAGCATATATACTGAAATAGAGATATAACGGTGGCTGGCTAGGCTCATGCCTAAACCGACTGAAAAGAAGTGCGACCCTGCTCACTATAAATACTTACCTGCAGATGCTCGAGGCGGAACGGTCCCTGGCACGATGACCATAAGATATGCCGACCGGGACATAAAATATGCCAACCATGACATAAGATATGCTGGCCAGGACATAAAATATACCGGCCAGGATATAAAATATGCCGGCGAGGATATAAAATATGCCGGCCAGGATATATATGCCGGCCAGGATATAAAATATGTCGGCCAGGATATATATGCCGGCCAGGGTATAAAATATGTCGGCCAGGATATATATGTTGGCCAGGATATAAAATATGCCAGCCAGGATATAAAATATGCCGGCCAGGACATAAGATATGCCGGCCAGAACATAAAATATGCCGGCCAGGATATAAAATATGCCAGCCAGGATATAAAATATGCTGGCCAGGACATAAAATATGCTGGCCAGGACATAAAATATGCCGGCCAGGATATAAAATATGCTGGCCAGGACATAAAATATGCTGGCCAGGACATAAAATATGCTGGCCAGGACATAAAATATGCTGGCTAGGACATAAAATATGCCGGCCAGGATATATATGCCGGCCAGAGGAAGCCGAGTGCCGGCCCGGAGATGCCGATGTAGATCCGGGACAGCCGTATGCCGGCCCGGGCGAGGTGAGGTCAGCCCGGGAGGTTGAAGAAGACCTGCAGTGCTCGGAGGCGATGCTGATGTCGAGCCCCCGAGCCGATGAAGAAGATCCCGTCCGGATGTACTCCTACCAGCGCCTTGATCTGCCCCACGGTGGGCGCCAAATGTCATCGTGGTGAAACAACATATGCCATGGGATGGCTTAAATGGGGGCCGACTGTACACTGGTGGATCCGGGAGAGGGAAGGCTCGGTAGAAACTGGGCACATAACTCACTGCTAACACATCGAGCTACCCAGGTTCAGGGCCCTCATGAGGAGGTAACACCCCTACTCCTGCATGTCTGATCTATATGAGCTTTACATGAGAGCTACAATGGTGCTCCTTGAGCTGTTCATCTGCCTATCTAAGGCTGCACTGGGCAGGAGCTGGAGAGCTAGTGCTAGAGAGCTCCCATGGAGCGAGAGAGAATGAGCCTCCTCCGGAGGCTGGGGTGATCGATCCCCCTGGTGCCCCTTATATAGGGAGCCCAGGGGACAAGGGATGCCCCACAATACACTATGCACACACTGTAGCTGAGTTTGACTACTGGGGGCTTGTCCCACTATAGCCTGCATCAGCATGGTACCATCCTCGGTACTGTGCAGTGCGTCACGGTCGTGGGCTAGTCCCATCGATGTCTATACTTGGAGTCCTTGCCTTCGTCTTCTAGCGTCTGTCTTCAGGATCACCATGTCATCAGTCTTATCCTCCTCTTGAGGATAAGACTGACTAGGAGAAGTGGGATATGCTGGTCTGAGCCAAGGGGCGTCCCAAGACCAGCATATAACGATGGAGGATATGCCAGTCCAAGCCTGGAGGCGTCCCAGGACTGGCATAAGGTGCTGGAGTTGATCCCGGATGAGAGAAGTATGCCGGAGGTGATAGAATATTGGCCCAGAAGGGGGCTAAGTCGGCCTAAGAAGAGGTATTCCGGCCTGGGCCAGGGAAATCCCGGCCTGGCCTAGCCGGATCACATTAAACCGGCCCAGCCGGGCTTGCAAGGAGTGGCCTGGAGGAGGAAGTCCCAGCCAGGCCGGATTCTCCTAATCCGGCCCAGCCGGGTGTCGCACCTGGAGAGGCCCGTCGGGGCGGGAAGGCCCAGCCGGGACAGCAGCCCAGTCGGCAGGCTGCCCAGCCGGGAGACGAGGAAGAGGCCCAGCCGGCTTAGGCTGCAGCGGCCCAGCAGGATGGCGGCGGCCCGCCCAGGGGCGAGGAGGAGTGGCCCAGCCGGGTCGCTGGACACCGGCCCAGCCGGGTCATGGAGGGAGGCCGGGGCGTGCGGGGCTGAAGGCCCAGCCGAGACGATGTGCCGGCCCAGCCGGGCTGCTGCTAGAGCGGAGCGGGATGGCGGCCCATCCGGGGAAAGGAGTGCCGGCCCGCCTGGTATCCCGGCCTGGGCTGCTATCCTTTGGCCCAGGACGGGTTTAATCTGGCCCAACCACTTATAATCCGGCCCAGCTTGCTGTCTAAACAGTTTTTGATATTCCTACATATATAACTCGATATATAATGTATATTAGTCATAACAAAGGGGTACTTTGGTATACCCGGGGTTATATCCCCGACAACGAAACTCGAATGCCATGATTGAAACATATCGTGAAGGTAAGACCCCAGGATCCGTCCTGTGTGGCCTGGTATACGCACCAGGATATGCTATGCTAGTAATTATCTGTGTCTACAACGCGAAGAAAATCCTGGTGGACGCACTGGGTACCCTGAGAACCATTGGAACTCGCTCTTTGTAAAACCCTAGATGCGGCAAAAGAATGGGTTTGACCAGTTTCCCGGATTCAAGTCCAAGGGGGTTGAATTTGAAGTAGGTGACAAGTATCTGCTCTGGCAGTTAACTGACCTCTTGATCCGTCAGAGTTGTCAGGCTTGTTCATCAAAACCCCTTGCGAGATAATATAATGAAAGTTGATTATTTTTACAGGAAGAGAAAGAAGTCAAAAAGATTGATCAAGTCGAAGATATGAAGATTTGAGATTCAACCCGAATCTGCAATTCTGTTAGAATCTCGGGGGCTACTGATAAGGGTATAGATAATAGAGCCCGTTACTTGAGTACCCCTGAGGCTCGTTAAGCTAGGCCCAAGTGTAATCCAAGTCGAAATACGAGTTCATGTCGTATACCGATGTTGTAATCTGTATTGGACCCCTCCCGCTCCTTGAGACCTGGCCACCTATATATAGGGGCCAGGAGAGGACGGTGAGGGACAGATTGAAAGCAAGCCAAGTTGACCACTACGTTTACTTTTGATACACACCTTGTTTGACTGATTTTACCTTAGAGTTCATCAGACGCCCTATCCCCCCGATCCTAAGTCCTTCATCTAGGACATTTATCGAGTTAACCCTCGTCAAACAGAGAACATAAAAATGTCTACAAAAACCTTCAAATTATGTGAAAATGAAATCCTAATAATGTATCCACATTAGGGTTAAGAATGGGAGAAAAAAGGCAATAAAATTAGAAACAAACGTCCAAGAAACAAAAGTCAAAATAAAACTAAAAACTAAAAATCCTATAGGCTACAATGCACACAAGACCGCACAGAAAAATAGGGCGACCCAACAAAGAAAAACGAAAAAAAAAACTTTGATCGAGACCTAAGGTAATTCTCGGCTGACCAAAATTTAGCAAAGGAGATTTTCATATGATATCTATATAATATTATTCTAGTTGTTGATAGGTTTATTAAAAGTTTAGTCAAACTTTGTTTTGCCAAACTTTTCAAAAAATGTAAGCCTTATTTATTAGAACATACACTACTAGGAAAACCCTCATAGGGCTCGATGATGAGGGGTTAACTCGACAAATGTCCTAAATGAAGGACTTAGGATCGGGGAGATAGGGCGTCAGATGAACTCGAAGGTAAAGTTAGTCGAAATAGGTGTATATTGAAAGTAAACTTGGGTGTTCAACCTGGCTTGCTTTCAATCTGCCCTACACCGTCCCCTCCTGGCCCCTATATATAGGTGGCTAGGTCTCGAGGACCAGGTAAGGTCCGATACAGATTACAACATCGATATACGGTAAGAACTCATATTTCGACTGTCATTACAACTGGGTCTAGCTTAACGGGCCTCAGGGGTACTCAACTAACGGGCTCTATTAGCTATGCCCTTATCAGTAGCCCCTGAGATTCTACCAGAATTGTAGATTCGGGTTGAATCTCTAATCTTTAAATCTTCGACTTGATCAGTTCTTCGACTTCTTCACATCTTCAAATCTTCGACTTGGCCTTTTGACTTATTTTCATGATAATATCTCGCAAGGGGTTTTGATGAACAATCCTGACAACTCTGACGGATCAAGAGGTCAGCTAACTGCTGGAACAGATACTTGCCACCTACTTCAAATTCAATCCCCTTGGACTTGAATTCGGGATACCGGTCAAACCCATTCTTTTGCCGCATTTAGGACTTACAAAGAATGAGTCCCAGTGATTCTCAGGGTACCCAGTGCGTCCACCAGGATTTTCTTTGCGTCATAGACACGGATACATACCAGCAGAGCGCATCCATGTGCGTATACCAGGCCACACAGGACGGATCCCGGGGTCTTACCTTCGTGATAAATCACGGCATTCGAGTTCCGTTGCGATAATGTAACTCGAGAATCACATGTCGCAGTCAAATTTTGACTGAAAATATTCGGGTTTACACAACCATGACTTTAATACAATCTCGCTCCCGATGGGAGTAACGACGTTTCATCGAATCTTCCTTCACTTTCCTTGCTCCAGCACTCATGAATATACATCGTCGGGTGCGCGCTCAGTGCTCCCGATGGGATTAGCCCCTGAGGCTATACCCGAAAAATTTATTTTTTGAGTATAGGCTCAAATATAATACACTCTACCTTCATACTTCATCTCGAGATAATATAACGATGATATCGTCGGGTGCGCGCTCAGCGCTCCCGATGGTAGTAGCCCCCGAGGCTATAGTCGAATGTTTTCGGGTATAGTCTCCTAAATTATTTTTTGTAGTGTCGGCGCCAATCTTGTTTGTTCTTTCCTATCATCCTTTTATTCGGAAGTCGCCATATTCGATACTCGTCGATTATATGCATCTGTCGAATTGATCTTTGATTTTTCATCTTCTTCATGACGTCAGTGGCCAAATTTAGCTATATGTCACCCTTATTAAGCGTGTACCGTTTCATGGGTAGCGCGGTAATTTTGTATTTCTCTGCCCGTTAGTGGGCTGCCACTTCCGCTTCTTACGCCACGTCTCAGCCCACGTTCCTTCACCGAGAAGGTATATAAGGGGAGAGTGGGGATTTATACTGTTTACCAGCTCTTTCTCTCCGCCGCCGCCGCCATTGCCAATCCTTGTGCCCTGCCCTTTGCGCACATAGCCCCTGAGCGTAGAATCGTAGATGCGCGTGAAACACCTAGCAGTGAAGAACATCATGGCCAAAGGGAAGGCAACGAGCTCCGCGACTAGCTGGGTACCCTCTGCTGCCACACAGAAGGAGCTGGAGAAGGCCAAGACAGATGGTCTCATCTCTAGCAGCGACTCCATCAAGTTTCCGAGCACCGAACGGATCCCCAAGCCCCCGAGTGGCTATCGGGTGATGTTTCTTTCTTTCCTCCTCCGCGGACTCTCTTTTCCTGCCCATGAATTTCTTCGTGGGCTTCTTTTTGTTTACGGTGTGCAGCTTCACCAGCTCACACCTAATTCTATCCTTCATATTGCCTGCTTCGTGACTCTTTGCGAGCCATTCCTGGGGATCGAGCCCCATTTTCTTCTTTGGAGATTCATCTTTTGGCTCCGCCCCAGCGTTTTCTTGGTGAATAAGCCTAAACTGGGTGGGGCTGTCGTCTCTGTGCGCCCCGAGGCGCAGTATCTGGAGTTTTCCATGTCTGCATCAGTCCAAGGTTGGAGGACCAAATGGTTTTACATCAAAGACTGTAAGGCCTCCTCTGAAGACGAGTATGGCCTAGCCCCCTTTGACGCCTCCAAGGAGCTGAAGAAATTGGCATCGTGGGATTCGCCTCCCACAGATGCTGAGATGGAGCAAATTGCTCCTCTATTGACCCGCATCCAAACTCTAAAAGGAGGTAAAGGAGGCGCTTTGTCAGGTATTCAACTCATGGCATTCTTTGTGCAAAGTCGAGTTCAACCCCTGCAACATCGACTTTCCCAACTGTGGAGCTATTCTGGCTTGGTGGATCCTTCTCGCATCTCTGGAGATCTAATGGAGAAGCAAGAAGTCGACAAGCGAGTTAGGAGCCTCACCAAGCTCACAAAGGATCATGCGGTTGCAGAATTGGCCGCTGATTATTTCGACTCTGTGCATCCCCTACCCGAGGTATGCATTTGTTTGCTTTGTACACTTGTTGTCGAATTCATCGGTTTCCAGCTGTGTTCATCCTTGTATTGGTTACTTTTCTGACTTATTCGTTTGTAGGACCACCAATTCCTTGTTTCATGCCCTCTTCTTCCAGAGGAAGGGCCTCTTCCGGCTGATCTGGCCTCTACTGTATCTGAAGCCCCCGAGGCTGAAGAAAATCAGGACGGAGATGAAGCCGAAGAATCTGAAGAAGATACCAGCTCGACGACATCGCCTCCTCCTGCACTTTCTGAAGACACCGGTGCAGACAAGAAGAGGAAGCGTGTTGACGAGTTTACTTCATCGAGTACCTCCGTGCAGAGAACAGCGGCTAATAAAGCCCCTGTTCTAGAAGAAGATGTTGAATTCTTCGACCTCATGGCATCGTAAGTGTTCGATGAGTTCTACGATTTCATTGTACTTGCACTCTTTCTTTTGAGTTGTATAAAACCTGTGTCCTCTTGCAGTGATGACGAGGAGCCGAAAAGGGATGCTGCGGCTGCTCCTTCTACTCAGGATGTAACCATTGATGAGCCTCCCTCACAAGAGACTGAGCCAGCTGTGCAGGCGCCGAGGGTCACCAGAGCTTCTACCAAGAAGATTACTGCGTCTCGAAGTACCAAGCGTTCGAAGAAATCTCAGGAAGCCGACGTTTCCCTTGAAGCACATGAGCTCACAGGCTCCCCTGGCGATGTGAGTGGTTGTATTGCACTTATCTTTCTTGCGCCTTCCATATACTTATATGTTCTTCCCTTGTCAGGCATTGATGAAGAAATTCGTCGCCTTGGGTTCTGAGTGTACTGAGTATTTGAAGGCTGCGAAAGCTTCCGAAGGTTAATTCTTTGTCCTGTCTTTGCTTGTCCTGTATGTTTCTCTTTGCTGTTTATTTGACTTCTCCTTTTCTTTCTTTGCTGGGCTGCAGATGCTCTAGCATCAGCCAATGCTCGCATTGCATCGCTAGAAGCCGAGCTCAATGCTTCGCGGAAAGCTTTTGATGTCGCGACCGCTGCCAAGGCAAATGCTGAGAAGTCACATAAATCAGCGCTGGCTAACGCGAAGAAAGCGGAGAAGGCCTTGACTGATGCTAACAAAGAGCATCTCCAGCGAGAGCAAGCCGTGGCTGGGCGGCTTCACATGATGTCTACTGCTGCTGGAGGTACGCACTTGTCTTGTCCTCTTCTTCTAATGCTATTGCTTCCTTGTACTTGCTGATATTTTCCTTTCCTGCTGTTTTTCTGTCCCCTTTGTTCTACAGAATTTACCAAGGTGTCTTTGTCGACTTTGCAACCGGGCGATGATCCTCTTATGGCCGCGGTTAACTTACTCGAAGCAAACTGGATATCTGTCCAGGAGATCTTTGAGTTGGTGAGCCGCGTTCTTACGCAGATGTTCGTCGGGTTATGGTCCAAGAAAAAGGCGGAGGTTTCGAGTAATGACTTGAAGAAACTCGCTGATGCCTTCGATACTATTGACGACCCCGTCCTCCAGCTGAAGGGGCTTTCTTTGAAGCGAGGCGCTGAGGGTGCTATCGCACTTTCCTATGCGCATGGTGCCGATTTCGACTGGGAAAAGGTTGGGTCTCCTCATGGCCACGCCCGCTCAGAGCTGAAGGCCTTTTTCGAGAAGGCGAAGAAATTTGCGCCCGCCATAGTGTCGATCATTTCTCCTTCAGCGGCTTCTGCGGCTTCTTTTACGCCAACTTCCTCGACTCCAGCGATGGCTGATTCCGCGCCTCCTTCAACAGCTGGCGCTGATTTTGCCATGCCTTCCTCTGCCACGGAGCAGAATGCTGAGGTGGCGTAGACTCGGCTTCTTTGTTGTAGTTTTCAATTTCTACTTTTGATGTAAAAACCTTTAGTCGTATGCAACCCGAGAACCTTAGTCAAAGGGTGTGCATCTATGTAATTATGCTTCTTTTCTGTGATATATCATGTTAGCTTCTGAAATGCTTCTCCTTTCCTTTCTTTTGGCTTCCAGTCTATGCGTATCGGTGATCCTTCAAGTCGCGACCATGCTTCCTCTTCTGCCAGTGCGTCTGCCTCGAAAGTTTTGTCGCCTTCTCGCCGCTGCTGCCAATGTGCTGAATATTCTTCAAGGATTTTGGATCTTGAGAATCGCTTAACTTTAGCCAAACGTCAAGCGCAGATGACTATAGACAAAGCTAGCAAAGCTTGTGGTTTGATAAAGCGGATATCTATTCTTGATGATGAGGTGTCTAGTCTGATGGCGAAGATTATCCACCATGAAGAATGCGACTCTTTTGTCATCGGTATTATCGAATCTGCTTGCGAGATGTTGCAATGTAAGATTCCTTGCGACTTCTCTTTTTCCCTTTTGTTCCATTACTGCTTTGTGATATCCTTTGTCATCTTAGGTACTTGCTTGGATTTTGCTGCCGAGGCTCGTCGGGTTGCCGAACGAAATGCGGCTCTGGAGAAAATGTCAGAGGGTATTGATAGTTTGTGGTCTGATCCTCGACGCCGCTGTGCTATCGTACTGCTCCAGAACCGTGCCCAGCATATCGGAGAGTCAGTTGATGGTTGCCGAAGAGCTCTCATAACCATGCACTCTGTCATGCTTCCGCGCAATCCTCTGCCTGAAAGTTTTCCGCTGCTACTCGACGTTTTTAGATCCAGTCAGTGTATTCATCGGCTGATAGAACTGAACTTAGTGGCAGGTGCCAATTTTGCTCTTGGGTGGATGCGTAAGTGGCACCCAAGACTTAATTATAGTTCTATGTCGCTGAGCTATCCCTCAGGTGGAGCTAGTCTGCGAGTACATCTGGAGAATACCCTGCAGCCTGCTCGAAGAATTATAGCTAGGCTGTTGCGGGAGGATGCCGCGTTTTTCCACGAGTATGACTATTTAGATCCTTTGGGTGTAGATGATTCTGACAACCCGATGCTGTAATACTCATGTATATGTGGAACGCGAGAGTTTCTTATTTCGCAACTATATGTCTGAAATTTGTTCTCAGAGCGTTTTGCATGATTCGTGCGTTTGCCGCATTTTTCTTGTGAGAGACTCGTAAACTCGAATATGAGGAACGTTTTGTCTTTATTATACTTGTAATGTAAGATACATGGGGTGACCCAAGAGATCCGGCCTATGACCTGTGTTCTGGATCTAGAGGGCATTGCCCTGGGATAACTCGTGGCTTTTACAGCCTTGTTCTTTTACTCTACTTTGTTGTTCCTGATGCTTATGCCGTCGTGGCCTTCTCTTCTTCTTCTTCTGTAGTTTTGTCTTCTCCTGATGCTTGTACTCGTGGTTTCTTCATCTCTGGCTATGTTGTACGTCCTTCGGGTAGCTTGTCTCCTTCCGTAGTCGTGCTTTTCGCCTTATCTGCATAGTTGGCTATCATGCCAAAGTTTTGCGCCATCTTGTGGAACTCCTTGTCGCATAGGTCTGAAACCTCGAAGCTTCCCTTTACTGTGATGATTCCCTTTGGTCCTGGCATCTTGAGTACTAGATACGTATAGTGAGGTACTGGCATGAATCGTGAAAACGCGGGTCGCCCGAGGATCGCATGATATTGAGATGGCCAGTCTATGACTTCAAAGTCGAGCTTTTCTCTTCTGTAGTTTTGTCGGTTGCCGAAGCAAACATTGAGTGCTATCCGACCTAGTGGATAATTGGCACTTCCTGGTACGATCCCATGGAAGGAACAGTCTGTTGGCTTCAGGAACTCTAGTGATATATGCATTGCTCTGAGCGTTTTCACATATATCAAATTGATTCCACTTCCCGTGTCCATGAATATTCTATCGACATCATACGTGCCGATTTGAGCTTTGAGTACCAGAGGCGCGTTTCTGGCCGAGGTACTGTTATAGGGTGATCTTCTCTGCTGAACTCGATTGGTTGTTCTGACCAGTGTAGATACTCCGTTATAGCTGGAGGTGAAGTAACTGCAAGATTGACTTGTTGTGCAATGCTTTTTTCTTCTTTGTTTGACTTGGGCACGGGTTGTATCATTGCTGTAATGTGCCCCTTAGATGGAACGTATCCTCCGTTGTCCTCGCGTCCCTGGCTTGGCTGGTCTTGTCCTTGAGAAGTTCCATTGTTCCCTTGTTGACTTGTGGGAGCTTTGTTGTTTCCTTTGTATCCCTGTCGCTTTGCTTGCTTAGTGCTGCTTCTTGTAGTTTCAGGAACGTTGTGCAATCTTTCATTGCGTGCGTGGACACTCGCTTTCCATCGACGAATGCTGAGTGTATATGGCAAGTCCCGTTTAACATGTCTTCTGGCGATGGGTTGTACTCTCTGGATTCTCTTGTGGGAAACTTTTTGTAGTCCTCTTTTCCATAGCTTTGATATCCTGAGCTTCTGCGATCACTCCCTTGGTAGCTGTTGTCCTTATACCCCGCGGCTACTTGGCTGTGAGAGCCGTAGTTGTCGTAATTGTGGGATCTTCTTCTTTGGCTTCCATATCTGTTTCTTCTATCGTCCTCTGGCGATCTCGTCCGCTTGTTGTTGCATGCGTCTTCTCCATCTGCAAACCTGTTTGCTACGTCCATGAGGTCTGATACTGTTTTCGGCTTGATTCTGCCCATCTCTTCGACTAGGTCCCCTTGCCTTAGTCCGATTATGAACGCGTCTATTGCTCTTTCATCTGACACTTCAACTGCTGAGTTTTTGATAAGACTCCATCTTTGGATGTACGCCCTTAGGGTTTCTCTGCGTTGTTGCACGCATGCTTTGACTTCTTCTATCGATGCCGACCGCTTATATGTCGACCTGAAGTTGCTTGTAAATTGCTTCGTGAGATCTTCCCAACTTCCAATAGTTTCTTTCTATAATTTGCTTAACCATGACCTTGCTGCACCGGTGAGGTGTAGTTGCAAACTTTGCATAGCTGTTTCTTTGGTTCCTCCCAATATTTGTACAGCTTGTAGATAGTCTGAGAGCCATGACTGTGGTTCCTGTGATCCGTCGTACTTTTGTTGATCATGAGGTAGTTTGAACCCCTTGGGTACTGGCGTAGTGCGAACCCTACGGGTAAAGCACGATGCTCCCATCTCCTTTTCGTCATCTTCATAGCCGTGCCTTCTGTTTGGAGATCGAGATCTTCGAGTTCCTCCATGCTTTGGGCTCCCATGCTGCTTTGGTGATGGCGATCGAGATCGTCGACTACTGCTTCTGCGCCGAGGACTATTGTGACGGCGAGGTGATCTTGGCTTGTGTGTTTCCTTCCTGTGATATGCCTCCTCTTGTTTTGCTGATAGCTTGTTGCCCACCATCTTCAGTCCATTCAACGCTGCTCTATGCATATGTTCTCTCGGGTCTCCTGGACTTGGTCGAGTTGTAAATAGATATGCTTGAGCTACTACTAGTGCTGCTTCGGGAGTTTTTGGTATGATGTTTCCCTGCTCGTCGACCGATAGGAAGGACGAGTCGAGATTTTTGGAGATGCTTTGCCTTTCTTAGTACTCGAGGTTTTCGTACCTAGCTTGAACCATGTCGACGATTCCTATTTGCGTTAGTATGTGATGCGTCGCTTCGTGCTCTGCGAGCGGCGTTGCTAGCTGCAATGGCTGATTCTTTTCTTTGTTGTATCTCTATTTTCTCCTTTGCTAATTGTTTTGCCTGCTGCCTTAGGGCATAGTGATACCCCAGGAGCATATCCTTGCTGAACTTTGATGGTATCGGCGTGCCGTGCTCTACGGCTGCCCTTATTACTCTCCATTCGTCGGCTGATAGTCGAATTTTTTCCCTGGTCGTGAGGGATTCTGCTGTTTGCCCCTCTGCTAGATGATTTGCTCCTCTATCTATATTTGCTGGGTTTAGCACTGGATTGTTATTTTCGTCGAATTCTTCTGAATTGTCTCCTACAATGGCGAGCACCTGGCACTGTTTGCCGATTTTGTTATTAGAGCTTGAGAAGATCGAGTCATCATCTTCAGAAAGCTCTAACCCCGTCTTCCACGTATCTGTTGACTTGTCTGAGATATTGTCGTGGCAAATCACGAGATCTTCGAGTTGGACCCCTAAGTCGAAATTTTCCATTGTTTCGTCGCCTTCTGCAATTTTTCTTTCTTGTACTTCTCATAAGCTGACCGGCGAGTTTACCTCGCTGGAAGAGCCTTCAGAATATTCCATCATTGCTACTGTTTCGGGCTCACTTGCCGACGGATCTGAAAGGCGAGTTGAACCCGAAGGCCCGATGAAGATGCTTAGACTTCCAATTGTCAACTCCATCTCTTGATTTTCGTCGATTCCTGCACTGCTGTTGGCTAAAAGCGAAAAAGCCGTCGAATTCATGATTCCAATGCCCAGATTCCCCACGGTCGGCGCCAATTGACAAGGGGTTAACTCGACAAATGTACTAAATGAAGGACTTAGGATCGGGGAGATAGGGCGTCGGATGAACTCGATGGTAAAGTTAGTCGAAATAGGTGTATATCGAAAGTAAACTTGGGTGTTCAACCTGGCTTGCTTTCAATCTGCCCTACACCATCCCCTCCTGGCCCCTATATATAGGTGGCCAGGTCTCGACGACCGGGTAAGGTCCGATATAGATTACAACATCGACATACGGTAAGAACTCGTATTTCGACTATCATTACAACTGGGCCTAGCTTAACGGGCCTCAGGGGTACTCAACTAACGGGCTCTATTAGCTATGCCCTTGTCAGTCGACCTGTTGGTGGCGGACTATTTTGGCGCCATGCTACTATTACGAGCAGCAACGTGAAAAAACACACCGCATTACCATTATTGACCGGTTGGTGGCATGACAGCGAGATCCACCGCGCCGCTGGTTAGTGGGCCGAACCATGCGCCAAACCCATGTCAGAATGGTTGCGTGGTCTGGATTTCCCGTGCCACAGGCACGGTCATAATGGTGGCGTTCTTGCCTCGCCGCGCCACGTGTGTACGGTCAATGGTGGCACTGCAAAATTTTCTACGCCTGTATTTAATCGCACCCTCGTCCCATCTCTTTGTTCGCACCCTTTAGTAAAGGTGCCCGCTCGTGACTCTGCGCTCGCCGCTCGTCCCGTCCTATCGTCTGCCACCGCAGAGCAACGCATCAATGGGCGCTCACCGACGGCTCATTTATCAATGCCGGTATAGATTCCCCACTACAACGGCGATTAATGCCCTCCTAGCCCCCCTGCTATATAAAAACCCCCTTCTTCCTCGCCGGCAAGGGAGCACAAAGCCTAGATCTAGATCGAGGGCCTCGTAGAACAAACCCTAGATCTAGCTAACCACGATGCCTTACCGCCTAGCCACCACCTACACCAAGCTCCACCATGGAGTCCCTCCACCGGAACCCTAGCCTCCCACTTCGGAGTCCTCAGGCTACCTCGACGCGTTGGAGAACAACGACACCAACGTGAGCATGAGCTCAGAAAGGAGGAGGCGCCACCACCACCGTGCGGCCTGCTACAGGCCGTCCTTCTCGCCTCCTTCGAGATGGCGCACATGGAGGCTTCTACGAGGGCGGTACACACCATCACCCTCAAGCATACGAACGCGGTCATCGCCAGCCACGTCGCCGAAATCTCAATGGAGTTTGCCGCTAAGGAGGCGGCCACCAAAAAGCTAATGGCGGTCGAACGGCAAGCCGCCAGGGAGCTCAAAGAAAAGGTGGCGTGCGATGCCGGCTACCCCGCCTGGTAGGCATACTGGCTATGGCATAGAGAGGAGGCCGAAGCGGCGGCGGCGATGAAGAGAGCTACGATGGCGGCAGCTAGGAAGGAGGCGATGTACCAGCCTTCCCAGCCGCGGGTCTTTGTCGACCTCAGCGATGACGACCCCTCGACCAACGGTAGCGCAAGCCATTAGATGCCAAGAAGCCGGCCGTTTAGTCCCCGTCAACCTTAGCTTGGCGGCTCTGTTTCTTGCCAAAGAGGCGAGTAACAACATCCCAGCCTCCTTCGCTTAGCTGCTAGCAGCGCCTGAACTACAAACATATGTAAATAAATTGTATCTATGCAAATTTGAATTAAAAAAACGCCATTTGCTCTATTAGATTTATGTGCAAATTTGAATTGAAAAAGCGCCTGTGTCAAATATTTGTCGCGCCTAAAAAACGTCGTTTGGTCCCCACTAAACGCACGATACTGTGGTGTATGTTACAACGCCACCGAACGCACGATATGGTGGTATGTGTTAATATGCCATCGAACGCACAATGTGGTGACGTGGGACCACCTCCACGCCACCAGCATTTGGGGTAATAGTGGCGAGCAACGCCACGCCACAATTACGCCTCAAATAGTGGCGTGAAATTGGTAGTGTGCTGAATCCACGCTAGCAAAGGCGAAAACGCCGCACTACTAGTGATCTTTTCTATACTAGTGATAGGGAGTAGTCGTGATTGTTTAATCATATGAAGTATAGGGTTTTCATGCCTTAACTTCCAACCCAGATATATGAAGGCGCATCTTGAGCGTCCTTTGGAGAATTACTCCGATGTACCCTTCGCTTGTAGGCTTGTGTGATTAGGGGGCCGTTGGATAAAAAGAGTTGTTAGTTTGTTACCACCCCGTTCATAACTCCCAGTAGCACCTCCTATTTACCACAAAGCAGACATAAAATACCCTTTCCGTCATTGGAGGAGCAAATCCCAGTCTTGAGATAACAAGAACTAGGACGTACTTTCTGGTTAGTGCTCGATCAGCTTTATAGCTACTGAGTCACATGATAATTTCTGATGATCTCATAGTAACCTGTTCTACAAAACAAGTAAACGATAATATTTGTCCACGAGAAAATATCTACGACTTGTTTTGCGGTATACAAACAGGGTCTTTGCAACACTATTGTTTTATTGGCTATGGGCATAGTGTGGGAGGGAGGCGATCACGAGTGCGACTGTGTAAACCATCTAGGGTTTCATCCCTCTCGTTCGCAACTCCGTCGGTTCGCTCCGCCTACGGTGGCCTTAGGGCCTTGGAGGCGTGGTGGACCACGACCCCTCACCGGCGGGAGGTTTTTGTTTTTTGTTTAGGCTATTTTTCATTGTCTTCTTTGAGATGGTTAAGCAAATACTACATCCTGAAGTCAGAATAAGTTCCTCCTGGCCCTGTCCTCACTTTGATGGCACATATAGCACCATCGGAACGTGCGTGGAGTGGTGTGCCCGACGGATTTCCCTAGATCCATTCAGTGGTCGTGTTCGTTTGTGTGGTTTCAGGTCAGTCTCTTCTGATCTACTGTTGTCATCATTGGTGATGGTTGCTCCTCTAGTGCCCTGGTCTTTTAGGGCCTTATCAGGACGACCTCCCGTCTGTCTGCTACAACAAACTCTTCTACGACAAGCTTTGCCCAACTCCGGTGATGGAGGGGAGTGGACGACAACACGCCTTTGGCTCGCGCTAGTGTCTGTAGTCATTGCAAGGTGGTCCAAATACCTATTTGTAATATTTATTACTTTTAGGGATGTTTGTACTGTTGTTGATGATTATTAATAGATCGGTGGAATTTTTGCAAAAAAAGATTCTAAGGTAAATACATATGTTCAAGTTGTGTCCCTTAGATGTTTGTCTGATGAGTCAAAGAGATCTCTCAGTTTGATGGGTAAGTTGAAGATGATTCTCTATTTGCTGAGAAAGTTTAAGCGGGTCCAATGTAAGCACCACCCGACGTCTTTTCGGCATTATTACAAAACCCACTAGGAGTTCTTCAAGAAGGAAAGTTTCCAAGAAGCGAGGTCATTTATATCTAGAGGGAAGGTGTCAGATGGATTTTTTTGACTCAATCATCATTCTCATTATGAAAGTTTCTAAACCAAAACAAATATAAAAAGTCCAAATAATGGGATTTACAAAATCACCTCCAAGGTCTTGGCGAATAGGTTGAAAGTGATCCTGCCTTCGATTATTTCTTCTCAATAAAGTGCTTTTGTTCCTAGCGTGCTTATCACCAATAATACTCACATTGCCTTTTTAATGATTACATTACATTCTATTCGACATCAAGATAACAAGCAACCATTCCGTGCACTAAAAATTTATATGACGAAGTCCTTTGATAGGGTTGACTGGGACTATCAACATGGGTATCTTAGTGAGCTGGATTTTCTCCTCCTAGATTTATTTGGTTATGAGATGTCTCACTTGTGTTTGATGTGCTCTTTAGGTTAACCGAGATCTTATTGATCCGGTGGTGCATGCCATCCAGGGGCAGTCGACAAGGGAATCAATAACACCTACTTGTTTCTTATATGCAGGGAAGGTATTTCATGTATACCGTACCAAAAGGAGGACCATGGTGAGATCTATAGTAAAAAATGGTAGACTGATACGTCTCAAACGTATCTATAATTTTTGATGCTCCATGCTTATTTATGCACTATTTGCTTTGTGTTTTGTTACACTTCGTGGCGCTTTTATGCATTTTCCGGAACTAACCTATTAACGAGATGCCATAGTGTCAGTTCCCTGTTTTCTGCTGTTTTGTGTTTTAGAAAAGCTACACAAGAAATATTCTCAGAATTGGACGAAACAAAAGCCAAAGTTCCTATTTTTCCCGACACGAGACGGAGTCCAAAGCAGAGACGGAGGGGAGCCAGGGGCCAGCCACACCATGGGGTGGCGCAGCCTAACCCTGGCCCACGCCACCAGGTGGTGGGGCCACTTGGCCCACCTTCTGACACCGCCCTTCCGCCTATATATTCTCCTCGGCGAGAAAACCCTATGGACCCAATCAATTTTCCAAAAACATACTGCAAGCCACCGCCATCATCGATGCGAGATCTGGAGGGTCCAGAACCTCTTCCCGGCACCCTGTCGGAGAGGGAAATCACCACCGGAGGCCTTCTTCATCACCATTCCTGCCTCCAGAGTGATGTGTGAGTAGTCTACCTTGGACCATGGGTCCATAGCAGTAGATAGATGATTGTCTTCTCCAATTTGCGCCTCCATGTTAGATCTTGTGAGCTGTCTACATGATCAAGATCATATTTATGTAATTCTACATGTTGTGTTTGTTGGGATCCGATAAATATTGAGTACTATGTCAAGTTGATTTATTGATTTATCATCTCTATGTTGTTTATGATCTTGCATGCTCTCCGTTGCTAGTAGATATCTTGGCCGAGTAGATTCTAGTGACTCCAAGAGAGAGTATTTATGCTCGATAGTGGGTTCATGCCTCTAGTAATCTGGGGGAGTGACAGAAACCTCTAAGGTTGTGATTGTTGTTGCTACTAGGGAGAAAACAACAATCTTGTATTCAAGGACATTTGTATTGTTTATATTACACACTTTGCTTAAGGCGATAATCTGTTGCTTGCAACTTAATACCCAACGGTTGCTCGGATGACATTCGGCAGGTGGATTATTAGTCATAGATGCAGTTGGATTACGGTCTATGTATTATGTTGTAATGCCCAAGTGAATCTCATAGTGATCCTCATGACATTTGTATGCTTTCTTTATTCTGTCAATTGCCCAACTGTAATTTGTTTACCCAACATGTTATTTATCTTATGGAGAGACACCTCTAGTGAACTGTGGACCCCGGTCCATTCTTTTACATTCTTATTACCGTTTACTATTTAATCGCATTATTTACATTCTCGCAAACTACTATCTTTTACCACATGATACGTTTAATCCTTTGTTTACAGAAAACCAGTGAGATAACCACACTATAAGTTGGAGCAAAGTACTTTGGTTGTGTTGTGTGCAGGTTCCACGTTGCTGCTGGTGCAAAGCTACGCCCTAGATAAGGCGCCATATATAAATTGTTTGGAGCTGTCACCAAGCCAGCGAGCATCAACCTTCGGAAGTTGGTTATTTCTCCTACTGGTTCGATAAATCTTGGTTTCATACTAAGGGAAGATTTGTTGCTGTACTCATCATACCTTCCTCTTGGGGTTCCCAACTGGGTGCCTAACAAGCACTATCAAGCAATTTTTTTGGCGCCGTTGCCGGGGATTGAAGAAGAAGAAGCTCCCACGTCAACTACACGCTCCCACGTCAACTACGCGCCAGCATAGACTCACCCCCTAAATATTATTTTGAATTTGAAAGCAAACAAACTTCATCTCGGGAAGATAGATAGGGATAAAATTATGAATTTGATTGAGTGTCCCTATGAAAATCACGAGTTGCACAGATAAGAACCATACCGTTTGTATATGACAACATTTTATTTGCTCAAAGTGATAGTAGGAGCATGGATGCCCTAAACCATGATGAAGACATACTGTGAAGGTTCTTGTCAGAAGATTAATTTGACAAGTCCTCGGTGTTCTTTGTCAATCATTGCAATGATCTCATTAAATAAAGAGTTACAAAGCTAAATTCTAGATGGCTTTATTTGAGAATACTTACTTCAGTTGGTTGGTCTCTAATGGCAACTTTTAACTTTCTTTATGATATTATTTGTTAACTTATTAATTTAGTAAGGAATAGGCATGTTTCAAGGGTGGGCAAATACAAATTCTTGAATACATTTATTGAAGCTATCCCTACTTATGTTATGAGTTGCTTACAAATTCCAATAACATACTGTGGTATGAGGAGGGCGGCTATTTCTAATGAATGGTGGGATCTAGAAGATGGAAAAAGAAGATGCACTAGCGGCCGTGGGAGTGGTTTCACCTAATCACCTCTCAAGGTTCTCTATGGAATGGGTTTTCAATATCTGGCACTATTTAATTACGCTATATATGTTGGGTCGGCAAGGGTGATGACTACTTCTGGAATTGGCATATGGTGGCAGATATTTTCCTCACTCTAATTGTTTTGCATGCCCAAAATCTAGGTCATCATCATACACGTGGAAAAATCTTATGTTTGGCCCGAATCCCCTTGTTGGTGGTGCTCATTAATTGTTGCATTGGGGTTGGCAAATTCATCAAGATTACCTATGATCACTTAATACTAGATCGCCACCCTATATGTTGCGCAAAATATAACTAACTTCCAACACCATGCGATAAACTCCTTATTTGATGAGGTGACTGGTGAATGGACACCTGAAAAGATCAATACCTTCCTTGATTCAGAGAGGGTAGGTAAGAGTATGAAAGTTCAGATTATTCAACTTGGTGGTGTGTTGGCCACATGCTAAGCAAGGTATATAATATATACAGCATGGTGAACCTACAATTCTACTCGCTTTTCCAGCTTCCTCCTATCTCATAGATCTCGAGGTAGAGGGATGACCTTGAGGTACGGTAAAGAGGAGAAGTCATGGAAGGCGATCAGGAAGATCAATGCGTTGAACAAGATGAAGATACATCTATAGAGATTTGCGCATGACTATCTTTCTATTGGACTTCAGAAGAGACATTGCCATGTACCAACCATTATGGTTGTGTTTTATGTGTCAGAGAAGAGAACATTGAGCATTCCCTCCTTGTTTATTTGTCACCATGCACAAAAGGATATGGCGTTTGATCTAACTTTCCTTCAATGTTCAGTTGAGTAGGCATCATTTCATGTCGACCAATACTTGGCTCTTTGATTTCCTCCAAACTCGGGACTTGGAGGCTATGGTCCTTGCGGTTACCTTCTAGCACATATTGGAAGCTTGGAATGATGTGTGGAATGACCAAGCCCATACAAATCCTAAATGTACATGTGCTAGAATTTTCACCTAAGTCGATATGATTATGTAGCACTTCTAAGAACCCAAGCTGGGTCATAGGCGTGAGACTGGACATGGTCTCCACCGCCGCAAGAAATGGTTCTCGTCAACATTGATGTTGTACTATTAAAAAGTATTTGTGGCATGGCGGCTAGGTTGGTGATCCCCGACAGACGGTTTTTGCTTGCGGCCAGTGAGCCTTTGTTGGGTTATACATAGCCTAAACTAGCGCAAGAACTGGAACCAAAAGCATGAAGGGACTTTGGCTTGCGACAGTGGCTTCAATAAGGTTATTTTCTCCTCTAAGTTTATCCAACATGTGAGATTAAAGACCCCTGATTCTTTAGCTATTTATTTTCATGCTCATTGTTCAGTTAAGGGTGCGAGACATATTGCTGATTTTTCTACTTCTAATTCAGGCTTTATCTTTGAGATTGCATCTGACACACTTTATGTATTGATGCTAAGTGAAGTAGGAGTATGATCAACAAAATGCCATTTACCCTAAAAAAATCACAAGGAGCGCATCAGACCATACAGTGGCAGGGCCCATGGGGACGTGCTCCGTTCATGGTACCCATATTCCCGCGCGGTCCCACACAGGCCCATGGGCAAAAACTCGGCACTTTTTACATAGATCTGATTCGATACTAGAGCGAAATCTCTAACTTCCGCTCATTGCGGGAGCGTACTCTTGCCTGAAGCGGGGGAAAGGGTGGTCGGCCCAGCTAGCGGGAGACCTTATGATTTTCTTCTTTTTTTTCTTTTTTTTTCTTTGGTTCCACTGTTTCTTCTTGTTTTATATGTTTTTTATGGTTTTCCGTTTGTTTGACGTTCTGGTTTTTGTTTCCGATTTGATATTTATTCTAATTTGATATTTTTAGTTGTTCAAAATTTGTTCTGGTTAAAAAAATTAAAATCAAATTGTGTTCACATTCAAAAAATTATTTAGATTATTTTTTCAAATTCGAAAATTGAACAAATTCGAATAAAAATTGGATTTGAAAATTTTATATTTTAAAAAATTGTTAGGAAAATATTCAGATTGACAAAACAACAGTAAAGAAATAAAAGGACTGTACTTGCTATTGGGCCCGATTGGATCGGCCCAATACAGAAACGGTCCCAGGCAGGAGCGAATGGCTGCCGCAAGGAGCGGGGTATAGCAGCTCCGACACTGGAGTGGCCCGCATGACCGGACCACGCAGATCCAACATTTTTGGGCCGTCGGTACGGCGGTTGTCTCCCGCTGCTGCTACAGCGCCGAGACCATTTCCTCCCAGACTCAGCTCACCGCTAATTTTACTCTCAGACCGTATCTCTCACAAGATCCAGATTCAAGAACAAGCATAGTTTTTCTTATCTTTTCGGCAAAGACAGTACCAAACATCGGGAATCAAGATAGGATTATCGCAGTGAATCTAGAGGGCCGTGTGGTCTCCTCTTTGGGTTGCGAAGAAGGCGTACAGAGCAATCTGATTAAGAGGCAGCACAATGCATCTGGCTGATGAGGTGGTGCTAACAATGCACCCAACCTCCAGTTGCACATGGAGATCCTCTGCATTATGCCGCTGAACTGAAATCAATGGATCGTTATAATTTGCAACTTGCAAAGCGAGTGAGGTCACGGGGTGCGTAGAGTCTCGAAGGCGTTGAGCAATACAATAACACTGATCGCGATCGTGTGAGTGAGTTGTTAAAGACAGGCCTGCTCGATTATGCATGAGGGCGTAGTTAACACCATGATTAGGCCGTGGTCAGAAGTGACAGGCTTGCACAAAGGCTCCAGAGGCACGGGAAAGGATGAGATGTGCTTTTTTTTTTTTGGAGCAACCGGCAGGAGCTCTGCCTTTTCATAAAGAAGAAGAGAAATGATCAGTTTATATGGGAAACCGGCCGAAAACCGATACAGACGCAACACCCACACGACGTGTCTAGTTTATAGGAAAACCAGACAAGAAAAACCAACACGGCACAGTTTTTAGGAGAAACCGGCAAAACTGCACATAGGCCACACGACCTAGCTCGACTAGGTCTGGAGCGCCGCCAAATGACACCAGCACGACGGCAACGGCGAGCAGGACGGCCACCCAGGTCCACGTCCCCGGAAAGGAAGTCAGAGCCGAAAGGAACGGTTAGGCCTTTCAAGCTTCGTGGAAGGGGCAGACCGTCGGAAGCAAGCCAGCGGCACTCGCGCACCGACGGAACCCGAAGACGTCGACCCAACCAGAAGCCAAAGCACCGCCAAGTGTGGCGCCCAACACTCCAAAAATGACGCCTCCAAGGAGGACACGACGTCCATAGACGCCGCCGTCATCCAACCCGGCAAGCCGGGTTTGGGTTTTCACCCAGGACTGATGGACGGAGCGGAGTCGGGGCTCCACAACAATGCCCCCAAGGAGGAAAACGGCGCCCGCAAACGTCGCCATTGTCGGCACCAACCGAGTCGGGCAAGACTTTCGTCCGCAGACCACGACCACCGCCTCCACGGGACAATCACGAGGACAGCCCATGCCACTGAACGAGAAAAAACCCCGGCGAGAGGGCCAACGCCCACGCCAACGGAAGCATGCCCCGCCGCCCGCGCGGCCGGGGACATGGCAGCACCACCACCTCGCACTCGGAGCCGCCGCTCCGACCTCCACGCATAGCCGGCTGACACCTCTTGCCAGCCAGCCACCGTTCACGAGATGCCCAAAACCAGCACCTCGGCCACCAGAAGCGGCGCCGCCGCGCCGCCATCCTCAGCCACAGCTCACCGCCACCACCATGGCCAGCATCATACACGCAGCCCGCCAAGCCGACAATGAGACGAGCCCGTGCATACCCGGGGCCGCCGCCCCGGCTTCCTCTTCTCCGACCGCACCGGACCACGCCGGCGCCGGAGAGACATGCCGGCCACCCCTGCCGGTAGTCCGCAGTCGGGAGCACCACCCGACTGCACCAAACGTCGCGACGACGTCCCAGGGCCGCTGCCCTGGCTCACCCGCAGCCACCTCCAACCACCACCGGGCCACCGGAGCAGAAGGCGGCCAGCCTGACAACCAGAAGATAGTGGCACCGCACCACGCGGAGGACACCATCTCGGACTGCAGCCCCTCCCAGCTCCATGCCGGCAGGAGCACCACCCAAAATGGGCAGCAGCACCACCTCCTCCAAGCCCGGCCGCCCTTCCACCAAGCCTGCCTCCGTCGCGAGCCAGAGGGCTCCGTCGCCCTCCCGACGGGCGCCAGAAGCAGCAGCAGAAGCCGCACCGGACGCGGCCCGCCCGGCCCATCGCGGGCCCAGATCGAGCCCGCAACACCGCGCCACCGCCAGGCGCCAGCCGACCGCGCCGTCGCAACCGCGGTCGTCGTCGCCGAAGCCTACCGCCACGCCGCCCCCGCAACCACAACGGCCGGCCACAGCGCCGAAACACCACCGTCCTGGGGTCGCCACCCCAGCCTCCGAGATCTCCCGCGCGAGCCGCGGCAAGAGACCCTGCCCGCCTTCGGGGACAGGGGCCGCCGCCACCGCGGCGAGGCCGGCGGCAGCGGCGGCGAGGGGAGGCGGCAGGGGGCGGACCTGCTCGGCGGCGCTAGTTCGCCCCCGAGACGCCCGGCACGAGCGACGCCTCAACCGTCACACCGTGTCCACGACGCTGGACGCTCGCCATGTCTCGCAGAAAAGTTCGTTATTTGTTGCTCTCACAGAAAATGATAAGATCACAGTAGAAAAAGAGATTATATGAGCAGGATGCTGCAGAAACAAGGAACAAACAAGCAAGCAACAGTAACCGGACAATTTGCTTCAGTTCATGGAATCTGAGCAGTAGCAGAAGGAAACGTGTACTTGAGTGACTAATGGTTCTTGGTTAGTCAAGGACATCAGATATAACCTAGCTGTCCAGCGTCTGTTGACCAGCAAGTCAGTTCCAACTTCCAAACCTTCCAATTATAGAAGTAACTTATGTGCAACAGCAGAAATGACTTGCTTAAACTAGCTGCCAAGTAATTTGACTTCCTACTGCCTCTGGAAGCAATGGACTATAATAGCAGGTGAATCATGGTTGACATGAATATTCTTAGCTCAACTGGTTGATATGAATCTGTCCTGGACACCTGGTCCAGACTCAAGATGCTTGCTTCTTCGGTCGAGCCTGCACATCTCGTTTCCAACATGCTATTGTTTTATCCGCTCTGAAACTGAATCTCAAGCTAATATAACGCGCCGCCCGCTGGGCGCCGGACACAGTGGTGCTAAAGAATTACTGGAGAAACATGTCAAACAGCAGTACTTGGGCTAGCTGAGTGTCCCGACCTTCGTAATGAGCTGGTTAAGTGCAAGGCAGATCCCCCGAATTGTGCAGGTCGGCGCATGAGTGTCGCAGACGGGAGGTAACTAATTTGACTGTTTCAATGGTATTAGTCGGGTTGAAGCAAGCTTTTGTTGACTATGCTAGTTTTATAGCCATGCCCTGATCTAACGATGGATAGAAACAGTGTACAGTAACACAAGTGCGTGCTGAAAATACCCAGCTATCTGACCGAGGCTGCAATTGTAAGCAGTGTCGTCATGGTGGTCAGGCTGTTCATGTTTTACCAAGATCATTTTGTAATGTAATCCTTATAGGAAACTACTCTCAGAGACATTGCTGAAGAGCACATGTGAAGTTTTTTTTAATTTTTTTTTGCCTTAATTCATTGAATAAGGAGAATAGAAAGTAGCAAGTTTTAGTGTTACAAGCCACACCCGCAACAAAGCCTACTCTTGCGCTAGAATGTTACCCAAATGTTTCGCACCCGCCAAAGTCCACGAATTGGCATCAAGCTTAATTACATTGAAGATGAGCCGAATGAGCTCAGGGGGCGCGTCGAGCCTCGAATTAGGCAACGAGCAATACAATAACACAGATCGCGATCTTGTGAGTGAGTTGTTAAAGACATGCCTACTCAATTATGCATGATGGCGTAATTAACACAATGATCAGGCCGTGGTCAGAAGGGACATGCTGAATAGAACGAAGGAACATGCTTGCACAAACGGCACCAGCAGAGAAGATGTGCTAGCTACTTAGCTAGTCAGTTCGTTCTGTGGCTGACAGTATCGCCATGCCTCGCAGAAACTCTACTGCCGTATAGGCAAAACGATGACATGAGCAGGATGCGGTTGAAACAAGGGAACAAACAAGCAAGCAACAGTAACTGGTCATCTGCTGCAGTTCATAGAATCTTGAGCAGTAACCGAATGGTGGTGTACTTGAGGTGATCCCTGGTTCTTGGTTGACCCGCACGCTTCCAACTATAGAAGTAGGTTGTGTGCAACAGCAGAAATGACTTGCTTAAACCTGCGGCCAGTTTGACTCTCTCGAAGCAGTGGACTATAATAGCAGCTGAATCATGGTTGACATGAATATTCTTAGCGCAATTGGTTGATATGGATCTGTCCTGGTCTCAAGATGCTTGCTCCTTCAGTCGAGCCTGCACATATTGGTTCCAACATGCCATTCTTTTATCCACTCTGAAACTGAATCTAAAGCTAATCTAACACGAAGACAGTTCATTACGCTAACCACTTTCGGTAGCTAGTTGACCAGCATGCCATGATGCATCGCACACTGTCCACCGTTTCTGGAAATTATTCCCCTAACCTACTCCTAATCACCTGAAACCACGACACACTTGTCTGTTCAAAATGAGCTTAATTGAGGGAAGTAGAGAGTGGCACCGGAACGCAAGGGAAGACATTTTTATCTAATCCGTTCTCGCAGTTTGCTGAAATGATCGAGCTATGTCCGGTTGACGGTAGATGCTGCAAGATCCCATCTCGTGCACAACAACGGAAGCTGGAAGATGGCATCATATTGGGCGAATGGTGGATCTTGTACCAGCATGTCTCCACAGATGCTACAGCAAAAGACACTTCCATATGGCACGCCCTTTGAAGTAGGGACTCTGTGCACAGCGTACAAGCATCTCTTATCTGACGAAACACCACGAGCAGCTTCAGTTCCGATTCACACCGCAGCAGCATGTTGCAGCACTGACAGTTTACCACGTACAGTACTTGACGTTTCGTGGTTCAGTGGCTGTGGTACGAAGAATTTGTCGGAGCGCCGATTTGACTACTGGTCATCCACTCGATCGGTGTTGTAACCACAAACGAAATGAGGTCAGACTGCGCCGCGCGAGCTGGGCAGCAGACTCAGTGGTGCTAAAGAATTCCTGGAGAAACATGCCAAACAGCAATATTCAGACTGGTTGAGTGTCCCGACCTGCGTAATGAGCTGGTTGAGTGCAAGGAAGATCAACCCAATTATGTAGGTCGGCCCATGAGTGTCGCAGACGGGAGGCAACAAATTAGACTGTTTCAATGGTATTAGTAAG
This sequence comes from Dactylis glomerata, assembly GCA_007115705.1. Lineage (NCBI taxonomy): Eukaryota > Viridiplantae > Streptophyta > Magnoliopsida > Poales > Poaceae > Dactylis > Dactylis glomerata. The sequence continues at coordinate 2,685,960 of QXEO01000523.1, read as the reverse complement.
GTTGAAGCAAGCTTTTGCTGACTGCCCTAGTTTTATAACCATGCAGATGGATAGAAACAGTGCACTGTAGCACAAGTTCGAATTTAAATACCCAGCTATCTGACCGAAGCTGCAATTGTAAGCAGTGTCGTCATGGTGGTCAAGATGTGCATCTTAATGTAATCCTGATAAGAAACTACGTGCAGAGAACTTGCTAAATAGCACAGGTGAAATTTTCTGCACAGCGAAATGCATGAACCACAGTTCAGATAACAGTGTGATTCTTGCAGAAGCTCTACAATGACTGTACTGGGTCACCATGCGGAAAACTCTGCACGGTCCGCAGCGCCGAGCAGAGAGAGGTTAACTGAAGTGACCTGGATTTCTCAGAGCATCTCCACTCGCCCCCCTCCCCCCCTCCCTCAAAAGGGCGACCGGCGTAACCGTTTTTATGCCGTTTTTTTGGGGGGAAGGGGGGGGGGAGGCGGTTGCGGCGATGGGCGTCGGCGCGGGCGGCAGCATGGTCCTCCGCCAGCCTAGCCGCTGCCGTCCTCCTCTCGGCGACCATGAGCTCCTGCGCCGATCGGTCGCGGCGCTGCGTCTCGAACGACGCTAGGTATTTTCTATCGGCGGTTGGAGGATGTGAACCTGCCGGCGAGGCGACGAGCTATTATAGCAGAAAGCGGGGCGGGAAAACGAAGGAGAAGGGGCGAGAAGCAGCGGGAAGCGCATGTTGAAGGGTAGGGGGAGAGAGAGCTTGGCGGAATATGGTGGATGTATTATTGAGCCTCTCAGGCGAGTACATGTAGGCGTCATACAAGGCTTGGAAGCCAAGGAACATAAGGAACCTTGGAAGCCAATGAACCTACTACCTTGGAAGCCAAGGACCCTATTTACTCTAACATCCCCCCGCAGTCGTAGCGGTAGTGACGTGAACAACTAGAACGTCGCGAACGGTCAGACTGGAGAGAAACCGAAGTAGACCAGTGCGCAGACATCCCCCCCCCCCCCCCCCGCAGTGGTAGCAGGAACGTCATGGACGGTGTCACGTCGCAGAAGTTTAGACTGTAGAGAATGCTGGTGAGGAGCTCAGGCGAGGTGGTAGCCCTTGTGTCGATGTCGAGGGAGCCGAGAGCGGTGGGTGCTGCAACCTTGGTCGAGGTAGCTGTGCGAGGGGTCGCCGTGGTCGATGTCGTGGTCGGGTGCCGATGTCGAGGTAGCCGCAGGCGCGTAGAGCGCCGTAGAAGGACGGAGACGCGCCGAGACAGTCGTCAAGGAGAGCGATGCCGAAGTCGATGCAGTCCGAGCCGTCGAGGACGAGGTACGGCCATGGCTTTGCCAGAACCAGGCGCACGTCGGGGACGAAGGCATACTCCGGTTGTGCCAAAACCGAGTATGCGAAGACGAACACGGGGACGAGGCGCTGCGACCGAGCTTGCCGGACTCGGGAACACGTCGGGGACGAAGGCAAGCACCGGTGTTGCCAGTACCGAGCGTGCAAAGAACGGGACCAGTAGAAACAACTTCACGCCATGTCGGAGAAGAGACTAGCAGAGAAGGCCTCCACGACGGTTGCGAGGCGAACAACAGCAGGGGTGCCGATGCAGTCCGCGGTTGTCGGAGTAGACGAGCAGGTGTAGTCGAGAACGAGGCGATGATGCTGGCGATGAAGTCGTGCTGGACATAGACGTAGAAGGCGGCGAACCAGCGACGACCAAGAGTGGCCATGCTGGATGCCTAGACAGGCGAAGGGGTAGTCAGCGGGACCTGCGACGGCTAGGAGTGGCCATACAGGTTGCCTGTGGAGATGCGGCGGCGGTACTCGAAGTAGGCGAGGAAGAACCCAGCGGCGCGACAAAGACCATGCGCGGACGGCGACATCCCGCGCCGAGGGAGGTGGCGCGGTGGAAGCCAGCGAAGTCCTCGCGAGGTGACGGCGATGACCACGTGCAGCGACGCAACGGCCCGATGGGACGGCGCGGCTGCAGGGCGCGAGTCAGTGCAGCAGCGTGAGAACCACCAGTGACGTACATGCCGGAGAAGGCACGTTGGTAGCCGGCGGCGGGGACCAAAGGCGGCGACGCTATGGCCTGAAGGGGCAATGCAGCGGCAGCCCGATGCTCGAATGGTGGTAGGCGCGTGCTCGGGGACGTACTTGGCGGAGACGAGCGTCAGATCGGTTGATCAGACCGACGGCGACGCTGTACGCGCCAAGTCCTAGACGACGGCACACAGATCGGAACCCGTGGCGTCGTTGTCGGTGAAGTCCCTGGCGATGACGGCGAAGATGGACCGGCGATGAAGACCGCGCACCCGTGGAGTCGGCAGTGACGTACCGAGGCGTGCCTCAGACGACGCGTCCGGCGTTGCCGCGCAGTTGGTGAAGGCGAGCCGGCCGGTGCGGAGTCGGCGCCGGCGAGACGACCACGGCAGCCTATGGAGGTAGGCGCAGCAGCCGACCGAGGGACCGCGACAGCCGGCAAGAGCCGACCGAAGCGGCGACGGCGCCAGCGCGCCGGCTGCGATAGCCGGCGTATGGGTGGCCGCCGGTGCGAGGTCGACGCCGAGGTTGGAGTAGAGGCATGTGGTGACGGCGGCGGTGGGCGACGCAATCCGATCTGAGATCGGTAAACCAAAAAGAAAACGCCGGTCAAGCGACCGGCAAGAAAAAGACGTTGGGCAGCCGATCAACCGATCGGCGGACGAACCCTAATACGGGCGGCGCGGCCCCCGGCGGAGATCATAGAGATCGACCTCCCCGGGGGTGGCGCGGTGCGGAAGCGGGACGGCGGCTAGGTCAAGGATCTTGCCGCTCTGATACCATGTTGAAAGGGTAGGAGGAGAGAGAGATTGACGAAATATGGTGGATGTATTATTGAGCCTCTCAGGCGAGTACATATAGGCGTCATACAAGGCTTGTAAGCCAAGGAACCTAAGGAACCTTGGAAGCCAAGGAACCTACTATCTTGGAAGCCAAGGAACCTATTTACTCTAACAGCGCACGATATGACATTCATTTCCCGCCGATGCGTGCTCCGACGCGACGGCTCGCTGTGCCGCTGCAAAACTGTTGCCGTTTGCAGCGCCATTACTGGACGCGGGAGACGAGATGAGTGGAGACGACGAAGCCTCGGTCGCGCCGCTGACAGTGTGCCACGCGGAGAGCCACACACCCAACCGGCGCCCCCGGTTGCCCCCCCCCCCCCCCCCCGTGGACAGGGTTTGGATCAGATGCGCCGGATGGAAAAACCGCATAGGGGTGCGACTGAGCGAGATTTTCCGCGCCGACGCCCCTAAATGGCGTTTGGGGGGCTTTTAGGGGGGCGAGTGGAGATGCTCTCAGCATCTTATTACCAGGACCACTATCAGTCTATCACAAAAGTAATCTAATGACAATTGTTATTGCTGCAACTTGCGTTTGGCTCGCTAAATGTCAATCATCCGGACCGAGTAACCTAATGTTTGACAAACGGCTTGAACTAATATATTTGAGGTTCTGAAAATGCTTACCGGCACGAACCCTGTCCCCAGCTCAGTACAATATATGAGAAATAAAAGGTGCTCTCCCCCATTTCAAAAACATGAGACTACTGGTTATTGCTTACTAGTCAAGGACATCAGATTTAACCTAGCTGGCTAGCCTCTGCTGTACAGCGCATCTTGCTCAGTTCCGACTCCCAAACCTTCCAATTATAGAAGTAAGTTGTGTGCAACAGCAGAAATGATTTGCTTAAACAAGCGACATATTAATTTGACTTCCTACTGCTTCTAAAGCAGTGGACTATAATAGCAGGTGAATCATGGTTGACATGAATATTCTTAGCGCAATTGGTTGATATGGATCTCTCCTGGTCAAGATGCTTGCTCCTTCAGTCGAGCCTGCACATCCCGGTTCCAACTATTTGTTTTTTCCGCTCTGAATCTCAAGCTAATCTAACATGGCGACGGCTAATTACGCTAACCACTTTCGGAAGCTAGTTGACCACAATGCATGATGCATTACACTCTCCACCGTCTCTGGAAATTATCCCCCTACCCTACTGATACACTTGTCTGTTCTAAATGCGTTGTTTCGGGGTAGGCCGGAGTGCAAGCGAAGTCGTTTATCTGAACCGCTCTCGCAGTTTGCTGAAATGAGCTGTGTGCGGTTCACGGGTAGATGCTGCAAGATCCCATCTCGTGCACACGAAGGGAAGCTGGAAGATGGCCTCATATTGGGCGACTGGTGGATCTTGTACCAGCATGTCTCCCACGGCTGCTACAGCACAAGACACTTCCATATGTCTAATGTCTCTGATCTGACGAAACACCACGAGCAGCTTCAGTTCAGATTCACACCGCAGCAGCATGTTGGAGCACTGACAGTTTACCACGTACAATACTTAACGCTTCGTGGTTCAGTGGCCGATTTGACTACTGGTCATCCACTCGATCTGCGCAATGAGCTGGGCTGAGTGTGAGGAAGATCAACCCAATTATGTAGGTCGGCGCATGAGTGTTGCGGACGGGAGGTAACTAATTTGACTGTTTCAATGGTATTAGTCAGGTTGAAGCAAGCTTTTGCTGACTGTCCTAGTTTTATAACCATGACGATGGATAGAAACAGTGCACTGTAGCACAAGTTCGTATTAAAATGCCCAGCTATCTGACCGAAGCTGCAATTGTAAGCAGTGTCGTCATGGTGTTCAGGCCGTTCATTTCTGATAGGGAACTACCTGCAGAGACCTTGCTGAAGAGCAAGGTGAAGTTTTCTCCACAGCGAAATGCATGAACCGCAGTTCACATAACGGTATCGTTCTGTCAGAAGCTCTACAGTGACTGTCAGGAGCAGAGAGAGTTTAACGGAAGCAGTGACCGAAATTTCTCAGCATCTTATTACCAGGACCACACAAAAGTAATCGAATGACAATTGGTATCGCTGCAACTTACGTTTGTCTTGCCAAATGTCAATCATCCAGACAAGTAAACTGATGTTTGACAAACGGGCTCAACTAATATCGTTGAGGTTCTGAAAATGTTTACTGGCACTAATCAGTCGCCATGTCTCCAGCTCGGTGCAGCATATGACTATTCAATTGCATGCTAAATGGTTAGTGAGTTGAATCTGAAGAAGTCCTGATGAATAGTGTCAGAGACAAAATTCAAAATAAAGAACATCACGAAAAAACCTTCTTAGAGCATCTCCACCGGTGACCCATAAGATCATAACCTGTCCAGTCCGTCCTAATTGTGTCTGCTATTTGGGGGTGCCAGCTGGTTCTCAGGCTCATCGTCGGAGAAGTTGGTTCAATCAACACCGCGATCGAACTCTTCCTTCACAACTGACCTCGGCTTTTGCGGTGCACGAAAGGCGGCCAAGTAGCCTTTCATGTCATTTGGGTCGCTCGCTTTGCGCGCTGGGATGATTGATCAAGCCAGCAACCTCCTCTGTTATCCGGCTTAGGCACACGCAATGCCGGTGAACCCCTCGCTAGCATCGCGGTGGTGTTGGGAAACGATTTGGACTGTTCGACTTGGCACCGACCAAAAGATGACGCGCTATGTCGAGTTATACTTATCCATCGATGAATGGTGGCCTGGGCAGGACTGCCTGCGTGCCTTGTGCTCGTAGATGAAGGTGTGGTCCCACTAGCATGATGCCGCCATATATCGAGGATGTGCCCACACCATTGGATCCATCAACATATCGTGCAAGGCACTTGTACGATGTGGGCATTGCTCGTAGGCACCGGTGGCCAGGGGCGGATCCACGTTATGCCCAGTGGGGGCTGATGACCCACAAGTATAGGGGATCGCAACAGTCTTCGAGGGAAGTATTACCCAAATTTATTGATTCGACACAAGGGGAGCCAAAGAATATATGTAAGCCTTAACAAATGAGTTGTCAATTCACCTGCACCTGGAAACAGTCTCGCTCGCAGTGGTTTATCAGTAGCAACAGTTTTATAGTGGTGACAGTGGGAAAACAGTAACAGCAGCAGGAAAATAGCAGCAGTAAAAGTAACGGTTGTAAACAGTAGGAACAAATACTGTAGGCATAGGGATGGATAACGGGCGTTGCATGGATAAGATAATTCATGAAATCAATGAGATATAGGCATTGCAGATAAATAATGATAAAGCATCCTAGTACAAACAATCATAGGCATGTGTTCCGTATATAGTCGTACGTGCTCACAAGGAGAAACTTGCACGACATCTTTTGTCCTACCAGTCTGTTGCAGCAGGGCCTCAAGGGAAACTACTGGTAATTAAGGTACTCCTTTTAATAAAGTACCGGAGCAAAGCATTAGCACTCGGTGAACACATGTGAACCTCACATCATAGCCATCCCCTCCGGTTATCCCAATTTCTGTCACTTTGGGGCCTCGGGTTCCGGACAACGATATGTGTATACAACTTATAGGTAAGACCATAAACAACAAGTATCATCATAGAAATAATAACATGTTCAGATCTGAAATCATGGCACTCGGGCCCAAAGTGACAAGCATTAAGCACAACAAGTTGCAACAATGTCATAGGCACTAAATAAAGATACTAGGCACTAAGCCCTATCAATCTCATATCAAATTACATGAACAATCTCATCCAATCCCTACCATCCCCTCACCTACAGCGGGGGAATTACTCACACATGGATGGGGGAGTCATGGATGGTCGATGGAGGAGCGTCGGTGGCGATGGTGATGAAGATCTCCTCCGAATCCCCGTCCCGGCAGGGTGCCAGAACGGAGTCTTCTGGTTCCGAATCGCGGTTTCTGATGGCGGCGGTGCAGCGGAAGTCTATCTGGAAAAAAACGCCGCCCCCCGATCTTAAGTCGTCAGGGGGTATATGTAGGCGAGAGGGGAGGTCGAGAGGCGACCTGGAGCCACCTCACACAGGGGTGGCGCGGCCAGGGCTGGGCCGCGCCGCCCATGTGTGACGGCCCCTCGAGCCCCCTCTCCGTCTCGTATTCTGGCTCCGTGGGTCTTCTGGTGAAATATGATTTTTGGTGATTTTTCCCGAATTTTTACTGGAAGTTGAATTTCTGCACAAAACGAGACACCAGAGCAATTCTGCTGAAAACAGGGTCAGTCCGTGTTAGTTGTATTCAAAACACACAAATTAGAGGAGAAACAATAGCAAAAGTGTTCGGGAAAGTAGATACGTTTTGGACGTATCAACTCCCCCCAAGCTTAGCTATTTGCTTGTCCTCAAGCAATTCAGTTAACAACTGAGAGCGATAAAAGAAACTTTCACGAACACATTTGCTCATATGATGTATATATACTAACCATGTGATCAAGTACTCAGGCAATTCATAATAAGAAATATGCAACTAATGTCACCTCATAGTCAAGCAATCTATGAAAGAGTGTCAATGCACTAATAACAAGTAACATGTGCATAAGAAGCTACAAGATTGTAATATGCATAAATGATATGAGAAAATGGTATCCCACTTGCCTTTATTTGTAGAGCAAAACATAAATGCTGAGGCACCTCTGAAGTCCAAGGGAAGACTAGAAGTAGAAATATCAAAGATACAAGCATCATAGTTATACCACAATTAACCGTGTTCTGGGACAAGCACATTACACTAAGAATAATAGCTATGCTCTCAAGAAGTGCTTAAAGTTAGAAGATGATGACTCAACATAAAAGTAAACGAATGACCCTTCGCAGAGGGAAGCAGTGATTTAACATGTGCTAGAGCTTTTCATTTGTAAAACAGAGATAAAAGGTTATTTTGAGAGGTGGTTGTTCTATGTCAACGACTAGCAATGGGGACTTACTATCTTCCATAATAAACAAGTGAGAGCGGTTCCGAGTTCTTTGAAAATTGGCACATTGGTGCTCTTTTATAAAGCTTTGGCACTCCTCCCCACCTTTTCCTTTCTCAAACCATGGCTAACCGATTCCATCGGGTGCCCACCAACTTTCACAATCCTTTGGAGGAGTGCCTTTTTTCTTTCTTTTAGAATTAAGATTATAATGGTCTGACCAGCTCCCTTGCAAAATTAATGACGAGCAGATGAAGCTGCCTAGTCGAAGGGTACTTAATTTAATATGGAAGATAGCAATTCCGACCACTACGTCCCCATGAGCTAAAAACAGTGGCACAAAATGAGAAGTAGTTGAAAGTTTTGAAAGGTAGCACATGAAAATTTACTTGGAATGGCTTACAAATACCATGCATAGGAATTTATAGTGGACTCTTTGGAAGACTTGGTTTTTGGTAATTGGATGCACGAGTAGAGCTCATACTCAGTACAAGTGAAGGTTAGCAAAAGAATGGGAAGCGACAATCGAGAGAGCAATAACTATCATAATCGTGCTTGCGACAAAACAAAATTAATATAGGCATAAAAATGATACAAGAACTCTGAGGCAATTTAGATCATCGAGGCTTAATTGACTTTTTGTTCAGTCATGTGCATGCTTGAGCATGTGCCAAGTCGATTCAAATGAAGCATTCAGAGGTGGATACCACAATATCATACCATACTATGAATAAAACAATGCATGCAAACGTCTACATGACATGCTACAGGCTAATAGTAGATTGAAACTAATCATATGAAAGCAAGAACTACAAAGCATCCATTAGATGACATATACCTTACATGAACTGACTAAGCATGTCCACATAGATGAGTATATGTACAAAAATGAAAACAAACAGAGTTCATACCAGCCTCTTACCACCCCTCGGATTGTCATATGTCGTCATTATTGCTCTTCACTTGTGTGGCTTGAATAATATAAGGAATACCAAGCTCCAATAGAGTAACGGGGAACTGAACTCTGCAACAAACTTTACAAAACCAAAGGAGAACAACAAATATTTTTGGGGTTTTCGATTTTCGAAGCAAAAGCAGAAGGACATAGCAAACAAAGCAAAATATTTTTGGGTTTTTCAAGTAGCAAACCGAAAATAGCAACTAAAGCAAACCAAAGGTAGAAAACTAAAGAACCAAATAGAGAGAAACAACGGAAATATTTTTGGTCTTTTTGTGTTTTGGAAAGCAGAAGTAAGAACTAGAACAATAAAGAAAGCGAAACATGAATATACAAAGGTCCGACAGAATATGATATGTAGATGAGTGAATCGTAGGCGTACCTCCCCCCAAGCTTAGGCTTTTGGCCGAAGTGGAGATCAATGCCGGCTCTGGTAGCTGCTCCAAGCCGGTGGGTCATCATAGGAGTAATCGTACCCTGGTTCCCGTGAAGATGAAGCTGATGGCGCATAATCATAATAAGGCTGCTCGTATGGAAAATTCATGGTGTTGGAGGGCTGCCCCGACTCTTCGGTGCCCTCCTCATCGTGCACAGGCGGCGGGTGCTCCCCTATGTACGCGTCAAGCTCATCTTCAGTAAGCGACCATCCATTCCTGCGATCAAGGTTAAACAAAAGAGGTGCAGGCAAACGGATTGATCGTTCAGACTTTACTACCTTCCAGGTAGTCTTCTTGAAAAGGGTTAGCTCAAAAGTTAAATTAATCAAACTAGCAGGAGGAGAAATAAACTTATGTTGAACCATAGCATCAAGGCCAAGTTTCTCAACGGGGAACTGCATATCTCGAAAATGAGGCAAAATACCATGAAAAGCTAGCAGGCGCGAAGCTATAAGCCCTCCACAGATTCCCCCTTTTTCACGATTAATATCAAGACGGAAAGCTATTAAGGCACCCAAATTGTAAATTCTATCGCGCCTTAAAGCAGCAGCAATAAAAGCTAGATCATGGAGAGACAATTTACTTGCAGCTTTCCTAGCAAGAACACATTTGGTAATGAAGAAGGCGAAATATCGAATGGATGGGAAATGAATGTTTCGAATTTTACCACCCTCTCCTGTGAAGCTTCTTCCTTGACAAATCTCCTCGTATTGTTCTAACAATTGCCTTGGTTGTCCCCTTATCTTCTCGAGCGATCCCCACTGTGGTACTCTAATAGCTGTACAGAAAACATCAAGAGGAAAGTCCACAGATTTGTTATAAATTTTATAATGAACCATGGGGTTAGAAGCGGACCAACTAAATCTGAAATCCTGCACCACAGACATTGTTAGTTTAACATATTGGGGAGGTTCACCCTCAACAAAATATTCTAATCCCGCATTAGAAAGCAAGGTTTGAAAATCATGAAGAATTCCAGCGGCACTCAAGAATGCTGAGCATGGATAGAGTGAAGGAAAAACCTTCTCTTCACGGTGAACTTTCATAACATCATGCACTTCTAGATCATGCTGAGAGAGTTGATACACATTCTCCTCCATTTCGGAGAGCAAATGATCCAAGTTTCAGCAAAAATGTTGGGCTGAACAAGGAGATCGAAAATCTAGGTGAAGAACAGCAGGAACTCGAGCTTGAGCAAATGGGGCGGTGTTTTTCGGGAGAGAGAAAGACCAGGGGAAGAAGAGATGAGTGAGGTGCCTGGTGGGGCCCCCTCACACATGGGTGGCGCGGCCAGGGCTGGGCCGCGCCACCTGTGTGTGCGGTGGCGTGGCTGCCCCACCCGGTGCCTCCCAGGTGTCTCTCTGCCCCATTTTTGACATAAAAATTTATAAAGAATTTTCTGGAATTTTTCGGGAAACTTAATTTTCGAGGATTTTTCAGAAATTGGCATATCGATAAAACTCAGGAAAACGAGGATGAAAAGATTTCAAGCAAATCAAAACTAAGCATGCAGCAGCTCTGAGATACTCTTAATCATACAACTAAACTGAAAGAATAAATTTTTGATGAAAGTAAATGCAAGTGAGGTGGAGTGGATGCGGTGAAAACGAAGTTTCATTCATATAAAATCACTTTGCTAACAAGGTTGATCAAGTCTTGTTACCAAACTAACTTTGTATGAGGCAAAACTTTGCATATCACTTAATGCTTATGTTACCTCAACTTTGATAGGTATAGTCCCAACCATAACAATTTGACATTCTTCCTTGGGCTTTCGCTCTGAACAAATAATTTGACCAACTTTGATGGTCTCAACATGCTTGATTGAATTTAGAGCATTCCTCCTATCAATCTTCTTGGGAAAATAAACTGTACATTCGTTGTCATTAACATTAAAAGTGACTTTTCCTTGATTGCAATTAATAATAGCACCTGCAGTGTTTAGAAAAGGTCTCCCAAGAATAATAGACATATTGTCATCTTCAGGCATTTCCAACACCACAAAATCAGTTAATATTAAACAGCTGTTAGCAACTTGAACAGGAACATTCTCACATATACCAATAGGAATAGTAGTAGACTTATCAGCCATCTGCAAGGATATATCAGTTGAAACCAATTTTTCTAAATCAAGTCTCTTATAAAGAGAAAAAGGCATTACACTAACTCCAGCTCCCAAATCACATAAAGCAGTTCTAACATAGTTATTTTTAATGGAGCAAGGAATAGTCGGAATACCTGGATCTCCAAGCTTCTCTGGAACTTTACCATCAAAAGAATAGTTAGCAAGCAAAGTGGAAATTTCCTCACTAGGAATTTTCCTTTTGTTAGTGACAATATCTTTCATGTACTTTGCATAAGGAGGCATTCTAATAGCATCAGTCAAAGGAATTTGCAAAAATAAAGGTCTCATCCATTCACAAAACCTGTTGTAGTGTTCTTCTTCCTTGGACTTGTGTTTCTTACTGGGAAAAGGCATTGGCTTCTGTACCCAAGGTTCCCTCTCCTTACCATGCTTGTTGGCAATGAAGTCTTCTTTGGTGTACTTTGCATTTTTATCACTCTTTTCCGGTTCTTCTTCAACTTCTTCTTTATCTTCTTCTTTATCGGAAGCATTTCCTGGTTCAGTTTCAGCATCAGAAATAGAAACATTGTTAGGATCTTTACCTGTATCAGAGGATTCTGCAGTTGTTTTATGCTTCTTCTTCTTCTTGGGAGGAATATCATCACTTGAAGTGCGTTGAGAATCTTGCTCAACCCTCTTAGGATGTCCTTCAGGATATAATGGGTCTTGAGTAGCAGCACCACTTCTTGTGCGTATTTCACATGCTTGCTTCTCTCTTGCAGCATTAACTAGCAGGTCTTGCTGCACTTTGGTAAGCTGATCAATTTGTGTTTGAACCATTTGAAAATGTTTAGCAAGTATCTTCACATCATTGGCGGTTCTCTCCACAATATCCTGCATCTTGTTAATAACTCTAGAATTCTCCAACAGATGATTATGCACCATTCTATTAAAATTTTCTTGCTTAACAATAAAATTATCAAACTCATCTAAGCATTGATCAGGAGGTTTAGTGTAAGGAATATCTCTTTCATCAAAGCGCTGGAGAGAGTGTACCTCAATAGTAGATGAGCGAGGGATTGGCTTACATAATTCTTCAATAGGAGGTAAATTCTTCACATCTTCGGCCTTAATGCCTTTCTCCTTAAGAGCTTTCTTAGCCTCCTTCATAACTTCATCATTTAATTCAATCATCCCTCTTTTCTTCGGTGTAGGCTCTGTAGATGGCGCAGGAGTGGGTGCTGGTGTTGGCTCAACTAAAATCCAATCATCATGATTTCGGCTTATTTTGGCCATTAACTCCTCTGCTTCAGCCGGAGTTCTTTCCCTGAAAACACAACCAGCACAACTATCCAAATATGACTTAGATTCATCCGTTAGTCCATTATAAAATATATCAAGGAGTTCATTTTTGGGCAATGGTTCTTTAGGCAAAGCTCTAATTAAAGAACAAAACCTTGTCCAAGATTCAGGTAATTTCTCTTCTTTTCCTTGTTCAAAATCAAAGATTTTCTGCACAGCAGCATGTTGAGCACTAGCAGGAAAATATTTCTGAAAGAAAGCATTAACCAAAGCAATAGGACTAGTAAGAGATCCAGGAGACAAGCTATTAAACCAAGTTTTAGTAGCATCTTTCAACGAGAAAGGAAAAATCTTAGCAACAAAATAAGTGCGGAGCTTAATATCATCAGAAAACAAATTACTCAAAGTAGAAAGCTCATTCATGTGCTCCATAGCACTCTCATCTTTAGTACCACAAAAAGGAGTTTTCTCAACAATAGATATGTAAGATAAATCCAAAGAGAAATCATAATCCTTGTCTCTAATATTTATAGGAGAAGCAGCAAACTTAGGATCAGGAGACAAATTATATCTAACAGAACGTCTAGCAAGAAGTTCTTTAACATTACCTGCATCACGAGCAGCACGTGCTTCTGCAATAAAATCATCATTAAGCTCAATGTAAGCATCATCATCATAGTCATCACTAGGACATTCCCTAGACTCAGGTGAACTAACAGGTGTAACAGTGGTGTTTCCCAACTTAGCTCTAGCAATAGTAGCCTCTAAAAAGGAACCTAGTGAACCTCTCTCATCAAGCACAGCAGAAGCATCATCTAAATTATCAGTGGCACTTTCAATCTCAGCAGAAGTAGTAGCATGTGGGTGTGGTGGTGTAAGCAACTTACTCATAATAGATGGCGAATCAAGAGCAACAGAGGTGTTGAGAGTCGTACCTCTTCTTGTACTGGATGGCAATATAGGAACTTTTCCATCACGAGGTTTACCCATGATGAAAGGATGGCAGCGAACAATATGAATACCAAGTGAACTTACAGAATAAAGCTATGCTCCCCGGCAACGGCGCCAGAAAATAGTCTTGATGACCCACAAGTATAGGGGATCGCAACAGTCTTCGAGGGAAGTATTACCCAAATTTATTGATTCGACACAAGGGGAGCCAAAGAATATATGTAAGCCTTAACAAATGAGTTGTCAATTCACCTGCACCTGGAAACAGTCTCGCTCGCAGTGGTTTATCAGTAGCAACAGTTTTATAGTGGTGACAGTGGGAAAACAGTAACAGCAGCAGGAAAATAGCAGCAGTAAAAGTAACGGTTGTAAACAGTAGGAACAAATACTGTAGGCATAGGGATGGATAACGGGCGTTGCATGGATAAGATAATTCATGAAATCAATGAGATATAGGCATTGCAGATAAATAATGATAAAGCATCCTAGTACAAACAATCATAGGCATGTGTTCCGTATATAGTCGTACGTGCTCACAAGGAGAAACTTGCACGACATCTTTTGTCCTACCAGCCTGTTGCAGCAGGGCCTCAAGGGAAACTACTGGTAATTAAGGTACTCCTTTTAATAAAGTACCGGAGCAAAGCATTAGCACTCGGTGAACACATGTGAACCTCACATCATAGCCATCCCCTCCGGTTATCCCAATTTCTGTCACTTTGGGGCCTCGGGTTCCGGACAACGATATGTGTATACAACTTGTAGGTAAGACCATAAACAACAAGTATCATCATAGAAATAATAACATGTTCAGATCTGAAATCATGGCACTCGGGCCCAAAGTGACAAGCATTAAGCACAACAAGTTGCAACAATGTCATAGGCACTAAATAAAGATACTAGGCACTAAGCCCTATCAATCTCATATCAAATTACATGAACAATCTCATCCAATCCCTACCATCCCCTCACCTACAGCGGGGGAATTACTCACACATGGATGGGGGAGTCATGGATGGTCGATGGAGGAGCGTCGGTGGCGATGGTGATGAAGATCTCCTCCGAATCCCCGTCCCGGCAGGGTGCCAGAACGGAGTCTTCTGGTTCCGAATCGCGGTTTCTGATGGTGGCGGCGCAGCGGAAGTCTATCTGGAAAAAAACGCCGCCCCCTGATCTTAAGTCGTCAGGGGGTATATGTAGGCGAGATGGGAGGTCGAGAGGCGACCTGGAGCCACCTCACACAGGGGTGGCGCGGCCAGGGCTGGGCCGCGCCGCCCATGTGTGACGGCCCCTCGAGCCCCCTCTCCGTCTCGTATTCTGGCTCCGTGGGTCTTCTGGTGAAATATGATTTTTGGTGATTTTTCCCGAATTTTTACTGGAAGTTGAATTTCTGCACAAAACGAGACACCAGAGCAATTCTGCTGAAAACAGCGTCAGTCCGTGTTAGTTGTATTCAAAACACACAAATTAGAGGAGAAACAATAGCAAAAGTGTTCGGGAAAGTAGATACGTTTTGGACGTATCAGGGGCCTAGGCCCCCACTCAATTTTTGGTTTTTGTGCTTTATAAGCTTACAATTTTAGTACTTGGGCCCCCAGTCAGCCTAAATATAAGGCCCCCACTTACTTGGGCCCCACTTGGTTTTTGGGCTGGGTCCGCCACTGCCGGCGGCATGGGAACACCACTGCGGATGAGCCCACACCGGCTTGGAAGTATATATATTATTTGTTCTTGTTGATATAAGGTGGATTCTTATTGTTGTCCATCTTGTTGTCAATGCCTTGAATTAAACACTGCTATCTAGGATTAAACAATGCCACATTACTTATTAGGGATTTCTATTTTCGTGCCCTCGGGTCCTTAGTTGTGCTCAGTTTTCCCCTCGCTCTAGTTTGAAACCCCTCGCAGACGCTCAGACGGGAGGGTTGCGGTCTGGTCGGAGGCCTTGACTGTTACCGGTGACGGCTAGGGAGCCGCGGTTGTTGTGAATTGACCGATGCTTTTGAATGGTGCTGACGGGTAGGGTCAGGAGACATGTCGGAGCAGCCATCCATCTATCGCTGACGTGTGGGCCGTTTTATTTCCTGATTGTATACGCGGTGCTGCCAATGACAAATGGGGCCGCTCTATAGGGCTGCCGCAGCCAATGACCAGTGGGGCCGTGTAATTTTTAGGAAAAGACATATATTGCCGCTCTGTGGGGCTGCCGCAGCCAATGACCAGTGGGGTCGTCAATTTATTTAGAGAAAATCATATATTGCCGCTCTGTGGGGCCTCCGCAGCCAATGACCGCTGGGGTCGTCTATTTATTTAGAGAAAATCATATAGAGCCGCTCTGTGGGGCCGCCTCAGCCAATGACCGCTGGGGTCGCCCTTAGTGAAAAGGCATATATCCCTGCTTTTAGTTAGAAAGAAGCAACAAGTTCGCTAATTAATTTTTCTTAAGCTAGACCCAGCAGGTGACTATTTTCGCAGCTTAATCTAAAGTGAATCTTCTGCTAAACATGGCTGGAACCCAGTGTTGTGCATCTCATTAGTCATCGGAGAACCGCTGGCAGCTCGTTCCCCACCCTCGGACGGAGCAGCCATCGCCGGCGCCTCGTCGCGCCGCCGGCTCTGTTCCCTGGCGGCGTCGGACGGACTGCGGCGCTGCACGTCAACCATGGCTCCAGCACTTGTTTCGTCCGCACGCATTGTACCCACCGCAGGAAAGTCCGCTGCAAGCAGATCCGCCGCCCACGACGACCGGAATTTGCTCCGCCGCAAGCAGATCCGCCGCCCACGACGACCTCCGCTTCTGCCTCCCCCGCCCCCTAATCGATTCGGTTCCCGTAATTTATTTGGAGTTTGCAGGTGCGAAATAGTCCTCAATGTCTGGTCGTAGCGGGTACACCGGCGAGGGTGGGGATTCGATCATGTCGTGGCCACGTTCTACTTCTCCTACCTCGTCGGAATTGCAGGTATCTAGCTTCTGCTCTCTGTACTACCATTGAATTTGAAGTGCCGCCATGGCCTCTTGGAGTGATTTCAGTTGTTCTTTTTTCCATTATTGTTACAGTTCGCCAGGCAAGCCGATGATCCATGGTACATTGCATACCAAGATGAATCAACCCAGTGGTGTAGCCAGAGGATGGATTTGGAGGAGAAGGTGGCCAATTTAGGTGATGAATTGGCCCGTAAAAACCTGATGATATTCGAGCTGAAGCGTACTGTGGAGGAAGAAAAGAAGAATTCAGAGCTTATTCGCAAGGAGAAGTTGATACTTGAGACAGATCTTGCCGTATTTGATCAAGTGGTAGAAAATCTAGAACATGAACTTCAAGTGATGGGAGAGGCGAAAAGTAGATTCATCTGGGCAGTTTTATTAGGTGTCATCCCTGTCCTAGCAGTTATGTGGTTGTGGTAGATGATTTGGATAGTATCGAATTGTTATTCAGTAAATGGCTCTAACCACTGTATTTTGGTGTGGCTCTAACCACTGTATTTTGTCGTACAATTTCCTAGTTGTGCTAAGTAATGCGCGCGATAATTTTCATGCATGAACATCTTATAAAAGTGAAGGGATCCCAAAAGTGAAAGCATGTACCAGCCTCTCGGATCAAATACATATCAATCTTCCCAATCAAGTTGGGATAGAATTCAAATCATACATTCAGATGTACAGGGACACATCGAGAAAGTGGAGAAGCTTTTTTGACATGGAGGCAGTAGTTCGAACAATTTTATCCCAAATTGAAATTGAAAAATACAAATTTATCATAATTTATCCCAATTTGCGGCGTCGAACACGACCGCACACCGATGGGCTAGAAGGGCCTGGACGACGGGCGGCTGAGGGGGCTGGATCTGCGCCATCCGCAAACTCGGACATGGAGGAGGGCTGGATCTGCGCCGTCGCAGCGATGTTGTGGATGATGGCTTCAATCGTCTTGTCATCGATGAACACTATCGACACAGCCGCCGTCTTGGTGTCCATCAGCAACAGATCTGAGGAGGACAACGGAAGTGAGACATCGGCAGGCTCCGACATTGAAGGCTGGATCTGCACCGTCGCAGCGATGTTGTAGGTCGTAGTGATGTTGTAGGCGATGGCTTCAAGACGATCAATGAGCACTATCGACACGGCCGCCGTCTTGGTGTCCATCAGCAACAGATTTGAGGAGGGTAACGGAAGTGAGACATCGTTAGGCTCCGACATTGAAGGCTGGATCTGCGCCGTCGCAGCGATGTTGTAGGCGATGGCTTCAATTGTCTTGGCATCGGTGAGCACTGTCGGCACGGCTACCGTCTTGGTGTTCTTCATCATCAACGGATCTGAGAAGATAAACGAAAGTGAGACAGAGAGAGACATTTCAACTATTTCTGAGGGTTAGACCCTCACCGGCACTCTTAGATCCACGCCGCCGCACGCACGGTTAGATCCGCGCCGCCGCACGCACGCTGCAGATCCGCGCCACCGTGACCGCCAGAGTAAGAGAGGAAGATGCGACTGGAATATGTGACTGCCAAGGTTGGTAGGTATGTGCTCTGCAGATCCGCGCCGCCGCGACCGCCAGGGTTGACAGGCCGTCCGATCATAAATGATCCAACGGTGCAAGCGTGCGTTGAGCTATCAACCAACCAAGATTCGTGTGAAATACATCTCGACCAATCAGAGATCAGCCAGTGAGTACAAGGGAGGAAAACTGAGTAGAACTAAGAGGGGGAAAAGTGAGGAAATGTTTATCGGAATGGCAAAACTGAGTAGGACTGAATAAAACAAGTGGACCCGGAGGGGGAAAACTGAGTAAAACTAAGTAAAACAGGGGCACCCAAATAATAAAGGGAGTAAGGGAAATTGAAGCTTTTGCATAAAAATTGTTAGATTGTGTTATTTGAACAATATAGTACATTTTGGCCGACGTGATATTGTTTGCAATTCAAAGATACACAAGTGTGACGAATTTGGACTCATTTGGACAAAGTTTGTAAGCATTGTGGGCATTTGGGAGGTGTGTTGAGTAGAAAGCCCTGCATCTTCATAGCTAGTAGCTCATGGACTAGGAAGTGGTTTTGGGAAAGGGAAACTTCATATCTCTATATTTCCTTTTCCATTATTATTTCTCTAGGTTGTAGGTAACATAACAAGACTCCATGGGAAGGTTCCACCATGTTTTGAATTATTATGAATTAAAATAAACCCAAAACTATATTTTTGAGTTTAGTCACTAAGAGGGGGAAAAGTGAGGAAAACTCAAGCGATGAACTATAGCTAGTAGCTCATGGACTAGGAACTTATTCAAGCAAATAACACATACATTATTGTGATTATTCAACATACAAACTTGGGAACGTCACACTAGTTCGAATTCAATACAAAGGGATCCCCAATACAAATTGTTTATACACATTCAAATTAATTGTTTAAAATATAATCTTTCTCTTGCTCCTGGTGTGACTCGCTGGGTCCACCACCTTACTCCGGGTAACCCTACCAGGGATATTACCGGTGTCTACCTTCCTTTTGTCATCTTTCTTATTCTTCTTCTTCTCTTCGGGTTGTGCCAAGACCGAGACAACCATATCATGCGAAGCTTGTGCTCTTTCTTCTAATGCATTTTCTTCAAATGCTTCAAGCAGCTCTCGATCCATTGCTTCAAAGGCCTCTCGATCCATCTGTTCCCTCTGCTCTCGATCCATCAGTTCAAGCAGCTCTTGATCCATCTGTTCCCTCTGCTCTTGATCCATCAGTTCAAGCAGCTCTTGATCCATCAGTTCAAGCAGCTCTCGATCCATTGGTTCAATCTGCTCTGGATCCATCGGTTCAAGCAGCTCATGATCCATTGCTTCAATCTCCTCATGTTGAATTGCTGCTTCATTCTTCTCTGCATTTGCTGCTCCCGCCTGATCTTCCATTCCAAAAGCTGGGTCAACTGGATTTTTACAAAGCCTAGCAATGTGTCCAGGGATTCCACAACGTTTGCACTTACGTCGTCGAATCGGTGGACCACCCTCTGCACTAGCTCTGATCCTATTCTTCCTCGGCCTACCTGCCGGTCTAGTCAAAACTAGAGAGTACAATTTGAAGCCTGGATCGACTTTCATCCATTGGTCTTTTCCCAACAAGGTAGGAACATTCATAGCATATGCAGCTCTAAATTTGGCAACAGAGAAATACTCTGACACATACTGATCAACTTCACCTTCTGCACCCACTATAACACTCATGAAAAACAATGCGTGTATGCAGGGTATCCCACGGATCTGCCATCGCCTACAATGATATGTCCTATCAACCAAACTCACTGGATACCTCCACTGCCTGTTTTTACTGTCAGTGTAGGTTACCTCAGCCTCCATTCCTTTTCTGATGCATTTCATCTTCAATTGTTTTGCCCTGGCATGCAAAGACTTAATCAAAGATTGGAGCATGAGATGGCCAACATATTTTGTGGCTGCAATTCTTTGACGCAGATCGATTTTTATCATGATCATCTGCCTAATCTTATCAAATATTTGCCACAGCATAAGCCCTTTCAATGACTTGACCTTTGCATTGAAACTCTCCGCAAGGTTACTTGTTACATAGTCTACCTTGCAAATTTCATTGAATTGGCTTCTTGACCACACCCTACCATGATGTTCATCCAAGTACTCCTTCACCCCAGTTTTTTGTTTATACAACACTTCCAAATGAAACAGATGCTTCCTAATGCTGCATGTGTATGCAGCTGGCCATAGGTTGTCAGTATAAACTTTACCCTTGAATTTCTTTGTAAAATTCTGTACCAAGTGTCGCATACATTCTCTATGCTCCACTCCAGGGAATACTGCTTCTACTACACTCTCCAAACCCTTGCAAGCGTCTGTGTGGATAGTAAGTCCTGGTGGATGACCTATAAGGTCGCGCAAATTCTGCAGAAACCAAGTCCAACTTTCCTCTGACTCAACCTCCAAAACTCCATAAGCAACAGGGAACATCCAATTGTGTCCATCAATTGCAGTAGCAGCAACTAGCTGTCCTTTAAACCTACCATGAAGAGCTGTTGCATCCACGGCCAAATAAGGCCTGCAACCGTCCAGAAAGCCTTTCCAGCAAGCTTTGAAACAAACAAAAGCCCTTCTAAAACATTCCTTCTGCATCATCCTCCCGCTTTTCAATTTGTAGGGAACTGTATGCTTGTCTATCGCTACAACACTGCCTGGACTAGCCATCTCCACTTCAGCTTTGAAAGTGTAAAGCAACTGAAAGCTTTCATTCCATGGACCATTTATCCTGTCAAGAGCCATTTCCTTTACATAGAACATCCTCATGTAAGGTATGTTTATAGTAAACTTATCAGATATCAATTTTATGAGTGCTGTTGGACCAAGTGTTGGAGTTTCTCTCAGCCAATCTATGATTGCATCTGCCAACCACCTAGTCTTCGCTAGCTTTAATTTCTCCTCTGGTGCTCCCGCTCGAGGTGGACAAGTATGGTCGATCGAGTTCTTCTTTATCTGAAACATAATTATAAGGGATGTCAGTAACAGTTAACAAATTTTACACCGTGATCTAAAATACACAACTGGTTGGCGTAGTACCTGAACCACGGTGCTTCTGAGCATTGTGGATGCATGCAGCCTCCACCTACACCTCTTATATGGGCACTTAACTGTGAACCTACCTAGCTCACTTTTAATAACCTCATAATCATTCTTGGTGAGAATGCAATATGTAGTAATTGCATTACGGCAGTCCATCATCGTTTGAAATACGGTGCCTTCTGCAAGCTGAGGATCCTCCCTGTTCCACTCAATTGTTGGCAAGTCATCATCTTCGTAATCGGCTAAAACAAGGCTGTCATTGTTCTCATCCTTCTCTTCATCATCAGTGTCATCAAATCTGGCACCTTGTGCAATATCTTCCATGTATTGATCCTCCATTGCCTGCTTACTGCATCGATCTACCAATTCAGGAAACATCAACCCATCCTCATCATCTTGAGGAGACGGATCCTCAATCTCTGCATCATCCTCCACATCGACCGCAGGAACAATCTGGCTACCACTAGCACTGGGGACAGATGGTGCTGCTGTGGACCTACAAGGAGCGGGGCGGCGCACATGATTAGCAGAGGCATCAACACTAGAGAGACATGATGCCCGACTACCTGATGATGCCCCAACACCAGATGATGCCTGGACCCTGTCCACATGGATTCGAATTTTACCGACACGACAAGAATCATTTAAAGCAAAAAAGAATTCCCAGATCGTCGTCAGAAATTAGTGGAACAAATCTTCCCTCCGTGCTGTTGAAATATTGGAAATCAACTGAATCGCCAGCGCCCCAGGTGTACCGAGCGCATATGTTATCTTTTAAATCCCTCAACGAGATGGTAGTTGCAACCACTGCTGGGATGTAAAATCCGCTCACATTGCACTCAGAATCACGCAAAAAGCTAGTATCTAGCCTAACCACCAGCCGAAAAGCCAGCGCTGGATCAATCCTATTCGAAAAGCAACGCAGTTAGTTGAGCAACAACGATTCGCGCTCAAAAACTGCGTACTCTTAATTCACATAGGCAGGCGATGCTTACCCAGATGGAATCCATGCGTTAGATCCCTCCGATTCCCAATCTTCTCCGTTGTTGAGGGGCATAATCGGCACATTAGACGGATGTACAAACTCTACCACCATAGGGGTAGATCTAGATCTAGTGGAGGCGGAGCCCTCTCCGCCTCCCGGGGGTGGTGGTGGGGGCGGGGGCGGCTCGGTGGCGGACGACGCCATAAGGTAGGAGGGCAGGACGGCGTGGCGGCGGGGGGGGGGGGGGCGGTGTGTGAGCTCTTCCAGTCTCGGGCGGAGGGGAAAGCTTTGGGTGAGTGACAGACCGCCAGTCCGACGTGTCTCATTGGGTCAACAGTCAACACAATTCAAAAGCAATGGTCCATTCACAACCACCGCGGCTCCCTAGCCATCACCGGTAATGGTCTAAGGCCTCTGACCAGACCGCAACCCTCCCGTCCGAGCGTCTGCGAGGGGTTTCAAACTAGAGCGAGGGGAAAACTGAGGAAAAGTTAAGCGGCTGGGGAAAACTGAGTACAACTAACGAACCAGGGGCACGAAAATAGAAATCCCTACTTATTATTATGAGGTTGTTCCGTACTATTGTTCATTATATTAGTATCGTTGATTAATCTCTCCCATATTGTGCTCCATGGATGACCTAAGACAACCTGTTTACTGTGTTGCACTATCAATTATCTCCTTGAGTTTTGGAAGTGCTCGACATAGATGCTTGGGACCCCTAGCAATATTTAATGGAAATGACCTGGGGTAGGGTGGGAGGGGTCTAAGATTGGCCACTTCCACAAGTAAGTATCTCCTACCCACTTCTGCAAGATGATGTTAGCACCATAGTTAGAGATGCTTCCCATCTCAGGTTTCTTATGGAGCTATAGTAGTATAGCCTCCAAGACAATCATCATCAAGAACAACATTTGCTGCAACTAGCGCATCACGCTGAAGGATGTATATGAGAGTGTTCATGGATTAAGGGTGGCCCCATTTGGCCATTTTTCCCCAACTAAATGGTAGGCTACTTCCTAGCCTTCAAGTTGGGGAAGCCATATGTGTTCTTCATCCCCTAAGGTGATTATGAAGTGCCAAGAGCAAGATCATGTTCTTTCCATGCATAATCGATGAGAAAGAGCAGAAGGTTTATTCAGCCGTGATGGTGTTATATATTGTGGTTGGTTTTACAATACAATGACGAACTATGTGTTGTTTGTAAACATTGTTTGTTAGTAATGTCAAAACCCTTCGCCGGTTATGCATGTTTATGTTTAGTAGCATTTATGTACATAGTTGGTGTGCACAAGTGGTTGGTAACATCACCACTCCGAAACGAGGTTACCATAAGGTCCTCTTGTAGGCAACAAAAATACATTATATTTGTGTTTGACTATATTTTAGCCATTTTGATGCATATAATTTATACATCAAAATTAAATGAAAATTGTCCACAGAATAAAATAAGTTTAAAATTACTAAATATGATTATCCCCAAATAAATTTATTGAAGTAAATGAGGTTATATACATACTGAATTTCTTGGTGAATCGACATATACTCAACCAAATAATCTTAAAGTTGAATATGAGTTGCTTGATTACGAATTTCATAATGCACATGGAGGAACTCTTGCAACATTGCTGATCCAGACTCTAGGTCAATCATGTTCATCCTCTCTTGGTCATAAAGACTGTCATCACGGTTATCCTCTACAATCATATTGTGCATGATCACACAATCATTCATCACCTCCCACATTGCTTCCACCTTCCATGTTATATCAGGGTGCCAAACAATAGTGCAACAAGATTGGATCATACCAAATTCCGGCTCCACATCCTTCCTATGACCGTCTTGTTCTCTAGCTAAAGTAAATATTTTTGTTGCCTTGGGTAGTGAGGATTGTCTTTGTAGTGAACCTATTGAGAACCACTTTTCATAATCCTAGAGAACATAGGAGAGCGTTCAAGCATGTTGATGTTGCTCTGAGGACCTACCATGCTAAAGAAGAGTGCCAAATCTAGAGATCATGTGATGTAGATCCTCAAGTATGACTGCACACTCTCTAAAATGTAATTTATATTGCCCTTCCCATCCTATGAATATTTCTTCCACTTCCAATACGTGCAATCTATTAGTCCAAGCATTTCAGGATACATTTTTGAAGAATTAATCGCCAACAACCAGGTCGTGTCCGCGGTATTTGGTTCTCTAAAGTATTCTTTGTCAAACACTTAAACCACAGCTTTGCAGAACATGTACAATGTTCCAAAGGTTGTCGACTCGTTAATGGGCATGTATTCATCAAAAAGACCCCCAACAACTCTATATTCAAGAATCCAAACAGGCAATAGTGCATTTATGATAAGAAAAATAAAATCTTAACAACGACATATGTCTTTAATTTGTAGTAGCCATCAAGAGCCCTCACTCCATGCAAAATACCCATGAACACATGCCTTGACATCCAGAATCTTCGCCGGAAAAAATGATAAGGGTATATTGTTTTGACACACTTGAACTAGTCGTTATAGAGTTGGACATGGTTGGCTTCTCTACTATGAGTCTACGATGCAACATCCCACATGTCTCTGGAAGATGTTTTTCATTATGGTCATGGATGAGGACGGTTGTAGCCATAAAAACACCACTATCACCCTTGGATCATTTTGAGTCATCAATGAATATATCGATGAAATGAATGTATAAAAACTCATCTGAGCTATACTCTATGATATATAGAACTCCCACATATATGTCACTAGCTAATTATCTTTCAGGCTATGTGATAAATTCGTACCTCACAATTTGGTTGGGCAAAGGGCTAAACAGGTTGTGCGTGGTGCACTCCGCTAGCGTGGCCGAGCCTATGATCGGCGAAGGAAATTTCCTGGACGGATTCGGGAGCACAACCATCGAGCTTGAGCTCATCTCCAGTGACAATGTGAACTCTGGCTGCAACGATGACATAGGACAACAACGATATTGGCTGCAGGGACCGATCCCCTCCGGCACCAACAAGAGTTGGAAACAACATTGGCGAGACTCCTGAACGCCTCTGGCTAGTAGCAGCGGAAACATGGCCGGGAGAGGGAGGGGGATAAGGCAAGAATGATGGAGGCATCAGCGCAACAGCAAAGAGGATGGAGAGGTGGAGAGAGATGATGGAGTGGCCAGAGACGCCGACTTGCCATCCATGGGAAGACAAGTGAGCGGTCCGCATTTTTAGCCCAAAATTAAGATGGAAATAGTTTATAACAAACCAACAAGCGAAATCGATCGAAATGTGTAGCCGTGTTAGACCATGCTCCAAATCCGCACGTACACAAATGGTAGACATGCTCAGTAGAAATGCGTCGCCCGGTTGAAGTTGCCTCTGCAATCTGTACACATGCACTCAGGGGCACGTTTGGTTGCTTAGGCCAACTTTGGGTCTCCTTGGAGGGATGCCAAGTGGGGGCTACCTTATTCAAAACAAGTATTGGGCCACCTTTACAATTTGTTTGGCATCTTGTGAAGGTTTTTTTCGTACAAGGTGGGAAACTTTGGACCATTCATTTGGTAGGCTATGTAGAAGGCATTTTGGACGAGGTAATGCAAAACGAACGTGTTTGGTTGCTCACTAGTGGCTGCTATGGTAACCTCTTTCGTTGCACTGGTGAGGTTATCCAACATGTCATTGTATAACGAGTGCATATAATATAAAGTTCATAAGCTAGCGGTAAGAGGCACCATAATGGTTCACGCACCAGGAGCAAAGCAACTTTAGGTCCTGATGCAACACAAGTTCATCATCAGAGGGGTTAGTGTACACCATCTCCCACCAAATTATAATTTAGGGTAAGTTTGCATTAATTCCTAGCTAATGGAGGGATATCAAACCACCTACCAAAAATATGCATGAGATATCATCACCAGATCATGAATCACATTCACTGAACAGGAGCAACAAAGGAGAAGCAGTAATCAAACTGCCAGTGAAGCCATGTCCTAAACCAGGTTCTCCTCTCACCTGCTGCCATATCTTACCATACTAGCAAACATAAACTTCATTATCAGCAAGGTAGTCAATGACCTTGATCAGGGTGCGTGGCTAGAATAGCTATAAAGTCACAAAGCCAAGCACATCAAGCACTATGCAGTTCACAAGCATGAGAACCACATCATCCATATCTACCACTACCAAGATCGCAAGCAGATCTACCAATATCGCAAGCACAACTACCACTTCTTTCACATCTACATTATGTTTATAGAACTAAGGTAGGTTTAGGATTAGATATTCTTACAACCACCTGAAGATCTGCGAGCACCGAGGTCATCGCACAGGGAGAAGCCAGCTAGAAGGTGGATATTCTAACAACCACCTGAAGATCTATGAGCATCGAGGTCATCGCACAGGGAGAAGATGGCTAGAAGTTGGCGGTAGCTACCGCCGCAATGGAGGACCTACTCGGTGAGGAAGCTCCAGCCTTCTCCATGGATGTCGAATGGTTGCCGAGCTTAAAAGGGGAAAATGACATATTTAGATTTCGATGTGACAGAGCCAACACTAAATAGTAGGGAAAATTTTTGCAGACGGTAAGCATATTCTTCCCGCCAAACTTTCGCAGTGCCTCACGCGCAAAAGCCTGCTCGCACCATCTTCACCGATTCGGCAGTTTCTATCTACCGGGGCTAAGGTGCTTTAATGTTCATACGGACCATAATGAAAAGGACGAACTCATCCAATTACACACCAAACTTTTGACCTATAAAGACCATGCAACCTACCATTTACCAAGCACGCCCCAAGATTCTAAGTGGGATGCCTAAGGGCATCTCCAGCGGGCCGACGCATCACGCCAACGCAAATAGTCCGTTTGCGTCGGCCCACAGATAGAAAATGGATCACGGTCCGGCAGGCCTGGGCAGTGCGCCCACCGGGTTGACGCATATTGTCCGAGCCCGCGTACTGTTAGACCGTCTGTGATGCTCTGCTAATGACGATGGAACGTCGGTAATGACCATCGGCGGCTTACTGCAAGGTTGAAAAAGTCCCACCGACGATAACTCATGTTTCCCACGCGCGTGGCCAGAGAATGTTTCCAGCCCCCGCCTTTGGCCGGAAATTATCCCGCCCCCGCCCTTGACAAGAAATTTATCCCGCTCCCCAGCGCCATCTCCCGCGGTGCACCGCCTACATAAGCAGGTGCTGCCGGCAGCGATGAGCACCCACCAAAACCATAGCCAAGAAGAAAGCACCACCCAAGATCCACCCCTAGCCATGCCTCGCCGCAAGATCGCCAACTGGACGACGTTCCGCAACATGTGCCACCGCCACTTCGCCTATCCCAAACGGCGGAGGAGTTGGAGATGCAGGCCATGGAGCTGGCCCGGCAGCACGCTGAGGATGAGGTGGCCGCCTTCGAGCGCGAAGGCGAGGTGGCCCAGGCGGCCATGGTCAGGGTGCTGGAGGACGCCTCCGCGGTGGCCGCCGACGTCGCCGTGGGCAAGATGCACGCCTGCGCGGCCAGGAAGGCGGTCAAGACGGTGGCGATGGAGGCTGCGTGCTGCGGCAGAGCGCCCCAAGGCGGCGGCGGAGGCGGAGGAGCAGGCGGCGGCGGAGGTGAAGCGCACAAGGGCGGCGAAGGCGGCGGAGCAGGCCACGCACTGGGCGGCCGAGATGGACAAGGCCCTCGCCTACCGGAGGGACGTCGGTCGGAACGATGCCGCTCGGCAGGATGCCGACCGCCGCGCCGAGACTGAGCGGCTGGCCGGCCGCCGCGACGACTTCGACCACCTCATTGAGCGGCGCATTACCGTGCGCCGCCAGGAAGCTGCTATCCGTGCGGCGATGGCGGCTATCGAGGCCGCCGGCTTCGGTGGCAACGGCGATGAAGGTGCCCTGCAGTAGGGAGACGGCAGCGGTGGCTATGTAGCAGCGGCTGTGCCGGCCACGTAGCCATGCCTTCCCGCACCAAGACGGCGGCGCCGGCGTCGGAGACTGACCACTGGCCTGTAGGATAGGCCTTTTCTTTTTGTTTTGTGGGCCCTTTCTGTGATGGACGTATCAACTTGTAATGAACTAATATTAATATCATGTTCTACTAATGTGTTAATGACATGCGGGCCAACAGTGGATTAGGAAGGACGTGCACGCCGTCCGATAGCGTGCGAACCGACGCAAACCTGCCACAAATTTGGGACAGGGATGCGTCGGACCGGACGCATCGGTCCGGTTGTGTCGCACCGCTGGAGCGTGCAAAACCGATGCACCAATCCAGTCGAACACATTCGAACGCGCGCGGACGCGATGCGTCGGCCCGCTGGAGATGCCCTAACGGTTGCATAATCGCGGGCACTAGGCAGACTTGGTCATTACTTGGGGGATCTAGGCCCACATCGGGACAGTGTGGACCTCTGGCAATGTGTCTCTCGGAACACTCGCCAATTCCTGAAAGGCTGGGGAGCCAATCTCGGGAAGGAAAAAAGGGACTACAAAGCCAGCCTGCTTGCTCAGGTGGCTGCCTTAGACCGGACTGCCGATTCCACGGGACTGGATGAGGAGGGCTGGGCTCTTTGGTACTTCTTAGAGGACCAATTAGTGGGTTTGGATAGGGTCGAGGAAGAGTACTGGAGGCAGCGGAGTAGGGTACAATGGACGCTAAAAGGTGACTCTTGTATGGCTTTCTTCCATGCAATTGCTAATGGTAGAAGGCATAAATGCATGATCCCTAGGTTGATCACGTCTCAGGGTGAGATCTCGGACCAGCCGGCCATGGTGGAACATGTGTATCAGTTTTACCAAGGCTTAATGGGGTCAGCTGGGGAGACAAGGGTGTTCTCCCTCTCTGCGGGGCTTTGGGAGGAGCACTAGCGGATCTCGGATGAAGAAAATGGGCTCTTAGAGCTTACTTTTACCGCAGAAGAGCTCGATGAGGTCCTTCATAGTATGAAGGTGGACTCAACACCGGGGCCTGATGGGTTGCCGGTGATTTTCTTTAAGAGGTTCTGGGGAATCTTAAAAGGACCGATTCTAAACCTCCTCAACGATTTCGCCCTAGGGAGGGTCGACATTGCACGTCTTAACTTTGGAATAATCTCGCTTATCCCAAAGGTGAAGGGTGCGGATAACATTAAGCAGTTTCGACTGATCGCCCTAATCAACGTTATCTTTAAATTTGTGGCGAAGGCTTATGCCATTCGGTTGGCCCCGCTAGCGCATAGGACAATAGATAGGAATCAGAACGCGTTTATACGGGGTAGGGCCTTGCACGAGGGAGTGCTGGCTCTACACGAGATGGCTCATGAGCTAAGGACGAAGAAGCTCGGGGGTTTGCTTCTGAAACTTGACTTTGAGAAAGCCTACGACAGGGTGAACTGGGACTTCTTGAGGGAGGTACTAGTGTGTAAAGGCTTCTCAGCGATGTTAGTGCATCGCCTTATGCAACTGGTCATGGGTGGCCAGACTGCGATCAATGTGAATGGGGCGATTGGCCCTTTCTTCCGCAACGCACGGGGAGTGCGCCAGGGAGATCCGCTTTCCCCTATCCTCTTTGACTTCATGGTGGATGGGCTAGCGGCGATGCTCTCTAGGGCCAACGCGGCGGGCCACATAAGGGGTGTGGTCTCGCATCTCATTCCAGGGGGAGTGACCCACCTGCAATACGCGGATGACACAATGATTTTGATTGAACCGACTGATTTGGGAATTGCGAATCTCAAAACACTGCTTTTGTGCTTTGAGAACATGTCGGGCCTCAAAATCAACTTCGACAAAAGTGAGGTCGTAGTATCCGGTTTGGCGGAGGGCGCCAAGCGGAGGGTGAAAGTGCAAACTTTGTTTCCCTCAGATTTTGTGTGTTAGATAACAACATTAGTGATACTAATTGTGTGCTAAGATTTGCAGGATTTTCGTTTGAAGATTTGCCAGGCCGGATTATCCGGCCAGGGGTGGCCGGATAATCCGCCCCCTCTGGGGTGGCCGAAAAACGGCTAAGGACTTATCGCGGCGTCACCCAGATAGGGGGGCCGGATATTCCGGCCAGGGGCCGGATAATCCGGCCAGCCGGATAATCCGCCCCAGCTTTGGCCGGATATTCCGCCCTCCCCCGGGAGTGGCTGAAATTCTGCTAAGGACCTGGCGCGGCGTCACCCAGATAGGGGGGGCGGATAATCCGGCCAGGGGCCGGATAATCCGGCCCAACTTTGGCCGGATAATCCGCCCCTCCAACTCAGCAACGGCTACATTTTGGGAGGGGCTATAAATACCCCTCCCCTTCTTCTACCTCAAGCTGCTCGAGCTGTGAAGAAAAGACCCCATTTTGGAGCCACCAAATTAGCAAGATCTCCTCCCTCAACCCACCAAAGTCGTTGATCTTTGGAGAATCGAAGGAGAAGGCCTTGATCTACATCCTCACCGAAGCGATTTGATTTCCCCTCTCATTTGCTAGAGGGCCCTTTGGTCTTGGGTTCCCTTGTGTCCCTTGACCTTGTTTGTGTGATTGAAATCTTGATACTTGTTGATTGAGATCTTTGTGGTGCTTGGGAGCCTCCAATTCAGTTGTGGAGTGGTGCCCCAAGTTTTGTAAAGGCCGGTTCCGCCTTGAGGAATCCCTTAGTGGAAAGTGAGCTAGGCCTTTGTGGCGGAAGCTTGCACCGGAGAATAGGGTGAGCCTTTGTGGTGTTGGTTAGGCCTTTGTGGCAACCACACCCCTCCAACGTAGACGTACTTCCCCTAAAAAGGAAGGAACTACGGGAATTACATCCGTGTCTCCGTGTGCTCCACTCTCGGTTGCCTCTATCCTTTATTGCCTTTACTACTTGTATCTTGCTTAGCTTGCTCGTTGACATATAGGTAAATTCACCTTAGTTGCATATCTAGAGAATTTACCTTTTGTGTCAAGCCTAAATTGAAAAAGAATTAAACTTTGAGCAGCACCTATTCACCCCCCCCCTCTAGGTGCCCATACGATCCGTTCAATTGGTATCAGAGCCTCGGCTCTTTATTCGGGCTTAACCGCCTAAGAGTATGGACACCTCTCCGAGTGAGGGCTCGGGTCAAGTTTCCATGGGTGAGTTCAAATCTTTGGAATCATCCATGGCTTCCATGACAACTCAAGTAAATGAGTTGCGTGAAATGATAGCGCAACTCTTGCAAGCTAAAACTTCTAATGCTCCTCCACCTCCAGAAAAACCCGCTACTCCACAAGTGGAGAATGTGGTAATTGATGTGGAGGGCACCGATAAAAATGGCGATGCTAAGTCTTCCACCAAGGGCGACGGGAAAGGTGAATTCCCTCCTTGGTATTCACCCGACCCGCCGGTTCCTCATCCTCATATTAACAATAGAGGAGATCCACCTAAGCTTGATGCATTAAACTTTAGTCAATGGCAATATCAAATGATCTCTCATATGCGCAGTTCTTGCATCGAGCTTTGGAGGATCGTTGAGGAAGGATTCAAGGCCGTGGATCCCCACAACATGACAAGAAGAGAGACGGTTGATAGCCAACTCAATGCTACCGCTCTTCACATGATTCAAGTCGCCGTGGGATCCAAGGACTTGCCTCACATCCAACACTTCTTCACCGCCAAAGAAGCTTGGCAAGCTCTCTCCGACGTCTTTGTTGGCAATGAGAGCATGAAGAAAACAAGATATATTGCCTTCTCAAATCAAGCGGAGGGTTTCTTCATGATGGATGGTGAGGATCATCAAGAAATGTATAGAAGACTCAAGACCATTGCTACCACCTTCAAGAACCTCGGTGCTCACCATATTGATGATGAGTGGATCAAGATGAAGTATATTCTTGCTCTCACTCCATATGAGCCCGCGGATATAAAGAGTGTTCAAGGAAAGCACAACTTCAATGAGATGACCTCCAATCAAGTGATGCAAGAAATTCAAGCCTACAAGGTTTCCGCACAAAATGCGGAAGATGCTCGTGCCCGTGCCATAGGGATGCAAAGAAGCTCCAATCTTGCATTGAAAGCAAGTGTGGTTGAGAAAGAGGTTCCTCTTCAAGCAAGTATTGAAGCAAGGCTAGAGATGTGTCCCGAGGACATAAGGCATGAGTACAATGAGCACATGGCCTTCTACGGAAAAACCTTTTGGGTTGATCCACACAAGGCTAAAGAAGACAATCAAAGAAGAAGCAAGTCAAGTGGCTATCAAAGGAATGACAACAATGGTCAAAGGGTGAGGACTTGCTACAATTGCAATGATAGATTTCACTTCGTTGCCGAGTGCCCTTATGAGAAGAGAGAAGACCATGGTGGAAAGCTCATACTCAAGAACAAGACCAAGTCACCATCCAAGAAGCCTTTTGTGAAGAAGGGTGGACCAAAGAGGAAGCAACCAAAGTTTGTGTTCTTGACTCAAGAAGAGTACTCCGCAAGTGAGAGTGATGAAGAAGAAACCACAACTAGTGAGATGGCCGCAATGGCAACCACCTCCACTTCCTCCACATCACTCTTTGAATCCCCCAATGAGGACTCTCTTCTCAAGAACGTCAAATGCCTTATGGCCAAGTCTTCCGAGGTATCACCCACATCTTTCTCTTCCTCTAAGACAAATGATGCTTCCTTGAATGATCTTGCTAGTCTTAGAGTAAAGGAAGAAATTATTGCTTTTGATGACTATGTGTCTAGTGTAGATGGCGTTCATAAGATTCACTTTGAACGTTTATTGAGCCAATATGGTAAAACTCTTGAAAAACTAGATGAACAAATGAGGCTTGAAAGAGAATATGCTCAAGATATTGCCTCACTAACCGAGTCTCTTGAAGAAGAGCAAGAGGAACGAGCAACTCTTGAAGATAAGCTCGATTCCATTGAGGAAGCTAATAATGAAGTTGTTTCCAAACTCATTAAAGAGCGAGATCATGCTCGTGCTAAAGTAAAAATGCTTAAAAAGGAAAAGGTTGAATTTGGTGTTGGTCATGATATACTTGTTAAGGATTTAGAAGATCTTGACAAGGCTCACAAGGCCTTGAAAAGTGAACACTCTATTCTTACCAAGTCACATGAACAACTTCAAATTCAATTGACTAAGAATAATGTGCCTAGTTCTTCTACTTCTACTTGTGATCATGCAAATGTCATTGAAGAAAATGCTAGGTTGAAAGATGAGCTTGCCAAGTCCTCCATTCCCATAGGTGAGAAAAACTTGAATGACCTTTTGAGTAAGCAAAAGGCATTTGGTGATAAAACGGGGATTGGCTATGTCTCAAAGAAGAAGAAGAAGAAGAACAAGAAAAAGAAGGCCAAGCCCGCTCAAGCAAAGAAGGATCCTATTGTGGGTGGCAAAGCCACTCATGATGATCATGCGGGAATTGCTAACCCTCACTATGTGTTATTTTGTGATTATTATGGTGATGTTTATGCAAAATATGTTGGTCCAAATGATGGTTATGTTGCTTGGTCTATTTGGGTTCCAAAGACCCTTGTTGCTAACAAAAGAGGACCCATTGAAAAATGGGGACCTAAAACCAAGCAATGATCTCTTGTAGGACTATGCTTCCGGTGGATCAAAATGGGTGCTTGATAGTGGATGCACAAGTCATATAACCGTCACTTATGGAGACATGTCACAATCCGAGGTATTGGGTCTTGGCAAGGTGGTGGTCGCACCGGATATTTCCCTTGTGGACGTCATGCTTGTTGAGACCCTTGGTTATAATTTACTTTCAGTTCGTGCACTTGGTAAGATGGGCTTTGCCGTCTTCATTGATAATGACATTGTGGTACTCTTGTGGAGCAAGTCTCTAAAGGTCGCTTTCGTTGGACACATTGAAAATAACTTGTATGTGGTGGACTTTTCGGGGAAAACCACTACAAGTGCAATGTGTTTATTTGGAAAGGCCGATGTGGGTTGGCTTTGGCATCGCCGTTTATCCCATGTCATTATGAGAACTTTGCAAAGCCTTCACAAGGGTGGCCACATACTCGGACTAAAAGAGAATGTTTCTTTTGCCAAAGATCGTGTTTGCAGGGCTTGCGTTCTAGGAAAAATGCATGATTCTCCCCACCCAAGCAAGACTATCATTTCTTCCAAGAGGATCTTGGAGCTCCTTCATGTGGATCTTTTTGGTCCTCCCTCTCATGCAAGTCTTGGTGGGAAGAAATATTGTTTGGTGATTGTTGATGACTATTCAAGATATACTTGGGTTTACTTCTTCAAGCATAAGAGTGAGACTCAACAAACCGTCATCGACTTTGCCAAGGAAGTTGAACGTCAACATGGGCAAACTATTTTGGCAATAAGAAGTGACAATGGCTCGGAGTTCCAGAACTACACCTTAAATGGATTTCTTAGTGATGAGGGAATTCGTCATCAATATTCCGCTGCATATACCCCTCAACAAAATGGTGTAGCCGAGAGGAAGAACCGGACTCTTATGGATATGGCTAGGTCCATGTTGGCGGAGTTTAAGTTTCCATACAACTTTTGGGCCGAAGCTATCTCTACGGCTTGTCACTCTTCAAACCGGCTCTTCCTCCGCAAAGGCCTAAATAAGACTCCATATGAAATACTCACCGGAAGCAAGCCCAACATCTCCTACTACCGGGTTTTCGGGTGTAAGTGTTTCTTTAAAAGAAAAGGAGTTCGTTTAGGTAAATTTGATCCAAAAGCAATAGAAGGTATTTTTGTTGGTTATGGTGCCGAATCCCACACTTATAGAGTCTTCAACAAGTCCACCGGACGTGTTGAAGAATCTTGTAGTGTGGTATTCGAAGAGAATGACGGCTCCCAAGGGGGGCGAGATGTTGTTTCTTGTGATGTAGATGATGAAATACCTCGAGAAGCCATAGGAAGAATGGGCGTGGGATTTTTCCGCCCCATTGAGGGACACCTTGTGGCCGACCGGGAAGGACTATGCTCTACTCAAGTGGAGCCTTCATCTTCACAAGCTCAACAAGCCTCTCCCAAGGAAGCAACTAGTGCACCAACCGAAGAACAAGACAAGGACCTTCATGAAGAAGAAGGGGCACCACCATCCTCTCCGGTTATCTCAACCGCCCCCAATTCTTCACATGACCAAGATCAACCTACTCATGAAGATAATGATGATCAAGGTCAATTTGATGGTCAAGACGGGGACCAAAATGATCAAGATGATCAAGTATCTCCTTCAAGGTCTAATGAGGAGATCGAAGCCCGTCGCAAGAAAAGAGTTGAAAGAGACTTGGAACTTAAAGGTCATACCCTTGAGAGGGTTATTGGAGATTTAAGAAGCAAAGTGTCAACCCGGCGTCAATTGGCACAATTTAGCTCTCATCATGCTTATATCTCCATGGTTGAACCCAAGAAAGTATTTGAAGCACTTGAAGATCCGGATTGGTTGGATGCTATGCATGAAGAACTCAACAACTTCAAGCGCAATAATGTTTGGGTGTTAGTAGAGAAGCCAAAGGAGTGCCGCAATGTGATTGGCACAAAGTGGATATTCAAGAACAAGCAAGATGAGCATGGAATTGTTGTGAGGAACAAGGCAAGATTGGTTGCTCAAGGTTTCTCTCAAGTTGAAGGCATTGACTTTGGAGAAACTTATGCTCCCGTGGCTCGTCTTGAGTCCATCCGTATCCTTCTTGCTTATGCCACTCATCATAATTTTAAGTTGCAACAAATGGATGTTAAGAGTGCATTTCTTAATGGTCCATTGAAAGAGGAAGTGTATGTTAAGCAACCCCTGGGGTTTGAGGATCTCAACTTCCCTAACCATGTCTACAAACTCCATAAGGCACTCTATGGCCTTAAACAAGCCCCACGTGCGTGGTATGAGCACCTTAGGGAGTTGTTGGTAGACCGTGGGTTTGAAGTTGGGCAAATCGATCCTACTCTTTTTACTAAGAGGGTCAATGGGGAGCTTTTCATATGCCAACTATATGTTGATGATATTATCTTTGGCTCTACTAACAAAGCTTTTAATGATGAATTTTCAAAGCTTATGACCGATAGGTTCGAGATGTCTATGATGGGCGAAATGAAGTTCTTTCTTGGTTTTGAAATCAAGCAATTGAAAGAAGGGACTTTCATCTATCAAGCCAAATATGTCCAAGACATGCTCAAGAGGTTCAAGATGAAGGAACTTAATGGAGCCGCAACACCAATGGCCACAAAATGTCATCTTGAACTTGATCCCAATGGTAAAGATGTGGATCAAAAGGTATACCGTTCTATGATCGGTTCTTTGCTTTACCTTTGCGCATCTAGACCCGATATTGTGTTGAGTGTAGGTATGTGTGCAAGGTATCAAGCCGCTCCTAAAGAAAGCCACCTTATGGCGGTTAAGAGAATCTTTCGATATTTGGTTCATACCCCAACTTATGGTCTTTGGTATCCCAAAGGCTCGGATTTCTCTCTTTGTGGCTTCACGGATTCGGATTGGGCCGGTGACAAGGATGATAGGAAATCAACCTCCGGAGCTTGCCAATTTCTTGGTAGGTCTTTGGTGTGTTGGTCTTCTAAGAAGCAAAATTGTATATCTCTCTCCACCGCCGAAGCCGAATACATTGCCGCCGCAAGTGGATGCACTCAATTGTTATGGATGAGGCAAACTTTGAAGGAATACGGTGTCAATTGTGACAAAGTGCCTCTTTTATGTGACAGTGAAAGTGCTATCAAGATCGCCTATAATCCGGTGCAACATTCAAGAACCAAGCATATTGAGATCCGGAATCATTTCATTAGGGATCATGTTGCCCGCGGGGATATTGAGCTTGCTTATGTGAGCACCAAGGATCAACTTGCCGATATATTCACGAAGCCTCTTGATGAAGCAAGATTTGGATATTTGAGGAATGAGCTAAATATCATCGATTCAAGGAGTGTGGCTTGAACATCTTGCAAATACACCTATATTTCAATGCATGTTTGGTCTAAGTGTGGGCATGGAGATAGGGGGAGTGCGGTCCTAATTAATTGGGCTATCCCTCCCCCCATAATGCCGATAGTAATCATATCATTCTCTTAATATCATTATATGATTTTTGAGCTTCAATGACGAGTAGTGGTTATGGACTCAAGATACATCTTCGCGGTCCAATGCCATAACACTCAAACATGGTGGCTTCGGCCACCGACCTCTTCTTTTCGAAGAGTTGATTCATTGCATATCTTATTTGAGGTTTTGGTGTTCTCTCCCGATGTTATTCCTTTTTTGATATGGGAAGGCACTTGCGTTGGATTTTTAGTCGATTTGTTCTTGCAATGTTAAGTGCCGAGAACCACTCCGTGTTTGCTCTCTCACCTAAGCCATCCTCTCTCAAGACATCTATCTATGCACACGAGTTCAAATTTTTCATCAAAACAACATCTGTTTTTGAAAATTTCGAGTTGGCCAGTTTGCTGGCTCCAGGCCGGAATATCCGCCCTCTCTGGGCCGGAATATCCGGGGGGCCGGATTATCCGCCCCTTCCTGGCCGGATAATCCGGCCGTAGTGACCCTGGGTATATAAAGGGGGGGTCGGGCTGCCCTAGGGCAGTTCCCTCCCCACCCCTTCCAGGTGATCCCTGCCGCCGCCGCCTCCTTCCCATCGCCGCCGCCGGAGCTCCGGCCAACCTTTTGGCCTGATTTCTTCGGAGGCTGCTCTCCTTCTCCTCTGGAAGGCTTTCACCAAGCGGATTTCGCAATGGATGCGGGTATTGCTCTTCTCATTGGATGTGTCTTTACCCCTTCTTGGTCTTGGTGATTTTGCCCTCTAGGTGTTGTTTATCTTGTTTATGAATCATGTTGTATGAACACTTTCCCCGATCTATCAAATTGATATCTGCAGCAAGTTGTAGAAGAAACTTTCGGGGGGCCGGATTATCCGGCCACCCCTGGCCGGATAATCCGGCCTGGGATTTTACTGCAACATCTTTTTATATTTGCTGCTGTCAATTTGGTTCGTTTAGTGGAATTTGCTTGTTCATCTTTCATGATTCGTTGATCCTTTCCGATACTCGTGTGCATACGCTTATCCCCAAGCTCTCCGTGCATCTCTCTTTCACAGGTGTTGTGGGCTTCATCAATGGCCTACATCCGCTTTATGATCAGTTGGTCCGCATTTTTAGGGAGAACATTGCTCCTAGTGGTGGCAACAATGATGCCATTCGCACCTCTCTGGTTGATCTCCTTGCTTTTGCTCATGAGTGTGCCACGTCGTCTGACCCTGCTGAGGACTTTACCCTTGATGTGATGGATTTCATCTTCTATGAGATCAAGGATGCTATTATTCAGAGGAACACTGTGCCATATGCTCCTTTCATCATGCTTCTCATTAAGCATGTCCTTGGAGACTATGATATTCATGATGACTGTGTGGAGCACAAGGTCAAGAAGATGTATATCAAGAGAAAGGCGAAATCTACTCCTTCAGCTGCTTATCCTGACACTTTCATGGCTGATGCGAGGACTAGTGCTACTGCTCGCGAACAGAGGGCTGCTGCATCTGTTGTGTCTAGGGAGGTGAGGAAGCTCAGTTGGTTTGAGCGGAATGTTCTGTGCATGAAGGTTGAGATCCACCGTGAGAACTACCAGGCCTATGTCGAGAGGAAGAGCATCCAGGACACTCAGCAGCTTATCCTTCACCGTCTCAGTGGTGCTCAGACCGCCGATCCCACTCCTACTGCTCCTGTGGCCTATAATGCTTGGAACACCGATCGCTACAACTGGGTGGATATGCAGAAGCATCTCTTTGATGCTCCAGATGCTCCCGCAGGAGGTGCTCGTGCAGAGGCTGAGGAGGACTTTGAGGCTGAGGAGGACTTTGTTGATGAGGATGAAGATGCTGGAGATGACGAGGGTGATGGCGGAGATTATGATGATGAGGACTTCGATGACGTGGACGAGTGATTTCTCGGGACGTGTAGCATCGCTCTTCTCCCTTTTTGGTGTCTTGATGCCAAAGGGGGAGAAGTAGTTCTATTAGGAATTTGTTGGGATTTGCATGGGTGGAAACACAAGCTTGCGCGCTTATCATTCTTTGGCGCTTGTGTTTCTTCTTATTTCGTTTGTCTTAAGTCGAACTTTGTGTGTGGTTGAACTTCGTGTCGTTTATATGCTACCATGTGGTGTATGAGACTATGTCATATGTTCTTAATATGCTATGTGGATCATTATGTGTTGTTCACTTATTTTTATCAGCTCATGGTTATTGGTGAAATGGCTATGGAATTATTGCCCGGCATATCATATTATCATATTCGGGATTCCATAATCCATATTATTTGAGTTATCTATGCAATGGTATGTCTCTTCTAAACTCATTGGTGAAGTTGCACACATCTAGGGGGAGCTGTGTATTTTGATCAATTATTCGTTGTTTGAATTATTCGACCTTTCTTGCAAATCCTAGTGTTGTCATCTAACACCAAAAAGGGGGAGATTGAAAGTGCAAACTTTGTTTCCCTCAGATTTTGTGTGTTAGATAACAACATTAGTGATACTAATTGTGTGCTAAGATTTGCAGGATTTTCGTTTGAAGATTTGCCAGGCCGGATTATCCGGCCAGGGGTGGCCGGATAATCCGCCCCCTCTGGGGTGGCCGAAAAACGGCTAAGGACTTATCGCGGCGTCACCCAGATAGGGGGGCCGGATATTCCGGCCAGGGGCCGGATAATCCGGCCAGCCGGATAATCCGCCCCAGCTTTGGCCGGATATTCCGCCCTCCCCCGGGAGTGGCTGAAATTCTGCTAAGGACCTGGCGCGGCGTCACCCAGATAGGGGGGCGGATAATCCGGCCAGCCGGATAATCCGGCCCAACTTTGGCCGGATAATCCGCCCCTCCAACTCAGCAATGGCTACATTTTGGGAGGGGCTATAAATACCCCTCCCCTTCTTCTACCTCAAGCTGCTCGAGCTGTGAAGAAAAGACCCCATTTTGGAGCCACCAAATTAGCAAGATCTCCTCCCTCAACCCACCAAAGTCGTTGATCTTTGGAGAATCGAAGGAGAAGGCCTTGATCTACATCCTCACCGAAGCGATTTGATTTCCCCTCTCATTTGCTAGAGGGCCCTTTGGTCTTGGGTTCCCTTGTGTCCCTTGACCTTGTTTGTGTGATTGAAATCTTGATACTTGTTGATTGAGATCTTTGTGGTGCTTGGGAGCCTCCAATTCAGTTGTGGAGTGGTGCCCCAAGTTTTGTAAAGGCCGGTTCCGCCTTGAGGAATCCCTTAGTGGAAAGTGAGCTAGGCCTTTGTGGCGGAAGCTTGCACCGGAGAATAGGGTGAGCCTTTGTGGCGTTGGTTAGGCCTTTGTGGCAACCACACCCCTCCAACGTAGACGTACTTCCCCTAAAAAGGAAGGAACTACGGGAATTACATCCGTGTCTCCGTGTGCTCCACTCTCGGTTACCTCTATCCTTTATTGCCTTTACTACTTGTATCTTGCTTAGCTTGCTCGTTGACATATAGGTAAATTCACCTTAGTTGCATATCTAGAGAATTTACCTTTTGTGTCAAGCCTAAATTGAAAAAGAATTAAACTTTGAGTAGCACCTATTCACCCCCCCCTCTAGGTGCCCATACGATCCGTTCAGAGGGTGACTAACTTACTTAACTGCAAACTAGGGAAGTTTCCAATTAAGTATCTTGGCCTTCCCGTGAGTGACCGCCCGCTTAGTGTGGCTGAGTGGGGTTTTCTCACAGAAAAGGTGGGTCATCGGGTTGACCCTTGGCAGGGATTATTCCTGGCGTCAGCTGGACGTCTGGAGCTTACTAATTCCTGCCTGTCCAGTCTGCCGACATTTGCCATGAGTATGTACCTCCTTCATGAGGCTACTCACGCAACCATGGATAGTACGCGGGGAAGCTTCTTCTGGGAAGGAGTAGGGCCAAAGCGGAAATACCACAATGTGGACTGGGCAACGGTTTGTAAACCAAAGGAAGATGGGGGCTTGGGAGTCCTCAATACTAGGCACATGAACACCGCGTTGATGATGAAATGGATCTGGAAACTGTACCAGAACGCAGAGGGTCTTTGGGTTGACCTAATCCGGGCTAAATACTTGGGAGATAGGGATCTCTTTGCAAGCGAGGTGCCCACTCATGGTTCCCAATTTTGGAGGGCTATTCAGAAGATCAAATGGCTCTTCAAACTTGGGGCTAGACACCATGTCTGCAATGGGAAGCGGACCTTTTTCTGGCAAGACTGGTGGACGGGGTCGGGACCCCTCCACGCGAGATTCCCTCGGCTGTTTAGCTGTTGTGACAAACCCTTCGTTACGGTTCATGGGGCTTGGATCTTAGATGGAGAGCCAGGGGCTTGGCGGCTCCATTTCCGACGTCAGTTTGGTCTGGCAGAAGCAGTTGAGTGGGAGAACCTGTGCAGGGAAATCCAGGATCTCCCGTCCTCCTTGGATGAGGACATAGTTGGGTGGAGATTAGAGGCATCTGGCCAATATTCCACTAACTCCATGTACCGGAGTCTCGCCGGGGGGATGGCGGTTACCTTCTTTAAGGATGTTTGGAAAACTCGTGTACCGCCGAAGATTAGGATCTTCCTTTGGCAGCTTATCCGGGGCAAGCTACCGTGCAGCGAGCAGGTAGCTAAGCGGCAGGGGCCGTCGAATGGTCGTTGCTCCCTCTGTGGGGAGGTAGAGGATTGCAACCACATCTTCTTTACGTGCCACATGGCGCAATTCATGTGGGCAGGTATTAGAGATATGCTGCAATGCGACTGGAACCCTGCGGGGGCAGGTGGTTTTGTGGCCTTAGCTCAGGGCCTGTCTGGCTCCTTCCATAGGATAGCTTGGTTTTCTTTCGCAGTGATGTTCTGGACTCTTTGGAATGTGCGAAATAAGCTAACTATTGAGGGAAAGGCTATTGCTCACCCGGCTGATGCTTTTTTCCAAATGTCGATACATATGCAGCACTGGAGGGCTCTGGTCAGACAGAAGGACAGGGCGTTGCTGGACGAGGCGGTGGGCGAGGTTCGGAGGATGCACGCGAGGGCTAGAGCTTGAGCACGACGACGCCATGCACGCTTACCTACCATCTACTATGCCATTATCAGCTTGCTTGTACTCGTTTGTATTCAGCTTTTAGCGTGTGTAGACCCTCTGTGAGTTGTTGGGTGTGGTTTGGACTTGATGGAGAAACTTATTGTACGCTTGTTGCTGTGATGGCTTTATTAATTTAAAGCCGAGCCTGAAGACCTATGTTTAAAAAAAAACTAGGGAGAGGTCCATGGGCAGAAACTCGAAACTGCATGCCGAGATCAGATCCGAGACGGCGCGTGTGACTGAACCAGAAGGCAGATCCGACGTTTCGGGCCTTCCCCCACGAGTGCACACCGTACCGTGGTTGTCTCCCCAAGCCGCTACAGCTCCGAGACCATTTCCACCGCGGACCCAACTCGTCGTGCCTTCTCCTCGCAGACCATATCTCTCACGGAATCTAGAACAATTGTAATTTTCTGAATCCCTTTTCACAAGCAAAGGCTCTGCTAAACAGCGAGAATCTAGATGGATAAACAAATGGCGCATTGCCAAAGCTGGGGCATCGCAGTGAATCTACCGCGCCCTGGTCTCCTCTTTCGATGCCACAAAGCTTTGATGAATGTGAAGCTATGCATCTGCCTAGCGTAGCAGCTGCTTAACAATTAATCATGACGATAATAACAATGGATCTAAACTCTGATTGCACATGGGATGTGGAGCTAGCTTCTGCATTATGCTCTCGACCGAATGGACATTAATCCTTTGCAACTTGCAAAGCGGGTGAGATCACGGAGTACGTCGAGCCTCGAATTAGGCGACGAGCGATAGAATAACACAGATCGCGATCGTGTGAGCGAGTTGTTAAAGACAGGCCTATACCCAATTATGCATGCGGCTAATTGACACAATCATTAGGTCATGGACAGACGGGACAGCCTAAAGGAGATGACATTTCTGATGAGTGAATACTACCTAGTCATTTCTTAATCTAACAGTCTCATCACGCCTTGCAGAATAGTTCGTCACTTTCTCGCTCTGACTGACCGACAGGTTGGGGAATTCTACTGCACTAGGCAAAACCCAAAATCACACGAGCAGGACGCAGCACGGCAGCAGACACAAGGGAGCAAACAAGCAACAGTAGCTGGTCAATCTGCTGCAGTTCGCAGAATCTGAGCAGTAGCCGAGGGAACGTGTACTTGAGTGACCGCTGGTTCTTGGTAAGTCAAGGATATTAGATTTTTTTTAGCAGATCTACTGCTGACCTGCACGGCTTGGTCAGTTCCAACTTCCATACCTTCCAATAATGGGAAGAAGTTCCGAAGTTGTGTGGAACAGCAGAAGTGACCTGCTTAAACCAGCGGCCAATTGATTTGACTTCCTAATGCCTCTAGAAGCGCTGCATTACAATAGCAGTTGAATCATGGTTGAAAATTGAAATGAATCTTTTTAGCGCAACTGGTTGATATGAATCTGTCCTGGTCAAGATGCTTTCTCCTTGAGTCGAGCCTGCACATCTCGGTTCCAACATGCCATTGTTTTATCCGCTCTGAATCTCAAGTTAATCTAACACGGCGACAGCTAATTACGCTAACTACTTTCGGTAGCTAGTTGACCAGCATGCGATGATGCATTGCACACTCTCCACTGTCTCTGGAAATTATTCCCCTAACCTACTCCTGATTACCTGAAACCACGACACACTTGTCCCTTCAAAATGCGCTTAATTTGGGCAAGTAGAGTGACACCGGAACGCAAGCGAAGAAGTTTATCTGAACAGTTTTCGCAGTGCGCGCACGAACGGAAGCTGCAATATGAAGGGCGCGGGGCCCGAAAGGGCAAGATG
This sequence comes from Dactylis glomerata, assembly GCA_007115705.1. Lineage (NCBI taxonomy): Eukaryota > Viridiplantae > Streptophyta > Magnoliopsida > Poales > Poaceae > Dactylis > Dactylis glomerata. Next base: position 2,642,207 of record QXEO01000523.1, on the reverse strand, counting down.
GCCTGAATGGTGGATCTTGTACCAGCAAATTAACGAAATGAACACGAAGGTGAGGTCAGGGAGGACGTAGATGGGCCGCGCGCATCAGTGATGCTAAGGAATTCCTGGAGAAACATGTCAAGCAGCATACTGATCTAGTTGAGTGCAAGGCAGATCACCCAAATTATGCAGGTCGGCGCATGAGTGCCGCAGACGGGAGGCAACTAATTTGACTGTTTCAATGGTATTAGTCAGGTTGAAGCAAGTTTTATAACCATGCTGATGGATAGAAACAGTGCACAGTAGCACAAGTTCGTATTTAAAATACCCAGCTATCTGACCGAAGCTGCAATTGTAAGCAGTGTCGTCATGGTGGTCAGGTAGTTCATGTTTACCTAGATCATTTCTTAATGTAATCCTGACAAAAACTACGTGCAGAGACCTTGCTAAAGAGCACAGGTGAAGTTTTCTCCAAGCGAAATACATGAACCGCAGTTCACATAACAGTATGGTTCTGTCAGAAGCTCTACAATGACTGTATTGGGTCACCATGCGGAATACTCTGTTGCGCGGTTCCGCGCCGAGCAGAGAGAGGTTAACGGAAGCGGTGACCACTATCACAAAAGTATCAAATGACAATTGGTATTGCTGCAAACTTGCGTTTGGCTCGCCAAATGTCAATCATCCAGACCAAGTAACATAATGTTTGACAAACGGCCTCAACTAATATCGTTGAGGTTCTGAAAGACACTAATCCGTCGCACTGTCCCAGCTCAGTATAACATAGGAGTATGCAATTGCATGCTAAATGGTTTACTGAGTTGAATCCAAAGAAGTCTTGACGAATAGTATCAGAGATAGAATTAAAAAAAAACATCACAAAAAAACTTCTTAGAACATCTCCACCGGTGCCTCATAACCAGTCCAATCCATCTTAAATTGTGTCCTTCTATTTGGGTGTCTTGACATATGTTCGGATCGATGGGGAACCCCATCCATCTTTTTAACACTCATATGTAAAGGAAAAATATTATTCAAATCGTCAATTATGTTGCCTCGAAATTTTAAGTAAAATTGACAAAAATTTAAACTAAACCAGCCTAACCCTAAACCTACTTGTCGAAGTCAATGGCGATGATTGCATGCATGGTCGCAGCCAATCATCGGTGCATGCTGGGTCTCGGGCTCGTCGTCGGAGAAAGTTGGTCCAATCGACGCCGTCGTCGGTCTCTCCCTTCCACGACTCGTGTCGTGCCGACTCTTGCGATGCATGAAAGGTGGCCAAGTAACATGTCATGTCATTCGGGTCGCTCGCTTTCCACGGTGGGATGATTGATCAAGCCGGCAATCTCCTATGGCTCTGGCTTAGGCACGCGCAACGCCGGCGAGCCCCGTGTTGTCATCGTGGTGGGCTTGTGCAACGATTTGGACCTTTCGGCTCGGCACCGACCAAAATATGATGCGCTATGTTGTGTTATACTTATCCACAAACTGAATGTCGGCCTAGGTAGGACTTCCTATTTTCCTTCTGCTCGTTGACAAATGTGTGGTCCCACTAGTGTGACGTTGTGTGCCCACACCATTGGATCCATCGACATATTGCATGAGCCACTTGGACAATGTGGGCATTGCCGGTAGGTACCGATGGCACAAAAATGCCACTGCTGATGAGCCCACACCGGGTTTGAAGCATATATTATGTGTTCTTGTTAGATAAGGTGGATTCTTATTGTCGTCCAATTTGTTGCCAATGCCTTGGATTAAACACTGCCTAGGATTAAACACTGCCACATTACCTATTAGTATGAGGCAGCTCCTTATTGTTGTAGCCTATCTTGTATATTAATATCGATGATTAATTACTCCCATTGTGTTCCTCGGATGACCTAAGCATCTAGAGATATGTACAAGTACATTGATTGTGCAATTCCCATGATACTTTAAATCTAACTCTTGGAGGTATATTATGTGTGGTTTGTTAATACAAGGCAACATGTTTACCGTATTGCATTGTCGATTCTCTCCTTCAGTTATAGAAGTGCTCGAAGTTTATGCTTGGGACCCCCGACGAGATTATTGGAAAGGTCAGCCCCATCAAGGGACCCTGGGGAGGGGCGCTAAGATTGGCCACTTACATAAGGAATTATCTATTACTCATTTCTGCAAGGTGATGTTAACACCTGAGTTAGGGATGCTTCCCATCTCGAATGTCTTCAGGAGGTATAGTAGTACGACCTCCCAAGATAATCATCGTCAAGAACAGAATTTGTTGCAACTAGCACATCACATGGATGGATGTATATGAGAGTGTTCATGGATAAAGGGTGGCTCAAGTTTGCGATTGCTCCCAAATTAAATTGTAGGATACTTGCTAGTCTTTAAGTTGGCGAAGCCATATGCATTTTTCTTCCCCTGAAGTGATTATGAAGTGCCAAGAACACAAGCATGTTCTTGCCATGCATGATCGACGACAAAGAGTAGATGTTTTATTCAGCCGTGATGGTGTTACATATTGTGGTTCGTTGTTTAGACAATAATGACGAACTATGTGTGGTTTCTGAACTTTGTTTGTTAGCCCTTTGTAATGTTGAAACCCTTCGTTGCCAATGCTTGTTTATGTTTAGTTGCATTTATGTACTTAATTAGTTGGTGTGCAGAAGTGTTCAGTAACATCAATACTCCAAAATGGGGTTACCATAAGGTTCTCTTGTAGGCAACGAAACTACATTATATCTATGTTTTCTTATTTTCACTATTTTGGCCCTTTTAATGCCTATAATTTTTACATAAATATTACATGATAATTTGTATCCACCTCCAATGTATTAGTAGGGTGCCGAGCAATAGTGTAAGAGCACACCAAATGCTTGCTTCACATTCATCCTCGGACTATCTTGTTCTCTAGCAAAGGTACATATTTTTGTTGCCTTGGGGAGTGGGATTGTCGTCCAAATGTAGACTACTGAGGATAGATACATTGGCTGGAAATGACCCCTTATTGTATTGTGTCAAGTGATTTCAAAGTTGATCTCTCGAGAAATGTCTACCACTATCCTAGAGAACATAGGAGAGCGTTCAAGCGCATTGATGTTACTCTGAGAACCTACCATGCCAAACCTAGAGATCATGTGATGCAGATCCTCAAGTATGACTACACATTCTTCAAAATGTAATTTATATTGCCCCTTCCCATCCAATGGATATTTTCTTCGACTTCCAATATATGCAATCTATTTGTCTAAGTATTTCAAGATACAGTTTTGAAGAATTAACCGCCAACAACCAGGCCATGTCCACAACATTTGGTTCTCTCTAAAAGTATTCTTTGTTGAACACTTGAACCACATCTTTATAGATTTTGTACATTGTGCCAAAGGTTCGCGGACTCTATGATGTGCATGTATTCATCAACAAGATCCCCAACAACTCCATATGCAAGAACCCGAACAACAGCAAAAAAATCCAATCTTGCCAATGACATATGTCTTCAATTTGTAGTAGCCATGAAGAGTCATCACTCCGTGCAAAATACGCAGGAACACATGCCTTGACATCCGGAAGCGTTGCCAAAAAACATGAGGAGGGTACATTGGCTTGACATGCTTGAACTAGTCGTCATATAGTTTGATATGGTTGGCCTCTCTATAGCGATGCATCGCCCCCACATGTCTCTAGAAGATTCTTTCATTTGTGCTGGTCATGGCTGAGAACAGCCAAAAAAAACACTACCATCATCATCAGACGAGTTTGTGTCGTCAATGATGTATCCATGAAATAATTGTATAAAAATTCACTAGAGATACCGTCTATGATATATGCATCGGAAAAAGGAAGAACACTCACATTTATGTCATTAGCTAATTATGTTTGAGCATAAGCCATAAATTCATACCTCACAGCTGGTCGGACAAAGGGCCTAATAGGTTGTGTACGACGCACCTCACTGGCCTGGTGATACATCTCCAACGTATCTATAATTTTTGATGCTCCATGCTTGTTTTTACACCATTTGCCTAATGTTTCGTTACACTTCGTGGCACTTTTATGCATTTTCCGGAACTAACCTATTAACAAGTCGCCACAGTGCTAGTTCCATGTTTTTTGCTATTTTTGTGTTTCAGAAAAGCTACACAGGAAATATTCTCGGAATTGGACAAAATAAGTTCCTAAAGTCTTATTTTTCCCGGAAGCTTCCAGAGATCCGAAGAGGAGACGGAGTGGGGCCACGAGGGCCCCACACACCAGGGCGGTGCGGCCCAGCCCCTGGCCGCGCCCCCTATGTGTGAGGACACCTCGGTCCACTTCTAACGATGCCCCTTCGCTTATAAAGACCCCCCGACGGGAAAAACCTAAGTACCCGATCAGTTTTCCAGAAACACATCGCGATCCGCCGCCGTCATCGACCCGAGATTGGGAGGGTCCAGAAGCTCTTCCCGGCACCCTACCGGAGAGGGGAATTGCCACCGGAGGTCTTCTTCATCGCCATGCTTGCCTCCGGAGCGATGAGTGAGTAGTCTATCTTGGACTATGGGTCCATAGCAGTAGCTAGATGGTTGTCTTCTCCACCATGTGCTTCATGTTTAGATCTCATGAGCTGCCCTACATGATTGAGATCACCGTTATGTAATTCTACATATTTGGTTTGTTGGGATCCGATGAATATTGGTGTTATGATTGAGTTGCTATACTGAAATATATCTTATGTTATCTCTATGTTGTTTATGATCTTGCATGCTCTCCGTTGTTAGTAGCTATCTTGGCCGAGTAGTTGCTAGTGACTCCAAGAGGGGGTATTTATGCTAGATAGTTGGGTTCATGCCTCTATTTAATCTGGGAGAGTGACAGAAACCTCTAAGGTTGTAGATGTGCTGTTGCCACTAGGGAGAAAACAACATTCATATGCTCGAGGGCATATGCTTTGTTTACATTACACACTTTGCTTAATGCAATTATCTGTTGTTCGCAACTTAATACTCATGGGGTGTTCAGATGATATCCCCGTGGGTGGATTATTAGTCATAGATGTAGTTGGATAGCGGTCTATGTATTTTGTTATAATGCCCAGAGTAAATCGCATAGTGATCTTCTTGACATATCATGTTATCTTTATTCTATCAATTGTCCAACTGTAATTTGTTTACCCAGCATGTGTTATTTATCTTATGGAGAGACACCACTAGTGAACTATGGACCCCGGTCCTATTTCCATCATATTGCTATCAGCTGTTTACTTTACTCGCACTGTTTACTTTACTCGCATACTTCTACTGTTTTCCACTCGATACGCTCATACCCTTTGTTTCAAGCAAACCGGTGAGATTGACAACCTCATCGTAAGTTGGGAACAAAGTACTTGGTTGTGTTGTGTGCAGGTTCCACGTTGCTGCTCGCAAAGCAAAGCTTGGACGAGGCGCCCTATAAATTGTCCGGAGCTGTCGCGAAGCTTGCAAGCATCACCTTCAGTCGTATTGGCTTTTTCTTCTTCGAACAATAAACCTTGGTTTCTAACTGAGGGAAAAACTTGCTGCTGTGCTCATCATATCTTGCGCTTGGGGTTCCCAACTGCCTGGCCATAATCATCATCGTCAACTACACGCCAGCCATCAAGTCTTTTCTGGCGCCGTTGCCGGGGAGGAAAAAGAAGACCTCTGCAAGGGGAGTTTTTTGCACGCATGAAAGATCATATCGAGTCCCATGTGTGGTTTTGGTAAATAATGACAATCCTTATGGACTAATGGTTGCATTGAGTTATATGTGTAGAACTTGTCCATAGATAATGCTTGAACCATTTGTTGGATTCAAGGTTGTAAGAAGAAGATTATGTGTTGACCAAGGTGTTATTCAAGGAGTGATCCAAAGATTGGTCTTAAGGGAGTTGAGCTTATGTCAAGTGTGTCTTGAAGAATAAGATTGAGTGAGCTCTCATGTGTATCCTCAAGACACCATCATTATGGAGAAAGAAGAATTGATTCGAGGATTGATCAAGTCAAAGCGCAAGTTCAAGATGAGCAACTAGAAGAGAACATATGCTTGAAGCTTGCCATATATTTTGTGATCATGGATATGTGAAGATATGCTTAAAGAGAGTCTCTTCCATAGTAGAGTATGGGGGAGCAATCCGCAAGACTTCACCAAGCAAGCTCAATCAAGAAAGGTGGTCCAACTTGAGAAGATCAAGATCGGCATTAACCACCTCAAGTGGAATGCTCAAGGCAAAGGTATGATAGTGTTAGGGTTTCTTTCTTACCGGTCTCATGGTGTTAGTTGTGAGACCGGGTTATATGATCGGTTGCCGTACTATCAAGAGGGGCTCTCGAGTGAGTAACTTAATTGTATCGTTCAGAGAGAGCTCAAACCTTTGCATACTTGGCATCATCTTTCTTGATTCTTATTTGGATTGTATCCATGTGAGGTTCTAGAGCTTGTGGTTATTTCCATGACAAGCTCTAGCTCATCAAAAACGGATTTCACATGAAACTCTTATTGCGTTTTTTATGTTTGGAGGTTTTACCGGTTTGTCTTCGTAGAGAGGTCAAAACTTTCATCATTTGGTTTTATACTCCCTTGTTGGACTATGATGTTTCTATGGATGAAGTTGTAGAGCTCGTTGTGGTGATTCCAACGAGCCCAAGATCATCGAAAACGGAGTCCGGATGCTCAAGTTATTGCCGTTTTCGTTTTGGTATTTCTGTTGTTTCAGTGGGGCGGAAATAGCCGGCCCGGGGCCGAAAATAGCCGGTCTGACCGGCTTTAGCCGGTCTGAGGGCCGGCTTTAGCCGGTCTGCCCAGATTTCGTCTCTGTTGCAACCCGGCTTTTTGTCCGGCTATTTCTAGCCAGGGCCGGACTTTTCAGGCCGGCTATAGCCGGTGTTAAGTCCGGCTTTAGCCGGTGTAAGTGGCTGTAACGGTCAGATTTTGGAGGGGGGGGGGGTATAAATACCCCTTCTTCCTCCTTGGAACAGCCACAAAATTGGCTTCTCTCTCCTCCATTGTTGACTTTGTAAGCTTGCCCTCCCTCCTTCATTCCTCCCATGATTCTTGCATATCTTTGAGGGAAAAGAGAGAGGAGATCTAGATCTATATTTCCACCAATCCATTTCTCCTCTAAGTGAGGGGAACATCTTGGGATCTAGATCTTGGAGTTCTTTGTGGATTTCCTTTGTTCTTCCTCTCATATCTCTCCATAGCATTAGTTGCTTTGGTGAGATTTGGGTGAGAAGGATTTGAGCACTTTGTGTGCCCTTGCTATTGCATAGGTTGCATCGGTTTGAGTTCTCCTCGGAGATTCGAGTAAGTGAAAGTTTGTGAGCTTATTACTCTTGGGTTCTTGGAACCCTAGACGGCTTTGTGGCTTTATGGTGCCTTTGTGGCTATTCTTGGGAGCCTCCAATTAAGTTGTGGATGCGTGCCCCAAGATTTGTGTAAAGGCCCGGTTCCGCCTTGAGGAATCCCTTAGTGGAAGAGTGAGCTAGGCCTTTGTGGCGCAAGCTCACACCGGAGAATAGGGTGAGGCATTTGTGGCGTTGGTTAGGCCTTTGTGGCGATACCACACCCCTCCAACGAGACGTACACCCTTTCAAGGGAGGAACTCGGGAATACATCATCGTCTCCGCGTGCCTCGGTTATTTCTATACCCGAGCTCTTTACTTATGCACTTTACATTGTGATAGCCTTCGTGCTTGAAGTCATATATCTTGCTATCACCTTGTTACTTGTATTGCTTAGCATAAGTTGTTGGTGCACATAGGTGAGCCTAGTTTATTTAGGTTTTGTGTGCTTGACAAAATAAATGCTAGTTTAATTCCGCTTTTGTTCAAGCCATTCGTAAAATTTGATATCGCCTATTCACCCCCCCCCCTCTAGGCGACATCTGTGTCCTTTCAACGCACATCCTTTACTTTGTTTTAAGTTTTGCTTTACTTTATTTTTACTTGCATTCGTTTTATCAAAAACCTAAAAAAATTAGAATCCTTGGTAGTTGTTATTTCTTTATTTCTAGTCATTATGTTGTTCCCTAAGTACGTTTTAGAGGACCTCTCAGTAGGTAGTGGTTCGATTATTGGAAAAAGTAACATTGAGGAGTTCTTTAATCATATTAGTATACATAAGGAAGTTGAGGAAAAATCTTTGGTTGAGCTTGCTCCTAGTATTGAAGTTGCTTCTGCTTATTTAATTCACATGTTAGAAGCTAGGTTTGCTAGCCTTAATCATTTTATGCAACACATGTTCCTTAAGCTTCATGAAATTGAGGATCCTGAAAAGAAACCTTTTATCTTGAAAACTTTACGCTTAGAATTTAGAGATGTTGCTATTGAAGCTAGGAAAGTTCTTAAACGTTTTAATAAACTCGGTTCACCTATAAAGGTTATTAGTACAAGCAATGAAGGAACCGAAATACCTATACCTAGCAAGCTCTTGGGATTGTATGAAGCTTTCGAAAATAATTTTGACTGGATCTGTCCCAAAAATCTTTTTATTGATTTGAGTGAACCAAAGCGCGATCACAAAGGGTCTTCAAAAACTTATGTGGATGAAATACAATGCCTTATTGACAAGACCTCTGCAGTTGATTTTAATGCTCCTTCTAAAAATACTTGATTCGCAATTTTCTGCGCCTAGGTCAAAGGCGTTAAAGAAAAGCACTCTTGGGAGATAACCCAATGTTTTCTTTTCAGTACTTTTTCTTTTATTTGAGTCTTGGAAGTCATTACTACTGTAATGACCTCTCCGTATCCTTTTTATTTCATTGTTGTGCCAAGAGAAGCCTCTAATTTGAGTGAGGTAAATATTTGGGGATGTTGCTGTCCTGAAACTGTTTTCGGTGCTGCACTGTAAAAATTAGTGAAAATTCTCTGTATATCTTTTGGACCTGCGATTTCTTGTGCATATGCCCCAGGTTATATCCAAACTTTCATTAGTTGAACACTTTTTTATTTGAGCAACATAAAACCCCTTTAAAAATCGGCCTTTATCAGCTGTTCTGTTTTGACAGATTTCTGCCACTATTCGTTTTTGCCGCTTTATCGCTTTCTTTTTGAGTTCTTTTGATCACGAAACTTTTGGAAAAGTTGCTACAGTAGTATATACTTTATATGTGGTGGTTTTGGGTTGAATTCTGAAGCAAAAGAGGTTGATTATATGTTATGCCGACACTAATGTTGCTAATAGATTTGTGTTTAGTTTTGTATGAAGGAAGTTTTCAAGTGTAGGGATTGGAGAATGATGAGATGAGTTGAAGAATGGACAAAAGCTCAAGCTTGGGGATGCCCATGCATCACCCCAAGAAAAATCCAAGAATTACAAGCGTCAAAGCTTGGGGATGCCCCCGAGGCACCCCTTCTTCATCGACAAAAATCAGGTCACCTTTCAAGACATTATATTTTTATTGCTTCATGCACTATGTATTTTTCTTGGAGCGTCAGTTGTTTTAGTTTTCATTATTAGTTTTGTTTTGTTTGCTGCAATAAATGGTTGGACCCCAACAAATTTCCTTTGGAGAAGTTTTCTTGCTTTTCATTTGCCAAGAACGTTCTAGTTTTCACTCTTATAAAAAACCGAGTGTTCTTCTTTTTCTGCTACTACTTTTGGTTTTCGTTTTCGCCTTGATTTATGTTCAGATCTTCTTATATTTATTTATCAAGGTGTATTTTTGCCTCTGGACCATGTTGGTTTTCCTCAAAAGAGTTGGATATAAAAAGTTCGAATGGTGTTGGAAAAGAGAAAAAGCTTTATGCAAAAAAGTGGTACAAGAAGGAGCTTGTGTAGACTGCAGCTTAGGCTTTTTCATGTCATGCTTGATGTCTTTTTGATAGTATGCTTAGTGGTTTTGCTGTAGCATGACTTGTCTCAAATAACTGAGAATTCTTAATGAGCCTTTGAAAAAATCATGCGTTGTTTTAATTATTTGGAAGCATTATTTTGGTTTTCTCCTTGATGCTTTATTTGGGTTGACTTGGCGCATGCTCACACATGTTAGACTCTTACAAAGTCGCTAATAGCCTCTATGATCATTTAGTTTTTGACTTTTGATGCCATCTTATGCTTCTTTTAATGTCGCTTTGTCGCTTTGCATGATTATGGCCATTATTGCTCTCTTGGTTGGTCGCTTCCAGTCTTTTGCTAGCCCTCGCCTTGTACTGAGTATGAGCTCTACTCGTGCATCCAACTCCTAAAAACCAAGTTTGCCAAAGTGTCCACCATACATACCTATTAGCAATTTGCTATTCCAAGTAAATTTGACTTGCTTTTATTTACTCTTTAAATTAAACTCTTACCAGTGTTATGCAAAAATTGGTCAGTAAAGCTCTCACGAACCGGAAGGCACACTTTACTTTTTCTTGTTCTTAAAAAATTTGACATTGTGGTCTCTTATGTTGAGTTGTTATGCTTGCAAGTTGTAAGTTGGAGACTAGCCCAGCCATGCCATCATGGGCAAGTTTTCAACATTGCACTTCTTATTTGAGTTGATATCGTGATCTTTTGTTTATGGATGCCCGCGGTGTGAAATGAATTGGAAATCTTGCGGGGATCATGGAGTTTGTATATGTGTTAGGGAAACGCCTGGGCCGCCAATCTAAGCCATGCATAATTCATGGTGGAAATTTGCAGCATACCCATGGTGGACATTCGATGACGCATCTCAAAATAAAAAGCTAAACAAATGGCAAATAAAAGAGATGTCGAGGTGTTTATTGTCTGTTTGTCCTGTCATTTTGATGTGGGCTTGTTCCATGTCATCGGGCATGGAGGTACCCCGTTGGTGGTTCTCGATGATACATATATACTTACAATGACAAGAGCCTTGCTTGGGACTCTAAGTAAAGTAGCATGAGGTTTGGGTACTCGTATTCACGGGACACGAGATTTTTAACTTATGATTTATCAAGCATATGCATCATAATTGTTCTCGCATTAACTTTAACCATTCAAGATGCTTATGATGGGGGCAATGAGAGCTCAAAGCCGGTAAGTACCATAATTTTTGAAGGTTATAAAACTTGCAATCACTGCTTCCCTCTGCGAAGGGCCTTTCTTTTACTTTTATGTTGAGTCACCACCTTCTATCTTTATGCACCATTAAGAGAGCATAGTTGTCATTCTTAGTATAATGTGCATTGTCCCAAAGTTTTCATTGATTGAATCATATTGTTGGTTTCACTCGTTCTTAAATTATTTGTATCTAGTCGCCCTCTTAAACTTGAAGGTGTCCTATGCATTTATGTTTTGCTCTCCATAAAGGACAAGCTGAAAACTATTTTTTATGTTTTTCCCTATGATTTGAACACACATTTGACTTTCATTGTTTCATTTTCATGATCTTTTGTTTGTGTTCATTTGCATGTTTATAACATGGTTGCTAAGTTTCTTCTATCAAGATTATATCTTTCATGCCCATGTTTTAAGTTCGTTTGATCCCAGCGCACAACGCTTACATATGTGATCAAGATTGTGTAGGTGCATGTCACCTCAAAAATTATTTCTTTTGTTATCACTTACCTACTCGAGGACGAGCAGGAGTTAAGCTTGGGGATGCTTGATACGTCTCCAATGTATCTATAATTTTTAATGCTCCATGCTTGTTTTTACACCATTTGCCTAATGTTTCGTTACACTTCGTGGCACTTTTAGGTATTTTTCGGAACTAACCTATTAACAAGTCGCCACAGTGCCAGTTCCCTGTTTTCTGCTATTTTTGTGTTTCAGAAAAGCTACACAGGAAATATTCTCGGAATTGGACGAAACAAGTTCCTGAAGTCTTATTTTTCCCAGAAGCTTCCAGAGATCCGAAGAGGAGACAGAGTGGGGCCACGAGGGCCCCACACACCAGGGCGGCGCGGCCCAGCCCCTGGCCGCGCCCCCTATGTGTGAGGACATCTCGGTCCACTTCTGACGATGCCCCTTCGCCTATAAAGACCCCCCGACGGGAAAAACCTAAGTACCCGATCAATTTTCCAGAAACACATCGCGATCCGCCGCCGTCGTCGACCCAAGATTGGGAGGGTCCAGAAGCTCTTCCCGGCACCCTGCCGGAGAGGGGAATCGCCACCGGAGGTCTTCTTCATCGCCATGCTTGCCTCCGGAGCGATGAGTGAGTAGTCTACCTTGGACTATGAGTCCATAGCAGTAGCTAGATGGTTGTCTTCTCCACCATGTGCTTCATGTTTAGATCTCATGAGCTGCCCTACATGATTGAGATCACCGTTATGTAATTCTACATGTTTGGTTTGTTGGGATCCGATGAATATTGGTGTTATGATTGAGTTGCTATACTGAAATATATCTTATGTTATCTCTATGTTGTTTATGATCTTGCATGCTCTCCGTTGTTAGTAGCTATCTTGGCCGAGTAGTTGCTGGTGACTCCAAGAGGGGGTATTTATGCTCGATAGTTGGGTTCATGCCTCTATTTAATCTGGGGGAGTGACACAAACCTCTAAGGTTGTAGATGTGCTGTTGCCACTAGGGAGAAAACAACATTCATATGCTTGAGGGCATATGCTTTGTTTACATTACACACTTTGCTTAATGCAATTATCTGTTGTTCATAACTTAATACTCATGGGGTGTTCGGATGATATCCCCGTGGGTGGATTATTAGTCATAGATACAGTTGGATGGCGGTCTATGTATTTTGTTGTAATGCCCAGAGTAAATCGCATAGTGATCTTCTTGACATATCACGTTATCTTTATTCTATCAATTGTCCAAATGTAATTTGTTTACCCAGCATGTGTTATTTATCTTATGGAGAGACACCACTAGTGAACTGTGGACCCCGGTCCTATTTCCATCATATTGCTATCACCTGTTTACTTTACTCGCATACTTCTACTATTTTCCACTCGATACACTCATACCCTTTGTTTCAAGCAAATCGGTGAGATTGACAACCTCATCATAAGTTGGGAACAAAGTACTTGGTTGTGTTGTATGCAGGTTCCACGTTGCTGCTCGCAAAGCAAAGCTTGGACGAGGCGCCCTATAAATTGTCCGGAGCTATCGCGAAGCTTGCAAGCATCACCTTCAGTCGTATTGGCTTTTTCTTCTTCGAACGATAAACCTTGGTTTCTAACTGAGGGAAAAACTTGCTGCTGTGCTCATCATACCTTGCGCTTGGGGTTCCCAACTGCCTGGCCATAATCATCATCATCAACTACACGCCACTCATCACCTGGCCGAGCCTACAGTCGGCGAAAGCAATGTACTACCCAGATCCGGGAGCACAACCATCGAGCTTGAGATCCTCCAATGATGAGGTGCACTCCGGTGGTGGCGATGATGACACGGGACAACGACGATATTGGATGCATGGCCCGGGTTCCTCTAGCACCAGTAAGAGGTGGAAACAACGTTGGCTAGAGTTATGAGCTCTTCCAGCTAGCAGCACCTCGGGGCTGGGGGTGGGAGGAGAGGGTGGAATCGGAAAAGAATGGTGGACATAGTGATGTAGCGACATCCATGGGAGGACAAGCGAGTGATATGCATTCTGAGCTCAAATTTAATCTGGAAATAGTTTGTAACAAACCTACAATCATAACTAATTGAAATGCATGGGTCATGGTATTAGGGAAACTCCAACTGGCTGCCAACAATAGACTACAGGAGTCTGATTCTATCCGCATGGCCTAGGCCTAGATGCAAGGCCCAAATGGTGGACCACAAATGGGCTGCGCTTCACGGAGCTATCCGTTTTGCCGCATTACCGGCCCAAAAATGAGCTAGATTTGCGCTCGCGTAGATAGCCCGCGCATCCGCGCAACGCTTCCTTCGTCCAAGTAGGTCGTCTAGGAACCATTCGCAGCCAGCCATAAACCATCATCTTCACCGCGCCTTAGCTCTATGGATCCTTTGCCGACCCCCATCTTTGCCAGAGGTCGAGTACGATATCGATTCTACCGCCGCCATTGCTACCTCCACCATGTCTCCTGTCATGCTCCCTCTTGCTCGCTGTCGGGCCAGGAAGGTCAACGTGCCCGGCGATACCAAGACAAAGAAGCAGTTGACATCAGCGTAGAGGGCCACAGAGTCAAAGAAATGAGCTGGCCGCAGAGTCGCACTCAAGAAGTGGCTGGCCAACGCGGATCTGGCCCAACAAAGAGTCAACATCTTGGAGCATGTTTCCAACATTCAGGCATGCGCCAACACCAATGCCATGGTCGGGCAAGCTGCCCGCATGGTTAACGAGCAGGCGCTAACCAATGCTACCAACGCTACTGGCAAGCATAGCGAACTCTGGCTCGTCAACCAACAAGCCTCCAAGCTCTACCCATCAAGAGCACACACCTCCACCGATATGGTTCTCCGGTTCAAGGGATACCTCACCGGAGGTCGGCGAGTCTTTCCCGGAAGCACCGATAGGTGCTAGCATCGACCTAAATGCCTTGCCAGCCCCTGACTCATTAGGGGAAAAGGAAGTCACCAAAGTGCATGTTGCATGGCACCGTCCCCGCCCGCAACATGTTCGACGAAAGCCCTGCTCGTCGTCCGACCCGACCGGTCTGACGAAGCGAAAAGTGAGTGGCCTTGGCGTGGGGGACTTGGTGTTTCAAGATTAGGCTCAATTCAAGGCTTCTCACAAACAAAAATCGTTCAACATGGTTCGTTGTTGGGCGGCAATCAAAGATAGCCCCAAGTGGCAAGATCTTTATGTGTCATGGACCAACAATGAAGGGACGCAATCAAATTTCATGGATCTCGAGGGTGGCACCACAAGTGCTTCAAGCCAAGCAAAACGACTGAGGGAAGTACCAAATCCAAGGTCGAAGCAAAGCGGGAGGCTTCTCGTGAGCGGTTGTGAATACAATCAAAACATTTCTTGCCGACAAGGAGGTGTTAAGTGAGAAGAGAGATGAGAGGAAGCGCTGGAAAAAAATAAGAGGTCGTAAAGAGCATCGTTCAAATACAAATTAGGAGGATTGAAGTTGAAGAGATAAATGCCCATGCCAAGACTAAGGAAGTGGACAACAAGCAAAAAGAATTGGAGATTGCCCTACTTCGCGAGTAGGCTAGATCATGGTGACCCCATCACCGAAGACATGGATCCACTTCATCGTGCATGGTTGGAGAACAAGATGAAGATCATACATAATCGCGATGTGTGATTCACTAGGTCCCAAATCTATTGTGTATCTTTTATTTGTATTTTGTAATATATGACGTATGAACTTTATTGTATTTGTACTATCTAATTTGCTATTATTTTTAAAAATCTTATATCTTTGCAAAACAATGCCTCTAGAAAACTAATAGACGTGGATTGAATGCGCTTGCCGATTGAGGATACTACCACCCAAAATCAGACTGTCACTGCAAAACTATCCGCAGACCAGCAAACGGACATAATCGGATCAAAATAAGGTAGGCCGTTTAAGTTTCACACGGATACAAATCTCTCTCTCTCGAAACAGGCTTTCACCCCGCTATATTAATATAGCAACCACATGATACAGCGAGCTAGCTGGGGCCGCAACACAAACTATCCCAAAAGGAGAAAAAAAAGGAAAGTCAGAGAAACAAAAATGAAACAAAGAAAAGAAATTAATGTCCACAGCGGTCGGGTTGACGAAAACGATGATGATCCGCAATCGCTGCGTCCTTCGGATAATTCCCACCACACTCTTAGTACTTTGATGCTCCGCATACCAAGCAAACACCTTCAAGAAGGGAAGCGACGATGTCGACGCTGCTGCCCGAACGAGTCCTAGGGTTTCCCTCGGTACGCGGAGGGGCGCGGAAAAAAGGGGTACACCCGATGCCCTTCAAGAAGGAATGGCGGCGCCCAAGGGCGTCACCGCATCGGTGTCGGCCTTCCGACAGGGATTTCTCCAGACCCCCAAAAAAACCACGCCCCCGACGCTCCATCACACTCCACCAAGCTCATCGTCCACCATCTCGCGCCACCACGATCTTGCAATCACCACCGCCGTCTCACCGAGACCGAAGTAACGAGACCGACAGGAACAAAGAAGGGCATCCGGGAACATGGAACGGCCGAACATCGGACACGCGGGAGGGCACGACCTCCTCCGCCAATGGCGGTTACCAACCGGACGCAACAACAAGAGCAGACCGGGCCCTTCTGGCCCAGCCGAGACCGTGGGCTCGTGAAGCTCCCGTCGCCGCGCTGCAGTAGGCGCACCGCCGTCCGGCCACCCTCGCCCGAGCCACCTCTCCGGCCACCGGAGGTGGTACAGCCACGCCTAGGCCTGGCCCGCCCAGACCCAGATGGGGCCCGAAGGGCCCAGATCTGGGCCGGGCGGATGCCGGCAACACCGCGCCACCCCACCACCAAGGAGCGGCCTCCTCGTCACCTGGCCACCCGAGCCACGGCCCGCAGAGCGCCGCCGCCACCAGAACGCCGAGGACCTGAGAGCATCGCCGCTGGTCAAGGCGAGCCCCGCGCCACCTTGACGAGCGAGCGGGTGGAGGCAAGGCCGCCGCCGCCGGCACCGCGCGGGCTTAGCCCGGCGGCCTGCGCCGGTGGCGGCGGAGGGGGAAGAGGAGGGGAGGGGGATGCGACGGCGGCTAGGGTTTTCGCCCCGACGACCGCCCACGGGGGACGGTGCGGGGGCCTCAGTTCGACGCCTTTGCACGAAGCTCACACAGATACAAATGGTGGACATGCTCGGGAGAAATGTGTTGCCGCGCTTGAATTGGCCCTACAATCTGTATACATGCACACATGTTTCCGCACTCAATATTCGAAATGAACTGCCTCGTTGGTAGGGGTGGAAACCGATCGGATGCGGATCGAATAACGCCATTCTCACATCCGTTTTCATATTTTCAAAACGAATACGGATATTATCAAATACAAATGCAGATCGGATGTTACTCGAATACGGATGCGGATCGGATGTTTTCTCAATTCGAAACAGATACGAATAATAAAATAATAGACATGTATCTAACATGAGGTCAAGTATATAATGATATAATCCACAATAGTTTCAAGTTCAATCATATAAAAATATGATTTGACCACTTTGTTAGTTTTTTGGGTTAGATGAATGTCAAAATTCTCCCTATCCATATTTGGATAAAATTATTAATATAGGCTAACACAATATTATATGGATCCGGATATATCCATTTCTATATCCATATTTTCTTCAAAATTCAATACCATATTTTTTTGAACGGTAAAGAGAGCGCTGGGCCAGCGGTGTAGCAGAAGCGGAGCAGCATGACCATTTTCTATTTATATTTAGAAATATTACCACATTTGTATTTATATTTAGAAATATGGATCCGGATATTTATCATATCTATTTTAAGATTCGAATATTATCATGACCATTTTCAATTTTCCGAATATGAATGTCGGGTAACATAGACTATCCGCTATGAGTTTTCACCCATGCTCGTTTGCAGAGTCCGGGAACCGGCAATGGAGAGGGCCATGGGCAGAAACTAGAAACTGCCCGCCCAGATCAGATCCGAGACGGCGCGCGTGAGTTGTGACCGGACCACAAGGCAGATCCGACGTTTCGGGCCTTCCCCCATGAGTGCACTCTGTACCCGTGTTGTCTCCCCAAGCCGCTACATCACCGAGACCATTTTCACTCAGGACCCAACTCGTCGCACCTTTCCCTCGCAGACCATATCTCCCACGGAATCTAGAACAAGTGTAATTTTCTGTATCCATTTTCATAAGCAAAGGCTCTGCGCAACAGCGAGAATCTAGATGGATAAACAAACGGCGCCTTGCCAAAGCAGGAGCATCGCACTGAATCTACCGGGCCGTGGTCTCCTCTTTCGATGCCATATCTTTACAGCACAGAGCTTGATGGTCATGAAGAAAGGAAGCTATGCATCTGCCTAGCTAACGTATAGCAGCTTAATGATCACGACGATACTAACAATGCATCTATTCCTCTAACTGCACATGGGGATGTGGAGCTAGCTTCAGCATTATGCCCTCCCAATGGATCGCAATCATTTGCAAGAACGAATGGTACGTCGAGCCTCGAATTAGGCGACGAGCTATACAATAACGCAGATCGCGACCGATCGTGTGAGCGAGTTGTTAAAGACAGGCCTATACCCAATTATGCATGCGGCTAATTAACACAATGATTAGGCCATGTCCAGAAGGGACAGTCGTGCACAAAGGCAAACCAGCAGGGATGAGATCGTGCCTCCTGTCTGCAACTGTTGCTGTACTAACTAGCTAGTCAATTCTTAATCTGACTGACAGTCGCTTCACGCCTTTCAGAAAGGTTCACCACTTTTTCCCCTGTGACAGACAGGCTGAGGAATTCGACCGCAGTAGCAAAAAGATGACATGAGCAGGATGTAGCCGGTACAAGGGAACAAGAACAAGCAACAGTAACTGGCCGATCTGCTGCAGTTCGCAGAATCTATGCAGTAGCCGAGGGAACCTGTACCTGAGTGACTGCTGGTTCTTGGTCAGTCAAGGATGTCGGAGTTAAGCTACGGATTACTTACTAGCAAGCTAGGCTCTGTTGACATTCACAGTCTCCTGGTCAGTTTCAACGTCCAAATCTTCCAATAATGGGAGGAAGTTGTGTGCAACAGCAGGAATGATCTGCTTAAACAAGCGGCCAAACTGACGCCTAATACATCTAGAAGCACTGCATTATACTGATACTAGTAGCAGGTGAACTGTGGTTGAAATGAATCTTTTTAGAGCAACTTGTAGATATGAATCTTTTCAGTCGAGCCTGCACATCTCGGTTCCAACATGCCATTGTTTTATCCGCTCTGAAAGTGAATCTAGAGCTAATCTAGCACCGCGACAGCTAATTACGCTAACCACTCTGGGTAGCTAGTTGACCACAATGCGATGATGTATTCCACCCTCCACCGTTTCTGGAAATTATTCGCCTAACCTACTCCTAATCACGTGAAACCATAACACTGTGCATTATGCAGAAAATCGTTCAACAGACCTGCAAACTGGCAAGATCCCATCTCGCGCACACACGAACGGATTCCTGCTGGGGACGAAAGGCATCATATTATCCTCTGCCCCGGCGTACGAGTGGTGGAGTGAATCCTGTACTAGCATGTCTCCCACCGCTGCTACAGCACAAAGACACTTCCATATGGCACAACGTACAACCATCTCTGATCCGAGGAGACACCACGAACATCTTCAGTTCAGCTCAGATCCACACCACATCAGCATGCATATTGCAGCACTGACAAATTATTCTGCAATAAAAGAAACAGAAAACTGAGATGTGTCTTTGTTTAGGACATACTCCTGCCACTCAGCAGTAAGTCGTTCAGTGGTTATGGTACATCAGGAACTTGTCATGGAGCGAGTCATGCATACGGGGGTGTCGATTTGACTACTGGTTATTCAATTTAACGAAACGAGGACGAAGGGTGAGGTCACGGTGTACGTAGACGCGCCCATGACCTGCGTAGTGAGCTGGTTGAGTGCAGCGCAAATCATCCCAGTTATGACCAGAACCGACGCCACAATTCGCCAGAATGTTCAGATTCAGACAGAGTACGACTCTGCAACAGCAAGCCTGCCCTGCACGGCTCAATAATTCTTCAACACCAGTGGTGGTTACAAAAATTCCTTTCTACTGTTCAGCGCGCGGCGCTGCTTAACACAACAACATCTGAATCTGAATCTGCAGCTCGCGTGGCCTTTTTCTGCTGTTTACTAGACGTGTTCTGACTTCCGATTCTGTGGCCTCGCCGAGACCACGTCCGCGGCTAACTGAAAACCAGTGTGCGGCAGGTTAAGAAGACAGTTAAAAATGGTTAGAACATGAGTGTCCCGAGACGGGAACTTACTAATTTGACTGTTTCAACTGGGAGGTAGCCAGGTTTTAAGCAAGCTTCTGTTGACTCTCGTAGTTCTATAACCATGCCCTGATCTAACGATAGATAGGAACAATGCGCAGTAACACAAGTGCGTGCTTAAAAATACAGGCCTATCTGACACAAGCTGCACTTGTAAAAATCAGTGTTGTCATGGTGTTCAGGCTGTTCATGCTTAGCTCGATCATTTCTTAATGTAATCCAAGCAGGAAGCTCTCCAATGACAGTACTGGGTCATCATGTGGGGTGCTGAGATTACGACAGCAGTGACCTGGGTTTCTCAGCATCTTAATCTCAGGACCAGTAGCCCAAAATTAATCGTATGAACAATTGACATAGCTGCAACTTGCGTTGGCTCGCCAAATGTCAATCATCCAGAGCGAGTAACCTAATGTTTGACAACCAGGCTCAACTAATCACGTTGAGGGTCTGAAGATGTTTAGAGGCACTAATCAGTTGCTCTGTCTCGAACTAAGTGCAGCGTAAGAGTATTCAATTGCATGCTAAATGGTTTAGTGAGTTGAATCTGAAGAAGTCCTGACGAATAGCATCAGGGACACATGCGCCAGAACAAACGCTTCCAAGATCTCTAGTAGAGAACAAAACAACAACAATGGGAGTGGCAGGAGCATAATACCTACTACTTCGCTGCAACATATTCACAAACATAGCAGGGAGCATAGCAGAGGAGATCAAGCATTTTGGGAACAGGCAGACACGAGAAAAGATCAGATGCGCATTCGCCTGCAGGTCCGGCCTCAACAGATTCAGGACCAGTATATTTATGGGACGTACTAGTAACATGGGAAATCATTCAAGAGATCAACCACCTAAGGTCCCATTAGATGGGCAACCACAACCTTTTGAGTAGCTGCGAAAGATCTACACCAAACAGCTTAACCAGAAGCACAAGTTAACCACATTGGACGGAAGCATATATAGGAGAACTGGACACTGGATTTTGAACAAATGAACGAATTTTTTGTATTATACTCAGATGGAACATATATGTATCCGACAGTTCCATCAAGCTCCCACAGATTCAATGAGAGGAAAATTTACACTCAACTTAGGCTATCAAATTTTCGTGCCATATCAATAGGGCAATTGAAAGGGGGGCGGGAGAAGGAACAAATCTGATCTAGACTGAAGGATTTCTACAAAAGAAAGGTTGTACAAGCTACAGGACCTGCCACGATCAACAACCGCTGATGTAGAGATCTCGAAGGACCACCGGGTCGATTATGTACAACACTGGTCCATGCACAATTCAGCAGGAGCACCAAGCATGTGATGTCTTGTACCAAGAAACCACACACACTGGACCAGCATAGCTGGGTGCACGGGTGCTTTACTTGATGGCCATGTGAGATGCCAATGCTGCTGCCGTTTACTTTCACCAAATGCACTCCAAGAACTGGTCACTGATGCACCGGCAGGCCATAATTCTGAAACGACCTAATTCTGCCGTCCCATCCCGCAGATACGATCACTCGAGCCCAGGAGTTCGACGTGCTCTGGGAACAGTTCCTCAGGAGCTTGTACTGCGACTCGTCCAATGTTGCACCGATCGAGCAAGACGGCAGCATTTCCTCTGGCCAAGTTGCTGCCGCCCCTTTGCACGAGGGCTCGGCGAACAGCTCCTGGTTCAGATTGAAACTACCAGGAGCGGCGGATCTTGGCGTAATACTGTCAGTGGAAGAATCGTCGCCTCGGCAGCTTGAACTATACTTGAACTGCATTTGAGAAGCCAAAGAAACATGGCTTCTTTGTTTCAAGCCATTCCATGGTATCGCAACGGCTGCATTGTTGGATTGGAACCGCTCCGAGGAATATGTGGTTTTTGCTTGTCGCCATACAGATTCATCTTGGTTCTCACGGTTCCAAACATAAACATTGGAGTCTTCACTCGCAGACACTATATGCTGCCCATCAGGAGTGAATGATGCAGACATCTGGCACGAACCACTTCGGAGACCTGATGGTTTAGAAATGCTATGAGTTATTTAATAGAGCAAAGGGAATAAAATAAGTTTCTGAGACATACCACTGTAATTTTGAATCACATTGGTTCCATCCAGTATTCTGATCTTTGAGTCGGCAGATGTTACCATTAGTTTACTTGGGTTGATTGGACAGAACTGCAAAAAAATTAAATGGAAGAGCAATAGTAAGAAGCATTCTTGACAAAAAAGAGTACTAACGAAGCTATACATTGCAATAACAGTAATCCTTTTCTTGTGGATGTTTACCTGAAAACTTGTGATTCTCTTAAGAGAGGATTTCTTGCCGTTCAATGCAATCTGACTTTCCAACCTCAGGAGGTTATCAGATGTATCATAAAACCGACAATTTCCAGTAATGGTTCCAACAACTGCACCCTGCAAGAGGCCAATGGAATAAGATCAATCTCACAAACTATTGAGGGAATGAATTAGTCGAAATAACTACGGTGGTGCACCAAAATCGTACCTTCGCATCAGGTCGATAACAGACCGCAGTAACTATGTCCCTAACATCTACCCAGTCTACAACACTTCCTCTAGTAATGTCCCATGCACGGACTTTGCCGTCAATGGATCCAGTGATGAAGCAATTGTCGTTTAACGGATCAAATTGGACACAAGTCACTACAGAACAAGGAAAACAAACTGTCAGCTTCAACCATTAAGTGCTTTAAAGCAGAGAATTATATGAAACTATAGGCTTACCAAAGTTGCTGTGTGGAAAAACACTGATGCAGTTTGCTGATCCAATTTCCCACAAGCGGACAGTCTTGTCTGTCGATGCCGACAATAAATGCTGCAAGGTATCAATTTTTAATTTGCATGAATAAAAAGGCATAAGAGAAACAAAGAACAGTTCCATCAGCTTGATGAAAATGTAGTTCTTCAAATTACCTTGTTGTTTGACCAGGACAGATCGAGTACATCACAAGAGTGCCCATAGAACTCATGCAGTGGCTCTTCTGATATGTGGAAAACCTTTGATGGAATCACAATGCAAGCAGAGTCTCCGGATTTCTTCATGCTCTTGACTTTGCATATCTTCTCACTGTCAACACTGACTGGTGCCAACCCATACTTGCGTCGGGATTTCAGGTATACACAAGAGGGGTCATCGATAGGAATTTTACAGTCCTCAGACTGCGAAACACCCCAAACCCTGACAACTCCATCTTCGCCGCCGGTCGCAAGGAACTGCCCATCGGGGCTGAACTTCATTGTGAGGATGGCACCGTCGTGTGCCCTGATCACTTGGCCTTCATACATAGCAGACAATTCCTTGGACCGCTTCCTGTACGAGCGGACCTTAACCCTCTCATACCTTCCACCCCGACTCTGCTCGCTGTCGGAGGAGCTGGTGCTAGGCTCATCCCCCGTATGATCCACAACACAGGCCGCCACGCCCAGCCTCTCGAGCCATCCGCTTCTCCTCCTCTCAACTGTCCTCGGAGCGCCAGAAGGCTTACCGTTTCGGCTCATGAGCCTCCGGATGAACGAGAACGAACTTGAACTCCGGCTGACCTTGCTGCCATCGTCCTTGCTGGATCCACTGACGGAGTTGTCGTCGGAGGCGCCGTCGCCGTAGCTCGTCGTCTCCTCCGTGGACCAACTCGACATGGAGCAGTCGTTCTCTTCCGAGTGCGACGAGAATCTCCCGGTGTCCGGCACAACCTCCTCCTCCTCCTCGACTTCGCCGGCGGTGCAGACAGGATCCGCCTGCCTGGGGCTGGTGCTTGGGCTGCAGTCGAGGCCCATGCTTCTGAGGAACCGCTCCTTCCTCTCCTGCACGCTGTCGAGGCCGCCTGAGGACCACGGCAATGCCGGCGCCGGGCTGGACGCCGGCGACGCCAGCAACTCCTGGTGTGTGTCAAAGAAGGCCTCTTCCTCCGCCTCCATCCTACTACTGCTACTGCTAGAGCTTCTTGCTAATTGGCAGGACGCCATGGATCGCTGCTGTTGGGACTCTGCAGGAGGAGGAATACAGTTGCAGATAAGGAACAGTGCGCAAACAGACGCATCAAGGACAGGCGCTTATATAACAGTAGGGAGAGACAGGGACAGAGAGGAACCAAAGCGGCAGGGCAGGGCACGGGGGGTGGCGCTGAATTGCCTCGGCGGCAACTGGGGAGCGCGGAGGGACGCGGCTCGGGGACGGAAAGGAGAGAAATTTATTTACCGGGGCGCGATTAATCAGAGGAGGAAGAAAGGAAAGCAATAAACAAAGCCAATTAGAGGAGCAAATCCCGACTAATCAATTGCCCCCGTATCCCGCACCTCCCGCGCCCGAATCGGCCCCGGCCGAGCAATGCATCTGGCCCTCGCCTCGCGCGCGCCCATTGTTAAAAGCGGCGAAGGTGGCCAGGGGAAGAAGGAAGCTTTGCGCGGCGAGAAGAGGAAAGAAAAGAAAATGGAAGTTTTTACGGGCGGCGGAATCGGCGACACATATCTCGAAAGGATTTGACGACGCGTGGTGAGGGGGGAATAGAAAAATTTCTGGCCGGGGGAAGCTCACCTGGACGGAAGGGAGAAACTTGCGCGCGCTGGGGGGAACTGGAGCCCGAGGAAGGTATCGGCTCGTCGTCCTCCTCCTCCTCCTCAGCGGCGTCGTTCCTTCGTCGCCGCCGGCAGCATGGCGCAAATGGGGGGAAGAAGAAGATGGTGGTGGAGGATTGGAATCGACGAGAAGGCGGAAAGATTGAAGAGGAAAAGGAAGGTGGACGAATCGGAAGATGGGAGGGATTTATTGGGACGTGGATGGAGCCGCTTGCGGGCGCTGGCGCTGGGGTCCCGTCCCCCCGTCCCCATCACCATCGCCAGATTTGGAACCAGCACCAACGAAATGGATTTTAAATTGTAATAATATTTTCCCTGTATTAATCCACCACCACTGCTCCGAACAGCCAGGAAAGAAAATGTAGAGTACTATAATTTGATCGCATCAGAAAATGCTAGCAGCATCGTATTCAGGAACACAAATTAGCATCAAAACTGATGTCGCGAATTTGCTTTTCTCTGCTGACTTAGTTGTATTATCTTTCGGTGATCCTCTCTATCTTGTCTCTGGACGTTTCTGGCACAGTGCCACTTTTTTTTATGAAAGGGTTATATTCAGTTTTTTAAAAGGGGAAGATTAGCACAGTCAACTGGTCCAGTGCTAATGCTATTTCTTCTTTTCTCTTTTCCTTTTTCTCTTGAAATCGCCGTCTTTCAGTAAAAGTGAACCGTATTCTTCTGCCGTTTAAAGAGAGGAGAGTGGTAGTATACTGTGTAGTACTCCTCTGATGGAGTACAGTCTGTGTGCGTGAGCGCTAATAAATGATCTACGCCGCCTAGGCCTGGGTCTCTACTCTCTAGGCTCTACTGGAAACGGGCGCGTCGCTGCTGCATCACACCGATCTGCTTGTGTAATCCTTGCCTGACGCAGATCTCTTTCTTGCTGGAATTGATGTGAGGGTGGTAGCAGATGCCAATGCCATCCATCACTTCACTCTCAGGACTGGTAAATCTGAATTGGCATTTGAAAGTGTGTGCAACATTTCTCTTATTGCACTGTTGCCTGAGGAGAAATCTCTCAAAGGTCATTAATCAGGGGTCTAAGTAGGAAGAGGAGCGTAGCAAGAAAAACTTCGAGAGCTACTTGAATGATTGTTCGG
This sequence comes from Dactylis glomerata, assembly GCA_007115705.1. Taxonomy (NCBI): domain Eukaryota; kingdom Viridiplantae; phylum Streptophyta; class Magnoliopsida; order Poales; family Poaceae; genus Dactylis; species Dactylis glomerata. The sequence continues at coordinate 2,616,763 of QXEO01000523.1, read as the reverse complement.
TTTGTGAATCTTGCTTCATGGTGCTCCAAATGTTGTGAGTTCGTTCAAATGTCTGAGTTCGCAGTTGTAGGTTGCCAGTGCTTGTTAGTTTAGAGGTTTTAGTTTTTAGATGTTGTTTCACTTATAATTTTGTTGTAACGGTTTTTCATCCGGTTTTATAATTAATATATTAGAGGAAATCTTTTGCACCCGTTTTAAAAAAAATACTGTTGACTGTGCAGTAAGGACTGGATCGTAAAAATTAGAGAGGAACAGTTTGATGCACCGCTACCTTCAAACTCTCTGTTGACTGTTGACTGTGCAGTACGGCGTGTCTTCTTTTACCTAGTCACACGAGCAGACACCTCGGCTGTGTTTCTTCTCTGTTGGTCTGGTCTGGGGATCAAGCGGTCAGCTTGGGTTAGCCGTCTCTAAATTCCTCTCTTTTTAGTTCGAATTCCTTCCAGCATTACCACATAACACTAGTCAGCATTGACGTGCCATCGGAGATGTTCTGGAAAAAACAAAACAAAATTTAAAATGGATCAGATTGCATGACGATTAGCGAGTGACGCGTCACGAGAAACAAAATGTCCAGCTCTGCAGGATTTGCGTGATCATGAGGAAGAAGAGAACGGCGAGTAGTACAAGTGAAACGTGGATATGCACGGGCAGCTAGGCGGGCAGGTTCTTGTAGACGTATCCATCTCCAGCTAACCCAACAACCCTAGCCATTGCTTAAAGTTGATCTGTGGCTGATGGCAAACTCGATCTCGATCGGGCTAGGCGGCAACAACCCGCCCGCCGCCGATATGTGCACGTGGTCGACGCGTCTAGCTACGAGTAGATACCTAGCCTAGCGAACGTACTGTTTGTTTAGTGTTTAGGATCTGGGGCACGGATCTTTGCTGTAGGTGAAACTTGCAAGTAACATCAATGTTTGGTAACAAAGTTGTACAAAACATGGAATCAAAACATCGTTTCTAGTCTATCTCAACTTTCAGGGTAGTATGTTGCAGCTAGTCTAAAAAAAATTGGGTGTATCTTGAGCTCAGTCTATTGAGCATTAACTTATGGCTCAGTAGAATGATATCATCCCATCTCAGTTGCAACTTATGTTGCAGCTCACTATTAACACGTATCACGAAGCAATCTAACAATCCGGATATATGGTTCCTAGTTGCAACATCACTTGCAAATGAAAAAATCTCGGTTGCAACTTAATTGGCAACTCAGTTGCACGAATCATGATGCAAATCTAATGATCTAAAATTATACTTAGCCCTAAGCTATTTCTCGGTGAGAATTAGCAAAATCAAAATAAATTAGAGTACACGTTTTAGGGCCCTTAACAGCTGACATGTGGGACCACAACTTCTGTACGATATATCACAAGTATACGCCATTACAATGGTTTACCATTACACAGTATTTTTTTTACAAAAATAGTTAATTAACTAAATAAATCAGAGCGCTCCCTCCAACATAGCTTAGGTCATAATAAGCGTCGCTAGTTTAGTACATATTTATACTAAATTTACTAAATTAATGACACGAACATACCTTTTCAACAACAAAAAAGAAACAAGGCTAGAGTGGGAATGACCCCTCCACATTTTTTTAAAGAAGGTGCCAGAAACTCAATTTAAATATTTGCGCCCATGGAAATCAATGTGATACAATGAAAAACAAAGTATATACCTAGGCAAAAAATATTGTTTGTTCAATAGCTAGCCATATGTTGACTTCAACAGACTACCATTACATCTTATAGTTATGTAGTCTCCGACTTCCGTTGCGTTCACTAATAACGCACTACGGCACTACTAGTAGACTTTGACATAAAAACTAGTGTTTCATAATTTAAGTCCGATCATACTGAAAGAGGTAGTACTATTGCTGGTGGCATGTTGCCACCATTAATCATACGAACACAGCCATGCTGTCTCATCTATAATGATGATTAGCTAGGCTTTTAGGATTTTCTTTATTGATTGTAGCTAGGACAACCCTATATAGAAGGATCTATTCGTTGTTGCTCCCCTAGATGAAGCACCTAGGCAGTACCTTTGTAATACTAGAACTATACTTACTCCCTCCGTCCCAGTTTTAAGGGCATAATTTGCAAATCTCTTGGCCTTAGATGATCTATGATTGGTGGTGAGATTTGGCTATTTGTCCTCATTTAAAGACCCAATAATTAATATAAAAAAAGTGCATGCATTGGTTATTTGGTCTTGGAAATGCAAAGAATGCCCATACAAAACGGCTAATTAAACACCTTAAATATTAATATGCCTAAGAGGTGGGGGTATTTTGGGATTGCATGGTATGCGAATTATGCCCTTAAAACCGAGATGAAGGGAGTAGATAACTTTTGAGTGTATGGAGTCAGATATAATTAACATCTCCTACAAAAACTCATATTTCCTTTTTCAAACTAGTTAGCTGTGCATTCATCTTTGGTTTGACATCAAGTAAACTTCGTGCCACCGTAAGTACGATATAATTACAAAAATTACTAATTGTATCAACCTGCAAGTAGGTCTGCAAACTAGGTGTGGCATCATTAAAGCTAGCATCACACTGCTAGTCTGTCCGAGTTTGCCGGTAATGCATCCGACTCAAGTCCATGGTCCCTGAAAAAGACGGGAAATGACTGTCTACTAGCTCTGCTGATTATTGAGTACGTTCATCCTGTTACTCGAGCATGACAATAGAACTAATTAAATAATACTAAGCTTTCTGGATAACCTAATATTCTTGTTCGATTGTGGCATCAATTGCTATATGGTGTCTATCCTCTCCGAACCTTATGTATTCGTGTCGGCTTTTACACCCTGAGTGCTGGCAATACTTATTAGTAATGAATTTGCTGCATTGGTGACATCTATATGCGTCATGGTGGAATTATCGTCAGTTGCTAATAGTAGTACTGCTGATCGACAGTCGCACAGAGAAAAATTTCTCCGTGCCGCTCTTCTGTCCTTTTTGCAACACTGCCCCCCACTGAATTTGGAAATCTGGGGATTACTTGAGACGTTAATTCCGAATGAACCACGCATAGAAAATGACGTTGAGTTGGACTCCACCTGATAACGCTCTGTCGGATCGAGAACGATGGCCCAAAAAACGACAGAACTAACATATCGACAAGAAGCTCGATCAACAGAAAATGGGGGATCAGTGCAATCGGCGATGTTTTTTAGCTAGTGTGCAACAGTGCAAGACAGCCATGGTCGTGAATTTTGTGTCTCATGCATGTGCAGTTTGTAGCTGGCAGCTTGGCATTGTTTACCGCACAGAGCAATATACTAGCATAGTAAGCCACTGCCCTGACGGCCGCTAACATCAGACTTAGCTGTTGGAATAACTTAACCTGAAAAGTTGTAAGATTCAAATGTGACATTCGTAGAAGGATCCCTGTATTCCATAGGCCATACTGCCACTGGAGTCATGTGACTAGCTTTTCTTTTCTTCTGGGGCAAACAATCACTAGTGGAAAACGGGACTTTGGTCAGGCACATTTAGTCCCGGCCGTAATCTGGGTCGGGACTAAAGGCCTGGCCACGTCGTCCCAAATTCGCCCACCCGACCGAGAGCCTATAGTCCCGATCCGTTACAAGCCTTTAGTCCCGGTTTGAGACACAAACCGGGACTAAAGGGGTCTGCCTGTATATATGGCCGCAGCACCTCTCCCCTCTTCCTTGTTTTTTTCTTGGATGGAGGAGTGTGGGTTTGTGCTAGTTCTCTATTTCATTCCTATGCACTAGAGGTGTTTGTTGAAATGTGTGTTAGAGCGATGCCACTTAAGTGCACCGAACACAACTACGATATTAGGTGCCCGAGCCACGCTTAAGCCTCTTCCTCTTTATTTCCACTTGTTCTAAAAGGTTAGCAACTATATTTCCTCGTTTAGACCGTGCGGTACTAATTTTAGGATCGTGATTGTGTTTGATATACTGTTGTATGACGCAGATGAGCCATCCATAGATGTACGGTGATCGACGCATAACCGCTTACAGAGAAGGCGTGCATTCTTTTCAAGATGCGGCCGAGGCGAACAAGCATGGTGGTGGCTTTATGTTTTGTCCATGTGTTGAATGTCGGAATGAGAAGGATCATACTTGCTCAAGAGTCATTCAGAGCCACCTGCTTTGGTCCGGTTTATGTCTGGCTATAATGTTTGGACCAAGCACGGAGAAAGAGGGGTTATGATGGAAGACGATGATGAAGAAGAGAACGCTGATGACAACTACCGATCTATGTTCCCTGAGTATGCTGATACCGCAATGGAAGATAATGAAGAAGAAGATCAGGGTGAAGAACGGGAACCAGATGAGCCCGCTGATGATCTTGGCCGGGTCATTTCTGATGCACAGTGAGGTTGCAACACAGAAAAGGAGAGGTTGCAGTTTGAGCAGATGTTACAGGACCACAACAAATTGTTGTACCCAACTTGTGAAGATAGCCAGAAGAAGCTGGGTAGCACACTGGAATTGCTGAAGTGGAAGGCAGAGACTGGTGTGACTGACTCGTCATTTGAAAAGTTGCTGGTACTGATGAAGAAGATGCTTCCAAGAAAGAACGAATTGCCCACCAGCATGTACGAAGCAAAGAAGCTTGTCTGCCATCTAGGATTAGACGTGCAGAAGATACATGCATGCCCTAATGACTACATCCTCTACCGCGGTGAGAAGTACGAGAATATGGATAAATGCCCGGTATGCATTGCATTGCGGTATAAGATCAGAAAAGATGACCCTGGTGATATTGAGGGCGAGCCACCCGGGAAGAGGGTTCCTACCAAGGTGATGTGGTATGCTCCTATAATACCACGGTTGAAACGTGTCTTCAGAAATAAAGATCATGCGAAGTTGTTGCGATGGCACATGGAAAATCGTATGAAAGACGACAAGTTGAGGCACCCCGCTTATGGTCGGCAGTGGAGAAAAATCGAGAGAGAGTTCCCGAGATTTGCAGGTGATGCAAGGAACTTATGGTTTGGTCTAAGTACAGATGGCATGAATCCTTTTGGGGAGCAGAGTTGCAGTCACAGCACCTGGCCCATTACTCTATGTATCTACAACCTTCCTCCTTGGTTGTGCATGAAGCGGAAGTTCATTATGATGCCAGTGCTTATCCAAGGTCCAAAGCAACCCGGCAACGACATTGATGTGTACCTAAGGCCATTAGTTGATGAACTTTTACAGCTGTGGGCCAAACCAGGTGTACATGTGTGGGACGAGCACAAACAAGAGGAATTTGACCTTCGAGCGTTGCTTTTCGTAACCATTAATAATTGGCCTGCTCTTAGTAACATTTGAGGATAGTCAAACAAGGGATACAATGCATGCACGCACTGTTTGGATCAGACAGAAAGTATATATCTGGACAAATGTAGGAAGAATGTGTACCCGTACAATCGCCGTTTTCTTCCGCCCAAGCATCCCTTAAAAAAAAGGCAAGCATTTCAATGGCAAGGCAGAACCCCGGGGGAAGCCTGTCACCCGTACTGGTGCTGAAGTATTTGATATGGTCAAAGATTTAAAAGTAATCTTTAGAAAGGGTCCTGGCAGCCAACCTGTTCCTAACGGCCCTCATAAGCACGCACCCATGTGGAAGAAGAAATCTATATTTTGGGAGCTACTCTATTGGGAAGTCCATGAGGTCCGCTCCGCAATTGACGTGATGCACCTGACGAAGAATCTCTGCGTGAATATTCTAGGCTTCATGGGCTTGTATGGGAAGTCAAAAGATACACCGGAAGCACGGGAGGACCAGGAACGTCATAAAGGACGAGATGGCATGCATCCAGGGCAGTTTCCTGGGCGTGCCAGCTACTCTAAAAAAGCCAAGAAATAGTAATAATATTGTATCCCTAGAGGCAATAATAATATTGTTATTATCATATTTCTTGTTCATGATAATGTTTATATTCCATGCTAGAATTGTATTAAACGGAAACTTTAATACTTGTGTGGTTTATGAACAACACCGTGTCCCTAGTACGCCTCTATGGACTAGCTCATTGATTAATGATGGTTAAGGTTTCCTAACCATAGATATGAGTTGTCAATTAATAATGAGGTCATATCATTAGGAGAATGATATGATGGACAGACCCAAATAAAGCACAGCAATTAGATCGTGTCATTGTGTTCATCTTTGCGAAGCTTTTCCTATGTCAAGTATTGTATTCCTTAGACCATGAGATAATACAACTCCCTGGTATCGGAAGAAAGCTTTGAGATCATCAAACGTCATCCTATGATAGGGTGATCATAAAGGTGTCTCTCAGGTGATCGGAAAGTACTTGTTGGGTTGTATGTATCGAGATGGAATTTGTCCCCTCCCAAGTCGGAGAGATATACTTCGAGCCCACTCGGTAATCGATATCAACATCGCTTGCAAGCACATGGTTAAGGAGTTAATCACAAAGTGATATCGGATTACGGAACGAGTAAAGTACTTGCTGTGAACGAGATTGAACTAGGTATGCCGATACCGACGATCGAATCTCGGGCGAGTAAAATATCGTGTGACGAAGGGAATACATATATGGGATTAATTGAATCCTGACATCGTGGTTCATCCGATATGATCATCGATGAATATGTGGGAGTCAATATGGGTTTCCAGATCCCGCTGTTGATTATTGATAGAAGATCATGTCTGCATATTCTCGAACCCGTAGGGTCACACACTTAACGTGCATCGACGCTAGGATAGAATGGATAATTGGTTTATGAGTTTTAGTTCGGAGTCTCGGATGAGATCCAGGACATCACGAGAGGTTCCGGAATGGTCCGGAGAATAAGATTCATATAAAGGAAAGCAGTTTTTGGATTCCGGAATCGTTTCAGAGTTTATCGGTATTGTACCGGAAGGTTCTAGAAGGTTCCGGAGTGGGACCAACGTGGGCCCACTTGTCGGAGGCCTGCGTGGGCCTAAGGGGAAGTGCCCTGACCACTTTGGGCCAGGCGCACAAGGCCCTAAAGGCCCAGCTGGCCAGCCCTAGGGGAAACCCTAGGGGAACCTTCCATAAGAGGGGGGGGAGACTTGCCCCCTACTCTTCCCCCCTAGCCGCCGCCCTAGGGCTTGGAGGAGGGGCCAAGGCAGCCGGCCTGCCCCCCATATAAGGGGGGGCAGGGGCGCAGCCCCCTCTGACTCCAACCCTAGCCACCGGCCAACTGCTGCCCCTCCACCTCTCTCTCTCGCGACTGCGCGTAGGCGAAGCCCTGCCGCAGAAACTCTCCACCATAAGCACCACGCCGTCGTGCTGCAGATCCAATCTATCTCTCCACCATACTTGCTGGACCAAGGAAGGAGGAGACGTCGCTGCACCGTACGTGTGCATCCCTCGGAGGCGCCACCAATTGCGGCGTAGGATCGGATCGGATCGCGGGGAGGAGACGGCTAGTACGACTACATCATCCACGTTCCATTGAACGTTTCCGCTGTGCGATATCTTCAAGGGTATGAAGATCTCATCTACCTCTCTCGTTGATTACATCTCCTAGATTAGATCTTGGCTTTCTTGTTCGCTCCGTAGGAATTTTTTTGTTTTACTATGCTGCGAAACCCTTCAGTGGTATCAGAGCTAGATCTATGCGTAGATGTGTTTCACGAGTAGAACGCAACATGCTTGTTGCGGGCGTTGATGTTTTCTGTTGCAAACCTCTTTGTTTTGTACTTCTTATGGCGCGGCATAGTGACATCGAAGCGGTCCAGGCCAACTTTACGCGACCTCGTTCGCGAGACCGGCTCCGCACTTGACGTGTGGCTTGTTCCACACATGCGGCTGGTGGATGCCAGTTTCTCTCACTATAGTAGTCATGAGATTTACAACGGATGTTAGCAACCATAATATCACCATTGTGGCTTTTCGTAGGTAAGAATCGTTCTTAGCTTGTTGCTCCCATAAGCCACGTAAAACATGCAACAACAAAGTAGAGGCGTCTAACTTGTTTTTGCAGGGAGTGTTTTGTGATATGGTATGGCCCAAGACATGATGTGTATGAATTGAGATGTATGCGATGATCATGTTTTGTAATCTTTCACGACTTGCATGTCGATGAGTTCACAACCGGCAGGAGCCATATGGTTGTCTTTATAATTGTGTATGACCTGCGTGTCAACTTCTTATACGCCATGTAATAGCTTTACTTTATCGCTAAGTAGTTAGCAATAGTTGTAGTTGCTATTCGTGGTGGAGGCAATCATGGTGGAGTGATGGAGATCATGCCGGCGCGCACAAGATGGAGATCATTGCGCGGAGATTGGCTATACCATGTCACATAAAATTATATGCATGTGATGTTTATCCTTTTATGTATCTTATTTTGCATAGATCGCGACGGTAGCATTTTAAGATGATTCCTCACTTAAAGATCAAGATAACATTGTGTTCTCCCCATGTATGCACCGTTGCGAAAGTTCGTCGTTTTGAAGCATCTCGTGATGATCGGGTGCTATAAACTCTACGTTCACATACAACGGGTGCAAGCCAGTTTTGCAAACGCGGAAATACTTGGGTTTGACTTGACGAGCCTAGCATGTACAGACATGGCCTCGGAACACACGGACTGAAAGGTCAAGCATGAGTCATATGGATGATATGATCAACATGTTGATGTTCACCATTAAAGCTACATCATTCACGTGATGATCGGTCTCGGTGTAGTGAATTTGGATCATGCTTCACTAAACAACTTTGAGGGATGTTGAATTTAGTGGGAGTTCATTAGTAATTTGATTAACTTGAACTAATTATCTTGGACTAAATCTTGATGTATTTGCATAAGTCGTTGTAGTCTTTGGCACCGTTTCCCACCGACACTTAGCTTAATTGAGTTAAAAGAACTATAGAATTCTGGATAATCACTTTTCGGTCAAGTGCCGTTTAGTTCCTACGGATGCGAACAAGAAAGCCAAGATCTAATCTAGGAGATGTAATCAATGAGAGAGGTAGATGAGATCTTCATACCCTTGAAGAAATCGCACAGCGGAAACGTTCAACAGAACGTGGATGATGTAGTCGTACTAGCCGTCTCCTCCCCGCGATCCGATCCGATCCAACGCCGCAAGTGGCGGCGCCTCCGAGAGATGCACACGTACGGTGCAGCGACGTCTCCTCCTTCCTTGGTCCAGCAAGTATGGTGGAGAGATAGATTAGATCTGCAGCACGACGGCGTGGTGCTTATGGTGGAGAGTTTCTGCAGCAGGGCTTCGCCTACGTGCAGTCGCGAGAGAGAGAGATTGGAGGGCAGTAGTTGGGCCGGCGGCTAGGGTTTGAGGTGGGAGGTGGCTGCGCCCCTGCCCCCCCTTATATGGGGGCAGGCCGGCTGCCTTGGCCCCTCCTCCAAGCCCTAGGGCGGCGGCCCAAGGGGGAAGAGTGGGGGGCAAGTTTCCCCCCCTCCTTCTGGAAGGTTCCCTTAGGGTTTCCCCTAAGGGCTGGCTGGCTGGGCCTTAGGGGCCTTGTGCGCCTGGCCCAAAGTGGCCAGGACACTTCCCCTTAGGCCCACATAGGCCTCCGACAAGTGGGCCCACGTTGGTCCCACTCCGGAACCTTCTAGAACCTTCCGGTACAATACCGATAAACTCTGAAACGATTCCGGAATCCAAAAACTGCTTTCCTTTATATGAATCTTATTCTCCGGACCATTCCGGAACCTCTTGTGATGTCCTGGATCTCATCCGAGACTCCGACAAAAAACTCATAAACCAATTATCCATTCTATCCTAGCGTCGATGCACGTTAAGTGTGTGACCCTACGGGTTCGAGAATATGCAGACATGATCTTCTATCAATAATCAACAGCGGGATCTGGAAACCCATATTGACTCCCACATATTCATCGATGATCATATCGGATGAACCACGATGTCAGGATTCAATTAATCCCGTATATGTATCCCCTTCGTCACACGATATATTACTCGCCCGAGATTTGATCGTCGGTATCGCCATACCTAGTTCAATCTCGTTCACAGCAAGTACTTTACTCGTTCCGTAATCTGATATCACTTCGTGATTAACTCCTTAACCACATGCTTGCAAGCGGTGTTGATATTGATTACCGAGTGGGCCCGAAGTATATCTCTCCGACTTGGGAGGGACAAATTCCATCTCGATACATACAAACCAACAAGTACTTTCCGATCACCTGAGAGACACCTTTATTATCACCCTCACATAGGATGACGTTTGATGACCTCAAAGCTTTCTTCCGATACTAGGGAGTTGCATTATCTCATGGTCTAAGGAATACAATACTTGACATAGGAAAAAGCTTCGCAAAGATGAACACGATGACACGATCTAATTGCTGTGCTTTATTTGGGTCTGTCCATCACATCATTCTCCTAATGATATGATCTCATTATTAATTGACAACTCATGTCTATGGTTAGGAAACCTTAACCATCATTAATCAATGAGCTAGTCTAGTAGAGGCATACTAGGGACACGGTGTTGTTCATAAACCACACAAGTATTAATGTTTCCGCTTAATACAATTATAGCATGGAGTATAAACATTATCATGAACAAGAAATATGATAATAACAATATTATTATTGCCTCTAGGGCACATTTCCTTCAGCTCTTACCAAGGAAGAGAAGGAAATCTTCTTTGAAGTCCTTTTCAGTATCAAGGTCCCGACTGGCTTCTCGTCGAATATAAAGGGAATCATAAATATGAAAGACAAAAAATTCCAAAACCTAAAGTCTCATGACTGCCACGTTCTTATGACGCAATTGCTTCCGGTTGCATTGAGGGGAATTCTACCAGAAAATGTTTGCCTGGCAATTGTGAAGGTATGTGCATTCCTCAATGCAATTTCTCAGAAGGTAATCGATCGAGAAAGTCTATCAGGGTTACAGATTGATGTGGTCCAATGTCTGGTCAGCTTCGAGTTGTTGTTCCCGACATCCTTCTTCAATATAATGACACACCTCCTAGTTCACCTAGTCGAAGAGATTAGAATTCTCGGTCCTGTGTTTCTACACAATATGTTCCCCTTCGAGAGGTTCATGGGAGTCTTAAAGAAATATGTTCGTAACCGTGCTAGGCCAGAAGGAAGCATCTCCAAGGGCTATGGAACAAAGGAGGTCATTGAGTTTTGTGTGGACTTTCTTCCTGACTTTAAGCCGATTGGTGTTCTAGAATCTCGGTATGAGGGTAGGCTGACAGGAAAAGGCAAACTAGGAAGGAAAGCAAAAGTATGTATGGACGGGCATTCATTCTCTCAAGCACACTACACAATTCTACACAATTCCACCGTGGTGGCTCCGTATATCGTGAGACACAAGAATATTCTACACTCCGAAAACCCGGAGAAGGCTGACTCTTGGATTAAAGGGGAATACGAGAAGACTTTCGGCAGTTGGTTGCAGACACATCTCATGAATGACAACACCGTTGGAGATCAGCTGTACTGTTTGGCCAGGCCACCATCTTTGCCTATATGTACTTTCCAAGGGTACGAGATAAATGGGAATATATTTTACACGGTTGCCCAAGATAAAAAGAGCACCAACCAAAACAGTGGTGTGCGCTTTGATGCAACAGACGATAATGACCAGAAGGAAACATATTACGGGTATATAGAGGAGATATGGGAACTTGACTATGGACCTACTTTTAAGATCCCTTTGTGTTCGGTGCAAATGGGTGAAGCTGACAGGAGGCGGGGTAGTTGTAGACCAAAAGTACGGCATGACAACAGTGGATCTCAATAATCTTGCGTACATGGACGAACCATTCGTCCTAGCCAACGATGTCACTCAGGTTTTCTATGTGAAGGACATGTCTACAAAAAGGAGAAAAATAAATCAGCAAAAGAAGACATCGTCCGATGAGCCAAAGCGCCACATAGTTCTTTCAGGGAAAAGAAACATCGTGGGAGTAGATGACAAGACAGACATGTCAGTATATTATAATAAGTTTCATGAAATTCTGCCCTTCAAAGTGAAAACTGACCCAAGCATCCTACTGAATGATGAAGATTCTCCATGGCTACGACCCAGAATAAATCAAAAATAATAGATAGAAATGTTGGTGCAATAATGTAATAATGTATTAAACCTTTTATGTAATGCATGTATGGAATGTTCTAAACTTTTATTTAAGGAGCATGTGTGTTAATAATGAACTAATATTAGTTAATCTATTATTTAATTGAAAATGGCAATTTTGTTAATAGTTTGATAAGTTAGAATAAGTTAACAAAATTGTCGGTGGGATAAGGACGTGTGGGTAACCTTTAGTCCCGGCTGGTGGGTGCAACCGAGACTAAAGCTGTCGGTAGGATAAGGACGCATGGGTGGATGCACTGCTCGATGAGATAAAGCATGTAGCGCACGACGCCCCTGTCGGAGAAACAAGACAAAGTAGAAGCGGCGCCGTGCCTATAAAAGGAGCATCGATACGCCATGGCAAGCAGCTCAACAAGCCAACCTAGAAGGTAGGGAGAGTTTCATCCCCATGGATGGAGGAAAGGGTTGGGAAATCTCCCGTGGTGGAGCTTCTCGAAGATGTCGTTGGTGCTCACGCCCTACGGCATCTTCGGAAGATCCGCCTCGGAAAAATTTCTCTGCAAGCCCGTGAAAGACTCCATCTCCTCTAACTGTTTTGGGGAAAGGGTTGGGAAATCTCCCGTGGCAGAGCCTCTCAAAGATGTCGTTGGTGCTCACGCCCTACGGCATCTTCGAAAGCTCCGCCTCGAAAAAATTTCCCTGCAAGCCCGTGAAAGACTCCATCTTCTCTAACTGTGTCGGGGAAAGGGTTGGGAAATCTCCCATGGCGGAGCTTCTCGAAGATGTCGTTGGTGCTTACGCCCTACGGCATCTTCGGAAGCTCTGCCTCAGAATTTTTTTCCTGCAAGCCCGTGAAAAACTCCATCTCCTCTAACTGTGTTGGGGAAAGGGTTGGGAAATCTCCCGTGGCAGAGCTTCTCGAAGATGTCGTTGGTGCTCACGCCCTACGGCATCTTCGGAAGCTCCACCTCAGAAAAATTTCCCTGCAAGCCCGTGAAAGACTCCATCTCCTCTAACTGTGTTGGAGAAAGGGTTGGGAAATCTCCCGTGGCGGAGCTTCTCGAAGATGTCGTTGGTGCTCACGTCCTACGGCATCTTCGGAAGCTCCGCCTCGGAAAGAATATTAATCAATATAGTTTTAATTGAAAATGGCAAAATAGTTAATAGTTTGAATAGTTAAAATAATTGATTTTGAAAATAGAAAATGGTTTTGAATTAGTTAATCAATTTCAAACACTTTTCATATTCAAAGTTTTATCAGATTCTAAAATATGCAAAAAGAATATTAATCAATATAGTTTTAATTGAAAAAGGCAAAATAGTTAATAGTTTGAATAGTTAAAATAATTGATTTTGAAAATAGAAAATGGTTTTGAATTAGTTAATCAATTTCAAACACTTTTCAGATTCAAAGTTTTATCAGATTCTAAAATATGCAAAAAGAATATTAATCAATATAGTTTTAATTGAAAATGGCAAAATAGTTAATAATTTGAATAGTTAAAATAATTGATTTTGAAAATAAAAAATGGTTTTGAATTAGTTAATCAATTTCAAACACTTTTCATATTCAAAGTTTTATCAGATTCTAAAATATGCAAAAAGAATATTAATCAATATAGTTTTAATTGAAAATGGCAAAATAGTTAATAGTTTGAATAGTTAAAATAATTGATTTTGAAAATAGAAAATGATTTTGAATTAGTTAATCAATTTCAAACACTTTTCATATTCAATGTTTTGTCAGATTCTAAAATATGCAAAAAGAATATTAATCAATATAGTTTTAATTGAAAATGGCAAAATAGTTAATAGTTTGAATAGTTAAAATAATTGATTTTGAAAATAGAAAATGGTTTTGAATTAGTTAATCAATTTCAAACACTTTTCATATTCAAAGTTTTGTCAGATTCTAAAATATACAGAAGTTATTCAATTTAAAATTCAAAATTCATATTTCAAATGAAATTAGAAAAAAATTGAGCCTTGGCGCGCATTTATTGCCCCTTTAGTCCCGGTTGAAGCCACCAACCGGGACTAAAGGGGGGGGGGCTCGGGCGCGAACCGCCGATCCCCCTTTAGTCCCGGTTGGTGGCTTCAACCGGGACTAAAGACCCCCCTTTAGTCCCGGTTGAAGCCACCAGCCGGGACTAAAGGGGAGGGGGTATAAAAGCCCGCGCCCCCTTCCTCTTCTTCCCCACTGCACACTTAGCGAAAAACCGATGACGACGGACGCGCGCGAGGAGCTTCCCGCTCGCAACGTTGCGGTCGCCCGGCCATTTGACGGTGGCGCCGCCACCGCACCGCTCCGCCCCGGCCACCGCCCGCTCCGCCACCGCACCGCGCGCTAGCTCCCGCCCCGGCCTCCGCGCCCTCCGCCCCTGCCACCGCACGCTCCGCCCCGGCCACCGCCCGCTCTGCCCCGACCTTCCCTGCTGGTGCCAAGTTGACGCGTAGCAGACGGTCCTTGTGCGTGGTGAATAACCAGCCCGTTGGGAACCCCAAGAGGAAGGTATGATGAGTATAGCAGCTAGTTTTCCCTCAGTTAAGAAACCAAGGTTTCATCATTCTTGGAGACGAGAGCCAAACAACTGAAGGTGATGCTTGCTAGTTTGCGACAGCTTCGGACAATTTATATATGGCGCCTCCTCCAAGCTTTGCTTGCTAGCTGCAACGCGGAACCTGCACACAACACAACCAAGTACTTCGTTCCCAACTTGCGATGAGGTTGTCAATCTCACCGGTTTGCTTGAAACAAAGGTTATGAGCGTATCGAGTGGAAAACAATAGAGTATGCGAGTAAAGTAAACAGTACGAGTAAAGTAAACAGGTGATAGCAATATGATGGAAATAGGACCGGGGTCCACAGTTCACTACTGGTGTCTCTCCAAAAGATAAATAACACATGCTGGGTAAACAAATTACAGTTGGGCAATTGATAGAATAAAGATAAACGTGATATGTCAAGAAGATCACTATGAGATTTACTCTGGGCATTACAACAAAATACATAGACTGCCATCCAACTGCATCTATGACTAATAATCCACTTGTGGCGAATCAATCCGAGAACTCCACAAGTATTAAGTTGCGAACAACAGATAATTGCATTAAGCAAAGTGTGTAATGTAAACAAAGCATATGCCCTTGAGCATATGAATGTTGTTTTCTCCCTAGTAGAAACAGCACATCTACAACCTTAGAGGTTTCTGTCACTCCCCCAGGTTAAATAGAGGCATGAACCCACTATCGAGCATAAATACCCCCTCTTGGAGTCACTAGCAACTACTCGGCCAAGATAGCTACTAACAACGGAGAGCATGCAAGATCATAAACAACATAGAGATAACAAAAGATCACGATATCAACTCAAATAAGAAGTGCAATGTTGAAAGCTTGCCCATGACTGCATGGCTGGGCTAGTCTCCAACTTACAACTTGCAAGCATAACAACTCAACATAAGAGACCACAATATCAAATTTTAAGAACAGGAAAAAGTAAAGTGTGCCTTCCGGTTCGTGAGAGCTTTACTGACCGAATTTCGCATAACACTGGTAAGAGTTTAATTTGAAGAGAAAATAAAAGCAAGTCAAATTTACTTGGAATAGTAAATTGCTAGTAGGTATGTATGGTGGACACTTTGGAAAACTTTGGCTTTTAGGAGTTGGATGCACGAGTAGAGCTCATACTCAGTACAAGGCAAGGGCTAGCAAAAGACTGGGAGCGACCAACTAAGAGAGCAATAATGGCCATAATCATGCAAAGCGACAAAGCTGAAGGGAATATGCCCGAGAGGCAATAATAAAGTGGTTATTATCATATTCCATGTTTATGATAAATGTTTATTTCTCATGCTAGAATTGTATTAATCGGAAACATTAATACTTGTGTGATTAATAAACTATAAAAGGTTCCTAGTAAAGCTTCTCTTTTATACTAGCTCGTTGATTAACTGATGATCAAGGTTTCCTGATCATGAACATTGGATGTTGTTAATAACGGGGTCATATCATTAGAAGACTGATATGATGAACACTCACACCCATAGTATGAATAGTAAAACGATCAAGTCATCAAGTTCATTGCTATATCAAACTCATACGAAATAGTTCTAATCCTCAGACCATGAGATCATGTTAATCACTGATACCGGAAGAGTGCTTTGATGATATCAAACGTCACACCGTCATAGGGTGATTATAAAGGTTGATTTGGGTATTCTGAAAGTATTAGTTGAGGCTCATGGATCAAGAGTGGAATTTGTCCGACCCGATGACGGGAAGATATTCTCTGGGCCCTTCTCGGTGATATTGCATTGGAATCGCTTGCAAGCATGTGACTAGGTCACGGGAATGCATTATCACGGAACGAGTAAAGAGACTTGTCGGGAACGAGATCGAACTAGGTATGGTTGATACCAAATGATCGGATCTCGGACAAGTAATAATATCGCGAGACAAAAGGAATTAACTATGTTCATTAAAGGTTCACACGATCACTAGATTCATCGTTGAGTAAGTGGGAGTCATCATGGATTTCCAGATCCCGCTGTTGATTATTGATCAGAGAGGAGTCTCGATCATGTCCACTTTATTCACGAACCGTAGGGTGACACACTTAAGGTTCGCTGACGCGTTTTGAGTGGATTTGGAACTCTGGCTGAATTATTGGACAGCACAGGGGTTGTTTCAGAAAAGCACCGAAACTGTTTCGGTATATCGAAATGACTCAAGGGGGTAAATGTTAATGTTTGTTAATTGATTGAATTAACAAATATTAAAGAAATAAAAATGTTTTATTAATTCAATAAGTGTGGATTTTAATTAACATGAATGCCATGCAAAATTAAAATGGGGGTTACTCATTTGATGAGGGGTGTTACCTTTCCATGAAGGAGGGGGTTACCACCACCATGAAGAGGAGAAAAGGGGGAGGGGCTGGCCGCACCCCTCATGGGTGGCTGCTCCCTCTCTCCTATATATATGTTGGACATGCTCCTCTTCTCCCTACACTTAGTTGCTTCCATCCCCTACCTTGTTGCTCCACACCATGGTTGTTGCTTAAGCGAAGCGCTGCCGAAATTGTTAGCCACCAACACTTGGAGAAGTGGAGGAGGAGGAGTTTCGGCGGATCCCTACTTCCGCTGCCCCGCTGGACCGAGGGCATGGAGGTCGTCACCGAACCGTACGTGTATCCGAGCACGGGGGCGCTGCCACTTGTGGCGCCGTGTACACGATCTTGTATCGTCAAGTGAACCACTACGTCGACTACGTCAAGTGAACAACTACGTCGACTACGTGCGTCTTCATCGACTCTCCATCATCAACGTTTGTGCGGGAACGTAATCCCCGCTTACGGTCATCGAGGGTTAGTTAATCGTTGCTACCAACTCGTAGAGTATCTTGGCTAGTTTATGTGTTCTTGCGTAGGAAATTTTTTGTTTTCTATGCTACGAACCCATCAGTGGTATCAGAGCCATCTCTATGCGTAGTTGGTATGCACGGTTAGAACACATATGGATGTGGGCGTTGATGATCATGTTATTGCAATTTATTTTGTATTTTGGATCATAGTGGCATAGTGGGATTGAAGCTGCCCGAGACTAACCTTACGTGACCGCGTTCACGAGACTTGTCCCACACTTGACATGCTTCGGCATATGTGGCTTTGCGGGTGCACGTTTCTCCCACTATAGTTATGATCTATTTTACAAATAGTTGTTAATAATATTTTTATCACCGTTGTGGTTACATGTTCGCAGGTAAGAACGGTTCTTCCTAGAAAGCCCCAAACCACGTAAAATATGCAAGACAAATTAGAAGCGTCTAACTTGTTTTTGTAGGGCATGTGATGTGATATGGTTAAATTGTTTATGTTACAAATTGTATGCAATGATCCTTTTTGTAAGTTATAAACAACTGGCAGGAGCCATATGGTTGTCTTTACATTTAAATGGCCTGCGTGCCGAATATATATATCCAAGTGATATATTGTAATGGAGGAAGACAACCAAGGTGGCGCGCCATGGACCTTGGTGCTACGCCGGTGGAATGATGGAGATCATGCCATGACGCACAAGATGGAGATCGAATGCGTGAAGGACCATATCATATCACATTATATATGCATGTGATGTTTATCCTTTTATGCATCTTATTCTGCTTAGATTTGATCGCGCGGTAGCATTATAAGATGATCCCTCTCACATAAATATCAAGATAAAAATGTGTTCTTCCATAGCATGCACCGTCAAGAAAGTTCGTCGTTTCGAGACACCACGTGATGATCGGGTGTGACAGACTCTACGTTCACATACGATGGGTGTAAGACAGTTTTACACATGTGAGTGCTATGGTTATACTTGATGAGCCTAGCATGTACAGACATGGCCTCGGAACACGAACCGAAAGGTTAAGCATGAGTCATATGGTTGATATGATGAACATGGTGATGTTCGCCTTTGAAACTATGCCGTTGCACGTGATGATCGGTTGCGGTATAGTGAATTTGGTTCGTGTAATCACTTAAGAAAACTAAGAGGGATGTTGTTTTTAAGTGGGAGTTCACTTAGTAATTTTGAATTCTAGAACTCAATTTATCATGAACTAAATCAAAGTGAATTTGCATAGTTTGTTGTAGGCATTGGCATCCGTTTACTACCTTGCGTTTAGCTATAATTGAGATAATAGAACTATAGAATTCTGGATGTTAACTTTACGAACTGGTATCGTATTGTTTGAATGTCAATCTAAAGTTTAAAGTCCTATTGCGAACTTTTAGCAAACCTTGGTTACTCGATAAAATTTAATAAGTAGTATTAAATCAAGAGTAATAATTCCAGTGTTAGTATCTAAGTATCACATTTGCCTCCATGATCCTTGATATTCAAAAGTTGTTTTTAGTATCAAGGTTGTCTAGGAGTTGAAAGAATTGTTTCATGAACTATCATGTGTGGAAGATATTGTGATATCTGAAACAATGTTGGTTGCAATGTGATAGAGTATAATTTAGTAAGACTCATGTTCTCATATTGTATGAAAATTTGTGAAGATTGGAGACGCTAGGCGTCCAGATCTCCTAAAAAGGTTTTAGGAACTAACATTATACTCACAATTCATCCTCATGAGCTATAGTAGCTTGATCATGAAAGTTGTCATGATAGGACGAATGGAAGATGTAGGTAAAATGTTTACTACACTAAAAGATTACTAAAGAATGGAATTTGGAAGAACGCCAAATATTTGATAATGGTGATCTACTTCAAAGTGTGAGTCCAAGGGTATTAGTGTTTGACTAATCATGCCTTGAACTATGTGCCATGTGTATGGCGCCACTATTGATGTTGATAGATTCTTCTAGAAGGAAAAGAATTGCTGAAAGATAATCCGAAATTTATTCTGGCGGAAAAGAAAAGACTGGAAATGTCCAGCTCAGGTATATAGAAGATATACATGTTATGGGTGCATTCGTTGCTTGTTAAAACAATGTTGTTCTTGGGTATTTTATACTAAATTGGTTGGTATGAACTATCATGCAAACAACGCAATACAAGAACTACAATGGCCTAATTAACTAGCAAATGAATATGGGATGATTCTCATCGAAAACAAATAAAGTGTTATTGTGTTTCGTTGGAATTAAACCTAGCCTTCAAGATTTGTTTGAATAATTGTTATTTTGTTCTGGTATTATGAGAACAATGGTTGTTCAAATTATTACCGCATTCATAAAAGATGGACGAACGCTTATCTTGTTGGAGAAATCACATCCATAACACTGATGCTAAAAAAATGTCTCAAGACAAATGATTGGAAGATCACTTATGAGTGACACCACCATTTAAATCATATTGGAAAGTAAACATGAAGAAACTCCATGTTGATGGGATTTTGGAGTCTTTTGATTTTGAATCAATTGACGCTTGTGAAAATTTCCTAGAGATGATTAAAACTCCGTTTGTAGGCCAAAGAAGAACGGACGACTAACTTATTGGATATTGTACATGTTGATGTATATAGTCCATTATGTGTAGCCGTGTGTGGTGAATTCTTGAACTTCATTTACTTTAACCGATGATTTGAGTAGATATATGTGTATATTTACTTGATAAGGAAGAAGCATGAAATATTTGAAAAATGTTCAAAGAATTTCTAGATGAAGTGGAAAATCATTGTAACAAGAGAATAAAGAATTTATGATTTGATCATAAAGGAATATATTTGAGTTACAAGTTTAGCAAACACCTAAAAGTTGAGGAATCGTTCCATAGACTTGTATTTCTCGAAACACCATAGGAGTATGGAGTGTTCGAGAGATGAAATCAAACTTTGTTTGACATCGTTGGATCAAAGGTGTCATCTATAAAACTGCCATTATATTTTAAGGATAAAGCTTTAGAGACTACCGCTTTTACACTGAAAAGAGCGCCATCATGATCCGTTAAAATGACACCATATGAGATATGGCATGGGATAAAACCCAAGTTGTCTTTTCTAAAATTTTGGTATGCTAGGCATATGTAAAATGTTTACAACCAAAGTCGGATAAATGCGTCTTTGTAGGTTATCCCAAAGTAACTGTTGGGTATTCCTCCAGAACACTGAAGACAAAAGTGTTTGTCGCTGAAAAACGTCAAGTTTCTTGAGAAGGAATTTTTCGCAAAAGGTCAAGTGGGAGGACAATAGAACTTTGATTAGGTTGTTGAACCTAAGCTATATGTGCTGAGTAGCGCAGCGCCGGGAAGTGTCCCGGAGGCGGCCACAATGCGCATGGATACAGTACCTCAAAAGTTGTGGTCACAAATATCTAAGTTCCTATTGAACCGCGTGAGTCGGATAACAATCAAATAGTTAGATTTGAGGACAAATCATTATTGTTTGACAATGATGAACTGACTACATGCAAAGAAGCGATGATGGGCCCTGACTCCGTCAAATGGCTAGAAGCCATAAAATCCGTGATAGTTCCATACACAAGAAACCAAGTTTATGAACTTGGAAGACCCTCAAAAGGCATGAAGCCTAATGAACGTGTTAGGATCTATAAAGACAGACATGGATGTTTAACATCTATGAAATAGTCGACACATCGTTAAAAGAGTTTACGATTGTGTTCAAGGAGTTGACTGTGACAAGATTTGATCTTTCATAGTGATATTTTGTCTGGACGGATTACTGTAGCAACCACTACATATGCCAAGTTTGGTATATGTTAGTTGAACAAACAAGACAACATTCTTCTAATAGAATGGATACCTAGGACATGTACATGACATGGTCCAATGGGTTTTGTAAATTCAAAGGATGCTAAAAAGGCATGCAAACTTCAATGGTTGAAGTAAGCATCGCGGAGTTGGAATATTCACCGTGATGAAATAATTAAAAGGTTTACTTTCATCAGATACGATGAATATGCTTGCATTTGCAAGAAATTAAGTGGGAGCGCTGAGACATATTTCTAGTACATTATGTAGAAGACATATTGTTAATTGGAAATGATGTATCTTTTATTGACACTGGTTAAGATTTTCATTAAAATTAGATTTCAATGAAAGACTTAGGCAAAACCAAAATATTGGGTCTTGATGTCTATGTAGATAGATCGAGGGGCCAATATGGTTATGTCAACATACATAGATGAAATATTGAATGAAGTTCAATATGGAAATGACGAGAAAAGTTCTTGCCGCATGGAAGAGGTTGAAACAAGATTCAGGTGTTTTGACACTTGATGAGTGAAGCCACATGAATGATTTGATCGATCATGTATACCGTGATATGTACATATCCAGATATGTCCTATGCTCTAAATGTTATGAGCATATACCAGAGTGGTAAATGTCATAAGATGATCACTGGACAATAGTAAGGATATCCTTATGTGCTTTGGAAGGACTAAGGATATATATATTATGTATGACGAAGTGACACATAGTTCACTGTAAAGTGTTACATTGATACTAAGTTTGTCACAAGATACAAATTAAGTTTATCTCAATTTTAGCTATATGTTTAGGTGGCACAATGTAATGGAAGGAAGTTCCATGATGGATTTGGATGAGTTCCAAAGTTAAGACATTGTAATGGATTCTACAACAAAGGTTGAGTATATGGCTGCTTTAGAAGTAGCAAAAGAGGGCATTTGTGTCAAGAAGTTTGTTATCAAACTAGGTGTAGTTCCAAGCTGGCTATTACTGTGGAGAGCTATTGTGCGACAATAGTGACAACATGATTTTAGCTAAAGGAACTAAGGTCTCACCTAAGGACCAAATTTATACCCAACTATCTCATTTGAGAATGAGTGATGCGTAGAGACGCAAAGACATGCAAATACACACAGAACTGAAAGTGTCAGATCTGGAGATCAGATTAACCACTGCAACGCGTTCGGATAACACATGAAAGCCATAAGTGTTATATACGCAACTATCAACTAGATTATTGACTCTAGTGCAAGTGGGAGAGTGAAGGGAATATGCCCGAGAGGCAATAATAAAGTGGATATTATCATATTCCATGTTTATGATAAATGTTTATTTCTCATGCTAGAATTGTATTAATCGGAAACATTAATACTTGTGTGATTAATAAACTATAAAAGGTTCCTAGTAAAGCCTCTCTTTTATACTAGCTCATTGATTAACTGATGATCAAGGTTTCCTGATCATGAACATTGGATGTTGTTAATAACGGGGTCATATCATTAGAAGACTGATATGATGAACACTCACACCCATAGTATGAATAGCAAAACGATCAAGTCATCAAGTTCATTGCTATATCAAACTCATACGAAATAGTTCTAATCCTCAGACCATGAGATCATGTTAATCACTGATACCGGAAGAGTGCTTTGATGATATCAAACGTCACACCGTCATAGGGTCATTATAAAGGTTGATTTGGGTAATCTGAAAGTATTAGTTGAGGCTCATGGATCAAGAGTGGAATTTGTCCGACCCGATGACGGGAAGATATTCTCTGGGCCCTTCTCGGTGATATTGCATTGGAATCGCTTGCAAGCATGTGACTAGGTCACAGGAATGCATTATCACGGAACGAGTAAAGAGACTTGTCGGGAACGAGATCGAACTAGGTATGGTTGATACCAAATGATCGGATCTCGGACAAGTAATAATATCGCGAGACAAAAGGAATTAACTATGTTCGTTAAAGGTTCACACGATCACTAGATTCATCGTTGAGTAAGTGGGAGTCATCATGGATTTCCAGATCCCGCTGTTGATTATTGATCAGAGAGGAGTCTCGATCATGTCCACTTTATTCACGAACCGTAGGGTGACACACTTAAGGTTCGCTGACGCGTTTTGAGTGGATTTGGAACTCTGGCTGAATTATTAGACAGCACAGGGGTTGTTTCAGAAAAGCACCGAAACTGTTTCGGTATATCGAAATGACTCAAGGGGGTAAATGTTAATGTTTGTTAATTGATTGAATTAACAAATATTAAAGAAATAAAAATGTTTTATTAATTCAATAAGTGTGGATTTTAATTAACATGAATGTCATGCAAAATTAAAATGGGGGTTACTCATTTGATGAGGGGGGTTACCTTTCCATGAAGGAGGGGGTTACCACCACCATGAAGAGGAGAAAAGGGGGAGGGGCTGGCCGCACCCCTCATGGGTGGCTGCTCCCTCTCTCCTATATATATGTTGCACATGCTCCTCTTCTCCCTACACTTAGTTGCTTCCATCCCCTACCTTGTTGCTCCACACCATGGTTGTTGCTTAAGCGAAGCGCTGCCGAAATTGTTAGCCACCAACACTTGGAGAAGTGGAGGAGGAGGAGTTCCGGCGGATCCCTACTTCCGCTGCCCCGCTGGACCGAGGGCATGGAGGTCGTCACCGAACCGTACGTGTATCCGAGCACGGGGGCGCTGCCACTTGTGGCGCCGTGTACACGATCTTGTATCGTCAAGTGAACCACTACGTCGACTACGTCAAGTGAACAACTACGTCGACTACGTGCGTCTTCATCGACTCTCCATCATCAACGTTTGTGCGGGAACGTAATCCCCGCTTACGGTCATCGAGGGTTAGTTAATCGTTGCTACCAACTCGTAGAGTATCTTGGCTAGTTTATGTGTTCTTGCGTAGGAAAATTTTTGTTTTCTATGCTACGAACCCATCAAAAGCGACATTAAAAGAAGCATAAGATGGCATCAAAAGTCAAAAACTAAATGATCATAGAGGCTATTGGCGACTTTGTAAGAGTCTAACATGTGTGAGCATGCGCCAAGTCAACCCAAATAAAGCATCAAGGAGAAAACCAAAATAATGCTTTCATACAATTAAAAACAATGCATGATTTTTTCAAAGGCTCGTTAAGCAATCTCAGTTATTTGAGACAAGTCATGCTACAGCAAAACCACTAAGCATACTATCAAAAAGACATCAAGCATGACATGAAAAAGCCTAAGCCGCAGTCTACACAAGCTCCTTCTTGTACCACTATTTTGAACAAAGCTTTTTCTCTTTTCCAACACCATTTGAAATTTTTATAAACACCTCTTTTGATGAAAACAAATAAAGATCAGAGGCAAAAATACACCTTGATGAAAAGATATGACAAGGTCTGAACGCAAATCAAGGCGAAAACGAAAACCAAAAGCAGTAGCAGAAAAAGAAGAACACTCGGTGAAATTGTAAGAATGAAAAACGGAGTGTTCTTTGTAAATGAAAACGAGTACATCTCCTCCAAAAGAAATTTGTTGGGGTCCAACCATTTATTGCAGCAAACAAAACTAAACCAACTAAGAAAACTAAAACAACTGACGCTCCAAGAAAAACACATAGTGCATGAAGTAATAAAAATATAGTGTTTTGAAAGGTGACCTGAATTTTACCGATGAAGAATGGGTGCCTCGGGGGCATCCCCAAGCTTTGACGCTTGTACTTCTTGGATATTTCTTGGGGTGATGCATGGGCATCCCCAAGCTTGAGCTTTTGTCCATTCTTCAACTTATCTCATCATTCTCCAATCCCTACACTTGAAAACTTCCTTCATACAAAACTAAACACAAATCTATTAGCAACATTAGTGTAAGCATAACATATAATCAACCTCTTTTTGCTTTAGGTTTCAAATCAAAACCACCACATATATAGCAAATACTACTGTAGCAACTTCCCCAAAAGTTCTGTGATCAAAAGAACTCAAAAGAAAGCGATAAAGTGGCAAACACAAATATTGGCAGAAATCTGTCAAAACTGAACAGCTGACAAAGATCGAATTTTTGAGGGGTTTTATGTTTATCAAATCAAAAAGTGTTCAACTAACGAAAGTTTGGATATAACCTGGGGCATATGCGCAAGAAATCGCAGGGCCAAAAGATATACAGAGAATTTATACGAATTTTTACGGTGCAGCACCGAAAACAGTTTCAGGACAGCAACATCCCCAAATCTTTACCTCACTCGAATTAGAGGCTTCTCTTGGCACAAAAACGAAATAAACAAGATAAGGAGTGGTCATTACAGTAGTAATGACTTCCAAGACTCAAATAAAAGAAAAAGTACTGAAAATAAAACATTGGGTTATCTCCCAAGAGTACTTTTCTTTAACGCCTTTGAGCTAGGCGTAGAAAATTGCGAATCAAGTAATATCAATAGATGAAGCATCAAGATCATAATTTGCTCTAAGAATAGAGTCAAAAAGTAATTTCTTTCTTTTCCTAGGGAAGTGTTCCATACCTTTCTTTAGTGGGAATTGATATTTGATAGTGTCTTCCCTCATATCAAGGATAGCACCTACAGTTCGAAGAAAGGGTCTTCCCAAAATAATAGGACATGAAGCATGGCATTCAACATCCATAACAAGAAAATTAACGAGAACAAGGTTATTGTTAACCACAATAAGAACATCATTAATCCTTCCCAAAGGTTTCTTCTTAGCAACATCAGCAACAGGAACATCAAAATAACATTTTTCAAGTGGTGGTAAATCAAGCATGTCATAAATTGTTCTAGGCATGATAGAAATACTAGCACCCAGATCACATAAAGCATGGCAATAATATCCATTAACATGCATATCAATGATGGGTTCCCAACCATCTTCTAACTTCTTGGGAACAGAAGCTTTTCGCTGCAACTTTTCATCCCTAATTTTTATGAGAGCATTGGTAATATGCTTAGTAAAAGCAATATTTAAAGAACTAGCATTGGGAGTCAAAGCAAGATTTTGCAAGAACAAAATTACTTCAGATATATTTCAGCCATCAACATCAAAATCATTAAAAGAAGTAGAGCTATCATCTCCCACACTCCGAAAAATTTCAGCACTCTTTTGAGAAAAAGTTTTGGCAGTTTTAGGCTTTTTAACACAAGGAGTGGGAGTTTTCTCTACACCAATCAAAGTAAGAGGATTGCTAGCATTAGGAGAAACATCATTAGAGGTAGTAATGGTACATACCTTCATCTCTCTAGCCATCTCATCTTCTCTTTCCCACCTGGCATGCAATTCCGCTAACAATCTAATATTTTCATCAATTTCAACTTGAATAGCATTAGCGGTAGCAAAAACATTGTTCTCTTTCACATCATTAGGCAACACTTTTAATTTCAGAATTTCAACATCATGAGCAAGGCTATCAACTTTAGAAGCAAGAATATCAATTTTGCCTAACTTTTCCTCAACAGACTTGTTAAAAGCAGTTTGCTTACCGATGAAGTCCTTGAGCATTACCTCAAGCTCGGAGGGCGCGGCCCTAGTGTTGTTGTAGGAATTACCATAAGAATTACCATAACCATTACCATTGGTAGAAGGATACGACCTATAATTGTTACTAGCAAAATTGTTCCTATAAGCATTGTTGTTAAAATTATTGTTTCTAATGAAATTCACATCAACATGCTCTTCTTGAGCAACCAAAGAGGCTAAAGGAACATTATTAGGATCAACATGAGTCCTATCATTAGCAAGCATAGCCATAATGGTATCAATCTTATCATTCAAGGAAGAGGTTTCCTCAACAGAATTTACCTTCTTACCTTGTGGAGCTCTCTCGGTGTGCCATTCAGAATAATTTACCATCATGTTGTCGAGTAGCTTTGTTGCGGCGCCCAAGGTAAGGGACATAAAAGTGCCTCCAGCAGCTGAATCAAGTAGGTTCCTCGAAGAAAAATTTAGTCCTGCATAAAAAGTTTGGACAATCATCCAAGTAGTCAGTCCATGAGTGGGACAATTCTTTATCATAGATTTCATTCTTTCCCAAGCTTGAGCAACATGTTCATTATCAAACTGAGTAAACTTCATAATATTGGTACGCAAGGATATAATCTTAGCAGGAGGATAGTATCTACCAATAAAAGCATCCTTACACTTAGCCCATGAATCAATACTATTCTTAGTCAAAGACAGCAACCAATCTTTAGCTTTTCCTCTCAAAGAAAAAGGAAACAACTTGAGCTTAATAATATCACTTTCTATATCCTTATATTTCTACATCTCACATAGCTCAACAAAATTGTTGAGATGAGCTGCAGCATCTTCAGTACTAGCACCAGAAAATTGCTCTTTCATAACAAGGTTCAACAAAGCAGGCTTAATCTCATAAAAGTTTGCAGCAGGAGCAGGTGGTTTAATAGGAGTGCAGATAAAATCACTATTGTTTGTGCTAGTAAAGTCACACAACTTGGTGTTTTCGGGATTGGCCATTTCAGCAAAACGAAAGTAATCAATTAAAAACAACTACCAAGGATTCTAATTTTTTTGGGTTTTTGATATAAAACGATGCAGGTAAAATAAATAAAGTAAAGCAAAGCAATAATAAAGTAAAGGATGTGCATGCGAAAACTCTCCTCGCAGAAGTCTTCTACTTCCTCCCCGGCAACGGCGCCAGAAAAGAGGCTGCTGGTGCCAAGTTGACGCGTAGCAGACGGTCCTTGTGCGTGGTGAATAACCAGCCCGTTGGGAACCCCAAGAGGAAGGTATGATGAGTATAGCAGCTAGTTTTCCCTCAGTTAAGAAACCAAGGTTTAATCGTTCTTGGAGACGAGAGACAAACGACTGAAGGTGATGCTTGCTAGTTTGCGACAGCTTCGGATAATTTATATATGGCGCCTCGTCCAAGCTTTGCTTGCTAGCTGCAACGCGGAACCTGCACACAACACAACCAAGTACTTCATTCCCAACTTGCGATGAGGTTGTCAATCTCACCGGTTTGCTTAAAACAAAGGTTATGAGCGTATCGAGTGAAAAACAATAGAGTACGCGAGTAAAGTAAATAGTGCGAGTAAAGTAAACAGGTGATAGCAATATGATGGAAATAGGACCGGGGTCCACAGTTCACTAGTGGTGTCTCTCTAAAAGATAAATAACACATGCTGGGTAAACAAATTACAGTTGGGCAATTGATAGAATAAAGATAAACGTGATATGTCAAGAAGATCACTATGAGATTTACTCTGGGCATTACAACAAAATACATAGACCGCCATCCAACTGCATCTATGACTAATAATCCACTTGTGGTGAATCAATCTGAGAACTCCACAAGTATTAAGTTGCGAACAACAGATAATTGCATTAAGCAAAGTGTGTAATGTAAACAAAGCATATGCCCTTGAGCATATGAATGTTGTTTTCTCCCTAGTAGCAATAGCACATCTACAACCTTAGAGGTTTCTGTCACTCCCCAGGTTAAATAGAGGCATGAACCCACTATCGAGCATAAATACCCCCTCTTGGAGTCACTTGCAACTACTCGGCCAAGATAGCTACTAACAACGTAGAGCATGCAAGATCATAAACAACATAGAGATAACAAAAGATAATATTCAGTACAGCAACTCAATCATAAACACCAATATTCATCGGATCCCAACAAACCAAACATGTAGAATTACATAACAGTGATCGCAATCATGTAGGGCAGCTCATGAGATCTAAACATGAAGCACATGGTGGAGAAGACAACCATCTAGCTACAGCTATGGACCCATAGTCCAAGGTAGACTACTCACTCATCGCTCCGGAGGCAAGCATGGCGATGAAGAAGACCTCCGGTGGCGATTCCCCTCTCCGGCAGGGTGCCGGGAAGAGCTTTTGGACCCTCCCGATCTTCGGGTCGACGGCTGCAGCGGATCGCGATGTGTTCTGGAAAAGTGATCGGGTACTTAGGTTTTTTCCATCGGGGGATCTTTATAGGCGAAGGGGCGATGTCAGAGGAGGGGCCAGGCACTCTCACGCCAGGATGGCGCGGCCCAGGCCCTGGCCGCGCCAGCCCTATGTGTGGGGCCCTGGTGGCCCCCCTCCTACTCTCCTTCGGATCTCTGGAAGCTTCCGGGTAAAATAAGACTTCAGGAACTTGTTTCGTCCAATTCTGAGAATATTTCCTGTGTATCACTTCTGAAACACAAAAACAGCAGAAAACAGGAAACTGGCACTGTGGCAACTTATTAATAGGTTAGTTCCGAAAAATGCATAAAAGTGCCACGAAGTGTAACAAAACATTAGGCAAATAGTGTAAAAACAAGCATGGAGCATCAAAATTATAGATACGTTGGAGACGTATCATTCCCTCCTGCAAGGTTTTTTTAAAATTTTGTTAAGTATTGTTAGTGTTTTGTTAGGGTTTTTGTTAGTGTTTTGTTAGTAATTTTGTTAGTGTTTTGTTAGTAATTTTGTTAGTGTTTTGTTAGTAATTTTGTTAGTTTTTGTTAGGGTTAGTAATAGAAATAGTGAATAGAAATAGTTAGAATTAGTTTTTGTTAGGGTTATTAATTTTGTTAGTGTTTTTTTAGTAGTTAGAATTGTTAGGGTTTTTTTAGTAGTTAGAATTGTTAGAAAATGTTAGAAATTGTTAGTGTATAGTAATAGTTAGAAAATAGAAATAGAAATAGGAAATTATATATTGTTGATAGGAAATTAGTAGTTAGAAATAGAGTTAGAAAAAATAGAATAGAAAGAGAGTTAAAAAAATAGAATAGAAATAGCAAATAGAAATAGAGTTAGAAAAAATAGAATAGAAATAGCAATTAGAAATAGAGTTAGAAAAAATAGAATAGAAATAGAGTTAGAAAAAATAGAGTTAGAAAAAATAGAGTTAGAAAAAATAGAATTAGTTAGGGTTAGTAGTTAGAAAATTGTTAGGGTTAGTAGTTAATTTGTTTTGTTATTAGTTCGGGTTAGTAGTTAGAAAATAAGTAAGGTTATTTTGTTAGGTTAATTGTTTGTTAGTTATGTTATTTTGTTAGGCTAATTGTTTGTTAGTTAGGTTAATCAATTGTCGGTATTGTTCCATATAGCGTCCACAATTGAAATATAAATGTCGGTATTTTGCAGAAACTATGGATCCATATAGCAGGAACCTAGAAGAGGAAGAACTTCTCGAAGATATAATCAAAGACGCCCCCGATGTTGAACTAGCTGAATCTCCGTCGTCGTATCTGAACCCCTCCGGAGATGGAATGGAGGTCGACCGATATGAAGATGAAGCCGACGGGGAAGGCGATAGCTCCGATGATGGAGAAGGCGATAGCTCCACTGATGGAGAAGCCGGTGGACAAATAACGAAGTCCGGCGAGGTATATATATGAAGTTCGGCAATCACTTGTAATATGTGAAAAATATTGGAGATAGTTGTATATTGTATACATATACATTAATTGACGAATGTTTCTCCTCTTAGGCCTCCACATCGAACAAAGCTACGAAACGAGGCCTGACCAAAAAGTTGGATGCACGAACGCATTACACCTTTGAGGTCATATTGCCTACGGGCGAATCCAAGCTTCCTAAGAAGGCTGCCGACATATTCAAGAAGCAATGCGAAGTTCTGGTTAGGGATCACGTCCTGATCAACGTTCGGGAGTGGAACAAGCGCAAAGGGGCAGACGATAGTGACTATATCGCTGAAAGGTACAAAGAAAATCTTTGGAATGATCTCATGGCACATTTCAACCTACCAGAATGTGAGAATGAAGACGCCGCAAGACAACTGGGGGCCAAAGTCAAGCAGTGGACTCTAAAGAAGATGGCCAAACTGTTCCGGGTGTGGAAGAAGAAACTATAGAAAAACTATCTGAAGACAAAGGAAGTGCCAGTATTCGAAGGGTATCTAGCCAAGCAGGCAAATCACTGGAAGGCATTTCAGGAGTACAAAGAGTCAGAAGATGCCAAGGCATTATCAGAAAAGAACAAGAAAAATACCGACAAGAAGAAATATCACCACACGCTGGGGTCAGGGGGCTATGAGACTGCCATCCCAAAGTGGGATAAGAAAGAGCAAGAGATGATTGCTAAAGGGATCACACCTGAACCCATCCGTGATGAGTGGGAAATGAGAGCAAGAAATTGGTTCCTTGCGCATGGTGGTTCGTACGACGAACTAACATGGGACCTTATTTACAGTGACGGTCTTAGGATACCCAGGGAAAATTGGAAAAAAATAGTAAAAAAAATTAAAGAGGGAAAAAGACAGTTCATTCCAGATAGAGAGAAAGACTTGCTCACACTGGTCCTCGAGAATGACGAACATGGAGGACGAACGAGAGACTTACAGAAGCCGAGCGAGAGCAAAGAAGCGATAACATGATGAGGAAAATGACAAGTTCAACCAGTTGCTTGCAAGACTTAACGAGCAACAGCAGCAGATTGACGAACTTAGAGGAGTAGTGCGCCAGCAAGATCCTGCACTCAATATTACCGCCGGCCTATCTAAGCGGAAAAGCAGCGTGGCTGAATCTGAGGCCTCGACCGACGATGCACGACGAATGATAGAGGGCGGTCCCGGCTACCCCGTGGATGGAATCAAGGAGTCAACATCATGTGAACTCCATTAGAGAATGAAGAACATATCCATGAAGGTGGTCGTCGGACAAGCTTTACCTTCTGGCCCTGATGTACGCTGGCATGGCCGTGAGATTCCAGCTGGCTATGCTAAAGTCGGAGTGGACGAAATCGTGCCGGGGTTTCATGATATGGAGCTTGACATCGCTGGACCCGAAGATGAGAGGACACTCGGAGAAGTACTGAGTGGAGTTATTCTATGGGACAAGAACTACATCAAGCTTCCAGGCTCGGCCCCAAGGACAACACCGCCTCCGAGTCGTCGCAGGTCACCTACACCTCCATCACCTCCAAGCCCTCCACATGACTACGGCCACCACAACACGAGTCCATCTCGATCACCGCTGCCGGACTTGGGTCGGCCGTCTCTGCCGCCGGACGCTAAGGATACTAAGCGGAAGCGTGCCAGTAAGAACGCTCCGTCGATGAGTTCTAAGCGACGGAGCCCCCCAAAGCGCAAACTGTCGCCCCTCCCAAAGGTACCTCATGCTAATCTTCCCATCAGACCTTATGATCATACCCCCAAGGAAAACGCCAGGATCGCAAAGGAACATTATGATGCGCAGATGAAAAAGAAGGAACCCGAGCCCCGCTCGGAATACACCGAGAAGCAAAAAGAATATGCAAAATACTTACTGAACCTTCTATCGCAGTATGACTTGCACCATAAGCCTGATGACTATCTACGCACATTCCAAAAGGAAGGGAAAAGAGCAGATCACGTGCAAGTGCAAGTGGGAGCAAATCAAGTACAAGTACAAGCAAGAAAAGATCAGACGTTCCTCAGCTTGGACAACAGGCCAAACAATCGATCCCACCCCTCAGGGTGTTATCCGAGAATGTTCCCTCTCTGATGCAGGGGCAAGATTTGGAAATAGCATAGAAGTGGGCGGCTGAATAGGGTATGAGTATTGAAGACGTTCTGGCTTCCCAAGACGACAGGTTTCCCAAGGCTGTTGTAGCCCCTAAGCCTAAATTTGTCATGGGAGGGCCTTTGGTCAGCAAAGAAACGTTGAAAGATCTCCCAACAAATATGCGTTACTTGCATACATGGTACATGAATGAAGAAAAGAATGGGAGAATAATGATCGTGGCGCGTGTCCCACGGGAGTACTACGGCCGTCCCGAAGATATCCATATCGACTTTGACGAACTCTTTCAGATGTACAATTGCGACGCCCTCGACAAATCTCTCATGAGTTGCTATTGTCTATAAGTTTTTCAATTCGTTGTCTACATATAACTTGTTCAGTTATTTTAATTCATTGTCTACATATAACTTGTTCAGTTATGACTTGTACTCTATTATGCAGAATGAAGATCCTGGTCTGTAAAAGTAGGAACATCATAAATATTGGGTTTATTGACCCAAATAAAATACATATAAAGACGCTAACTGATAACCCCAAGGAGACGGAGGAAAACCTTCTAAGGTTTCTAACGGATCAAAATTTCTGTGACCACATACTGTTTTCATACAACTTCAAGTGAGGGTCTTACTCTGTTGTGTCCATTCACTTATAAGTGTAATTGATAAGTTACTGACATATATATATATATACATGTGCAGCTACCACTGGATTCTGTTGGACATTCAAATTGATAAGGAAAGAGTTGATGTCTTCGACCCATTATCAAGAAACATGGAACAGTTCCAAAGCCTGCAGGACATGCTTCAAGGGTAATTTCAATTATTCTTGCGCTATATCGGTCTCTTTCGATGATTTTCTGAGATATCAAGTAATGAAAAACTTAGCAAATCATTTTCCTTGTCGGGCAGGGTTTGGAAGCGGTTCAAGTGCGTGACTGACGGTATCTCTCATGAGAAGCTGACCTTTAGAGCAGTTCAGGTAAGTGGTACGAGATACTTCTATTTTCAATACATTTATGATACTAAATTATTATTTTGATTATATTCTATTCTCGTAAAGTGCGACCAGCAGCCACAGGGGACGCATCTATGTGGATACTTCATTTGCGAGTTCATTCGCATGTTTACCTCTGAGCATAAGGATTACAGATACGACGTAAGCAATATACATTCACACCTCTATTTTTACCCGTCATTCTTTGTTATCATGATTGACATTCATATTGATCTTCTTTTCTTTTATAGTTCACGGCCATGCGGGAGAAGTACCTACCAGAGCAACGCGCGATCGCTGTTGCAGAGGAGTTAGCGGCCTTTTTGAGGACAGAAGTTGTAGATAATAAAGAAATATTTAGTGTAGCTAGGGGCCATTACTAATGTTGATCCATGTAATCGAATAGACAGGCTCTAGTCCCGGTAATTGTGATCTCCATATAATTATATATATATATATACTCGATCGTAAGATAAGTTATCTTACATATATATGCACTAACATGTATGCGTAGAATTATATGAAAAATGTTTTTAAAATAAATAAAGAAATAAAATAAAATACAACACCTAAACCCTAAAACCCTAAAACAAAAACAAAATCTGTGGAGGCCCTTTAGTCCCGATCCGTGTTACAAATCGGGACTAAAGGGTCTGTCCCTGGGCGAAACCTATACCCCGCTCAATGCGGCGGTTCGGCCTCGCGCCGCTCACCCCGCACAGTCCGTTTGCGCTTTAAATTTCGGGCTATGGGCTCGGCCCATAGTCCGATTTTTAAAGCAAACGTGTTATGCTTCTTTTTTTCTTTTTCCATTTCTTTTTTTTCTTCTTCTCTTTTTTTCTTTTTTCGCTTTACATTAACAGATTGCGAATTTTGTTTAGTTCAAAATTTTGACAAATTTCAAATTTGTTCAAATTTCGATTTTTTCAAATTTCAAATTTTATTCATATTCCGAATTTGTTCAAATTCTAAATTTTGTTCAATTTCCGAATGTTGTTCAAATTTCGAAATTTTTAAAAAATTCCAAAATTTGTTCAAATTCCGAAATTTGTTCAAATTCCGAAATTTGTTTAAATTTGAAATTTGTTCGGATTTCAAAATTTATCTAAATTTCGAAATTTGTTCATATTTCAATTTTTGTTAAGATTTTAAATTTTGTTTGAATTTATTTTTTCAATTTTCGAATTACACCAAAATTTTAATTTTTTTGAACGAATTTCAATTTTTTTGTAATTTAGAATTTTACTGGAATTAAAATTTTTTGTTTAAAATTTGAAAGGCAAAACAGAAACAGAAAAGAAAAATCGGCAAAAAAAAATAGTAGCTGGGCCGCGGCCCATTGGCCGCCCGTGCAGCGCGCGGGCTGTGCGGCGTTTCAGCCCGCGCCGCTTGAAGCGGGGCACAGGAGCTCCCCTCTGAGGCGTCCACGTGGAAGCCCTCTAGTCCCGGCTGGTAACCGGGCCAGGACTAAAGATTCAGCCTTTAGTCCCGCCTCTGGAGTCCCGGTTTGCAAACCGGGACTATAGGCCTTTACGGGCCGGGACTGGAGACCCTGTCCCCACTAGTGAATTGCGACAAGTTACTGTTCCGAGAACTGCGTAGCTAAATTTGTCCAGAGCGGGATCATCTCAAGTCACAAGAAAGTAGCCAAAAAAGTGTCGCCGCTCCAGTGCACTTGATGAATGAACCACACTCTTTTCCTCTTTGGAACATGAGGCAAGTGCTGGTAAAAAGGAGGAGAGATTGAGGAATACTCCTATGTCTATATTTGAGATAGGTCGATGGATCTACCACTATTCATAGGACTTG
This sequence comes from Dactylis glomerata, assembly GCA_007115705.1. Taxonomy (NCBI): domain Eukaryota; kingdom Viridiplantae; phylum Streptophyta; class Magnoliopsida; order Poales; family Poaceae; genus Dactylis; species Dactylis glomerata. The sequence goes on along the minus strand of QXEO01000523.1, from coordinate 2,581,252 downwards.
CGAGATTTGGCAGAGACCTTTTCTTAAGCAATTTTGCAGTACGCACACAATCATTGTCCTCACATGTGCCAACTTGTACGGCGGATAAACGCAGCCATGGGCTGGCCAGGCCACACCAATTGGTGCAGAGTGAGAAGGGAAAATTCTTCATGCGCAGATCGATCGACCATGGATCTCGACACGTTGTTGATCCTTAATAATCACGGACAGAGGTGGTACCACACACAAATTAACCCTGCTGGTTCATGAGAGATCTGACCGACGGATGTGGCTCGATCTACTTTGGAGGCTCAAATTGTACGTACCGATTGTCGCGTAAAGGGACAAATGATTTTATCATAGGATGCGCGCCGCTGTAAAGGGCACTCTTCCGTACGTCGGCGCCGCGGGAAGGAGCCAGGAAAAAGTGCTCTGGCTGGCTGGATGAGCTACCGATCAGGGTTTTTAGGCTAGGATTGTTCGTGACATGCCTACTTTGAGTGATTTCACTCTGAACACGCGCTCGAGTTTATAGAAGCATCGGCCTAGCGGTGTTTAGAGATGTCATATCGTGTGGATATGGAGGTTATCTGCAACATGTTTCCCTGGTACACGGCAACGGCTACGTGCTATGCACAGTTTGTTAGACACTTGCCACCTCTTCAATTTACACTCTAGAAGTTTTTCAGTTGTAGTTACCTAGTGATGCACTCGAACCACTACTTAGATATTTGTTTGGATGTACACACATCCAAACACACATATACATACTATATAAGTTATTTATGCACTTGCATAAAATTTAGTATAAAGTGAACTACTATTATTACCACATACATTTTAAATTTTGCACGAATTTGCTGATATTTTGATGTTTGCCCTACCTTTCTGGGTTGTTTTTGATTTGGTCTGTAAGCTTCAAAAGTTAGTTGTGGGTTCGATAACTATGCTCTGTGTGTGTGTTGAAGTACTCTGGATGTTGTGATTGCAGTGTCGAAGAGCACCCCTACTGTTTAGGTAGTTTCCTAGGTTGGTTTGGGTGCTCTTTGATTTTCTTTTCTAGTTGTGTAATAAGGATTGTGGCGGTTTCTTTAATGGAAATCGATGGGGGAGCCTGTTGGCTTAAAAAAACAATTTAAATTTTGCATATGCAAACTTTTGACTACTATAAATTCTGAATGTATACCAAAGTACACCATAACTAATGTTCAAGTAATTTTATGTGGTTAATTATGTCATGTAATTTTACTCGTTCCTTCAAAATAATGTAATTTTACTTGTTAAAATGTAATGATAACAATAAGTTTCAAAAAGTGTAAATGTATAGTACAAAATATATTTCTTTTGACCGGGCTAAGGCTAGGGGCTATTCCAATTTCTTACAAACCCGGCAAGACCAAAAAAAGGGCGTAGAAGCATCTAGGCGAGCCGCTCTTCTCCTCACGCGTGCCCGAAGGCGAGGTCTGGGAAACATGAGGGAAACACTCATGCAACCTGCTTCCCTCATGGTGTGCGGTGCAGTGTTCCAGCGGCGACACAATCAGTGGATGAACACATGACCAATCTCAAGCTCACTCCATATGACGGCTTTGGGGCAGAGAGAGCCAACCAATCCCATAAGACGCGATGCGTGGGGGGTGGGACGGTAGCGCAAACGGGAGAATCCATCGCCCTAGGGTTTGGAAGTAGGTTCAGGGGAGGAACTGGGGCGGTCACCCAAATAGAGATCATTGTGGGAGTGGGTGGATTCTTCTCGAGTGTAGGGGCGAAGAGAAAGCACGGAAAAGTGTGAAGGAAGAAAGAGGAATGGCGCTGTTTTTTAGTAATGTTGGGATGATTTCCTATCAATCGAGATTGGTGTGGAATAATTTATTCTCAAAGTTGGGTTGTGCACGTATATCTAGGTGTATACCTGTACACTCACGCTTGGAGGGGAAAGGCCGGAGCGGGAGATGAGAGAGATGTGTGCGGACCGTGTGCTGGGTTTAAACTTATCCATCTCTATATCAGTGTTATGTTTGATTTAGATGGTCACTTCACTTAATACTCGGCTGGCCAGTGAAAAACCATGGTAGTGGTGTTCATGTTTGATTCAGAACATAATTTTGCATGACCAGACGCTGTTGCGGCTTAGAGTAGTAGATGGAATTAAATAACTTTACTACTGGTATGTTTTGTCAGATTGTGGAAATAACATAAGAAAGTTTCCTAGCCAGAATGCATTTGAGCGACACTCCCTCCAATTCATAATAAATATCGCTGATCTAGTGGCACTTATTATTACTAAATCAATGACACTTATTATGAATCAGAGGGAGTGCAATGAATTTTTATATTACGAAATCCTGATTGAGATGCATTTCCTTGTACTTGGAAAATATAGCGGATGATAAAAGATATTGCATTTCATTTTTGTCTAGTTGTTGCACGGCGGTGGAGGCCTAGCTAGTACGACTCCGGGTGACGAGGGTTAACTCGGCAGATGTCCTAGATGAAGGATTTAGGATCGGGGGAATAGGGCGTCGGATGAACTCAAAGGTAAAGGTTAGTCGAAATAAGTGTATATCGAAAGTAAACTTGGGTATTCAACCTGGCTTGCTTTCAATCTGCCCTACACCGTCCCCTCCTGGCCCTTATATATAGATGGCCAGGTCTCGAGGATCGGATAGGGTCCGATACAGATTACAATATCGACATACGGTGAGAACTCGTATTCGACTATCATTACAATTGGGCCTAGCTATACGGGCCTTAGGGGTACTCAACTAACGGTCTCTATTAACTATACCCTTGTCAGTAGCCCCTGAGATTCTACCAGAATTGCAGATTCGGGTTGAATCTCTAATCTTTAAATCTTCGACTTGATCAATTCTTCGACTTCTTCTTATCTTCAAATCTTCGACTTGGTCTTTCGACTTATTTTCATGATAATTTTTCGCAAGGGGTTTTGATGAACAAGCCTAACAACTCTGACGGATCAAGAGGTCAGTTAACTGCCGGAACAGATACTTGTCACCTACTTCAAATTCAATCCCCTTGGACTTGAATTCGGGATACCGGTCAAACCCACTCTTTTGCCGCATTTAGGACTTACAAAGAATGAATCCCGGTGATTCTCAGGGTACCCAGTGCGTCCACCAGGATTTTCTTCGCGTCGTAGACACGGATACATACCAGCAGAGTACATCCATGTGCGTATACCAGGCCACACAGGATGGATCCCGGGGTCTTACCTTCATGATAGGTCACGGCATTCGAGTTGTGTTGCGATAACATAACTCGAGAATCTTATGTCGCAGTCAAATTTTGACTGAAAGTATTCGGGTTTTAACAACCATAAAACTTGCTCCCGATGGGAGTAACACTCCTGCACAATGCTTTACCAAGAAATATCGTCGGGTGCGCGCTCAGCGCTCCCGATGGGAGTAGCCCCCGAGGCTATAGTCGAAAAAGACTTTTTCGAGTATAGGCTCAAAATATAGTGTGGTCCATCATACTTCAACTTGAGATACTTTAATAGCATCCTGTCATTGAATACGCGTCCACCACTCCAGTAAAGAGTTGCTTTCAATACCTTTGATAGTAGTAGCCCCCAAGGCTATAATCGAAAATCCTTCACATATAATCTTGTCTATAAATTTTGCACTTGTCGGCGCCATCCTTCTTCTTTCTTATATCATCTTCTTTATGACATCGATGAATACGTCACTCTGTATGAGTGCGAACCGTTTTATGGGCAACACTATAATTTTCGCGATTTTTGACCGTTAGTGGGCTGCCGTTTCCGCTCTTTGCGCCACGTCTCAGCCCACGATCCTTCCCCAAGAAGGTATATAAGGGGCGTGGTGGGGGATTTTACTGTTTACCAGCTCGTTCCCTCCGCCGCCTCCATTGCCGATCTCTTCTCCTCTCTCCGTTCGTGCATAGCCCCCAAGCGCGGTGCGATAGATGCGCGTGAAGCACCTAGCCACCAAGAATACCATGGCCAAGAACTCCTCTACCACCAACTGGGTACGCTCTGCCATCACGCCAAAGGAGGTGGAGAAGGCCAAGGCGGACGGCCTCATCTCCGCCCAGGATTCCATCAAGTTTCCCAGTACTGAGCGGATCCCGCAGCCCCCAAGCGGCTATCGGGTAATGTTTCTTGCTTTCCTCCTCCGCGGCCTTTCTCTTCCTGCCCACGAGTTTCTCCGTGGGCTTCTCTTTGTCTACGGTGTGCAGCTCCACCAGCTCACACCAAACTCCCTTCTTCACATTGCTTGTTTCGTGACTCTCTGCGAGTCATTCTTGGGCATTGAACCCCACTTTCTTCTCTGGAGGTCAATCTTTCGGCTTCGCCCCAATGTTGCTCTGGCTAGAAAGCCTGAATTGGGCAGAGCCGTTGTCTCTGTGCGCCCTGAAGCGCAGTACCTCGAGTTTTCCTTTGCCGCATCTGTCCAGGGGTGGAGAACCAAATGGTTCTATATCAAAGATCGCAAAGCCTCCCCTGAAGACCAATATGGGTTAGCCCCTTTCGAAGCCTCCAAGGAAGTGAAGAAATTGGCGTCGTGGGATGCGCTTCTCTCAGATGCAGAGATAGCACAAGTTCTTCCTCTTCTGTCTCGCATTCAGGCTTTGAAAGGAGGCCAAGGAGGAGCTTTGTCGGGTATCCAACTCATGGCGTTCTTTGTGCAACGTCGAGTTCAACCCCTGCAGCACCGCCTCACCAAGGTCTGGAATTACTCTGGCTTGGAATATCCTACTCGCGTCTCTGAAGATTTGATAGGGAAAAAAGATGTCGACAAGCGAGTTAGGAGCCTTACCAAGCTCACCAAGGATCATGCGGTTGCTGACTTGACCGCTGACTACTTTGACTCCGTGCACCCTCTACCTGAGGTATGTATCTTTGTGTTCACTTGTTGTCGAATTTCATTTGCTTCGACTTTACGCTATTCTTTGCCTTTGTACTCTGCTAACTTATTTATATGCAGGCTCACCAATTCCTTGTTTCGCACCCTCCTATTCCAGAGGTAGGGCCCCTTCCGGCTGATCTGGCCTCATCTGTATATCTGAAGCCCCCGAGGCTGACGAGAATCAGGACGGAGATGATGCCGAAGAATCGGAAGAGGAAACTAGCTCGTCGACATCGTCTCCCCCCGTGCTTGCTGAAGATGCTGGTGTCGACAAGAAGAGGAAGCGAGTCGAAGAATTTGCTTCTTCGAGTTCTGCAGCGGCTGATAAGGCCTCTGTTCCTGCAGAAGATACGGAGTACTTCGACCTCCTGGCGTCGTAAGTGTTTTTATTCGAGTTCTTCAATTGCACCGCTCTTACCTTGTTTCTGTCGTGTTACATATAACTTATTTTCTTCGTGTAGAGATGACGAAGAGCCGCCAAAAGCTTATACAGCTACTCCTTCAATTTCCCCTGCAGTTGATGATAAGCCCCTTGCCCAAGAAATTGCGCCTAGGGTTACCAGGGCCTCTGTAAAGAAGGTTTCTGCGCCCCGAAACCTCAAGCGCTTGAAGAAGGCCAAAGAACCCGATGTCTCTCTGGAAGCCCATGAATCCTCGGCTTCCCCCCATGATGTGAGCAATTTTTCCTGACTTGTTTCCCTTGCATACACTTGTGCTTCTTACACGCTCTTTCTCTCAGGCATTATTGAAGAAATTCGTCGCCTTGGGCACCGAATGCGCTGAGTACCTAAAGGTTGCGAAAGCTTCCGAAGGTATGTTCTATATCCAGTCATGGTTTTTCCTCCACGCTTATCTTTTGCTGTTTATCTGACTTCCTTTCTTCTTCTACTGTAGCTGCTCTAGCAACAGCCAATGCCCGAATTGCGTCATTGGAGGCTGAGCTTAGTGCCTCGCAGAAGGCATATGATATTGCGGCCGCTGCCAAAGCAAGCGCTGAGAAGTCGCAGAAATCAGCGCTTGGTAAGGCGAAAAAGACTGAAAAAGCTTTGGCCGATGCCAACAAGGAGAACGCTCAGCGAGAGCAAGCCATAATGGAGCGCCTTCACACAATGTCTACCTCTGCTGAAAGTGAGTGTTTCGTCTTGCCTTCTATTTCGAATTCTTGTTATATTGTTGATCTTCACTAATTCTTTCCTTTAGTTCTTTCTTTTTAACTTCCTTTGTCGCTCAGGATTTACCAAGGTGTCTTCTTCATCTTTACCATCGGGCGATGATCCTCTGCTGACCGCGGTTAACCTACTCGAGGCAAACTAGATATCTATCCAGGAGACTTTTGAGTTGGTTAGCCGCGTTCTGTCGCGGTTGTTCGTCGGGTTGTGGCCGAAGAAGAAGGCAGAAGTCCCGAAGGATAACTTGGAGAATCTTGCGAAGTCCTTCGATACAATTGAGGACCCGACCCTCCAGCTGAAGGGGCTCTCTCTGAAGCATGGCGCTGAGGGTGCTATTGCACTTTCTTTTGCTCACGGCGTGGACTTCGACTGGGAGAAGGTGAGCTCTCCCCATGGCCGCACCCGCGATGAGATGAAGGTTTTCTTCGAGAAGGCGAAGAAGTTGGCGCCTGCACTGGCGACAATTATTTCTCCTTCTGCAGCCTCCGCGGCATCTACTACGCCGGCTCCAACGATGGAAGAGCCTGCACCTCCGTCGACTTCTGGCGACGGATTTGCCATGCCCTCTTCTGCCACGGAGCAAAATGCTGAGGTGGCGTAGATTTTGGCTCCTCTGTAGCTTTCAATTTCTTCTTTTGAATGTAAAAACCTTTAGTCGCGTGCAACCCGAGAACTTTAGCCAAAGGGTTTTGCACTTATGTAAATATATTTCCTTCTCATGAGATCTTATGCTGCCTCTCTGAAATGTTTCTTCTTTATTTTCTTTTAACTTCCAGTCGATGCATACCAACGATCCCTTGACTAGCGGGCCTGCTCCTTCCGCTGCCTGCACGTTCGACTCAATGATTTCGTCGCCTCCTAGTCGATGCAGTCAATGCGCAGAGTACTCTTTAAGGATTTCTGATCTTGAAGCTCACTTGACTTTAGCCAAACGCCAAGCACACATGGCTGTGAGCAAAGCTAGTAAAGCTTGTGGTTATCTGAAGCAAATATATTCTCTTGATGAAAAGGTTTCCAGTTTGACGGCGAAGATTGTCCATAATGAAGAATGCGAATCTTTTATTCTTGGCATTGTCGAGTCTGCCTGCGAGATGTTGCGATGTAAGGTTTCCTTCGGCTTCTCTTTTCCCTGTTTCTTTACTGCTGTTTTTGTGACGTCCTTTGCCGTTACAGGCACTTGTCTGGATTTCGCTGCTGAAGATCGTCGGGTTACCGAGCGAAATGCAGCTTTAGAGAGAATGTCAGAAGGCTGTGAGACTTTATGGTCCGATCCTCGGCGTCGGAGTGCCATTGTACTGCTTCAGGACCGTGCCCAACATATTAGCGAGTCAGTTGATGGTTGTCGACGAGCTCTGACAACTATGCATTCTGTCATGCTTCCTCGCAATCCTCTGCTGTGACGACCTCAAATTTGATAACAAATTCGAAGTGCCCGTTATGCAATCCATCGCAATCCCAGAATCATTGTTGCGATTTACATAACGTAGTTGATATCATAGTCATAGACATTAATAGTAAATAAAGGGGATTACTTAGGTGGTCGCACAGACCAAACCTTACATTACATCAACATGCAGCGGAATAACACTTTGGGTCCATATTGTCAAGCTTCAACCGCACAGGCAAAGCAGACAGTAGGAAACGAGCCTAATTCGCAAAGCCGTCAATGAGTCCTTCCTTCTTGATCTTGCTCCTTCAAGTCTGGCCAAGTTGATAGCCAGGGACACAGCCATGAGTACATTGGATGCACTCGCAAACCATCTTATAAACAAAGTGATGGAAGAGATATGCATGGTTGATATGGTGGACTAAGCACTAAGTTTATTTGCAAAAAGCTAGTTTTGTTTCCCAAGAATGTTCATTGGTAGGAAAAGGAGTTTAGTTCTCTAAGTTCAATCTAAAGAGGAATTTCCAGTGTGTCAATATCATGGTCAAGTCAAGTCAATTCAATTCATGTCATTCACCAAGTTCACCATAAGTTGTTTTCATTATTGACAAAAGCCAAGTAGAGTTAGCCAACTGTCCATGACCGCGGACGCGGCTATTCGAATAGTTTCAAGACCTCTGCAGAGGGGTACACTTTACCCACAAGATTCGATACATCTGCCGGGAGAAATCCACGGTTCGACATACACAAAGTATGCGAGGTTCAGATAATCAAACAAACTCTTTCACTTGCTCATCCTAGTATAGGATCCTTCCCTAGAGCCCGGGATACGGAACCCCGCTTCGGCGCCTCTAGTTATGCCCATCCCGGGTACCGGGTTAGTGGAATCCACCTGGTCAAGAAGTATCCGCCCGTGGAGTCCTTCCATGAAGACTTGTCACAAGGCCTCCCATACTAAGATAAACAAACTACGGATTAAGCCCCTTCCCATATAGGGGTAATGTGGTCGTACGGTATGGTTGGCTCCCATGTACATCACTCGTTGTCATTTGAGAAATATATTTCATAGTTCTTAGTCAAGATTAGTTTCTTTCCTACAGCCATCATGTAGGAGCAATCTCCCATTTCAAGTTTCAAGTTCAAGTCACCATCTTTCAAATGGGGTTCCTCCAGAGATAGCATCAACTTTTATTAGCGACTAAGCAACTACTTTGAGTGATAGTACTACTAACTAGGATTGGATAAACTCAGCTTGATGCTCTTGATAATCAAGACATCAATATACTTCTATCATTCTACTCTAGCAATTCAATCATGCAATTTACTGAAAACAGGTAGAATGCAATATTAAAACTAGGTAGTGGGAGTATGAATCAAAAGATGGCTTGCCTGGCTTGGCAAAGTCAAAATAGTCTTCATCTTCATCTTGGATTGATTGATCTCCATCTCCGTTTCTTGGTGGACTTCCGGATCCATTCTCCTTACTCTCGTTGTCGTCTAATCGTTGGAAATCAAATAAGCATACAATCACCACACAATTTACAAGCAACACATACTCAAGCAAATAAGGATACTTGGGGTAAGGGGAGCGATCTAGGAAATCTATGGAGAGTGGTTTCGAAGATCATTGAGTTTCGATGGATGAGATGATTGAGTGGTTGTATCTAAGTAGGGTTTATTTATTTTGGATTATGAAAATATCTCCTGCAAGTCCTTATTGACCAAGGTCCTGGGCTAATGTAGATATTTAAGATTAGGGTTCAACCAAAGTGGCTTCATAGGATTTGGAGTCTTTTTCTTTTATCGAAGCTATTTCTAGTTTGCAAGTAGTTAGTAATCAAGTTTGAATCTACAAGTACAATATAATAATCCTAGTTGAATTGGATCAGGGTTTATAGATTCATATTTAGAAATGTGGTTGATTTGAATTGGTTTTATATCATTTCCATTTATTTGGAAATAGGTGTGCAAGTTTGAGTTTCTAATTATTACTATGTAGTATTAATTCTCCAAATATCTCCTACAAGTACACATGGACTAAGATCAATACCTACAGATGGTATATGGAAAATGTGGTTAAACAACAAGAGTTCCATAAAAATTTCAATTATAGAATTGAGTTTAATAAAATCCTATATGGCAAATGCCTATTTAACCATATAGGAAAGGTAGCATTTAGTAAAAAGGTTAAAATTTGAACTATAATTAAAACAACAGATAGATAATGTCATGTGATAGTTTTGAGAGTTGGTTTCATACTATTTTGAATTTTATTTGATTTGATATGATGTTTCTAGGGTTGCAAAGGGGCTGATTGGTTATTTTTACTATATAAAAAAATATAAATCTGAATGGGTTCAGACCACTTTCATAGGCTAGATAAGTTTCAGAGCTTTCCAGGGAAATTTGGTTTGCTAAAATTGGATTTCTAGATCTTTGGGAATTCTCATTTTAACTTGCAGTAATTAAACAAATAACAAATTGGTTCTCTAGAAAAAAAATCTAAACGGGGAGGAATTCCAACGGGCCAGGCGAACCAGTCGGACCGGCCCATTAGTGTGTCCCGGGTGCGCAGGGAGAAAAAAAAAGATCGGCCGGCCTGCCAAGGGGGCCCACCGGTCAGAACTAAATCGAATCGTTATGTAGCCTGCTTCCACGCGCTCACAGTCACAATGCTCACCGGCGGCTGCTGGGAAGAGGGCGGCGCTGGGGCGCGGCGTAGAGGCAGCAGGAGCTCGACGTGGTGAAGCAGAAAAGATGGCGGAGTTCCTCCTCCTCCGCCTGAGACCAGAAGCAGCTCGAGGGGAGGTCGGGAACGCCGGGAACGGGCGGATGCCCTGGCGGTTATCTGCAGGGGAGACGGCGCCGACGAGCTTGAACGCGGACGAGCGAGAGCAGAGGAGGATGTCTGGGGGGTTTTGGTGGGCGGTGTGAGCTCCATGGCGAGCTCGGGGTGCTTTTTATAGCTCGGAGAGGCCGGGGCGCGGGGTGGCCAGAGGTGGGGGTCCGGCGGCGTGCGTCGACCAACGCCGGACGCGGCGGCTTTGGAGACTGGTTTGCGTGCGCGGCTAAGCACTGTGGGCATGTCGCGCGCGTGCTGGCGTGCTGGAGGGGACAGGGGACAGGGGACGCTGTAGATCAGCAGTGGCAACAAGTGGCTCAGATGCCCACCAGGTGTTTGATGAAAAGTCCGCAAGAAGTCAAAGTTTGAATTTTCGAAATTTTCAATTTGGGTTGGTCAAGATATTGGATAAGGGTTCCAGGGATATTTTTGTTTCGAAGAAATAACAAGTTTTGCAAAAATTTATATTTCAAACTTGGGTATTGTTGCTGTTTCAGATTCAAACTTTAGCTCAAGTTTGAGTGATGCTCCAGTTTGAATTTTTGGTGGATCTTTGTTGGTTGAGTTAGTCCATAACTTGGTTAAGCTCAACTAACAAGCCAAACATGAAGGTGATTCACAGATTTCTTAATATAAGTGTCCAAAGTAGGGTAGTGGTTAACTTTTTCTAGATCATCTTTTCTTCTCTGTTTCTTTATTTCTCTTGCTTCTGGTTCTTTTGATCTTTGTGGTTCTTCTCTAATGCTTCTATTAGTTAAGTTTGAATTAACTAAACATTGCCCAACAAATTAAAACCCACATGAAATCATAGAACCAATACTATGCATGCATGCACTATGAGTGAAAAAGATTTAATTGGTCCAAAAGTGTTGGTTTTCTTGGAGATGAGATGGAGTTGGGAAATGACCTCTTATTTGAATTCCAACTTTGGTAGAAATTTGAATAGGGTTCCAAGTTGATTTTTGTTTCAACTTTATTGTATTTGATTCTTTGTAACTTGTTCTTAGTTGTGGTGGAGAGATGTATGATGGTCCAGTTCAAGAATTCTGAGTACAAAGGGGTAAAGTAGTGTAATCAATAATTTTATTAAGATCACTACTTCCTCACTTCCTACTTAGGTTTTTGTGTTGCAGTTTAGTTTCTTGATTCTTTTCTATTTGTTTGTGATTGCTTGACTTAAATTTTGGTTTGGCCATTGACCCAAATGGGTTTAGCATGTAACCATACACAAATTTCATAGTTAGGAAACTATTTCAATTTAACAAAAATCTTTATTTAAAAATTTGGGCTCAAAGGATTTGTTTTAAAACCCTTCTCATACTCTTTTTATTTGAAGCATGGGAGCAAATGCTCAATTTCACAAGTTTAAAAGACAAGAAATAAATCTTGTATTTAAAATAAAAGTTTTTGTTGGCTCAAAAATTTGGTATTTTAATAAATCCATTTATTTTTATTTCCCAAAAATTTGGGTTGTTACAATCTTCCCCCCTTAAAAAGAATCTCGTCCCGAGATTCACAAGTTGAGATTGAGATAGATTAAGAAATGAGATTACCGGATAAGAGATAGAGTGTATATTGATTCCTATAGAGATGGAAAGATTGGGTACACCCAAAATGTGATAAGGCCAAATGGGCCAAAACACATATTCATCAATCACATAGCATTTTCAACAAACAATCAGACATTTCAAAAACAAAATATTTTAGGTTTAAACCATAAAACTTCATAAAACAAGGTCTTGTGGATTATAGGTCTGGTTTCACAAAGAGATAAAACAAGACTACTAGTATGAAACTAAGGTGGCTCCGGCTTCTTGATGACTTGTGTTCCAAAATCTTGATCCAACTTGTTCATACTACTTTGTAACTGGGAGCAACTTCGGGGGTACACGGCTGGTTCGTGATGGTTGATTTCCTTCTCTTCGTGCCTTCAGGTTGTAAGAGTTGCTTCAGGGTATTCCGGAAAGGTTTCTTCCTTCTCATGCAGATGTTGAGGTTATCTTCAATAGTACTGGGTTTTCGATTACGGGTCGTAGATGATAGGGAAAGTTTTTGAAATGTTTCTCACATGGGGTTGGTATTTTTCAGAGTTTATGTTGGGCCAGAAAGACCAAAAACATTTTTGAGCAAACAAGTTTTCAAAGTGGTTGCTACAGGTTGCCGGATGGCATATGAGCAACACACCTCAAAACAAATCAATCATTCAAACACACAAGGCACTAAGCACACTTAATAATCGTGAGGTAAGGGCAGCTCAATGAAATCAACTGAGCATTTCCTATAAATCCTGTGGGTCAAAAGGTTTGCTGGGTCTTCATCATTTTTGATCACTCTTTCTTTTCTCTTGAAGTCTTTGTCTCATAGGGTTGACTCTTGTTGGAAGATTTCTGGATCAGGTGAAGAGACTCTCTTTCGATGGTAGGGGTCGTAGTTGACATCCAAGGTTGAAGTCTTGAAAAATATTGAGTCCCTCATCTTTTGATTCAAAAGTCCTTCGGTCTTAGGTTGGTATATCGTCCATAGTATTAATTTGAAGTAGATGAGGAATAGAGTAAAACAAATATTGGAAAAGACCTTGTAATTAAAGAGGTAAATAAATTCTTTGTCAAAATATCTTGAGAGTATAAGTTGAGAGTGTAAGATATTTGAAGTGAATAAGATGGGAGTATAAGTTGGGCTTTGGGTACCAAAGCAAATAAATTTCTTTTGTAGAAATAAGTTTTTGTCAACATATCACTTTCTTAGCTAACGACCATGCTAACTAAGGTCTCCTAAGGTCATGATAATCCTGATACCAAACTTGTGATATCAGAGATGTCATTTTCTAACGACCATGCTAACTAGGGTTTCCTAGAGTCAGCCTAGGCTCTGATACCAACTTGTGACGACCTCAAATTTGATAACAAATTCGAAGTGCCCGTTATGCAATCCATCGCAATCCCAGAATCATTGTTGCGATTTACATAACGTAGTTGATATCATAGTCATAGACATTAATAGTAAATAAAGGGGATTACATAGGTGGTCGCACAGACCAAACCTTACATTACATCAACATGCAGCGGAATAACACTTTGGGTCCATATTGTCAAGCTTCAACCGCACAGGCAAAGCAGACAGTAGGAAACGAGCCTAATTCGCAAAGCCGTCAATGAGTCCTTCCTTCTTGATCTTGCTCCTTCAAGTCTGGCCAAGTTGATAGCCAGGGACACAGCCATGAGTACATTGGATGCACTCGCAAACCATCTTATAAACAAAGTGATGGAAGAGATATGCATGGTTGATATGGTGGACTAAGCACTAAGTTTATTTGCAAAAAGCTAGTTTTGTTTCCCAAGAATGTTCATTGGTAGGAAAAGGAGTTTAGTTCTCTAAGTTCAATCTAAAGAGGAATTTCCAGTGTGTCAATATCATGGTCAAGTCAAGTCAATTCAATTCATGTCATTCACCAAGTTCACCATAAGTTGTTTTCATTATTGACAAAAGCCAATTAGAGTTAGCCAACTGTCCATGACCGCGGACGCGGCTATTCGAATAGTTTCAAGACCTCTGCAGAGGGGTACACTTTACCCACAAGATTCGATACATCTGCCGGGAGAAATCCACGGTTCGACATACACAAAGTATGCGAGGTTCAGATAATCAAACAAACTCTTTCACTTGCTCATCCTAGTATAGGATCCTTCCCTAGAGCCCGGGATACGGAACCCCGCTCCGGCGCCTCTAGTTATGCCCATCCCGGGTACCGGGTTAGTGGAATCCACCTGGTCAAGAAGTATCCGCCCGTGGAGTCCTTCCATGAAGACTTGTCACAAGGCCTCCCATACTAAGATAAATAAACTACGGATTAAGCCCCTTCCCATATAGGGGTAATGTGGTCGTACGGTATGGTTGGCTCCCATGTACATCACTCGTTGTCATTTGAGAAATATATTTCATAGTTCTTAGTCAAGATTAGTTTCTTTCCTACAGCCATCATGTAGGAGCAATCTCCCATTTCAAGTTTCAAGTTCAAGTCACCATCTTTCAAATGGGGTTCCTCCAGAGATAGCATCAACTTTTATTAGCGACTAAGCAACTACTTTGAGTGATAGTACTACTAACTAGGATTGGATAAACTCAGCTTGATGCTCTTGATAATCAAGACATCAATATACTTCTATCATTCTACTCTAGCAATTCAATCATGCAATTTACTGAAAACAGGTAGAATGCAATATTAAAACTAGGTAGTGGGAGTATGAATCAAAAGATGGCTTGCCTGGCTTGGCAAAGTCAAAATAGTCTTCATCTTCATCTTGGATTGATTGATCTCCATCTCCGTTTCTTGGTGGACTTCCGGATCCATTCTCCTTACTCTCGTTGTCGTCTAATCGTCGGAAATCAAATAAGCATACAATCACCACACAATTTACAAGCAACACATACTCAAGCAAATAAGGATACTTGGGGTAAGGGGAGCGATCTAGGAAATCTATGGAGAGTGGTTTCGAAGATCATTGAGTTTCGATGGATGAGATGATTGAGTGGTTGTATCTAAGTAGGGTTTATTTATTTTGGATTATGAAAATATCTCCTGCAAGTCCTTATTGACCAAGGTCCTGGGCTAATGTAGATATTTAAGATTAGGGTTCAACCAAAGTGGCTTCATAGGATTTGGAGTCTTTTTCTTTTATCGAAGCTATTTCTAGTTTGCAAGTAGTTAGTAATCAAGTTTGAATCTACAAGTACAATATAATAATCCTAGTTGAATTGGATCAGGGTTTATAGATTCATATTTAGAAATGTGGTTGATTTGAATTGGTTTTATATCATTTCCATTTATTTGGAAATAGGTGTGCAAGTTTGAGTTTCTAATTATTACTATGTAGTATTAATTCTCCAAATATCTCCTACAAGTACACATGGACTAAGATCAATACCTACAGATGGTATATGGAAAATGTGGTTAAACAACAAGAGTTCCATAAAAATTTCAATTATAGAATTGAGTTTAATAAAATCCTATATGGCAAATGCCTATTTAACCATATAGGAAAGGTAGCATTTAGTAAAAAGGTTAAAATTTGAACTATAATTAAAACAACAGATAGATAATGTCATGTGATAGTTTTGAGAGTTGGTTTCATACTATTTTGAATTTTATTTGATTTGATATGATGTTTCTAGGGTTGCAAAGGGGCTGATTGGTTATTTTTACTATATAAAAAAATATAAATCTGAATGGGTTCAGACCACTTTCATAGGCTAGATAAGTTTCAGAGCTTTCCAGGGAAATTTGGTTTGCTAAAATTGGATTTCTAGATCTTTGGGAATTCTCATTTTAACTTGCAGTAATTAAACAAATAACAAATTGGTTCTCTAGAAAAAAAATCTAAACGGGGAGGAATTCCAACGGGCCAGGCGAACCAGTCGGACCGGCCCATTAGTGTGTCCCGGGTGCGCAGGGAGAAAAAAAAAGATCGGCCGACCTGCCAAGGGGGCCCACCGGTCAGAACTAAATCGAATCGTTACGTAGCCTGCTTCCACGCGCTCACAGTCACGATGCTCACCGGCGGCTGCTGGGAAGAGGGCGGCGCTGGGGCACGGCGTAGAGGCAGCAGGAGCTCGACGTGGTGAAGCAGAAAAGATGGCGGAGTTCCTCCTCCTCCGCCTGAGACCAGAAGCAGCTCGAGGGGAGGTCGGGAACGCCGGGAACGGGCGGATGCCCTGGCGGTTATCTGCAGGGGAGACGGCGCCGACGAGCTTGAACGCGGACGAGCGAGAGCAGAGGAGGATGTCTGGGGGGTTTTGGTGGGCGGTGTGAGCTCCATGGCGAGCTCGGGGTGCTTTTTATAGCTCGGAGAGGCCGGGGCGCGGGGTGGCCAAAGGTGGGGGTCCGGCGGCGTGCGTCGACCAACGCCGGACGCGGCGGCTTTGGAGACTGGTTTGCGTGCGCGGCTAAGCACTGTGGGCATGTCGCGCGCGTGCTGGCGTGCTGGAGGGGACAGGGGACAGGGGACGCTGTAGATCAGCAGTGGCAACAAGTGGCTCAGATGCCCACCAGGTGTTTGATGAAAAGTCCGCAAGAAGTCAAAGTTTGAATTTTCGAAATTTTCAATTTGGGTTGGTCAAGATATTGGATAAGGGTTCCAGGGATATTTTTGTTTCGAAGAAATAACAAGTTTTGCAAAAATTTATATTTCAAACTTGGGTATTGTTGCTGTTTCAGATTCAAACTTTAGCTCAAGTTTGAGTGATGCTCCAGTTTGAATTTTTGGTGGATCTTTGTTGGTTGAGTTAGTCCATAACTTGGTTAAGCTCAACTAACAGGCCAAACATGAAGGTGATTCACAGATTTCTTAATATAAGTGTCCAAAGTAGGGTAGTGGTTAACTTTTTCTAGATCATCTTTTCTTCTCTGTTTCTTTATTTCTCTTGCTTCTGGTTCTTTTGATCTTTGTGGTTCTTCTCTAATGCTTCTATTAGTTAAGTTTGAATTAACTAAACATTGCCCAACAAATTAAAACCCACATGAAATCATAGTACCAATACTATGCATGCATGCACTATGAGTGAAAAAGATTTAATTGGTCCAAAAGTGTTGGTTTTCTTGGAGATGAGATGGAGTTGGGAAATGACCTCTTATTTGAATTCCAACTTTGGTAGAAATTTGAATAGGGTTCCAAGTTGATTTTTGTTTCAACTTTATTGTATTTGATTCTTTGTAACTTGTTCTTAGTTGTGGTGGAGAGATGTATGATGGTCCAGTTCAAGAATTCTGAGTACAAAGGGGTAAAGTAGTGTAATCAATAATTTTATTAAGATCACTACTTCCTCACTTCCTACTTAGGTTTTTGTGTTGCAGTTTAGTTTCTTGATTCTTTTCTATTTGTTTGTGATTGCTTGACTTAAATTTTGGTTTGGCCATTGACCCAAATGGGTTTAGCATGTAACCATACACAAATTTCATAGTTAGGAAACTATTTCAATTTAACAAAAATCTTTATTTAAAAATTTGGGCTCAAAGGATTTGTTTTAAAACCCTTCTCATACTCTTTTTATTTGAAGCATGGGAGCAAATGCTCAATTTCACAAGTTTAAAAGACAAGAAATAAATCTTGTATTTAAAATAAAAGTTTTTGTTGGCTCAAAAATTTGGTATTTTAATAAATCCATTTATTTTTATTTCCCAAAAATTTGGGTTGTTACATCTGCCTCCAACTTTCCCACTTCTTCTTGATACTTTTAGGTCCAGCCACCGTATTCATAGATTGATAGAGCTGAACTTGGTGGCAGGTGCCAATTTTGCTCTTGGGTGGATGCGCAAGTGGCACCCAGGGCTTAATTACAGCACTATGTCCCTGAGTTTGGCTCCTGGTGGAGCTAGTCTTCGAGTTCATATGGAAAATACTTTACAGCCTGCTCGGAGGCTTATAGCTAGGCTGCTTGAAGCAGACGCTGGGTTTTTCCGCGAGTATCACTATTTAGATCCTTTAGGCGTAGATGATTCTGATAACCCGCTGCTGTGACCCTTATGTATATACTGAACGCGAGAGTTCCTGATTTCGCGACTTTATGTCTGAAATTTGTTCTCAAAGCGTTATTGTATGATTCGTGCGTTTGCCGCATTTTCTCTTTGAAAGACTCGTAAACTCAAACATGAGGAACGTTTCGTCTTTATTATACTTGTAATGTAAGATACATGGGGTGTCCCAAGAGATCCGGCCCGTGACCTGTGTTCTGGATCTAGAGGGCATTGCCCCTGGTATAACTCGTGGCTTTTATAGCCTTATTCTTCTACTCTACTCTGTTGCTCTTGATGTTTATGTCGTCGTGTCCTTCTCCACTTCTCCTGCTTCTTTGTCTTCTCCTGATGCTTCTACTCGTGGTTTCTTCATCTCTGGCTCTACAACACGTCCTTCGAGTAGCTTGACGCCTTCTATAATCGTACTTTTCGCTTTCTCTGCATGGTTGGCTATCATGCCAAAGTTTTGCGCCATCTTGTGGAACTCCCTGTCGCATAGATCTGAGATTTCAAAACTTCCTTTTACTGTGATTACTCCCTTTGGTCCTGGCATTTTGAGTACCAGATATGTGTAGTGAGGTACTGCCATGAATCGCGAAAACGCGGGTCGCCTGAGGATCGCGTGATACTGGGATGGCCAGTCCATGACTTCGAAGTCTAACTTTTCTCTTCTGTAGTTTTGTCGGTTGCCGAAGCAAACGTTGAGTGCTATTCGACCTAATGGATAGTTAGCGCTTCCTGGTACTATCCCATGGAAGGAACAGTCTGTTGGCTTCAAGAACTCTAGTGATATATGCATTGCTCTGAGTGTTTTTGCATATATCAGATTGATTCCACTTCCTGCATCCATAAATATTCTGTCGAAATCGTACGTGCCAATTTGAGCTTTAAGTACCAAAGGCGCGTTTCCTGGCCGAGGTACTGTTATAGGGTGGTCTTCTCTGTTGAACTCGATTGGTTGTTCTGACCAATGCAGATACTCCGTTGCGGCTGGCGGTGAGATGACTGCTAAGTTGACTTGTCGAGTGATACTCTTTTCTTCTTTGTTCGACTTGGGCACATGTTGTATCATTGCTGTGATGTGTCCTTTTGATGGAACATACCCTTCGTCGTCGTCGTGCCCCTGGTTCTGCTGGTCTTGTCCTTGAGGAGCTCCGTTGTTTCCTTGTTGTTTTGTCGGAGGATTGTTGCTTCCTTCAAATCCTTGTCGCCTTGCTTCGGTTTGCTTGTTTAGTGCTGCCTCTTGTAGTTTTAAGAATGTTGTGCAATCTTTCATTGCGTGCCTTGATACTCGTTTCCTATCGATAAACGCTGAGTGTATATGACAAGGTCCGTTGAGCATATCTTCTGGCGAAGGGTTGTACTCTCTGGATTCTCTTGCGGGGAATTTTTTATAGTCATCTTTTCCGTAGCTTCGATATCCTGAACTTCTGCGATCGCTTCCTTGGTAGCTGTTGTCTTTGTATCCTGCGGCGACTTGGCTATGGGAGCCATAGTTGTCGTAATTTCTGGACCGTCTCCTTTGACTTCCATATCTATTTCTTCTATCGTCCTCTAGGGATCGCGTCCGCTTGTTGTTGCATGCGTCTTCTCCATCTGCAAATCTGTTTGTCACGTCCATGAGGTCTGACACTGTCTTCGGCTTGATTCTGCCCATCTCTTCGACTAGGTCTCTTCGTCTTAATCCAATGATGAACGCATCTATTGCTCTTTCATCTGAAACTTCGACTGCTGAATTTTTGATAAGACTCCATCTTTGGATGTATACCCGCAGTGTTTCGTCGCGTTGTTGCACACACGCTTTGACTTCTTCTATTGATGCTGGTCGCTTCTATGTCGACCTGAAGTTGCTTGTAAATTGCTTTGTAAGGTCTTCCCAGCTTCCAATAGTTTCCTTCTCAAGTTTGCTCAACCATGACCTTGCTGCGCCGGTGAGGTGTAGTTGCAGACTTTGCATTGCTGTCTCTTTGGTTCCTCCCAATATTTGTACTCCTTGTAGATAATCTGAGAGCCATGATTGTGGTTCCTGTGATCCGTCGTACTTTTGCTGATCATGAGGTAACTTGAATCCCTTGGGAACTGGAGTGGTGCGAACCCTGCGGGTAAAGCATGATGCCCCCATTTCTTGTTCGTCTTCTTCATAGTCGCGTTTTTCATTTGGGGATCGTGATCTTCGGGTTCCTCCGTGTTGTTTTGGTGATGGCGATCGAGATCGTTGATTGCTGCTTCTGCGCCGAGGACTACTGTGACGGCGAGGCGATCTTGGCTTGTGCGTTTCCTTATGGTGGTGTGCTTCTTCTCCTTTTGATGATAGCTTGTGCCCCACCATGTTTAGTCCGTTCAATGCTGCTCTGTGCATATGTTCTCTAGGATCTCCCGGGCTTGGTCGAGTTGTGAGCAGATAAGCTTGAGCTGCCACTAATGCTGCTTCAGGAGTTTTTGGTACGATGTTTCCTTGTTCGTCGACCGATAAAAAGGATGAGTCGAGGTTTTTGGAAATGCTTTGCCTGTCGGAGTACTCGAGGTTATCGTACCTTGAACCATGTCGGCGATTTTTCCTTGCGTTACTATATGATGCGTCGCTTCGTGCTTTACGAGCGGCGTTACTGGCTGCAATGGTTGAGTCTTTTCTTTTCTGTATCTCTATTTTCTCCTTTGCTAATTGCTTTGCCTGCTGCCTTAGGGCATAATGATACCCCAGAAGCATGTCTTTGCTGGAATTTGATGGTATCGGCGTGCCGTGTTCTACGGCTTCTCTTATTATCCTCCATTCGTCGACTGATAGTCAAATTTTTTCCCTGGTTGTGAGGGATTCTGCTGTTTGCCCTTCTGCTAGGTGATTTGCTCCTCTGTCGATATTTGCTGGGTTTAGCACTGGATTGTTGTTTTCATCGAATTCTTCTGAGTTATCTCCTGCAATGGCGAGCACCTGGCATTGTTTGCCGATGTTACCGTTGAAGCTTGAGAAGATCGAGTTACTATCCTCATAAAGCTCTAATCCTGTCTTCCATGTATCTGTTGACTTGTCTGAGATATCGTCGAGGCAGATCATAAGATCTTCGAGTTGGACCCCTGCGTCGAAATTTTCTATTGCTTCGTTGTCTTCTGTGATTTTTCCTTTTTGCACTTCTTCCAAGCTGACCGGCGAGTTTACCTCGCTGGAAGAGCCTTCAGAATATTCCATCATTGCTACTGTCTCGGGCTCAGTTGCCGACGGATCTTGTTACGTCGGATCTGAAAGGCGAGATGAACCCGATGGCCCGATGAGGATGCTTAAACTTCCGATTATCAACTTCATCTCTTGACTTCCGTCGAGTTCTGAACTGCTATTGGCTAAAAGCGAAAAAGCCGTCGAATTCATGACTCCAACGCCCAGGTCCCCACGGTCGGCGCCAATTGACGAGGGTTAACTCGGCAGATGTCCTAGATGAAGGACTTAGGATCGGGGGAATAGGGCGTCGGATGAACTCGAAGGTAAAGGTTAGTCAAAATAAGTGTATATCGAAAGTAAACTTGGGTATTCAACCTGGCTTGCTTTCAATCTGCCCTACACCGTCCCCTCCTGGCCCTTATATATAGATGGCCAGGTCTCGAGGATCGGGTAGGATCCGATACAGATTACAATATCGACATACGGTGAGAACTCGTATTCGACTATCATTACAATTGTGCCTAGCTATACGGGCCTTAGGGGTACTCAACTAACGGGCTCTATTAACTATACCCTTGTCACCGGGAGTGCTATAGTACTCCCCTCGTTCGTAGATATAAGGTGTATAGTTTTCCGTGAAAAATTCAAAAATATAAGGTTTATCGCGTTGCTCCATTCATGTGCATGTTTTCTTTACGGATTTGATAATGTTTTCTTATCTCATACAAACTCCTTTACTTTTTCATGTGAATTGGCATGGTTAATCCCTTCTAAAACTATTATAATATTTCCTTCATGTGTGTTTTTTAGTTTCCACATAAAAAACTATACACCCTATTTTTTCAAAATGGGTATCCCATACTTCTGCATCAATTGATGCATACAGTGTTCTATTAACAAAGATCCAAAGTTTATTACACCCGGAACGGAGGGAGCAGAGCTTATATCATGTCAGCGATCTACCAAATTCCATGTCAGCGCAAATAAATTTAGATTAGTTAGGTACATGTTTCTTTCTGAAAGAGGCCAGCTATAGCTAGGGGGTGCTTCGTATACGCAACACTGGCCGAGTGGTCTCCGTTGACATTGGACTTCACCGGAATTTTATTGCTCGTTCTGATTTGAGAAGAGATCTCCTCGATAACGACCTGTCGTATCGGACGTGCCTCTCGATCACTTATTTCCCCCAGTGTAAAATATCGACGGTTTAGGAACTTGCTGAGGCATAAATCGCATCACATCAGCTTAACTCTAGGAACCGTACGTGCACTGCCGCTCTGCGACCAAATGTCTGGAGTCCAAAAATTCCAAGTCACATTACTCACGAATCACGATGACTTCGCGGAAAAAACATTGCCTGCCCATTTTTAAGAAGAATTAATCCATCGGCATGGTGCAATTGGTAGTACGTAGCCTTGTTTTCCATTTCTTATGGCTAACTGATGTTGTCGTCTTCACATAGATCTGCGATATCAGTACTACTCCATCTCATGAATTGTTGTTAGGATTGGATTAATTTACTCGTAGTACGTACGTACTCACGTCTCATTCAATTTATACCCTAAGCTACGTACACTGGTGTCGAACACGCCGCCATTTAATCCTTCTAAGTTCTACGGCATGGCGATACTAGCTAGCTCGTGGGCGGTAGCTCAGCCACGCAGACGAACCTGTCGGTACGAAGCGTGGCAGCAGGACTCCGCTGAAAGTTGAAACTTGAAAGATCATGCATGACTTATATGACAATTGTGATACTCTAAACGGCGCCAAACTTGACAGATTCACAATTGCTGCCGGCCCAGCCATCTTATCGAGCGCAGTGAGGCTAGTTGCTGCCATCTGCGTCTCCGTGCCGGTGCACTGTCCCCCGGCCAAGCGCAGTGTCCCGCCACCGGCGGCGTGTGTCAGGCGGTCGGAGACGGAGAACGTACATGCTCGCTTCACTGGCGTTTCAGCCGGCGGGGAGTCTGCCACGTAGTACGTCCTGGACCTGCACGACATCAAGCGGGCAACACAACGCCGCCCGGGACAAGGCTGTGCGGCTTCGTGCCCTCGATCTGGCGAACAGCGCAGAGAAGTCAACGGTTTATACTGGATAAAATAATGGTTAGAGCTGACACGCGTGGGCGCTGATACAGTAGTATGTGTCCGTTTAGAACTCTGTGTTGCATTATATTCGGAAACTGTCTTTGGCACACGAGATCAGTGTTTTTGATTTTTTAAAAATATGAGTATATTTCAATAGTAGTATGTGTCCATTTGGAAGTAGTCGAAGAGGCGGACGCGATACTCCTCAACCGCGTCATCGACATCTCCTACAAGAGGGTGCCAACATAGGAGGCCGCTCGCCTCCTTATGGAAGCTGAGCGACAAAAGATCAACGAGCTCACGTGCAGATGCACGCTAAGTCGCAGCCCGCAAGGCTCAATAGGTGGCCCTGAGCGAGGAGTTCCACGCTCAGCGTGCGAAGGTGTTCGCTCGCCGGCGCAGAGAGACGTCGCCCACTCTAGTGGCAATGCTGCAGCGGGGGATGGTCGAGATAAATACGGCACAACGGCAATGTGCCAGTGCTAGTGCAGACAGAGCAGGCCGTTGGGAGGGCACAAAGATGAAAAAGGTGTCAAACGACGAGGCTGCCCCGTCGAACGCCCTGACCAACCGAGTCGGCAACGGCGCCGACAATGCTCTATTGTAGATTAGGGTTTACATTTCATTTAAACTTTATTCAAATTGTAATATATAATAAAATCTGAAAAAATAATTAATTTCTAGTTTAAAACCGATCATTTGGGAGCACCGTTTGGAGAAAGTGGCTAAGCAGAGACGCACCGAAAAAAGGGTAGCACACGCCAGCATCCCGCAATCGTCCTATCGGGCGTGTTTGCTGGACGCTGTTTTGGAAACGCGGCTGGCATAATCTTAGCCGGTGCTTACTGATCCAAAAGCCTGGGAGGTTTTCTTCCGCACAATGCACGCATGCAACACTATGCAAGGGGCATCGGCACCGCTCCGACCAACCGATCAGTTGGGAGGGGATAGCCTTGATATTTATATATGTAGACCAACGATCAATGTAGGATGTAGGAACATACGAAAATTCACAATCCTACGATGTAAGAAGAAAATAATTCAGTGGCTTTGCAATTTCAAGTAACCTCATTTTGAGTCAATCACATATGGAGCCGTCGTCATATGTAGGTGTGGGTCTATATGTTAGTAATTCATAAGTCACTCCAAAGTTAGTAGCCCAGCCTAGGATAGCGAATTTGACTCGGAAATTGATGCACAAGAAACCAATCCAATGGATCTGGGATAGTATTTATGCAGGCCAAATGTTTTTTTTGTAACAGAAAATATATGGATCGAAGGTCTACAACATTTCTGTAAATTCCTACAATACATGTGGCGTTGTACCATGCATGCGATTGACTATCTAGATGCATGAGTAGTAGTGAAATTGAATTATAGGTCGTCCATCACGAAGTGCCACGACGCAGTTAGCATTTATACTACAACTACGAAGAGAGATAAGGCCTTTCACAATGGGAGTTTCTTAGCACAGTATCCTAGGTATTTTGCTTATATGACACTATATTAAATGAGGAAAGAGGGGGGTGTTGTATCTTAGGCTCTTAGCTAAGATACAATCTTTGCACGCAACCATAGGCAAAAAACATTGCTAGCCCAATCAAATACATGCATGGGCCCCAAATCATTAAATTTAGATACAACCCTTAATATACAATGCATTGGAGAGGTTGTTTCTTCAAATATACCACTATCTAGGATACCGCGCTAAGAAATAATGCATTGGAGAAGGCCTAAGACTACTCATAGTGGGAGTAACATAGCTAGTAACATCACACACTCCAATGCATTTTGATGACATGGCATGCTATTAAGTGAGGAAAGAGAGTGTTGTGGTAACATATTATGTTACTGTAACATCACACACCCCAATACACAATGAATCTATAACCTAATAAATAAGGTCTTGCATGACAACACACATATGTTATTCTCCACTATGAAGGTAGTAACATAGACTAGTAACATCTATATGACACTAGTCTATGTTACTACCCACTATGAGCAGCCTAACTAGGAGGCAGCGCCATTCTCACTGATGCCGGTTGACTTAAAGATGTACACTAATACTACTCGGAGTAAGTTAGCTTCCTTGGAGAGAGAAGCATAACATTATTCGTATTGCTATGTATGGCCATGATGAACTAGGTAAACGTGCAGTTAGCCAGTTAAGCAACCCTAATGTAGAAAGATGCGGTACTTTGCGTCCATAAACAGTGGTGTCCAAAGTCGTAATATAAACAAAGCTAGTATCTCTCACATCCTCATTGTTAAATAAACTGAAACTTACGTTATCAAAAGGAAGAGGTGCGTGCATGTAGAGGATGGAGATGCAAAATTATAACTGTATGTGGACTCGCAAAATGTCGACGCTCCTGACACCAAATCCCACAAAGCCTCGATCGGGCGCTATCAGGGCCACTATCTGCACTTCGTAATGCTGAATTAAGTATTTGACCTGGTTAGATTGAGTCCTAGGAACTGCACCGTCGATTCGCACGCTACATGCAACGCACCTGATCTCGTTATCGCAAACACACGCTGCGTACACCGCACTGTGCCAGTAGCCAGCTGACTCCTGCGCGCACAAGTTGGATGAATTAAAACCGCATGATTCCCCACTGCCAAAGGAGAGATTCACATGCATGCATCACCAACTATCGACGCTTGTTCTAGAGCGCCGCCCCCGCGGCGCAAAGATGAACTAAATTCTGAGCTGAATAATTTTGAAAAAACCAAAAAAATGTTACGTGCATGCAAATTTTAAATGTGAAAAATACTTTCTATCTTGGGCTCTGCAAAAAAACAAATTGGAAGATATTTAGAAGACATTGTTCACGATCCGAGATATGTACATTTGTCATAATTGCTGAGGCTGAAATACATGTATTACATATGTACAATGCGGTGAAAATAAAGCATTGATTACATCATGTTTTTTTATAAATTTATCAAAACTTTAAAAACGAATATTTAAGGTTGGAGGCCATCCTCCATATTTTCGCACCGGATAGTGCTATATGGGTTCCATATTATTTACCGCGGTAACAAGTGTTTATATACGCCCTAAAACTATGCAGACGATATATGCAAATCGATGGAAATGGAATATGTTGTCGTTGGGACGAAGGGAGTATTGAGACGAGCAAATATTACATTGTAACACGTGAATCCATCTGATTGGCGCCGTCAATCAACATGTGTCACTTTATTCTCTTGCCGGTGTATATCTAGCCTGATGATCAACATGTTTATCCCTGGCGGCGTATAGTTTCCTCCCCAAACAATTTGTCGCTGTGGAAGTGTTGCCTGTCAAAACCCACCGGCGAGCAGCGACGAGCAACACGAAGAGCCGGGAGGCTCCCAGAACTGCTGGTGGGCCCTGGTCCCTCGGGCAACGGCCCGCAAAACTCCGGCACACGTCCTGGCTGATGCAAGGGCGTGCCACCTGACCTATACCTGATCAGGAAGGTGATGGATTGCTTCGATTAGTTTCCTGCATGGCAGACACGTAAACATTAAATACGAGCCTCGATCGGCTCTCAGGTTTCCCTGTGAATCGGCTCATGTAGCCGATTGTCCCATGGATCTGCATTGGATCTACGATAACATGGGGTTTTGCTTTATCAATACAAATCAAATCGATCTACGACAGTTTAACGCTTTCACCACATAATTGGAACATCCCACACGTAATTGATCCTGGTAGATACGAAAGGTAACAGAAAACTAACCCTAGAGGAGGCCAAAAAACCAACGTAGAGTCAATTCCCGGAACAACTCCTCTCGAATTGGCAAACCATATCCTTACGTACTACTGGATCGTTCAACCCGTTTGTGAGGCCTAACCATGCGGATATCAAACTAATCCTTGGAGAACAAGGAACAACTATGACAGATTGAATCGACTGAATAAAGATCAAGCAAGATGCTGCCCTTACACCCAAAATAGGTGCAAAGGCAGCGAGATCTCTAGGGGCAGCATGACTAAGCAAACATAACCAAAAGCACCGATGCTAGCCCAAACAGATCTATGATAACAGTATTACTCGCCATCAACAAGGCTTCAGTACGAGCAACACCAAATAACACATAAGCAGATGCTGCCTAGATCGCGAGATGCGATCTAGGCAGCACGACGCTTACCTGAAAGAAACCCTCGAAACAAGGGGTGGCGATGCGCCGAGATTGTGTTTGTTGTGAACGTGATCGTCCTCCTTTCTCAATAACCCTAGGTACACATTTATAGTCCGGAGACTTTCTATCTTTGGAATAAACCTAACAACTCTATCTCTTGTTTAAACCGAAACGTAATCTATCATAATATACAGATACACGGGCAATTAGCCCAAATCCACGCGCAAGGCCGATCCAGCCTCCAAGCCCATCTTGATTACGGCCCATCTCCTCATTTGGCCAAAATGTGGCGATAACACATGCCCCCCTGGTTTTGGCAATAATAATTCCAAAACCACTCTGTTTTTTCTTCATCGGGTCACGCGTTGCAGAGCAGAACCGTCATATCGCCTCCTCATCATGATGCCTTGGCATCGGCAAACTGTTCCTTGGAGAAGTCTATCAATATCTCCAGATGATGTCTGTCAAACTATCCTCCCACATAGCAGTCAAAACAGGAGGTCCTTGGTGGTTTATTCAACTATGGGCTCAGCTGTACTTTCAAAACCATATCCCAAACTTCCCCCTTTTGGCAAGTTGCACCTTTCCAGCTGCCAAAGGGAAGCAGATCCGATGCACCAGCTACGGCCAAGCTCTGTATAGCCTGCCAGGTAGTAAACTGATCCCTCATGAAGCATCCAAGTGGTTCAGCATTTTCTTCCAAGGCCTGGACAATCCTATCTTCTTTCCTTACACGGAGGAATCGGAAAATTTTGAAAATCCAATCTCCTTCAGGCTGGACAACTTTGCCGATGACACTAGCACTCGGCAGCTATTCTCCACCGTGATCCGTCCCTGCTTCCTCCCAGTTGGCATGAGCACATCCAACAGAATAATCAAGCCTGGATACGAGTTCTACCAGCCGGTCGTAGCAGCTCGGCAATTTGGCCTTGGGCAAGTACCTCCTCATTTCTTTCTCCACCGCCTCACAGAGAGCAGAGCTGACCTGCCCGATCCTCTCACCAGTCAGAGGTGTTATTCTTTCTTCGATGCTCTGACCATCCCAATTCCTAACAACCTCACTTTCGCTTCATCAACCGATGGTTTTGAGAACTGGTGGTCGATGTGGAAGACTCATGCCTTCAGGAGAGCTCTGGGACCATTGCTGGAACAGCTCGATGCTGAATATGACATCCCCGTAGAACAGGTACTGCTACTTGTAAATTTTCTTGATGCAGCTCACGACGATTCTTTTAATATCCTGCTCTGTCTCCTTGCAGCAACAAGATGGTCCAGAACCTACTAACGAGGATGGCTCCCCCTTCGAATTCCTCCCACCAGCTCCTGTGGTCCTTTTCTGCAAAAACTCGCCACCTTTGAAACAGGTCGTGATGCAGAACCAGCCGATATCACCAAAATCGGCTTCCAAGAGCCAAGCAACTTCCGGGTCAGCTGCCTCCCGAGTTCCAACTAAAACAAGAATGGCGGTGAGGAAGGTAGTGGCCAAAAAAAACTTTGAGGCGCCGGAGCCCTTCTCCAGAGAGCTCGCACGTACGCTGATTCATGCCTTGGTTGATCTCATTTATCATTGTAAACATGCTTGTGCTTACCAACTCTCCCTTTCTTACAGGTCTCCATCGAAGACACCTCCAGCGAGGAAACACAATCCAATCGAGGAGATTCAAGCTCAGCAGACTCTGAGAGAACCACCACACCGAGCCAGCCAGATGTGCCACCATCGGCTTCCAGGAAAAGGCCTGTTCCTGAACCTGTTGCCCCCCGAGCAGCAGTCGAGGCGGGGCAAGCTGTGAGCCCCAAGAGGGCTCGCAAGGGACTGCAAACTTCTTCTTCGAGCCAGGAGGCTTCGAAAGTAATTATCCTCCATACTCTTACCACTCCTTTTTCATGCCGATTCATTGCTATTCAGATCGGCTAAGCACCTTTCATGCAGACGAATGACACTTCTAGTGGGAAAGTCGGGGAAGTGCCGATGCCTTCCGCAAGCCTGGATCTAGTAATCCCTGAAGGTGTAGATGAAACGGTTGCCAATCTGGCCAAGCCCTCAGCAACAACACACGAGCCGATTGTCTCACCGTCGGCTATCCCCCTGATCTCAGGAGAGGTATGTTCGCTTCTTTCGACTCATCCTTCCCTGTTTGACGCATACTGACGCCACTTCTGCCTGCCAGGGTTGTGATATCTCAGGCTTGCTGTCGTTCGACCCTGAATCCATCGAACCAGCTCCCTCTGCCGCCAACGATGAACCACGAGCAAGCGCTGTTCTACCTCAATTCCAGCGTCTCAAAGCCTTGTTGTCCTCCCCAATCGAGAAGTTGGTCGAGGGTTCTGAAGAGGTGAAGAGTGTTCTTGACGAAATCAAGGACCAACTCCCGGTAGCATTGCAGGTGAAGCTTTGGCCAGTTGTGACTCTGTCTTTCTACGGGTCAAGGGTGAAGTTGGCTCGTGAGAGGATCAATCTACGCCACGCCCAACTCCCACTGAAGGCCGATATTGCAGCCAAATGTCAGCGGCTCAATGAGAAAAAGGCGTCTCTGGATGCCAAAACTGACACCTCTGTCAGCACCGCCGAGCTTGCATCCTTAAAAAAGGAATTGGAAGATCTCGAAGAGAAGGTCCGGGCGACTAAAAAGCTCATTCATGATAAGGAAGCATTCATCGCCCGCTCCCAAGACGAAGCAGAAGGCCTCAAAGCTCAACTGAAGACTGATCTGGCAGAAATACGTGCCCTGAGCAAGCAGCTAGTGACGGGCAAGGACGATGATGACGAAGCCGAGATCGCCGAGGTGGATCGTGTCCGTGCTGACGCCCTCCGTGCCTTCGAGGCATTCCTTCAGTAGCTTATTCATGTAACCTGACACCTGCTCGTAACAGTCTGAACCTCGAGAGTCGATGGCTGTGCATTGTTTTTTTTTATTTATTTGGCCGATTTCATGTATCGGCCCTCATATTTCACTGTTCATCATCCCACATGCTTGGGAAATATTAATCTGGATATATTTTTTTACTGGCCGATTTCATGTATCGGCCCCCATATTTCACTGTCCATCATCCCACATGCTTGGGAAATATTTCTTGAGATGCTGACCGTTAACAGCCACTGGGAATTTCACACCGTCCAGCTCCTCAAGCATGTACGCGTTGCCCCTTAAAACTTGGTCGACCCTGTATGGCCCGTGCCAACTTGGAGACCATTTACCGTATGCTGCATCCTTAGTTCCCAATGGCAATACAGCTTTCCATACCAGATCACCAACGTGGAACTCCTTTGGTCTCACCTTCTTATTATATGCACGAGCTACCTTGGCTTTGTTCTCTTTAATTTTCTCAAGCGACCACAGCCTAAGTTCAGTTAAATCCTCAACACTGTCACTCATCAGGGCTGCATATTCTTCAGTTGTTAGATCGTTCTGAAAAGTGATACGTCTCGATCCAGCCGTAATCTCCCATGGCAATACGGCTTCTTGTCCATAGACTAGATGGTATGGCGAGGTTTTTATCGCTCCATGACATGACATGCGATAAGCCCACAAAGCTTCTGACAAAACCTCGTGCCAACGCCTAGGGTGCTCGTCGATTTTTCTCTTGATCAGCTTGATAAGGCTCTGATTGGACGCTTCAGCTTGCCCATTTGCTTGAGCATAGTATGGAGATGATCGGATCAGCTTAATTCCCGTGTCCTCGCAGAACTCTCTAAACTCGTGAGAAATGAAGACCGAACCTCCATCGGTCGTGATAGTTTGGGGAATCCCGAATCCATGAAGGACATGTTCTTTCACGAAATTGATAATATCCTTCGAGTTTACTGACTTCATAGGGACGGCTTCCACCCATTTAGTGAAATAATCCGTAATGGCCAAAATCCACATGTGGCCTTTGCTTGATGGAGGATTGGTCTTGCCAATGATATCCATGCCCCAACCTCGGAATGGCCAAGGCTTGATGATGGGGTTCATCGCTGATGCAGGTACCATCTGAATCTTCCCGAATTTCTGACATGCTTGACACCCTTTATAGTACTTAAAACAGTCCTCAAGCATGGTGGGCCAATAAAACCCTGATCGCCTGATCAACCATTTCATCTTGTGAGCCGATTGGTGAGTTCCACAGGCGCCTTCGTGTACCTCGTGTAGAAGCCGATTTGCCTCGGTTGGCCCCAGACATTTGAGCAGTAACCCTTCCAAAGTCCTGTAGAACATGTCATCCCCAATAAGCACATACTTCATGGCCTTGTACCTTATCCGTTTAGGTGCCCCCCGAGCCGAATCTTTCAAGTAATTGAAGATATCGGCTCTCCAGTCGTCCGCCTCCAGGAACTGTACCTGAACATCAGTTCCATCTGCTATGTCCTTGTAGCCTGAAGCCATCTGTGCAAGATCATTCGCCTCGGTATTCTGCGACCGCGGGATATAGTTAAAGTTTAGATACCTGAACTGTGCCATCAGCTCACGGCATTGCAACCATAATGGGAAGAGTGACTCGCTCTCACACTTGTATTCGTCCGTGAGTTGGGAAATCACCAATTTGGAGTCTCCAAAAAGTTCCACTGCTTCTGCTCCGGCTTCAATGAGCAACTCCATTCCCTTGCGTATTGCCTCATACTCAGCGACATTGTTGGTGCAAGGGGTAGATAGCCTGATGGAGAAGGAATATGTTGCCCCCCGGGGCGACACGAGTAGAATGCCGATGCCGCAACCATCATCACAAGCCGATCCATCGAAAAACATAGCCCATGCACGTACAGACAGTGCTGCTATATCAGTGTTGATTCGTTCAGCAATAAGATCGGCCAACGCCTGTCCCTTAACCGCTTTGGCGGGTTGATACCGGATATCAAATTCCGATAATGCAAACATCCATTTGCCGAGTCGGCCTTTCAACACAGGAGCCGACAGCATATGTTTTATGACATCTGATTTGCATATGATGATAATCTCTGCTGACAGCAAGATGTGTCGCAGCTTGGTGCAGGTGAAAAATAGGCAGAGGCATAACTTCTCGATCTCAGGATACCTTGTCTCTGCATCCAGCATCCTTCTGCTGATGTAAAACACAACTCGCTCCAGACCATCATAAACTTGCACCACCACCGAGGCGATGGACGTGTCAGCCACCGACAAGTAAATGTAGAACGGCCTATCCTGCTGCGGTGGAACCAACACTGGCGGCTTCGTTAGATATTCTTTGATCTCGTCGAAGGCTCGTTGTTGTTCTGTCCCCCAGCGGAACTCCTCATCAGATTTAATTTTCACCAGTCCCATGAACGGCTCTATTCTTCCTGACAGATTGGAGGTGAACCTTCTGACGAAGTTGATTTTGCCGATGAGACACTGCAGTTCTTTCTTCGTGGTAGGTGGCTTCATTGTTCGCACTACCTCCTGACTTTTCAGGCCGATCTCAATTCCGCGTTCATGGACCAAGAAACCCAAGAACTGACCGGCCGTCACACCAAAGGCACACTTCTTTGGATTCATCCGTAGCCCGAATTTTCTGGTTCGGTCCAGGACGCGTCGCAGATCGTCCAAGTGTCCTTGTACTGAAGCAGACTTGACTACCACGTCATCGATATAAATCTCCACCAGCTTGCCGATCAGATCATGGAAAATGTAATTCATGGCTCTTTGGTATGTGGCGCCGGCATTCTTCAGTCCAAATGTCATGACTACATATTCAAACAACCCCACCGAACCTGGGACTCTGAATGCAGTCTTGTGTATATCTTCTGGAGCCATAAAAATTTGATTGTAACCAGCATTGCCATCCATAAAGCTCAAGACCTTATGACCAGCAGCTGCGTTGATCAATGTCTCTGCTACCGGCATCGGATACTCATCCTTTGGAGTGGCTCTATTGAGATCCCGAAAATCTATGGCAACACGCCATCGGCCATCCTTTTTCTCTACAGGTACGATACTAGAAATCCACTCAGCATACCTGCATGGCCTGATGAACCCAGCTTTCAACATTTTCTCGATCTCTTTCTTGACTTCCTCTAAAATTTCGGCCTTCATCTGTCGTGCTCGCTGCTGGAATGGCCGAAACCCTTTTTTAAGCGGGAGCCGATGCTCAATGATGCTCCTGTCTAACCCGGGCATCTCCGTATAGTCCCAGGCAAAGCAATCTGGATATTCTTTCAACAAAGCTATCATCGGACCCCGCAGATTCGGATCTAACTTTTTGCTGATAAATGTCGGTCGTGGCTTATCCCCAGGACCGATGTCAATCTCCTCTAGCTCATCAGCGGATGTAAACCCATACCCCAGCTTTCCGTCACCTGCTAAATCGATGCTGAACACAGGCCAAAAGTTTGGTGAGGATAACAAAGATAATTTGGGCCGATTGCCGGAATCGGCCCCCTTTTTGATTGCATTATTCAAGGAAGGTTTACAACTTATTTGTGCTCTACAATGGTAGGGAATCTCCCTACTACGACTACATGACATGCTTGTCGTAAGATCACTGCTTTTTATTTTTTGTGGCCGATCGCAGGGATCGGCCTTACCACGCACAATCGTGGGCTTTGCTACTCTGTCAGGCCAGTGGATAAGACCAGCCTCACCCCGTTTTTTGTAGCTTCAATGCGCTCACAGCCGTCTAGACTGACTCCAGAGATCGGCTCTTGGTCTTCTGCGTCCCAAATGTTCATGCCAGCTATTGAGATCTCGATCAAATCATCTGCATGAATGACCTCCACTTCATCTCCATCCCACTGTATCAGGCATTGGTGCATCGTGGATGGAATGCAGCAGTTAGCGTGAATCCAATCCCTTCCCAGCAAGACAGCGTAGGTGCTTTTGCTGTCAACAATGAAGAACGACGTAGGGATGGTTTTTCTACCCACGGTCAGATCCACGTTCAGAACGCCTTGCGTTTCTGAAGCTTGGCCGTTGAAGTCGCTTAGCGTGACGTTGGTTTTGATCAGATCTGCAGTGGAGCGTCCCAAACGCCGCAGCATGGAGTATGGCATTATATTGACTGCCGCTCCGGTGTCAACCAACATCTTGCGGACAGGCTGCCCATTGATATAACCTCTCAGGTACAGGGCTTTCAGATGTTTGTAGCCCTTCTCCCGTGGCTTTTCAAAGATAACCGGCCGTGGGCCGCAGTCAAACTGTGCCACTGGTAGTTCTTCGGTTCTTGGAGCGCAAAACTCTGACGGAAGTATGAACACCATGTTTGTGCCAGCCGATGTCTTCGCATCGGCTTTTACTGGTTTGGGGCGCCACTCTTTCTTTTTTGGACGGGCCTCCGTCTCCAAGGTTTGCTGAATTTTCACGGCCAGATCAGGCCGGGCTTTCCTTAAAGTGTGGAGGTACTGCGCTTCGGCTTCCTCCAAGCTACGTAGCCGCTGAACTCTACGCTTTTGGGTGTGTCTGAGTCCATCGGGACACCACCTTGGCCGGTGATATCTATCTTCTTCTTTATCCTCTGACTCCTCGAGATCTTTTGCTCGAGACGACTCCTCTTGTCTGTTCTGAGGCCGGAGAGGCCCTAGACGCTTGAACACTGAAACTGGACCTGTGTCATCCTTCTGCTGTCCACATTCCGGGCAGTTGTCGACTGTAGGCAATCGGCTCATTCCCGCATCCCAACAGTACTTGAAGAAAGGACAATCCCAATGTTTATCCACGCCTTCCTTTTCCTTTGACCTTCCCCTAGCGCGGTGCTCATATCCTTCATCATCTCTATCATGCCGACGGTATCTCCCATCGTATGCGTCGGTCCGACGATCTCTTTCATCATCTCTGTCGTACTGCCGACGTCGGTCATACTGACGCTCATACTTGTTAAGGAGATGCGTGGAGTGTGGCTTCTGATATCGCACGCTTCTCACTTGTTCCTCGGTTATATACCGCCTATCGTCATAACGGGGCCGGTCGCGTGGACCGGCCTCTTCCTTTTCTTTGCCCCGGGAGTGGCCGCTTTCCTCCTTATACTTGCCATGGTGGTACACAGGCCCTGCCATGTTAATATCGAACGAGAAATCTAGCTGACGCCTCGTGGAGTGGCTGTGCTCTACCATGTTGATGCCAGGAAACGGGTTTGTGTCCACTTTCATGGCGAACTGCCCAAGGATCAGACGGCCCTGTTCTATCGCCGTTTGGATCTGCCGACGTAGCTCTTTGCAATCATTGGTGGTGTGGGTGAACGAGTGATGCCACTTGCAGTATGATCTCCCGTTCATCTCTTGCGCCGTAGGGATTTTATGGCCTTCAGGTAACTTCAGCTGCTTTTCCTTCAGCAGTAAATCGAATATCTGCTCAGCTTTGCTTACATCGAAGTCGAACCCTTTTGCAGGCCCTTGCTGTTTCACCCATTTGCAGGACACAGGATCTGCTCCCCGAGCCCATTCAGCCACGGCTATCTCCTGGTCTTCTACAAGATCCTCTTCTTCTGTATCGACCAGGCCTATCGGACGTTTGAACTTGTCTTGGTACAACTCAGGGTGGCGCTGCTCATACATTGTCAGTTTCTGGACCATGTGCGCCAGTGAATTGTATTCTACTTGGAAAGCCAGATCCTTGATCGGTGCTGAGAGACCCAACACGGCCAGCTCGACTGCTTCTTTCTCAGTTAAACGAGCCGAATAACATCGGTTCTTGACAGTCCTGAAACGCTGAATATACTCGGCTACCGTTTCTCCCCGCTTCTGCCGCACCTGCGCCAGATCGGCAATGCCAGCCTCGGTAGCTTCTGAATGATACTGAATATGGAACTGTTCTTCCAGCTGCTTCCAGGTCCGGATCGAATCTGGTGGCAACGAGGTGTACCACCCAAAAGCTGGTCCTGTCAGAGATTGCGCAAAGAACCTTACGCGTAACTGATCCGATGCTGAAATCATGCCTAACTGTGCCAAATATCGGCTCACGTGCTCGATCGAGCTAGACCCTTCTGAACCATTAAATTTTGAGAACTCAGGGAGCCGATACTTGGGTGGAAGCGGAATCAGATCATACTCGTTGGGGTACGGCTTGGAATAGCCGATTGTTCTCCTCTTCGGCACGAAGCCGAACTGGTCTCTCAAGATGGTACTGATTTGCTCCACCGTTTGAGCTGCAGGGGCTAAATTCTCATGACTCGTTCCGGTGGCATACTTAGCTAGCCACGCCTGTTTATCAGCGTCCATCCCGGACATCCCTGCTCCCGAAATCCCTACTCCAGAAACACCTGCCCCAGAAATCCCTGCGGTTGCAATCTGGTTCGTGCGCGTCAGGCTGTTGCAGTCCGGCACGTATGTGCACACATATCCATGTGGGATTTCTTTAGGTGGTTCAAACAGGAATTGGTAATCGCCAGGATCACCTCCAATCTTGTAGACGACGTACGCCGGTGACCCCGGTGGCTCCGGAGCTGCAAGCGTGAATGGTAGCTGTGGCCTGGTCTGGAGCGGTCTTTCTCCCTGGTGAGTCCCTAGGGTAGGCCCCGACGGAGAGTACTGATGTTTCATGATCTCCTGAACCACGCGAACCGCGACGCGCTCGAAAGCGTTCACCAGGCTCTCAGAATGGCGGTGAAGAGAATGAGCCACCATGTAATTGACTTCCTGTCGCAGAGCTCTGGTGCGATCCTCTGAAGGAACAGACAGATCCACCTCATCGAGAGCGCCTTCGGGTGAGAACCCTTTCCACCTGATGCCATGCTTACGGGTCCTCTCAAAAGAGCCGATGAGATCGGCTTCGAAGAGAGCTTTGATATCATCATACCTCTTCTTGTGCTCATCAGGCAGATCGTCGTACGTGATTGGTCTGTCCCCCATCGCAGCGTCAGATGTTGATGCAGATGTTGTTGAGTGTCCCACCGGGCGTGCCAGAATGTGTTGCCTGTCAAAACCCACCGGCGAGCAGCGACGAGCAACACGAAGAGCCGGGAGGCTCCCAGAACTGCTGGTGGGCCCTGGTCCCTCGGGCAACGGCCCGCAAAACTCCGGCACACGTCCTGGCTGATGCAAGGGCGTGCCACCTGACCTATACCTGATCAGGAAGGTGATGGATTGCTTCGATTAGTTTCCTGCATGGCAGACACGTAAACATTAAATACGAGCCTCGATCGGCTCTCAGGTTTCCCTGTGAATCGGCTCATATAGCCGATTGTCCCATGGATCTGCATTGGATCTACGATAACATGGGGTTTTGCTTTATCAATACAAGTCAAATCGATCTACGACAGTTTAACGCTTTTACCACATAATTGGAACATCCCACACGTAATTGAGCCTGGTAGATACGAAAGGTAACAGAAAACTAACCCTAGAGGAGGCCAAAAAACCAACGTAGAGTCAATTCCCGGAACAACTCCTCTCGAATTGGCAAACCATATCCTTACGTACTACTGGATCGTTCAACCCGTTTGTGAGGCCTAACCATGCGGATATCAAACTAATCCTTGGAGAACAAGGAACAACTATGACAGATTGAATCGACTGAATAAAGATCAAGCAAGATGCTGCCCTTACACCCAAAATAGGTGCAAAGGCAGCGAGATCTCTAGGGGCAGCATGACTAAGCAAACATAACCAAAAGCACCGATGCTAGCCCAAACAGATCTATGATAACAGTATTACTCGCCATCAACAAGGCTTCAGTACGAGCAACACCAAATAACACATAAGCAGATGCTGCCTAGATCGCGAGATGCGATCTAGGCAGCACGACGCTTACCTGAAAGAAACCCTCGAAACAAGGGGTGGCGATGCGCCGAGATTGTGTTTGTTGTGAACGTGATCGTCCTCCTTTCTCAATAACCCTAGGTACACATTTATAGTCCGGAGACTTTCTATCTTTGGAATAAACCTAACAACTCTATCTCTTGTTTAAACCGAAACGTAATCTATCATAATATACAGATACACGGGCAATTAGCCCAAATCCACGCGCAAGGCCGATCCAGCCTCCAAGCCCATCTTGATTACGGCCCATCTCCTCATTTGGCCAAAATGTGGCGATAACACATGCCCCCCTGGTTTTGGCAATAATAATTCCAAAACCACTCTGTTTTTTCTTCATCGGGTCACGCGTTGCAGAGCAGAACCGTCATATCGCCTCCTCATCATGATGCCTTGGCATCGGCAAACTGTTCCTTGGAGAAGTCTATCAATATCTCCAGATGATGTCTGTCAAACTATCCTCCCACATAGCAGTCAAAACAGGAGGTCCTTGGTGGTTTATTCAACTATGGGCTCAGCTGTACTTTCAAAACCATATCCCAAACTTCCCCCTTTTGGCAAGTTGCACCTTTCCAGATGCCAAAGGGAAGCAGATCCGATGCACCAGCTACGGCCAAGCTCTGTATAGCCTGCCAGGTAGTAAACTGATCCCTCATGAAGCATCCAAGTGGTTCAGCATTTTCTTCCAAGGCCTGGACAATCCTATCTTCTTTCCTTACACGGAGGAATCGGAAAATTTTGAAAATCCAATCTCCTTCAGGCTGGACAACTTTGCCGATGACACTAGCACTCGGCAGCTGGACAGTGAGGACACGTACTACATCGGCACATGACAAATCGAGAAGAGCAAAGCACGAAGCTACCTGGTGTCCGGCGTGGGCATAAACAAACGGCACATACAAGAATACATGAGGAAACCGACCTGATACTTAAAAGACACATGCATGCATAAAGTCGTGAGTATCACAAATAAGGTCACCATCCTAGTGTATATTCTATATGTATTCTGTACGCATAGCTTTGTCGTCTTGCTGTATAGAAATTGTCGGCATACTGTGTACGTGGCGGGACGTACGTAGTTGCCGGGGGACGAGCACATGCACGACGTACCGGACGATACGTTTGGTTCGTCGTTTCTGCCTGCCGTGCCGCGAGACGTACGTATTATGTTCTGGGGTCTGGACGGTACGGCGTCGGAGTCATATGCATACACTACGCCCCTACGCGGCTACGCGCCCACTCCAAGCCAACTGTCCAAGGAATTAAGTTTTTGGCATCACCACAGATGTGCATGTACGTGCATGCATCGCATTGAGCAGTTAGTTTGAGTGGTCAGGTGGTCGATTATGTATCCGTGTGCCGCCACCCTGCAAGTTCAGTAGAGTGTCCATGTCCATATATCGATGCATCTACACCACGTACCGACGATACGTTTGGTTCAGTAGAGTGTCCATGATCAGAACGGTCACAATGCAAAGTATTACTGTCGTGCCTATCTATTACTCCCTTCCTCCGTTTTTAAATGTAAGATATTTTAGCTTTGTGAAGCAAATGTATTTAGACATGTTTTAGTGTGTATATTCAAGTAAAGCTACATACTAATAAATATGTCTTGATATATTTGCTTCACAAACCTAAAATATCTTATATTTAAAAGCGAAGGGAGTAATTTATAATAACACTCCTACAATGCATATCATCTACTTTCTCTGTTATTATAATCATATTATATTTAATGTTCTTTAGAATCTCAATACAAATATATGTACTCCAAGCCGACTGTCGAAGGAATTAAGTTTGGTAGTTCCTACAGCACAACATCAGCACCGATGTGCATGTATGTGCATCCATCTCATTCAGCAGTTAGTTTGAGTTGGTCAGGTGGTCAATTATGTATCCGTGTGCCGCCACCTTGCAAGTTCAGTAGAGTGTCCATCTGCCATTTGGCGCGTGGCGCCAGAAAAAAAAAAGCGGAAGTCATGGCTGGTAGCATTCGATGAAATGGTGTCGGTAGAACCTGATTGGAAAATGTGCAAGCTTGGTACTCTCTTCTATTATTAATATATTTTAGTGTTTAGAGATATTTATATAAAAGATAAGTAATAGTGGTCGGATGAAGTAGGTTGAAATAGAGACAATAGATAGTCCAGCGTAAGAATTTTTTTTTTGGCAAAACAAAAGAATTATTTCAAGGGGACAAAAGTACAAAACAAAGGGCTAGTAGTACTCCATGATCAGTGAAAATCCCGTACCTAAAGATATGGACCTGATGTCTAATCCATGTCAACCGGCCAGTTTGTCTTTAGCGGGCCATGCGGAAAACATCATTGGAGAATGCCAACAAAACGAAGGTTGGGCTTTCCGTGGCTGTGCCACCAGACTAAAGAAACGATCGCACATCATCTTCAAGGCAGCTTTCCCTAAACAGAATCTATGGCAGCCCAATCATATGGCACACCAATAGGTGAGCGGTTGAGCCCATGCATTCATCCACAGTCTAATCGTACCTCTATTTGGAAATTTCCCTAGTTTGGCTCCGTTCTTGTTCGGTAGGAAACAATTTGCCATTGCGCTCACCAACTTGCCACTCGTACGATAATCTGGTGACAATGAAGCTGACGTGCTATTCGTAAATATATAGTGTCGATACCATCGACGAATTTGGGGCGTAGCCAAGGAGAAAGGAAGGAATGGGCCGGGTTCACGGCCGGGTTACTAGATGAAATAGTACATCATGTTTTGAGAAGATAATATTATTGGCCGATTTCGTCCTACATAAATGATCGGTGGTACTTAGGGATAAGCTAAGGCACTAGCTATTACTATCTCTGTCCAAAATATGTGACTCGATTTTTCCTATTTATACATATATCTAAACTTATTTTGATGTTATGATCTATGAGATCGTTTTTTCAGACAGAACATGTTTAAATATTCTCAAAAAAAAAAAATTGACAACACACATCTATGTTATATATGCAACACTAAAAAATTGGTGCTTTAAATTAGCCTACAAATAGAGAGCCAAAAAAGGTAAATTTGGATGTGAATAGTGTGAAACACTATTCAGCAAAATCTGATACTATTTAAAGTTGATTTTGTCTTATTTGTTTCTCTAAGTGTAGATCATATTTTTAGCTGAAATTTCTTGGAGTTGTACATGAATCCCATATATATGTTGTATAATGTTTTTCTTATTTTTCATATTTTTTTAAATATAATTTTTATGACTTGGTCCTATGATCCCACCTAATGGAGAAATCCTATACAAATCTTTCCCCTGAAAAGGAGTAGTAAGATACAAAAATGCTATTCGTAGAAGGATCCCTGTATTCCATAGGCCATACCGCCATTGGAATTATTATTTTTTCTTTTGAAGCAAACAATTGCGACAAGTTACTCTTCTGAGAACCGTGTAGAAAAACTTGTCCAGAATGGGATCATCTCCCGCCACAAGATTTTTTTGTATATGTTTTTATGAGTTGATCCTATGATCTCACCTAATGTTAAGATCCTATACAAGTCTTCCCCCAAGAAAGTAGCCAAAAAGTGTCACCGCTCCAGTGCAGTTGATGGACGAACCACGCTCTTTCCCTCTTTGGAAGATGAGGCAAGTGCCGGTAAAAAGGTGGAGAAATTAAGGAATTGATGGATGGATGGATGAATCCACCACTGTTCATAGGAGTTGCGAGATTTGGCAGAGACCTTTTTCTTAAGTGATTTAGCTAGACAATCATTGTGCTCACATGTGCCAACTTGTACGGCGGATAAACGCAGTTAGGGCTGGCCAGGCCACGCAGTCGCAGAAGGGAAAATTCTTCATGCGTAGATCGACCATGGATCTCGATACCTTTTTGATCCTTAATAATCACGTCCAGAAGTGGTACCACACACAAATTAACCCTGCTGGTTCATGCGAGATCTGACCGACGGATGTGGCTCGATCTACTTTGGAGGCTCAAATTGTACGTACCGATTGTCGCGTAAAGGCACAAAGGATTTTATCATAGCTAGCCAGGATGCTCGTCGGTGTAAACGGCACTCTTCCGTACGTCGGCGCCGCAGGAAGGAGCCAGGAAAAGGTGCTCTGGCTGGCTGGATGCGCCACCGATCAGGGTTTTATGGCTAGAACTGTACTGTGACATGCCTGCTTTGAGTTATTTCATTTTGAACGTGCGATCGAGCGTACAGAAACATCGGCACAGCGGTCTCCAGTAAATGTATGTAGATATGGAGGTCTGCAACATGTTTCAACTAATTATTGAATGACTTGTTAGACATTCGCTCATGTTCAATTTATGCTAGTTATAGTG
Organism: Dactylis glomerata; assembly: GCA_007115705.1. Lineage (NCBI taxonomy): Eukaryota > Viridiplantae > Streptophyta > Magnoliopsida > Poales > Poaceae > Dactylis > Dactylis glomerata. The sequence continues at coordinate 2,539,127 of QXEO01000523.1, read as the reverse complement.
GTTCTAATGATGCACTAGAACCACTATAAGATAATTGTTTGACTATGCACTTATATCTATTATGATATTTATTAAGGTACAAGTTTTAGAGTGATTGGCATTTTTAGGAGTCGTTCATCACCCCGATCTGACGGTGCTAAAATAGACAGAACTAGATGGAACAAAACTGACGGAACTGGACGCTGTTAAAAGCGTAGGACCGGAACTAAAATTTTGTGGGACCGGAACTAAAATTATTGATCTATTCTATTTAATAAAACACTATTTAGTGGACGATTATCCTTAATTTATGCGATTTTTCATAGGTCGTCTCTGTATCCTTTGTAGGGAAATTTTTTTCCTATGTCCCTGCCGCGGGCGTTCCTGAGGAGGAGCCCGCGGTGGTGGCGGCCCTGCAGTCCGTCGCCGGAGAAGCTGGAGGCCGGCGGGGACTAAAGGCGAGCTGGAGATGAAGTGCGTCTCTGTACATCTTGGCCACCGACCTCCGCCTCCTCACTCTCCTAGCGATGAGCGACGACCGTTTTGAAAAAGCCCTGGAGTGGTACACGGAGCTCCGCTGTCGAACCCCTGCACTTCCCCAACCAAATCAAGCAGGTGCTCTTACCGACTGGTTTGTCGACCTCGAGGAGCACCCAGTGTGCCGCCTCTGCAGGTCCTTGCCGGAGAAGCGGGAGGCCGGTGGGGACTAGCAAGGCGAGCTGGAGATGGAGCTGCTGCACAAGATGTCGCCCTACGTCCTGGGCGCCACGGTGTCGGCATCGTGTACAAGGCCGTGCTTACAGGCAGGGAGGCCCAGGTGCGCGCCATCGCTCGGTTCCGACACCCAAACGTTTATCTGCTGGAGGGTCGCACCATGGAGCGGCAAGTGCTGTGCTCGGCTTAAGGCTTGGCGTCCCTTCATTAGTGATGCAGGTGACGACCTTAAATTTCATACCAAATTGCTTCAGTATGTGTGAGATTTAACTGAATTTCTGTACCAATTTAACTGCAGATTGTTGTGATTGAAGTTGGTCAGGACTCAGGAGATAGTCTATGGCTCTGTGCTTGTTGAGTTCTGGGATATTGTTCCGGCATGAGGAAGCAGAGGCAATGGATCGCTAGAATCTGGATGGTTTATAACAAAATTTTGTATGGTTTTACTTCTCTCTGGGTGGTTACAGCTTGCTACGACTTGGCAAATAATACAGTGATTCTTGAGTCTGACTGTGCTTCGGCGGTGTAATCATTCCAGAATAGAGCCTCAATATCAATGTATCATTTACATAGAAACAGGAGCGTGGGTGATTTAAGCTACTGTAACTGAATTTTACCTTGTTCTTGTGTATTCCATATAGTACTTATATATTAGCCTCCTGACTAGCTTATCTTTGTTGTTGTTGCAATTTGAGGTGTTCTGGCTTGAACTTACTAGTCACACCATAGGATGTAGCTAAACAATGACTGATTTGTGTGCCTCATAAGCAGCAGATTCAGTTTATGAGTATCAGATAAGTGTTTGAATGGACAATCTATGAAGGCGTGTATGATAGAGCATGTTCTAAGAAAATGAATCCAAGTTGTATATGGAGAACACTTTGCAGCAATCCTCCATGACCATTTTTGCAAGACTGCTCGACTGTACAGAGATTGCAGCAATGCTGCCCACACAAAATCATGCAGTTTAAGTGAAAGAAACAATACTACATCATCTTGATTCCAAGAGAGGATGTGAAGGAGGTATCCAATCATTGCCCTCTCACATATCATCTCACTTTCTGAGAAGCAATGATATATTCATTTTAACTCAACTAACAAAGAAGCAAGCTCTAATCTTCTGGATTTGGCATATGCGTGCGAGGTTGGCATTGGCTTCTTTCTTTTCTTTTTATGGTCCTCCCTGTTGATCTTCTTTTTCCCTCCTTATTCTTTTACTCCTCCACAGCCTTCATTCCTTCTAATGTAGGCTTTAAATTCTCTTCACATTTCAGGTGTAAAAGACGAGCACTACAACATAAATAGTGAATTAATAAGCACCTTCATGTATAATATTTCAACTAAATATATCAATGATCTGTGCAAGAAATTGACCTACAAAGGTAGAAACACTTGCTTTTTATGGGTATACTAAATCTTTCCTCATTCAACTGCATTTGCAAGCTATTGATAGACTCCATTGCTGCACAAATAGATATTTAATAAGCCTTTGAAACGATAAACACTTGTACGAAATATTCATAAATTTTTATTGCTGTTGATAAACTAGTGCTAAATATATTCAACCCACTTATGCCGCTCAGCCTATGTCTCTGTCTGCCGTTGGAACTAAGGACGTGCTAGTCCCACTCGAATAGGGAATTCTAATCTAGCCTGTGGAAATTTTTAGAAGAACAGGGCCTAGCCCCGGTTCCATTTTACTGAAACCACAAACATCTTACAGAAGTTTTAAACCTAAACCTAGCTTTCTCACCCCTCCAGGTGAGCAGTGTGCACCTAGGAATTATTACAACCAGAAACAAGTTTCTGATACATAGCCAACAACTAAGACCCAAACGAAGACATGATATCAGCTGGGGTTGATTTTGCCTCTTTTTCTCGATCTGTACTTGCTCACCATCTTGATTCTTGAAGCTCTCTCCATCCCCCACCAGGTACATCGACTTCGCCTCCGGTGTCTTTAGCCTATGGAAATCCATAGCGATGTGGCGTGCGTGTGCTCGCGTCTTGAGTCCAGATCAATTAGTAGCCAATCACCTTGAGCAAGTGGTGTCCAATCATTGTAAAAAATGCCAGAGACTGATCTAGCTAAATGATCATCATATCGTTGTGAAAAATGCCAGAGACGGACGGATGTTAGAAAGTTCAGAAATTAACGCACCTTGAGGAAGTGGTGTCCGATCCTGCGGGCGAAGAGGGCGGTGACCGCCGACCCCCATCCCTCTGTCGAGGCTGGCAGATTCGACCCTGCCGATGAGGAGAGCAGCAGCGCTCCAGCATACGGGATCCCGCAGATGATGAGGGAATCGGAGGACTACGGTGGCTAAGCTTGCGTGGGTTGGTTTTTGGGAGGAGCTTCTTCGAATGGGAGGGGCACTCGCGGGGGTGCTGCGGTTGAAGGTTGGCGATGGCGGCGCCGCCGGCGCCATGACCTCGCTCGTCAGATCGGGCCTCTGCTTTTTTTGTTGACATGGCCTATGCGTTTCTTTTTTAGATCTGGGATCTGCTTGCAAATTTTTTTACTAAAGGCTGACTGATCGGATGTACATTTCTTAATTGTTAAAGCATTGTAAAGTTTTGAAAAAGGTAATCATCTCTTTAATCCAACGGCTACGAAGAATTTAGACTTGACGGAACTCGACGGAACAAATGTTTCGTGCCAATCACCGTAAAAGAGCTCTTATTAAGGATGTTAAATAAATACATAATGCATATACAATATTTGTTTTTTATGCAATTGCATAATATTTAATTAGTTCAAAGTGATCTTTTATTACCCCCAACAATTTAAATTTTGCATATGCAAAAAATTTAGTGTAATAAATTATAAATATAAAATAAAGTACACTACTATTCAAAAACAATGTTATGTCGCTAGTCATGTCATGTAAGTAATAATTGTTTCACTTATTAAGAATATATAGCATGATAACAATACATATAAGTATGAATGTATAGTATAAAATAAATCTGTTTGCATCAGGACTGGCAAGAGCTATTTGAATTCTTAAGAACTCGACAAGTCCTCAAACCGCTTTGCCTTCTTGTTGCTTTTGGCATGGATAGACCTCTTGCTAAATAAGATTATAAAATCTGAGTCATAAATGTACTGTTATTTGTGCCCTAGATGTATCCAAAACATATTGGGGAGAAGATATAACTCAACGATGATGGGTGCCGCTATTATGGAGGCAAACCACGCTTCTCCCCACACTGGGCATCGAAGCATCCACATGAATCGCGCTTACGCGGCGCCCTACGCCGCACCCTACGCCGCGCCCTACGCGTCACAGTGGGACCCGGCCCTGCTGACTGCCCTTCAGTCCGTCCCCGACGCGGGCGCCTACGGTGGCAGCCCACCCTGGTTCATGGACACGGGCGCCTCCGCGCACATGGCAGCCCACCCCGGTAACCTCTCTACTTCCAGTCCCGCCTCCACTCCCTCTCGCATAATCGTCGGCAACGGTCATGCGCTTCCTATCACGCACACCGGCTCCGCCCCTTTTCCCTCCACCTCCACTCCTCTCTCGTTAAACAACGTTCTTATTTCTCCTGACTTGATTCACAACCTTGTTTCCGTTCGTTCTCTTACTCGTGATAATGATGTTTCTGTGGAATTTGACAAGTTTGGCTTTTCTGTTAAGGATGGTCGTACCCGGATGCTACTCCACCGCAGTGACAGCCCCGGCGAGCTGTACCCTGTTTCGCCATCCACCACCACCAGCCGCCCGCTCGCCCTCTCCGCCGCTGTCGATCTTTGGCACGCCCGCCTCGGTCATCCTAGCTCCACCGCCCTGCGTCAAATTCTACAAAGCTTTGATTTTACTTGTAATAAAACGGATGCTCATTCTTGTGAAGCATGTCGTCTAGACAAACATGTTCGTCTTCCGTTCAGTTCCTCCTCCAGTGTTGCGTCTTTTCCTTTTGAACTTATTCATAGTGATGTTTGGACCTCGCCGGTCCCGAGTAATTCTGGTTATACATATTATCTCGTGCTTATGGATGATTACTCGCACTTTGTCTGGACGTTTCCTCTCCGCCGAAAATCCGACGTAGCCTCCACTCTCCTCGCCTTTTTCGCGTACGTCTCCACCCAATTCGGCCGCCCCATCCACGCCCTACAAACCGACAACGGCAAAGAGTTCGACAACATCACCATTCGCACACTTCTCGCCTCTCACGGTGCCATTTTTCGCCTCACGTGTCCATACACATCTCAGCAGAACGGTCGCGCCGAACGCATTCTTCGCACTCTTAATGACTGCGTGCGCACCCTTCTGTTTCACGCCTACATGCCCCCACGGTTCTGGCCGGATGCCCTTGCCATGGCGACCCTCCTCGTCAACATCTGCCCCTGCCGCGTGCGTTGGCATTACTCGCCGCACCACCTTCTCTTTGGTGTGCCGCCCGCCTACGCCGATCTCCGCGTCTTCGGCTGCCGTTGCTACCCTAGCACCGCCGCTACCGCCGCGCACAAGCTTGCGCCGCGCTCTCTCCCTTGTGTGTTTCTCGGCTATCCCGCCAACACCAAGGGGTACCGCTGCTACGACCCGGTCTCACATCGCGTGTTCACTTCCCGGCACGTTTACTTTGACGAGTCGGTGTTCCCCTTTCAGCAGGTACCTTCGGCGACGACCTCGGCGCCCGCCGGCCCCCTAGCCGCCGGCCCCGCACGCCGACGTCCGACCACGGTGGCCCCATCTGCGCCGGCCCCGCCTGGTCCCTCGGCGCCGCCGTCGCCCCCGGCGCCCCCGTCGCCCGCGACGCCCGAGGCGCCCCCGGCGCCCCCGTCGCCCCCTGCGGCCTCGTCCGCCGCTGCGTCGACACCGTCGGCCAGCCCGGCCACTTTCTCGCCCGCTTCATCGGCCGCCTCTTCGCCCGCCTCGCCGCCCGTCGCCGCGGCTCCTCCACCCATGCTCACCCGAGCACGTGCGGGCATACGGCTGCCATCTACGCGTTACCCCGCCGACCAGTACGTTTGCTGGGCCAGCGGCAACAGCGTCCTGCCGCATGACGGCGGGGTGTCTTCGTCAAGCGCAGAGGAGGCGCCCTCACCGCCGCCGAGCGCGCCGTCCACCTCCGCTCTCTCGCCGGTGCCCACCTCGGCACGCGCCGCTCTGCGCGACCCGCACTGGCGCGCCGCCATGCAGGAGGAGTACGACGCGCTGCAGCGCAATCGGACCTGGGAGCTGGTTCCCCGGCCCCGTCGCGCTAACGTCATCACCGGCAAGTGGGTCTTCAAGCACAAGCTCGGCTCCGACGGCACCCTCGAGCGCTACAAGGCGCGCTGGGTCGTGCGCGGTTTCCGTCAACGTGCTGGCGTCGACTTCACGGACACGTTCGCCCCGGTCGTCAAACCGGGCACGATCCGCACGGTGTTGCACCTCGCCGCCTCCCGTGCGTGGCCGGTCCATCAGATGGACGTCTCCAACGCCTTCCTCCATGGCCATCTGTCTGAGCAGGTGTACTGCCAGCAGCCCATCGGCTTCGTCGACCCCGAGCGCCCCGACGACGTGTGCTTGCTTTCTCGGTCCTTGTATGGACTGAAGCAGGCGCCCCGCGCCTGGTACCAGCGCATCGCCGCGTTTCTGCATCAGCTCGGCTTCCGCTCCACGCGGTCCGATGCGTCGCTGTTCGTCTACCAGACCGGCAACGACATGGCCTATCTGCTGCTGTACGTCGACGACATCATTTTGACGGCCTCCACCGCTGGTCTTCTTCGACAGCTCACCGACAGTCTTCGCACTGAGTTTGCGTTGAAGGACCTTGGCCCGCTCCACTACTTCCTTGGCATCGAGGTTGTCCGGCGTGCGGACGGGTTCTTCCTTCATCAGCGGAAGTATGCTCACGAGCTTCTCGAGCGTGCCGGGATGCTTAACTGCAACCCTGCGCCTACTCCTGTCGACACGAAGGCCAAGCTCTCGGCTAGTGATGGCTCGCTGGCTTCCGACGCACCGTTCTACCGCTCCATCGTCGGCGCTCTTCAGTACTTGACGTTGACACGTCCGGAGCTCCAGTATGCTGTGCAACAGGTGTGTTTGCATATGCATGCTCCTCGGGATGCCCATTGGGCCGCGGTGAAGCGGATACTCCGTTACATCTGTGGTACCATGGGCTACGGCCTGTCGTTGTACGCTTCGCCCTCGACACCGACCGACATCGTCGCCTACTCGGATGCGGACTGGGCGGGCTGCCCGGACACGCGGCGCTCCACCAGCGGTTACTGCGTCTATCTCGGCTCATCGCTCGTCTCTTGGTCCTCCAAGAGGCAGCCCACCGTGTCACGCTCCAGCGCTGAGGCCGAGTACCGCGCCGTGGCTAACGCCGTGGCTGAGTGCACTTGGCTTCGTCAGCTTCTCTCCGAGCTCTATTGTCCCGTTGACAAGGCTACGGTGGTCTTCTGCGACAACGTCTCGGCTGTCTACCTCTCCGCCAACCCCGTTCATCATCGACGCACCAAGCACATCGAGCTGGACATCCACTTTGTCCGTGAGCAAGTTGCCCTCGGTCATGTTCGAGTACTTCACGTACCGACGTCTCAGCAGTTTGCCGATATCATGACGAAGGGATTGCCGTCCACGACTTTTCCTGAGTTTCGCTCCAGTCTATGTGTCGGTGCCGACCCTTCGACTGCAGGGGGTGTTGAGATATATATTGTATAGATATAGATCCCCGTGTATTTCAGGGTTGTATCTGTAAATCCGTCTATATATATGAGAGCAGCCGGCCCCAATTGGGCCTGTGCATTGTTTCATTATCTTCCACACTCCTCACATGCGCGCGATGACGAGTTCTCGACAACCCGAAGCAAACGCTCAGGCGATCCACTCCACTCACAATATGCGTTGCAGTGTACCCGCGGCAACAGGATCCATATGCAATGGAGGATCAAACTCACACACACTTGCATCTGACAACTTTCGGGCAAAGAGAGACAACCAAACCCATAGGATGCGCTGTGTGGGAGTAAGACAGCATCCCAAAGGGGTGGAGGCCATCGCCCTAGTGTTTGGAAGCAGACTTGGAAGGACTAAGGCCCCCTTCTTTTCAGCTTATTTTCCAGATTCTCCCAGAAGCTACCCTCCACCAGCTTCTCCCAGAATCTCGTTTCTAAAATTTTCACAACAATCTAGATTAGTCTTCCCAATACTTATCTAGATTGTTGTGAAAATTTTAGAAACGAGATTCTGGGAGAAGCTGGTGGAGGGTAGCTTCTGGGAGAATCTGGAAAATAAGCTGAAAAGAAGGGGGCCTAAGTAGGGGACCATGATGAGAAGTAGGTGGATATTTCTCGAGTAGGATGGGGGTGAAGAGTGAGGGGGGAGGGGAGAAGAGTGAGCACGAGGAAGTTGGAGGGAAGAGAGAGGGTGTGCACTTCTTTTCACTAATGTTGGGATGTTTTGTGTCAATGAAGCTCTCTTGTGAGATCATTTATTACAAGAGTAGGGTTATGCATGTACTGTAGGTGTATACACCGGTTGAAAGAACCAGAGGCTCGAGCGGGAGACAAAAGTTGGGGAGTGGGGACCATGTGTTGGGTTTAAACTTATCGTACTATGTGGTTGTGTTCTGTTTGATTTAGATGCCCACTTTACTAAATATTCGCTTGGCCAGGGGGAAAAAACATGGTAGCAGTGATTTTCTCTTTGTGTATTTAAGCATAGTTTTGCATGACCAAACATATGGAATAAACGTCTCTTGCGACTTAGAGTAGTAGACCGAATTAACTAGCTCTGTATTTCTTATGTTTGTTAGATTTTAGAAATAAGATTGAAAAAAATCATCTAGATAAAATAAATTTGAGCAACAAAATATAACAACGAATAATTATGTTAGGAAATTCTAATGAGATGCTTTTTCTTTGTACCTGGGAAATAGTAGAAGATAAAATACTTGCATTTCAATTTTGTCTATTTGCACCGTGGTGGAGCGGAAAAAAAAATTATTGCACTTTTTTTCAGCAATAACACAAATAGTACGATTAGTCCAGTTATTTGAAATCTAGGGCAGCGTTTGATCCGGCTGATGCGATTAGAACTAGTCGTAACCGGCGGATGCGAGAAGGACAAGTCGTAATCGGCGGATGCGAGAAGGACCTGACGAGGCATGTAGTCGCATCCGGCGGATGCGATAGGATGGTGCCGGCTACACGCACCCGACCGGCGACCATTTGTGTGTGTTTTAGGCAACGCGCACCCGAGAACATGATATTTTCAGTGTTTTAAGTCGCGGCAAAAATTCCGCATAGTTTATCTATTAGTAATATTTCTGAATATATATTGGAAGAAACATTTATATTAATATAGAAAGTGCGTGATACATCGGTATTACATACCGCAAACTAAAATATAAAAAGTGCGTGATACATCGGTATTACATACCGCAAACTAAAATAGAAATACATGATTCGGGATAACTAAAATTAAGATCGAAATATAGTACGAATAACTAAGGCTTGGCGACTCTCTTGCCCTTTGTTGAAGAAGCTTTTTTGGCCCAGTCGCTAGGCATGAAGTCGTCGTCGTCGTCTTTGTCAAACTTCAACGGTGCAGTTCCTTTGCCCTTGCAAGCAGCGCCATTTGGCTTGGACGAGGTAGATTCTTTGCTCTTCGATGACGCCCCTTTCTTCTTGGCCCAATCGCTAGGCATGAAGATATCTTCATCTTTGTGGCTGTCGTTGATCCAGTGCGCGGTATGTTGAACCCACCAGCTCATATCTTCTTCTCTCTCCTTGATATCTGTCCAGTGCCCGTTGATCTTGATAAGTTCTGCCTGGACCTCCTTCCAGGTGCGAGATGGGCCTGTTGACTTGCTCTGATTGTAATCAAATGTGACCTCAATGAGATCGCTGGGGGTATTGACAAGCTCGTCAAATGGAACAAGCTCACGGTTCCTTCTATATCTACAGGCTGCCTTGAAAACCTCTACGGACATAACTGTTTTCCAACTACGATTGGGAGGCGCCATGTTGGGCAAGATACAATGAGCTAGAACTGAAGTTTGGGTGGTCTTATTTAGGACTTGAAGAATAGAAATGGCGGGAAAGAAGACACGGAATGCAGAAGGCGGGAAAGAAGAAGCGGGAAAGGAGTTGGCGGGAAAGAAGTTGGCGGGAAAGAACAAGCTGGAAAAACGAGCGGGAAAGAATAGGCGGGAAAGAAGTTAGCTGGAGAAATCGAGCGGGAAACTAGTTTGCGGGAAAGAACGAGCGGGAAAAAATGTACTAAAAATTACGAGCGGGAATGGAGTTGGCGGGAAACAACTAGCGCGAAATAATAGGCGGGAAAGAACGAGCGGGAAAAAATAGTCGGAAATAAATCGTGACAATTATATGTGTCTCATACATCATGGAATAGTAGTACAATGAGAACCACAAACATGCTTACAAATATATGTCTAATACGAATGTGCATACAAATTATAAGGATACAAAGATATAAAGTTCACATAGATCATCGACGACGCGGAGCACGTGGTGGTCCTCGTGGCGGAGGCGTCGTCCATCCATACCTGTTAGGGGCCGCTCGATAGTACTGAGTGCTCTCGACCTCCTGGTTGTCGGTCTGTGACTACTGTGTGGGATCAGGTGGAGGAGTAGTAAGCAAGGCCATATAACCACCCATAGGGTCCGAGTTAATATCGATGTCACCAGTCATCCAAGTCGATCCCTGCATAGGCGACGTCCCTCCCTGTTCTGTAGCGTGCAATGCAACAAAATATATTAGGAAATTACGGCTATGTATAACTTAAGAAATACAACAACTGTGAACTACACGTACCTTCTGGCATGGCCATCTGTGGAGTATAACCAAAAATCTGCTGCGCTATGCCTCCATACTGCGGCTGGCTCAAGTAGTCGTACTCCGACTGCTGCACATAGCCTGAACCTCCAGCCTGATCAGGAGCAGGCTGATGGTGAGGCCCAGCTGAACCTCCAGCCTGGTAAGGATCAGGCTGCTGGTGAGGCCCAGCTGAACCTCCAGCCTGGTAAGTGATGACCCACAAGTATAGGGGATCGCAACAGTCTTCGAGGGAAGTATTACCCAAATTTATTGATTCGACACAAGGGGAGCCAAAGAATATATGTAAGCCTTAACAGATGAGTTGTCAATTCAGCTGCACCTGAAAACAGTCTTGCTCGCAGTGGTTTATCAGTAGCAACAGTTTTATAGTGGTGACAGTAGTAAAACAGTAACAACAGTAGTAAAATAGCAGCAGTAATAGTAACAGTTGTAAACAGTAGGAACAAATACTGTAGGCATAGGGATGGATTACGGGCGTTGCATGGATAAGATAATTCATGAAATCAATGAGACATGGGCATTGCAGATAAATAATGATAAAGCATCCTAGTACAAATAATCATATGCATGTATTCCGTATATAGTCGTACGTGCTCGCAAGGAGAAACTTGCACGACATCTTTTGTCCTACCAGCCTGTTGCAGCAGGGCCTCAAGGGAAACTACTGGTAATTAAGGTACTCCTTTTAATAGAGTACCGGAGCAAAGCATTAGCACTCGGTGAACACATGTGATCCTCACATCATAGCCATCCCCTCCGGTTATCCCAATTTCTGTCACTTTGGGGCCTCGGGTTCCGGACAACAATATATGTATACAACTTGTAGGTAAGACCATAAACAACAAGTATCATCATAGAAATAATAACATGTTCAGATCTGAAATCATGGCACTCGGGCCCAAAGTGACAAGCATTAAACACAACAAGTTGCAACAATGTCATAGGCACTAAATAAAGATACTAGGCACTATGCCCTATCAATCTCATATCAAATTACATGAACAATCTCATCCAATCCCTACCATCCCCTCACCTACAGCGGGGGAATTACTCACACATGGATGGGGGAGTCATGGATGGTCGATGGAGGAGCATCGGTGGTGATGGTGATGAAGATCTCCTCCGAATCCCCGTCCCGGCAGGGTGCCAGAACAGAGTTTCTGGTTCCGAATCGCGGTTTCTGATGGCGGTGGCGCATCGGAAGTCTATCTGGGAAAAACGCCGTCTCCCCGATATTATGTCGTCAGAGGGTATATGTAGGCGAGAGGGGAGGCCGATAGGATGGCTGGAGCCTCCTCACGCCAGTGTGGCGCGGCCAGGGCTGGGCCGCGCCACCAGTGCGTGAGGGCCGCTCAGGCCTCCTTTCCCTCCTGTCTTCTGGCTCCGTGGGTCTTCTGGTGAAATAGGATTTTTGATGATTTTTCCCGAATTTTTACTGAAAGTTGGATTTCTGCACAAAAACGAGACACCAGAGTAATTCTGCTGAAAACAGCGTCATTCCGTGTTAGTTGCATTCAAAACACACAAATTAGAGGAGAAACAATAGCAAAAGTGTTTGGGAAAGTAGATACGTTTTAGACGTATCAACTCCCCCCAAGCTTAGCTATTTGCTTGTCCTCAAGCAATTCAGTTAACAACTGAGAGCGATAAAAGAAACTTTCACGAACACATTTGCTCATATGATGTATATATACTAACTATGTGATCAAGTACTCGGGCAATTCATAATAAGAAATATGCAACTAATGTCACCTCATAGTCAAGCAAACTATGAAAGAGTGCCAATGGACTAATAACAAGTAACATGTACATAAGAAGCTACAAGATTGTAATATGCATAAATGATATGAAAGAGTGGTATCCCGCTTACCTTCATTTGTAGAGCAAAACATAAATGTTGAGGCATCTCTGAAGTTCAAGAGAAGACTAGAAGTAGAAATATCAAAGATACAAGCATCAAAGTTATACCACAATTAACCGTGTTCTGGGACAAGCACATTACACTAAGAATAACAACTATGCTCTCAAGAAGTGCTTAAAGTTAGAAGATGGTGACTCAACATAAAAGTAAACGAATGGCCCTTCGCAGAGGGAAGCAGGGATTTAACATGTGCTAGAGCTTTTCATTTGTAAAACAGAGATAAAAATTTATTTTGAGAGGTGGTTGTTTCATGTCAACGACTGGCAATGGGGACTTGCTATCTTCCATAATAAACAAGTGAGAGCGGTTCCGAGTTCTTTGAAAATTTGGCACATTGGTGCTCTTTTATAAAGCTTTGGCACTCCTCCCCACCTTTTTTCCTTTCTCAAACCATGGCTAACCGATTCCATCGGGTGCCCACCAACTTTCACATTCCTTGGAAGAGTGCCTTTTTTTTAGAATTAGATTATAATGGTCTGACCATCTCCCTTACAAGATTAATGACGAGCAGATGAAGCTGCCTAGTCGAGGGGTACTTAATTTAATATGGAAGATAGCAATTCCGACCACTACGTCCCCATGAGCTAAAAACAGTGGCACAAAATGAGAAGTAGTTGAAAGTTTTGAAAGGTAGCACATGAAAATTTACTTGGAATGGCTTACAAATACCATGCATAGGAATTTATAGTGGACTCTTTGGTAGACTTGGTTTTTGGTAATTGGATGCACGAGTAGAGCTCATACTCAGTACAAGTGAAGGCTAGCAAAAGACTGGGAAGCGACAATCGAGAGAGCAAAAAAACTGTCATAATCAAGCTTGCGACAAAACAAAATTAATATAGGCATAAAAATGATACAAGAACTCTGAGGCAAAGTAAATCATCGAGGCTTAATTGACTTTTGTTTAGTCATGTGCATGCTTAAGCATGTGCCAAGTCGATTCAAATGAAGCTTTCAGAGGAGGATACCACAATAACATACCATATTATGAATAAAACAATGCATGCAAGCGTCTACATGACATGCTACAAGCTAATAGTAAATTGAAACTAATCATATGAGAGCAAGAACTACAAAGCATCCATTAGATAACATATACCTTACATGAACCGACTAAGCATGTCCACATAAATGAGTATATGTACAAAAATGAAAACAAATAGAGTTCATACCAGCCTCTTACCACATCTCGGATTGTCATATGTCGTCATTATTGCTCTTCACTTGCGTGGCAATAATATAAAGTGAATACCAAGCTCCAATGGAGTAACGGGAGACTAAACTCTGCAACAAACTTTACAAAACCGAAGAAGAACAACAAATATTTTTGGGGTTTTCGATTTTTGAAACAAAAGCAGAAGGACATAGCAAACAAAGCAAAATATTTTTGGGTTTTTCAAGTAGCAAACCGAAAATAGCAAGTAAAGCAAACCAAAGGTAGAAAACCAAAGAACCAAATAGAGAGAAACAACGGAAATATTTTTGGTCTTTTTGTGTTTTGGAAAGCAGAAGTAAGAACTAGAACAATAAAGAAGGTGAAACATGGATATACAAGGGTCCGACAAAATATAATGTGTAGATGAGTGCATCGTCGGCGTACCTCCCCCCAAGCTTAGGCTTTTGGCCTAAGTGGAGATCAATTTCGACTCTGATAGCTGCCCCAGGCTGGTGGGTCATCATAGGTGTAATCGTACCCCGGCTCTCATGAAGATGAAGCTGATGGCGCATAATCATAATAAGGCTGCTCATATGGGAAGTTCGCAATGTCGGAGGGCTGTCCCGACTCCTCGGCGCCCTCCTCATCGTGCACAGGCGGCGGGTGCTCCTCTACGTACGCATCAAGCTCATCTTCCGTAAGCGACCATCCATTCCTGCGATCAAGGTTAAACAAAAGAGGTGCAGGCAAACGGACTGATCGATCAGTCTTTACTACCCTCCAGGTAGTCTTCTTGAAAAAGGTTAGCTCAAATGTTAAATTAATCAAACTAGCAGGAGGAGAAATAAACTTATGATGAATCATAGAATTAAGATCAAGTTTCTCCTCGGGGAACTGCAGATCTAGAAGATGAGGCACTACACCATGAAAAGCTAACAGGCGTGAAGCTATAAGTCCCCCACAGATTCCCCCTTTCTCACGGTTAATATCAAGACGGAAAGCTATTAAGGCACCCAAATTGTAAGTTCTATCACGCCTCAAAGCAGCAGCAATAAAAGCTAGATCATGGAGAGACAATTTACTTGCAGATTTCCTAGCAAGAACACATTTGGTAATGAAGAAGGCAAAATATCTAATGGATGGGAAATGAATGTTTCGAGTTTTACCACCCTCTCCTGTGAAGCTTCTTCCTTGACAAATATCTTCGTATAGTTCCAACAATGGCCTAGGCCGGCCCCTTATTTTCTCGAGCAATCCCCACTGTGGAACTCTAATAGCTGTACAGAAAATATCAAGAAGCAAGTCCACAGATTTGTTATAAATTTTATAATGAACCATGGGGTTAGAAGTGGACCAACTAAATCTGAAATCCTGCACCACAGACATTGTTAGTTTAACATATTGGGGAGGTTCACCCTCAACAAAATACTCCAATCCTGCATTAGAGAGTAAGGTTTGAAAATCCTGCAGAATTCCGGTAGCATTCATGAACGCTGAGCATGGATAGTGTGAGGGGAAGACCTTCTCTTCACGATGAACCTTCATAACTTCATGCACTTCTAGTTCATGTTGAGAGAGTTGATATGCATTCTCCTCCATTCCTGAAATTTTTGACAAACCTCATAAAAAGTGATTTTACGACAAGCAAGTGTAGGAAACTACTATGGTGAGTTACTAGAGAGCTATCATGCATCAAAATAACCTTTCTAAGCAATAGAACAAGCATGCATACTCATTTATACTGCCACCTACAAAGCTAAAATACTCAAGAAATACTTTACCAAAAGAAATTCTACTTGGACAAGTGGAGGAGTCAAATACCGGAGAACAAATGATCCAAATTTCAGCAGAAATGTTGGGCTGAGCAAGGAGATCGAAAAAGCTAGGTGAAGAACAGCAAGAACTCGGGTTTGAGCTGGGTGTATCGTTGTTTTCGGGAGAGAGAAAGAGCTGGGGAGGAAGAGATGAGTGAGGGGCCAGGTGGGGCCCTCTCACACCTGAGTGGCGCAGCCAGGGCTGGGCCGCGCCACCTATGTGTGAGGTGGCGTGGCAGCCCCTCCTGGTGCCTCCCAGGTGTCTCTCTGCCCCATTTTTGACATAAAAATTTATAAAGAATTTTCTGGAATGTTTCGAGAAACTTTATTTTCGAGGATTTTTCAGAAATTGGCATATCAATAAAAACTCAGAAAAACGAAGATGAAAAGATTTCAAGCAACTCAAAACTAAGCATGCTGCAGCTCTGAGATACTCTTAATCAAGCAACTAAACTGAAAGAATAAAATTTGATGAAAGTAAATACAAGTGAGGTGGAGTGGATGCGGTGAAAACGAAGTTTCGTTCATATAAAATCACTTTGTTAACAAGGTTGATCAAGTCTTGTTCCCAAACTAACTTTATATGAGGCAAAACTTTGCACTTCACTAAATGCTTATGTTACCTCAACTTTGATAGGTATAGTCCCAACCATAACAATTTGATATTCTTCCTTGGGCTTTCGCTCTGAACAAATGATTTGACCAACTTTGATGGTCTCAACATGCTTGATTGAATTTAGAGCATTCTTCCTATCAATCTTCTTGGGAAAATAAACCGTATACTCTTTGTCATTAACATTAAAAGTGACTTTTCCTTGATTGCAATTAATAACAGCACCTGCGGTGTTTAGAAAAGGTCTCCCAAGAATAATAGACATATTATCATCTTCAGGCATTTCCAACACAACAAAGTCAGTTAAAATCAAACAACTGTTAGCAACTTGAACAGGAGCATTTTCACATATACCAATAGGAATAGTAGTAGACTTATCAGCCATCTGCAAAGATATATCAGTTGATACTAATTTTTCTAGATCAAGTCTCTTATAAAGAGAAAAAGGCATGACACTAACTCCAGCTCCCAAATCACATAAAGCAGTTCTAACATAGTTATTTTTAATGGAGCAAGGAATAGTAGGTATACCTGGATCTCCAAGCTTCTCCGGTACTTTACCATCAAAAGAATAATTAGCAAGTAGAGTGGAAATTTCCTCACTGGGAATTTTCCTTTTGTTAGTGACAATATCTTTCATATACTTTGCATAAGGAGGCATTCTAATAGCATCAGTCAAAGGAATTTGCAAAAATAAAGGTCTCATCCATTCACAAAACCTGTTGTAGTGTTCTTCTTCCTTGGACTTGTGTTTCTTACTAGGAAAAGGCATTAGTTTTTGTAGCCAAGGTTCTCTCTCTTTACCATGCTTGGTGGCAATGAAGTCTTCTTTGGTGTACTTTGCATTCTTATCAATCTTCTCTGGTTCTTCTTCAACTACTTCTTCAACTTCTTCTTTATCGGAAGCATCTGAAAGATCATATCGAGCCCCATGTGTGGTTTTGGTAATTAATGACAATCCCTATGGACTAATGGTTGTATTGAGTCATATGTGTAGGACTTGTCCATAGACAATGCTTGAACCATTTGTTAGAGTCAAGGTTGTAAGAAGAAGATTATGTGTTGACCAAGGTGTTATTCAAGGAGTGATCCAAAGATTGGTCTTAAGGGATTTGAGCTTATGAGAAGTGTGTCTTGAAGAATAAGATTGAGTGAGCTCTCATGTGTATCCTCAAGACACCATCATTATGGAGAAAGAAGAATTGATTCGAGGATTGATCAAGTCAAAGCGCAAGTTCAAGATGAGCAACTAGAAGAGAACATATGCTTGAATCTTGCCATCTATATTGTGATCATGGATATGTGAAGATATGCTTAAAGAGAGTCTCTTCCATAGTAGAGTATGGGGGAGCAATCCGCAAGACTTCACCAAGCAAGCTCAATCAAGAAAGGTGGTCCAACTTGAGAAGATCAAGATCGTCATTAACCACCTCAAGTGGAATGCTCAAGGCAAAGGTATGATAGTGTTAGGGTTTCTTTCTTACCGGTCTCATGGTGTTAGTTGTGAGACCGGGTTATAGGATCGGTAGCCGTACTATCAAGAGGGGCTCTCGAGTGAGTAACTTAATTGTATCGTTCAGAGAGAGCTCAAACCTTTGCATACTTGGCATCATCTTTCTTGATTCTTATTTGGATTTTATCCATGTGAGGTTCTAGAGCTTGTGGTTATTTCCATGACAAGCTCTAGCTCATCAAAAACGGATTTCGCATGAAACTCTTATTGCGTTTTTGATGTTTGGAGGTTTTACCGGTTTGTCTTTGTAGAGAGGTCAAACCTTTCATCATTTGGTTTTATACTCCCTTGTTGGAATATGATGTTTCTATGGATGAAGTTGTAGAGCTCGTTGTGGTGATTTCAACGAGCCCAAGATCATCGAAAACGGAGTCCGGATGCTCAAGTTATTGCCGTTTTCGTTTTGGTATTTCTGTTGTTTCAGTGGGGGCGGAAATAGCCGGCCCGGGGCCGGAAATAGCCGGTCAGACCGGCTTTAGCCGGTCTGAGGGCCGGCTTTAGCCGGTCTGCCCAGATTTCGTCTCTGTTGCAACCCGGCTTTTTGTCCGGCTATTTCTGGCCAGGGCCGGACTTTTCAGGCCGGCTATAGCCGGTGTTAAGTTCGGCTTTAGCCGGTGTTAGTGGCTGTAACGGTCAGATTTTCGTGGGGGGGGTATAAATACCCCTTCTTCCTCCTTGGGCTGCGCACAAAATTGGCTTCTCTCTCCTCCATTGTTGACTTTGCAAGCTTGCCCTCCCTCCTCCATTCCTCCCATGATTCTTGCATATTTTTGAGGGAAAAGAGAGAGGAGATCTAGATCTATATTTCCACCAATCCATTTCTCCTCTAAGTGAGGGGAACATAGAGGATCTAGATCTTGAAGTTCTTTGTGGATTTCCTTTGTTCTTCCTCTCATATCTCTCCATAGCATTAGTTGCTTTGGTGAGATTTGGGTGAGAAGGATTTGAGCACTTTGTGTGCCCTTGCCATTGCATAGGTTGCATCGGTTTGAGTTCTCCCCGGAGATTCGAGTAAGTGAAAGTTTGTGAGCTTATTACTCTTGGGTTCTTGGAACCCTAGACGGCTTTGTGGCTTTGTGGAGCCTTGGTGGCTATCCTTGGGAGCCTCCAATTAATTTGTGGATGCGTGCCCCAAGATTTGTGTAAAGGCCCGGTTCCGCCTTGAGGAACCCCTTAGTGGAAGAGTGAGCTAGGCCTTTGTGGCGCAAGCTCACACCGAAGAATAGGGTGAGGCCTTTGTGGCGTTGGTTAGGCCTTTGTGGTGATACCACACCCCTCCAACGAGACGTACTCCCTTTCAAGGGAGGAACTCGGTAATACATCATCGTCTCCGCGTGCCTCGGTTATTTCTATACCCGAGCTCTTTACTTATGCACTTTACATTGTGATAGCCTTCATGCTTGAAGTCATATATCTTGCTATCACCTTGTTACTTGTATTGCTTAGCATAAGTTGTTGGTGCACATAGGTGAGCCTAGTTTATTTAGGTTTTATGTGCTTGACAAAATAAACGCTAGTTTAATTCCGCTTTTGTTCAAGCCATTCGTAAAATTTGATATCGCCTATTCACCCCCCCCTCTAGGCGACATCTGTGTCCTTTCAATTGGTATCAGAGCCCGGTCTCTCATTTTAGGCTTCACCGCCTTGAGAGCAAAGATGTCGGCTAGGGGATTAGTGCACAATAACACTTCTATATTTGATGGCACAAATTATGATACTTGGAAAATTCACATGCTTAATTATTTTCGGGTCATGGACCCATCTATGGAGCGAATTGTAGATGCGGGTTTTTCTCCTCCAAAGGATACTCAAAATCTATCTTTAGAGGATGAGAAAAACTTGCATCTCAATGCTCAAGCTACTCATGTGATTGCTAATGCTTTGAGCGATGTAGTTACCTTCTCTATCACGCCTTTTCGGAGCGCTCATGAGATATGGACAAAGCTTCAAGAAAAATATGGTGTGTCCAAGTTTATTGGGGATGATTGTATTCCTTCCACTTCCGGCCGCGATGAACTTTCATCCACTTCACCAAAGTGTGGCAAGACACAAGGTAATGATATGGTGAGTGGTGATGAAACTTGCAATGGTGATAGTATGCTTACTTTTGATACTCATTCATCTCTATCTCATTGCAATATTTCATCTTTGGACTTAAACACTTGTAGCCCCATAAATGCTTTACATGCTTGTGTTGATAGTCCTTGCATATCATGTGTAAGTTTCTTGAATAAATCTCATGATGATATGCTTGCCTTGTCTAGTTGCCATAATATAAATGCTTCCATTTCCTCTAGTTGTTGTGTGTCTAACCATATAGAGGAAACCAAAGAGTCTTTGGGCCAAGACAAGGTCTTGAATGGAGCTTCAAGTATTTCTTCATCTTCTTCTTCTCACGGTTCCAACATATGCCTTATGGCTAGGTCTTCAAATCATAATGATGTTGAGGACAATGGTGAGGATGAGGAAAATGAAGAAGACTATATTGAGTATTTAAACAAGAAGGGTAAGGTGGTCTTTGATGCTTTGCATAACCATAAAAATGTTTTGCCCAACTTCTTTGAAATCATGACTTCTGCTATTGAGAGCACGAAACTCATTGAGATGAAGGAAGAACAAATTGATAAAATGTTTTCTCTTGAGCGTGAGTATGCCAATGATATCCATGATTTAAAATATGCTCTAGAGGAAGAGCAAGAGCTTCGGGTTTCTCTTGAGGAGAAGCTTGAATCCATTGAGGAGTCATGTAATGAAATTATTTCTAAACTCACTAAAGAACGTGACCTCGCTCTTGCCAAGTTGTCTTCTCCTATTGCTAATGATAATGATGCATGTGCTACTAACTCTACTTCTTGTGAAGCATCTATTTTAAAGGAGAATGTTGAGCTAAGGGCTCAACTTGAATTGCTAACTAGCAAGTATGGGAAATTGGAAGAAATTCATGAAAAGCTATCTAGCTCTAATGAGGATCTTCTAGTGTCCCATGCTCGCTTAAAGTTAGCTCATGAGGCTATATCTACAAAGGTAACATCTTGTGAGCCTCATGTGGGCACTAGCACTATTTCCCAAAATGCAATATTGCCATGTGTTAGTACTAGTAATTCATCCACTCATACTATTTCTACATCTAGTGATGAATTACCCTCCTTGCCTTGTTGCTCTAACAATGTAGCCTCTACTTCCTCTAGTACTTGTGTTGTCACTAACCATGTAGAGGAAATCAAAGAGCTCAAGGCCCAAGTTACTTCGTTGAAGAAAGACTTGGAAAAACGTCATGAAGGGAAGTCCACACTCAATAAGATCTTGAGTGTGCAAAAATCCCCCAATGACAAGAGTGGATTTGGATTTATCTCTAACAACAAGAAGAAGTCCAAAATATACAAGAAGAAGAAGGGCCAAGAACAAGTCAAGAATTTGGCCAAGATTGTTTGCTTCAAGTGCAAAATTGAAGGGCACCATGTTAGATCTTGCCCTTTGAAGAAAAAGGCACTTAGTGACAAGCAACAAGGGAAGTGGCCTCAAGTTCAAGCCCATGCTCAACCTCAAGTTGAAGAAATGTCACTTCCCAAGAAAAATCAAGCTAATGCTCCCCTTGTGGAGAAATCAAGTGAGAAGAAGGTGAAGAAAAGAACTTGCTACATATGCCATGAGAAGGGTCACCTATCTTCTTCATGCACTAGTGGTAACTCATCCAACCCTATCATAATTGAGGATGTATATTCACTTTGCAAGGATAAGGTTGGTAATGTGTTTGCCAAATTTGTTGGTACTCAAAGTGGTGTCAAGAAAATAACCATTTGGGTTGCCAAACCTATTGTTACTAACTTCTTAGGACCCAACTTGGTTGGGGACCAACAAGCCATTACTTAAACAATAGGTGTTGATGGAGGGCATTGGAGACTTGGCTATATCATGAAGAATTAAGGGATCTTCATCAATTATATTTTCTCAAGTCAAGTCAATTGAATTATCTTGTGTCTATCATATATCCAATGTTCCTCCTTGCGGTAACTTGTACTCAACTTATCTATATTGAAAGTTACTCACCCCTTTGCATGTGTTGGGTTTTGTATCTTGCATGTGTTTGTATATGGTGTGCTTCCTACTTGCTTCATTTTGAGTAATCAAGTATGTGCATGTTGGTTTGCACACCATGTATGGGTGTTCTTGTTGAGCCTATTGCATCTTGTTTTATCTTACTTGGCTCTTGTGAGAGATTATTGGACTATCCCATTTTGGGGGAGTGATATGCTTTGCACTTCACAATCCTAAAAATGTGTGTACATGAGGAATACCACTTAGTGTTGATATTTAAAGATTATCTAGTCTCTATGTGGTATATCATTCTCATGAGAAATTCAAATTCTATAATGTCCATTAATCATCTTGTTGGATTTTATTTGCCTCTTGTGAAAAATAAATGTTTTATCACATTATGGGGGAGTAATATGCTTCGTGCATACTACAAACCAATATAATGTGTATATTTGAGGTTGTGTCACATAGTGTTGATATTGTAAATTATCTTGCTTCTATGTGGCATGTTTTCTCAAACAAATTCCAATTTGCCAAATTGTTTTATTGCTCTTGTTTTGGATCTTGTTTGTGAGATACTTTCTTGATAGGGTTTTCCTAAAATGTGGAATGCTACATCAAAGTTGGAAAACCATTTGCTTCAAGTTATCCTAATCATTGCTTTGCGTGATTATTTAACTATTTGAGTCTATCAAGAATATCTTTTTAGCATGGTGTTTAATTCTTATCTTTTCCATATGCTTCTTTGTTGTGAAGATGATCTTGGATATATGTGTAAGCTACCACCGGGAAATAAATCCAAATACCTCTTGTTCTTGGACAATTGGTACTCTATCATGTGGCACATATATATTGATCATCTTTACATTGGCTATTGCTTTTAATTGCCTTATCTCTAGCCAAAAATGTATTTGTTTTAGCTCCCATTGTCTTCCATGACTTTTGTTATTCCATTTGATTTCGTTGAACTTGTTTTGTGTTATTTCTATGTAGGTAAATGTGATGATCCCACTTGTGTGCATTTTGTATTCAAATGCAAAATCATAAATGATGCACTAATCTTGGGGGAGCTCTCCTATATTTGTTATAACACACTCTTTGTGCTTATTTCATTTGGTATTGGTTTTTTGTTGGAAGACAAATCTTTTCTTTTTGGTACTTAGTGTGCCATCATAAAAAGTGTGGAGAGTTTGGTTTGTTTGTTTGAACCTTGATCTCTTTGGGAGTTGGTGATCTCAGTCCTTATTATTTATTTCTTACTCTTAAAATGAGTTATGTCTTTGAGCATGTGTGTGTTTTAGTTATGCTTTATGCTCATTGGCTTTTGCTTGGTTCACTAGTTGAACTTTGGAGTCAATCTTGTGTTGATTTGATTCTTTGATATAATTTGGACAACCTTTTATAGCTTCACAATTTTGCGTGCTCGCTTGTCCTTCTTGGTGTTTTGTCCAAAT
The DNA here is from genome assembly GCA_007115705.1 of Dactylis glomerata. Classification (NCBI taxonomy): domain Eukaryota; kingdom Viridiplantae; phylum Streptophyta; class Magnoliopsida; order Poales; family Poaceae; genus Dactylis; species Dactylis glomerata. The sequence goes on along the minus strand of QXEO01000523.1, from coordinate 2,516,125 downwards.
TGTATCTCCTTTGGCTCTTGAAAGTCTTGTGCATGCATGTTTACTAAATGTATATTATATGGCATGCTTTTGCTTTCTTTGATCAAATATATAGGAGAAGCTCCATCAAATCCTAAATCGGCTAAGATGTGCATGAAATTCAATTTCATATATATATGCACATATTTATGTGGAGTTTGTCCTATATGTTGTAGTTTCTAACTACTTTGGACCCAATGAGTTTGGGGACCATCTTGTACTTGAACTTTGTTTTAGGTACATGGAGATATATTGGTTCTTGTCTCAATAATAAGGATGAAGTGGTGACTAAATGATAATTTGAGGCAAGCTAGGATTATTGAAGAACTCCTATCTACTACATCCTACCTTTAATATCTCGGTAACAAGTATCTTTTCATGCATACTTATCTAGTATCCAACCTTGTGTAGGTTGTTTTATGGCATTGAAAATCTTTATTTGCAAATGTTGTGCTTTTTGCAAGGATTCTAATGAAACCTCTTTATTGCAAATGTGAGCAAGTTGAGATGAGGACATATTATTGGGAACATATAAAAATCATGCTCATGATTCTCCATCCCATATATGTCAACTTAGCAATCTTTTTGCATATCAATTCCTCAATAAGCTCACATGTGCAAAATTGATGAAATTGCAAATTTATTTCTTCCGTTTGGTATCCTTCATTTTGATACTTGTTGTTTTTATCAAAGCATCCCAACTATCTTCTTTCCTTTGTTGATATTTGCGATGTCTTTGACATGTTGGTGGTTGAAGTTTGTCAATATACAATAAGATAAATTAAGCCTTTGGCCATGCTTTAAAAGCAAAAATCTCATTGGTATATTGCATGACTTCATTTTGGATATCATGTTCTATTCTTAGTATCTATTTTGTGTGTACATGTTTCTTTGTGATAATTATCTTTGTGATATTGTCTACTTAATAAACTTATACACATGAGAGATGATATCTCATTATTTGATATCTTATTTGAACCTTATGTGTTGGGATGGAATGCTAAGCAATATCATTCATTGAAGACTATGTGGATGCTCTATGCTAATCCTTGTATTAGTCTTATAATATGTTGTGTCATTTTTCTCACACATTCCTTGGTTGAGCCTTTTATATGTTATCCCTTACTTTTTGCTCAACCATTTCTTTGATGCAAGTGTTAAGCTTAATTTCTTCTCTATGATCTCTTGCAAATGGTTGCGTTTAAATGTTATTGAGGGAGTGAGGATTCCATGTTGTGTAAATTGTATTCAAATACAAACATTCCAATTTTTGCACGTACCTTGGCGAGCTTCCTCATTTCATTTAAAGCACCATTTTGCGGTTAGCATAGTATTTAATTTCACTTGGTATCATTTTGTTTTGAATAATATTGAGGGAGTGATGATTCCATGTGTGTCCACCTTATACTTCAACTCAATAGAATATTTTGTGCACACACCTTGGGGAGCTTCCTCATATTATTTAGAGCACCTTTTCGATCTTATCATAAAATCTTTATTCAGTTTGTTCTTTGGATTGTTTGATTGCTCTCTTCATTTGTTGAAGTTTATCCATCGTGTTATCTTATTTTTTTTGCAATCTTTGATCCTCAATATAGTTTGGTTTCCTTCATATATTTGTCTTTGTATATGTGCATGTGTCTTCACTTATTTCTTTTGGATATGCACACCATTTTGGAGGAACTCACACTATATTGGCCTTCTAAGTTTTTCGCCCATTTTGGCAATGGATGCCAATGGGGGAGAAGTTTAGAGGGTTTAAAGGGAATTGGCTTTTATGCTTTGGTTTATTCTTAAGCATTTGCCTTGCATGCTTTGTATGGTTGAGTATATAGTGGAAACTCCACCAACAACCTTGGTTGGCAATATATGCAATGAAATCAAGATCATTTACACGTGCATAGATTGTGGGAGAGTTTGCTCTATATATGGTGGTTTTACTAGCATCACATACTTTTGTAGTATTTGATGTTAGTACAACCATTTTGGTTCTTTGAATTCATTATATAAACCCTCTCAAAGAGATTGTCATCAATTACCAAAATGGGGGAGATTGAAAGATCATATCGAGCGCCATGTGTGGTTTTGGTAATTAATGACAATCCCTATGGACTAATAGTTGTATTGAGTCATATGTGTAGGACTTGTCCATAGACAATGCTTGAACCATTTGTTGGAGTCAAGGTTGTAAGAAGAAGATTATGTGTTGACCAAGGTGTTATTCAAGGAGTGATCCAAATATTGGTCTTAAGGGATTTGAGCTTATGTGAAGTGTGTCTTGAAGAATAAGATTGAGTGAGCTCTCATGTGTATCCTCAAGACACCATCATTATGGAGAAAGAAGAATTGATTCGAGGATTGATCAAGTCAAAGCGCAAGTTCAAGATGAGCAACTAGAAGAGAACATATGCTTGAATCTTGCCATCTATATTGTGATCATGGATATGTGAAGATATGCTTAAAGAGAGTCTCTTCCATAGTAGAGTATGGGGGAGCAATCCGCAAGACTTCACCAAGCAAGCTCAATCAAGAAAGGTGGTCCAACTTGAGAAGATCAAGATCGTCATTAACCACCTCAAGTGGAATGCTCAAGGCAAAGGTATGATAGTGTTAGGGTTTCTTTCTTACCGGTCTCATGGTGTTACTTGTGAGACCGGGTTATAGGATCGGTAGCCGTACTATCAAGAGGGGCTCTCAAGTGAGTAACTTAATTGTATCGTTCAGAGAGAGCTCAAACCTTTGCATACTTGGCATCATCTTTCTTGATTCTTATTTGGATTTTATCCATGTGAGGTTCTAGAGCTTGTGGTTATTTCCATGACAAGCTCTAGCTCATCAAAAACGGATTTCGCATGAAACTCTTATTGCGTTTTTGATGTTTGGAGATTTTACCGGTTTGTCTTTGTAGAGAGGTCAAACCTTTCATCATTTGGTTTTATACTCCCTTGTTGGACTATGATGTTTCTATGGATGAAGTTGTAGAGCTCGTTGTGGTGATTCCAACGAGCCCAAGATCATCGAAAACGGAGTCCGGATGCTCAAGTTATTGCCGTTTTCGTTTTGGTATTTCTGCTGTTTCAGTGGGGGCGGAAATAGCCGGCCCGGGGCCGGAAATAGCCGGTCAGACCGGCTTTAGCCGGTTTGAGGGCCGGCTTTAGCCGGTCTGCCCAGATTTCGTCTCTGTTGCAACCCGGCTTTTTGTCCGGCTATTTCTGGCCAGGGCCGGACTTTTTAGGCCGGCTATAGCCGGTGTTAAGTCCGGCTTTAGCCGGCGTTAGTGGCTGTAACGGTCAGATTTTCGTGGGGGGGTATAAATACCCCTTCTTCCTCCTTGGGCTGCGCACGAAATTGGCTTCTCTCTCCTCCATTGTTGACTTTGCAAGCTTGCCCTCCCTCCTCCATTCCTCCCATGATTCTTGCATATTTTTGAGGGAAAAGAGAGAGGAGATCTAGATCTATATTTCCACCAATCCATTTCTCCTCTAAGTGAGGGGAACATAGAGGATCTAGATCTTGAAGTTCTTTGTGGATTTCCTTTGTTCTTCCTCTCATATCTCTCCATAGCATTAGTTGCTTTGGTGAGATTTGGGTGAGAAGGATTTGAGCACTTTGTGTGCCCTTGCCATTGCATAGGTTGCATCGGTTTGAGTTCTCCCCGGAGATTCGAGTAAGTGAAAGTTTGTGAGCTTATTACTCTTGGGTTCTTGGAACCCTAGACGGCTTTGTGGCTTTGTGGAGCCTTGGTGGCTATCCTTGGGAGCCTCCAATTAAGTTGTGGATGCGTGCCCCAAGATTTGTTTAAAGGCCTGGTTCCGCCTTGAGGAACCCCTTAGTGGAAGAGTGAGCTAGGCCTTTGTGGCGCAAGTTCACACCGGAGAATAGGGTGAGGCCTTTGTGGCGTTGGTTAGGCCTTTGTGGCGATACCACACCCCTCCAACGAGACGTACTCCCTTTCAAGGGAGGAACTCGGGAATACATCATCGTCTCCGCGTGCCTCGGTTATTTCTATGCCCGAGCTCTTTACTTATGCACTTTACATTGTGATAGCCTTCATGCTTGAAGTCATATATCTTGCTATCACCTTGTTACTTGTATTGCTTAGCATAAGTTGTTGGTGCACATAGGTGAGCCTAGTTTATTTAGGTTTTATGTGCTTGACAAAATAAACGCTAGTTTAATTCCGCTTTTGTTCAAGCCATTCGTAAAATTTGATATCGCCTATTCACCCCCCCCCCTCTAGGCGACATCTCACTACTGCAGAATTGCTTATAGCCGCAAGGTTATTAGTGACAGGCAAAAAGAGGCCTGTCACTGGTAACATTAGCAGTGACAGGCAGATAAATGACCGTCACTGGTACAAAACACCAATAACGGACACTACAAATGACTGTCACTAGTATTTCTTATATGCACCTTAGCAAACGATTAAATTCACTAGTGACTGACTCTTATGCAGTGCATGTCACTGGTATTGGTTACCTCTAAAACCGGTTGTCACTAGAGTGATTGTAGACAAATAGGTTCCGCTACTACTAATGATGTATGAACTTACACGGTTAGATTGCCACCGCCCGATCAGCCCAATTGACAAAATAAATTTTATAGTCAAGGTTAATCTAATCTTTCATCTAAACATGCTACTCCAATAATACGTAGGGACTAGCGTGCAGCCGGCAGATGAAAAATTCCGCTTCCAAAGTCTCCGCCCTGTCCGCAGCCCTCTCATCCCAAATCATCACAAACCTTTTCATCTTTACTCGAAACCGCCGCCACATGAACTACATCTTCAGATCTGTTTCAAAAAAAAAACTACATCTTGAGATCTTCTCCATCTTTAGATCTTCTCCTCGCCTGGTCCTATCTCCGCCATCGACAGATCTACAATCGAGACACCATCGACTACTCGCATCACGTGGTGAAGCCGCCATGGCCCGAACATGTCCTCCATCCCGCACTGCAGAACCGCCGGATCGACCGTCTCTCCGTCCAGCCACCGTGAAACAACCCGTGGGGGAGGTGGACCACCGACACGCTCTAAGGCGCGATCGTCGGCCAACTGTTGCGTTGACCGCTTCCCGTGGACGCCGTTCCCTCGGCTCAAAAGAGCACCAAGACCGCACAGGCCCCGTCGGCTCTAGGGACCAGACGCCCTTCGCAGTCTGCGTCCACCGTACCTCACTCGGCTGAAGCGAGCGCCAGCCGTCCTTGCACCGTCCGAGCACGCGTGGCGGTCTTGAGTTTGCGCTGCCGCCCGTACTTTTGCCCGACGCATCGCGACGTTTGTGCAGCCCAGGTTCATGCTCGGTAAATCAATCTGATTGGATTACTGCTCAAAGATTCAGCAGACTGGCAGGTCCGGTGTGAGGATTACAACGGATGTGGCCGGCGTGATGGCATATAAGAAGGTAATTGATTTGTGTTCTTATGATAGTTCTATAATCCGCATAGTTAGTGAATATGTGCCTACTGGGAGTTGTAAAGCTAAGAATCTTGCAGCTAATGCACAACGCGCACATGTTTTTTACTCTTTTCTGTCTCTGAACAAGAAATTGCAGTTCTAATATACTGTCTTGTCGTACTAAGCATTTCCAGTTCTGCTTTTTAAGATGCTAAAGGAACAACGCCTGAAACTGCATAAAGCATGTTGGAAGGCCATGTCTCTTGCAATCTTCCATCACCATTGGCCATGATAGCTGCAATCTTTAGTGGCCACAGCTGGTAATTAAGTCGGCATAGTTCCCTTCCAGCCAGGTTAAGAGCGCTTCTATGATTTTTTTTCTTGATTCTTCATCCCTTTCTTTCTGTAGCAGTATTTTCTTTTTAATATTTGATTGATTCTTCTGTTAGAGCTGACATTGTAGATTATATGGAGAGACTGGAAAGCAAATAGCAATAGTTATCCATGGTGCGAAATAAAATAATTATTTATGAGTTATCTTGAGCAAAGTGCCTTTCATGATCTTTTAGGTATCTCTTTGTTTGTTTCATTTTATTTCTGAATGAACACGGGTGAAGTGATGAGCATAGTAGTTCTTTAATCAGTATTTGATCAATTTGTACATAAGTATCAATATTAGTGCTTGATCAGTTTTTTGTTTTTTGTTTCAGTACTTGCTTGCAGTTTGGGCATAAACTTATTTTTATGTCGCTTTTGCAGGTTAATGACCTCTTCTATATATTTTATTTGCCATGTTGACGAGCTATTCGGTGAATGTCAAAGCAGAATGATAAGATTATCTATTGCGTTGAGTCCCAATTCTGACAATTTTTTGTTGTGTTAACTTTTTCTTGTAGACATGCAAGGAATAGATATGAGATATTATTTCTTCTTCCACTCAATCATGTATTTCATCAGCATCTCTCCATCCAACGACATGGTAGTTATTGTCCTCGGTAAGATTATTTCCATTGATGTTATTTACGCAGTCAATTTGGAGGGCCATGATTATCTTACAAGCTCTGAACTCTGAGCATGTGCTAATGTGTATTTATTTCAAATGGTTTGGTGTGCGCCCGGTAAAATAAGTTAGAAGGACCGGGAGTGATGAGTTACTAGCCTGCTTGTATCAAGTAATTTATTGATTTGTTGCTACAGATATATTACCGCAGACTATAAGACATTTGAACTACCTCCCATTCTTTTGCAGTAGGTAAATATAACATTTCCTATATTGGGTAAACACTTGTTGAATTAGAGGAACTGATGTCGGCAATAATAAATAGATATGATGCATTCTATATAGGGAATTTTGAATACATATTTCTCCTACATTTCCTTGAGCAGATTCGTAGTTTAGCATAGTTGGTGTGCAATGTTGTATGCACACTTATGAGCATAATGCTACCTACTTTGATCAAATAACATTAAAGAAGGTCAAATAACATTGAAGGAGTACATGTTTCCCACTTTGGTCAAAAATTATACTTCCTCCGATCGGAAATAACTGTCGGGGACATAGTACAAACTTTGTACTAAGCTAGTACAAAATTGCCGACATTTATTTCTGATCGGAGGGAGTATTTAGCAAGTACGATAATGCACCTATGGATTATGCATAATGGAAGAGTTTTTCTTACGCAGGGTGAATATGTGGTGGCTGGAATCAAAACTCCAGAATATCTTGATACCAGGAAGAACAACATGCTAGAGGCGTACGTCAAGCCTTTAATTTTACAAGCAAGGCTATATTTGTGCTTGTGCTTATGCACTTTGTTTTTTCAGCATTGCAGCTAATTAATTTGGTTTGTCTTTCATTGGACCTTATAGTAGTTCTTACGAATGTTACAATAGATATTGAAGAGTGGATAATATTTGAGCTTATGTGAAATGTATGTATTTATGGATGCATTGTATGTATGAATGAATTTTTGATGTATAATTATATTTTTTTTAATTCTTAAATACTTAGTAGTGATGGGCAACATAATATGCTTGTCATTGGTAATGAATATACTAGTGACGGGCAAGAGGATTATGCTGTCACTAGTATGTATACCAGTGACGGGCAGATTGCCCGTCACTAGTAACCTGTTACCAGTGATAGTATACTAGTGACGGGCGGTTTGCCCGTCACTAGTAAGCCTAAAAGGCCTGTCACTGGTAAGTCTTTCTGTAGTAGTGTCTGTGTCCTTTCAGCATCTCCTGGTTCAGTTTCAGCATCAGAAATAGAAATACTGTTAGGATCTTTACCTGCATTAGAGGATTCTGCAGTTGTTTTATGCTTCTTCTTCTTCTTCTTAGAAGGAATATCACTTGCAGTTCATTGAGAATCTTGCTCGACCCTCTTAGGATGTCCTTCAGGATATAATGGGTCTTGAGTAGCAGTGCCACTTCTTGTGCGTATTTCACATGCTTGCTTCTCCCTTGCGGCATTAACTAGCAAGTCTTTTTGCACCTTGGTAAGCTGATCAATTTGTGTTTGAACCATTTGAAAATGTTTAACAAGTATCTTCACATCATTGGCGGTTCTCTCCACAATATCCTGCAACTTGTTAATAGCTCTAGAATTTTCCAACAAATGATTATGCACCATTCTATTAAAATTTTCTTGCTTAACAATAAAATTATCAAATTCATCTAAGCATTGATCAGGAGGTTTAGTATAAGGAATATCTCTTTCATCAAAGCGTTGGAGAGAGTGTACCTCAATAGTTGATGAGTGAGGGATTGGCTTACATAATTCCTCTATAGGAGGTAAATTTTTAACATCTTCGGCTTTAATACATTTCTCCTTAAGAGATTTCTTAGCTTCCTTCATAACTTCATCATTTAATTCAATCATCCCTCTCTTCTTCGGCGTAGGCTCTGTAGATGGCGCAGGGGTGGGTGCTAGTGTTGGCTCAACTAAAGTCCAATCATCATGATTCCAGCTTATTTTAGCCATTAATTCTTCAGCTTCAGCCGGAGTTCTTTCCCTGAAAACACAACCAGCACAACTATCCAAATATGACTTAGATTCATCCGTTAGTCCATTATAAAATATATCAAGGAGTTCATTTTTAGGCAATGGTTCTTTAGGCAAAGCTCTAATTAAAGAACAAAACCTCGTCCAAGATTCAGGCAATATCTCTCCTTTTCCCTGTTCAAAATCAAAGATTTTCTGCACAGCAGCATGTTGAGCACTAGCGGGAAAATATTTCTGAAAGAAAGCATTAACCAAAGCAATAGGACTAGTAAGAGATCCAGGAGACAAGCTATTAAACCAAGTTTTAGCAGCATCTTTCAACGAGAAAGGAAAAATCTTAGCAACAAAGTAAGTGCGGAGCTTAATATCATCAGAAAATACGTTACTCAAAGTAGAAAGCTCATTCATGTGCTCCATAGCACTCTCATCTTTAATACCACAAAAAGGAGTTTTTTCAACAATAGATATGTAAGATAAATCCAAAGAGAAATCATAATCCTTGTCTCTAATATTTATGGGAGAAGCAGCAAACTTAGGATCAGGAGACAAATTATATCTAACAGAACGCCTGGCAAGAAGTTCTTTAACATTACCAGCATTACGAACAGCACGTGCTTCAGCAATAAAATCATCATTAAGCTCAATATAAGCATCATCATCATAATCATCACTAGGACATTCCCTAGACTCAGGTGAACTAACAGGTGTAACAGTGGTGTTTCCCAACTTAGCTCTAGCAATAGTAGCATCTAAAAAGGAACCGAGTGAACCACTCTCATCAAGCACAGTAGAAGTATCATCTAAATTATCAGTGGCATTTTCAACCTCAGTAGAAGTAGTAGCAGTAGCGTGTGGGTGTGGTGGTGTAAGCAACTTACTCATAACAGACGGTGAATCAAGAGCAGCAGAGGTGTTGAGAGTCGTACCTCTTCTTGTAGTGGATGGCAATATAGGAACTTTTCCATCACGAGGTTTACCCATGATGAAAGGATTGCAGCGAACAATATGAATACCAAGTGAACTTACAAATAAAGCTATGCTCCCCGGCAACGGCGCCAGAAAATAGTCTTGATGACCCACAAGTATAGGGGATCGCAACAGTCTTCGAGGGATGTATTACCCAAATTTATTGATTCGACACAAGGGGAGCCAAAGAATATATGTAAGCCTTAACAGATGAGTTGTCAATTCAGCTGCACCTGAAAACAGTCTTGCTCGCAGTGGTTTATCAGTAGCAACAGTTTTATAGTGGTGACAGTAGTAAAACAGTAACAGCAGTAGTAAAATAGCAGCAGTAATAGTAACAGTTGTAAACAGTAGGAACAAATACTGTAGGCATAGGGATGGATTACGGGCGTTGCATGGATAAGATAATTCATGAAATCAATGAGACATGGGCATTGCAGATAAATAATGATAAAGCATCCTAGTACAAACAATCATAGGCATGTGTTCCGTATATAGTCATATGTGCTCGCAAGGAGAAACTTGCACGACATCTTTTGTCCTACCAGCCTGTTGCAGCAGGGCCTCAAGGGAAACTACTAGTAATTAAGGTACTCCTTTTAATAGAGTACCGGAGCAAAGCATTAGCACTCGGTGAACACATGTGATCCTCACATCATAGCCATCCCCTCCGGTTATCCCAATTTCTGTCACTTTGGGGCCTCGGGTTCCGGACAACAATATGTGTATACAACTTGTAGGTAAGACCATAAACAACAAGTATCATCATAGAAATAATAACATGTTCAGATCTGAAATCATGGCACTCGGGCCCAAAGTGACAAGCATTAAGCACAACAAGTTGCAACAATGTCATAGGCACTATGCCCTATCAATCTCATATCAAATTACATGAACAATCTCATCCAATCCCTACCATCCCCTCACCTACAGCGGGGGAATTACTCACACATGGATGGGGGAGTCATGGATGGTCGATGGAGGAGCGTCGGTGGTGATGGTGATGAAGATCTCCTCCGAATCCCCGTCCCGGCAGGGTGCCAGAACGGAGTTTCTGGTTCCGAATCGCGGTTTCTGATGGCGGCGGCGCAGCGGAAGTCTATCTGGGAAAAACGCCGTCTCCCCGATATTATATCGTCAGAGGGTATATGTAGGCGAGAGGGGAGGCCGATAGGATGGCTGGAGCCTCCTCACGCCAGTGTGGCGCGGCCAGGCTGGGCCGCGCCACCAGTGCGTGAGGGCCGCTCAGGCCTCCTTTCCCTCCTGTCTTCTGGCTCCGTGGGTCTTCTGGTGAAATAGGATTTTTGATGATTTTTCCCGAATTTTTACTGAAAGTTGGATTTCTGCACAAAAACGAGACACCAGAGTAATTCTGCTGAAAACAGCGTCAGTCCGTGTTAGTTGCATTCAAAACACACAAATTAGAGGAGAAACAATAACAAAAGTGTTCGGGAAAGTAGATACGTTTTGAACGTATCAGTAAGGATCAGGCTGCTGCTGATGCTGCCAAGCTGAACCTCCAGCCTGATCAGGAGGAGGTGGCCTCTGTCTCAACGTGGAGCGCCGCGTAGCTGAACGTCTAGGCTCAACAGTAGAAGGTGGCCTCATACTCCCCTGTGGATCAAGACGTGGACGTGGTGCATGCCTGAGAGGGGCTGGAGGCGTAGGCACTTCTGGATACCGCGGTGGACGCGACGTCCAAGTATGAGGGTCCATTTGTCCACTTCTCCGACGAACATCGTCTGTAGTACGGCAAATGAGAGTGGAGTAAATAGAACGTAGCTTCTTCTCCATCTTGCCCAGAAAGGTGACAACAGGTTGGCGTGGAATTAGAGACACCGTAGACTGAGATCGTGCGAAGTGGTAAATTTCATTAGCGGCTCCGTGAACCTCATCGGCCTACAAAAATTGAACAAAAAATAATGTGTACGATTAGCTACAAAATAGAGAGTTTAGCATATCAACATTAAATTGTAATAACTTACAGCTTGTATTCTTGAGCCTGCTGACGATCCTGCATCATACATATCACATAGTGCTGGTTCGAAATATCCCTTGGGGTCTCTTGCCTTAGTGAGACATGTGCGGATACATCTGTTGTACCTCCTACAATACTCCTCAAAGAGTTCAGGATCAAATGGAACATCTGAGGACCAAACATTATTCCGCGCATATTCCCACTCTCTAATGTATTTCTCAACAAATGTTAGCCACTTCTCCACGGTCCTATTTGTGCCCTTCTTTTTTAACCTGTTATTGCAAATTATAACATTAGCACCATAATAGCAGCAGTCTGCACGTATGTATCTTATAAAAAGTAGCAGCAGTCTGTACGTATATATCTTACAAAAAATAGAAGCAGTCTGCATGTATGTATCTTATAAAAAATAGCAGCAGTCAACAATACTTACTCGTGGATTTCTGCTAGTAATGGCTCATACGCTGGAGGTGGAACTATATCCTGAAGAAGATTAAATTGTCTCATAACCCTCTGTTGAGACATCTCCTCCACAAATATATCAAATATAATCTTGGACTTCGTAAGCCAGTATTCGTGATCTCTTGTGCACAAATAAGAAAGCCCACCAGGATATCTAACTGCGATACTAGCAGGCGAATATGGGTCCCAGATTACCGCATCGCCGGGGTAAAAATCAAATGCCTCGGTAATCGACTGGTGGCAGCCCCTAACCTGGTCAAAGGCAAACCGTCTCTGTATGTAAAAATTAACAGTTAGTTTGTGAAATACGTATTTCAGCAAGGCAAAATGAAAACAATATCGTTAGGCATGTACTTTTCGACGTGTCCAAAGTGTAGCAATAGTTGTCATGTCGATGTCATCAGGATCCACCATCTCGTCAGCAGGAAATGGCTCACTCACTTTAATGTCTGGGCGTCCAATAGCAAATCTCTCCCACGACCATACCTGAAGAAAAAGTGGGCATCCAAGGAGGACAGAACGTGGCTTACTCTTGCGGCAACTAATACATATAGCTCTGTACATGCTTGCTAGCGTGCGAATCATCACCTCAAAACTTGCTCACGTCACACCACTTCCAACGCACCGGAATCAACCTATACAACAATACAAGAACGGCCTCAAGAACAAAAATACAACTACTGAGATTTTTACAGCGATTATACCGATATGAGACTAAACACACCAACTTATTCACTTATAAACTACACCGCTAAAATATAATGATTGAGATTTCACATAGCAATTTTACCCTTGAAGCGTGCAAACCACCACCTTGAAACTTGCTCACGTTACACAATTTCAACCACACCTGATTCAACCTGTACAACAACATAAGAACAGCATCAAGAACAGAAGAACATCTACAGTTAAATTTACACCTACAACTCCTAAATGTGACAAAACGAACCAACGAAATTTCTCCTAAAGCTAACCCATTTGTAGATCGGGCTATCCTCTACTTCTTGCAACAAATTTCACTGATTTTGATCAAGAAATGCTCTCAGAATCGAAGAAATAAGATTTGAGAATGGAGGGTTTGAGCTGCAGCTGAGAAAGAGCAAAGAGAGAAGAAAGAAGAACTGAAGCAGAAGAATGGGCGAGCTAGCGTCCGCGCGGGGTGTGCCGACCGGTTTTGGTGCGCGCATGCGGACTTGTCGCAACCGGCGGGTGCGACAGCAGGCGCAGGTGGCCGACGTGGCCGATTTCGGTCCACTCGCATCTGGCGGGTGCGACAGGTGCTGCCGGCATGCGGGGCCCCGCCTCGAAAGACGCGTATCGCGTCCGCCGGATACAATTTCTCCTTGTCATGTCCGCCGGATAACAAGGTGGCCTACTTCTGTAATAATCTTCAAACAATGCCTAGTTCTGAAATAGCTGAAAAAAAGTGTAATAAAAAAAAATTTCGCCGTGGAAGGTAGTAGGACTCCTGGAGTAGTAATCTATGCCATGTCGGCGATCACCAAATTCGAAGTCAGCGCAAACATATTTAAACTAGCTAGGTGCATGTTCCTTTCTGAAAGCGGCCGGCTATAGCTAGGTGGCACTTGGTATACGCAGCACTGCCTGAAAACGGCCGGCTATAGCCACAAGAATGAGAACTTCATCTGAATTTTATTTTTCGGTGTGATTTGACAAGGTCTCCTCGATAATGAGTTAATGACCTCTCGTACCGGACGTGATATTCGATCGCTAAATTTCCCCTCTGTAAAATATCATCAATCACATGATTCACATCGCATCACCTTAATTCTAGCAACCGTACGTGCACTGCCGCTCTGCAAACAAATTTCTGGAGTCAAAAAATTCCAAGTCACATTGCTCATGAATCAGGATGACTTCGCGGCAAAAACCATTGCCCGCCCATGATGAAGAGTTAATCCATCGGCATGGTGCAATTACTACGTCCCTCTGTAGTCCATTTCTTATCTACTCCCTTCGTTTATAAATATAAGATATTTTGATTTGTAAAGCAAATGTATCTAGATAAGTTTTAGTGTGTATATTCGAGTGAATATACACACTAAAAGATGTCTAGATATATTTAATACATAAACCTAAAACATCTTATATTTATAAACGGGGGGAGTAGTTGCTATCATCTTCGCAAAGCATGAGTATTTGGTGATCTGCGATATCGGTTGGACGTTGATGCTATACTTGTAAGCTACTCCATCTCACGATTCTGCTTAGGATTGGATTCAACTTCTCATAGTACGTACTCACGTCTCATTCAATTTATACCCTATGCTACGTACACTAAGTCCGTGTGTTGAACACGCCGTCAAATAAGTATTTGGTGATCTGCGATATCGGTAGTACCTTGACCCTACTTATAAGCTACTCCATCTCATGATTCGTGGTTAGGATTGGATTCAATTTCTTGTAGTACGTACTCACGTCTCATTCAATTTATACCCTATGCTACGTACACTAAGTCGGTGTGTTGAACACGCCGTCAATTAATTCTTATAGGGCATGGGCAGTACTCCGGCGCTACTAGCTCACGGGCGGTTGCTCTGCCACGCAGCCGAACCTGAAGGTACGAAGCATGGCAGGACTCCACTGAAAGTTGAAGAAAGATGCATGTCAACACGTTTGTAATACCGGAAAATATCATATCATTCAAGCTTTAAATGATACCATGATAACATTGTTTAAAATTTAAATACTCCCTCCATGCCGGATTATAGGGCAATTACGTACTTCGAGACAAATTTTGACCTTTAATTTTAATCAAGAAAATATAAGATATATTATATAAAAATTATACCATTGGATTCATATTCAAAAGAACTTTCCAATGATATAATTTTTATGTTAAATAATTTATATTTTCTTGACTAAAATTAATTGTTAAAGTTTGTCTTAAAATACACATTTGCCCAATAATCCGGCATGGAGGGAGTATCAAAATTTTAAAATTGTAGAAAAAAATTGTGGGTGTTTACAATCCCTAACCGTTTGAGAACCAAAATCGAAATACATAAAAAGAAACAAAAAAATAATTTATCTTGTATGATACTATTTATGTTGAATTTTCTTTTTCGTTTTTGTCTTTGTGTGTTTGGAGTTTGGTTCTGAAATTTCAAGGGATCGTAAACACACATCTTGTGAAAACTCACAATATTTCATTAATTTTTTTAGAAACTCGTAAATTTCTAGCGGCCCAATTTAAACGGACCGCGAGCGTCAGAATCTGTCTGAGTATGACCAGGGCTAGGAAAAACCTAGCCCAGCGGCCCAACGCATTTTGATTGCCGTGTCTGCAACGACCCATCAAGAGCCCAAATTTGTGCTTGGAATGCGTCGGCCCGTACATCACGCGACGTCCGCGTGTGTTCTCCCGCTATATTGCATGCCCCCCAGCAGTGGCGCAAAGACCACTCCCCCTCCCACAATAGCCTGTAAACTTTGGCCATGCCGCTTCCAAAACCCTCACCCATGCCCACTGCACCCACCGCCACCCCAACGTCGAAGTCATGGCCAAGCCTAAGCCCAAAGCCAAGGTGAAGAAGGAGCTGACAATGGAGAAGAGGGAGGTCTAGAACCAAAAGCGGCATGGCCATCTGGTCTCCGAGCAGGCAAGGAAGGCCGAGGCGCTCGCCGCCGCCGCCGAGTTAGAGAAGCATAGGAGCGTCTCATCCTCCTTCATGCCAGGGCTAGTGCCCAAGAGGCCGCAAAGTTGCACGACGCTAATTTGCTTAGCAAGGGCAAGACAAACGCCGTCGGCACTATCTCGATAAGATCGGTCACGTCTCAGGCCTTGTGTCCACTGATGCTGCCACGGTCGCCTCCTACATCGAGGGGGGTGGCGTTCCCTACACTATATGTTCACACGTCGTCCCGGTTCGGCGGGGCGAGATCGACATCACTGGAGCTTACATCAAGGGGTGGATGGCCGAGAAGGAGGAGGCTCTTGCCAAGAGGGAGGAGAAGAGATGCCGAGAGAAAAAGGCCACATGTGCTAGCTTTGTTAACCTCACAAAGAGGGCAATTGAGGTTATAGAGAGAAATACAAAGGCAAAGGTCATGGAGGCCGAGGCCAAGCTACTAGCCGAGGAGAGAGATCATGTTTGTCAACATGACCAACAAGACGCCGGAACAAAGGGCTTGGGTGGAGAAGCGACACGCCATCATCCAACAACGCGAGGCGTGGTCGCACATGAGGTCGGTCCAATGGTGAACTATGTGTGTGTTTGCATCAATGTTCAAAAAATTGGCCGATATGCCGATTAATCTCCCAATTTATCTTGAATCGTTGAGTGATCGATAAGATTACAACTTATCGGTCTGATTTATTGCCTTGGCCGATATACCAATCTGTTAGACGATATTTTGACCAAAATATCCTAAATTTTGCCACTTATGACGATTTGGTAGACGACTCATCAGTCCGAGAGACGATTTTTGGACCATTAGTCTTATACTCCCTCTGTTCACATTTAATTCACGCGTTCTTCTGTTGCCCATCTAGTCTGGTGGTGTCGAGTAAAACCAAATGGAGGGAGTAGAAGTGTACAATAGCTCGAATTTTTCCTTTTTTAAATGCAATGAATCAAGGTAACACTTTTATCCAATACTTCAATGTTGTTTTTGTATAGCATATCTTTGAACTTTGGTGCCAAAATTTAGGATTTATGAAAAAACTGGCCAATAAATAGTAGACCGATAAAATTTATTAACGGGTCGATAAGCGATTAATCTCAAATCTTAGACCGACCGAGAAGTCAATGATAAATGATTTCTTGAACATTAGTTTGCATGATACTTGTATCCTTTACCTGCGATATGGTACTACGGCGAACTATGTGACTTCCTAATGTGATATCTAAATTAGTGGTAATATATTTAGTGCTCTATGAAATTTATGCGCTTTTTATTCATATAATATTGGACACATTTTGTGAAAATAGAAAAAAAAAACTAAAAATACCTTCCTGGTCAAAATACATCCGGTCGCAGGGCTGCTCTCGACCCAAACTTAAACGGACCAAACCAAATAAAATTTAGATTGACGGAGATGCCCTTATAGCTGGGCACCCTGGAATACTTTCCCTTGTAATAATACAAGTCTAAATAGCGGTTTGCAATCACAAATCCACAAGGCCAGCCATCATATGGAGCGCGGTGAATGCTCATGAGACGGCTAGTTGTTGTCATCCGCGTCTCCGTGCCGGTGCACTGTCCCCCCGGCAAAGCGCAGTGTCCCGCCACCGGCGGCGCCGCTGCTGGCTCCGCTCTAGCTCCCACCGGCGGGCGGCGGCGCGTGTCAGGCGGTCGGAGAACGAACACACACGCACGCTCCCTGGCGTTCAACAGGCGGGGGACACGACGCCGCCCTGGAGAAGGCTGTGTGGCTGACACACAACGATCGTAGAGGTCAATGGTTTAATTAATGGGTAAAGTAATGGTAAGAACTGACACGCGCGGGCGCTGCCGCCTCTGTTCGGACTTCGGAGGGACAAAGGCTGGCGGTGGCGGCTGCCGCGTGGTTTGGTCATCTGCAGGCATTTGCTTCTTTATCCAAAAGCCTGGGAGGTTTTCTTGCACACGATGCATGCATGCAAGGGGCAATGTGCCGACTCAGCTCCGACCAAATCATCAGACTAGTCACAGTGGAGAATAACTTAGACTACTAGTATGTATATATACTATTTTTGAAATATGTTCTACTGCCGCGGTCCTCAAATTCCTTGCGGTCAAGATCTACAAACGTATACCTGGCTGGCGGACCTCCCTTCTTCCCATCGGAGGGCGCCTGACTGACGACGGCCGTGTTGTCTGCCCTCCCGTCATTTGCCATGTCGGTTCTACAGATTTCGAAGGGTGTGCTTGCGAAGATGGACAGGCCTAGGCGTGCTATGCTTTGGAAAGCCAAAGAGTCGTGCTCTGGGGGGGATTGTCAGGTTGCGTGGGATTATGCGTGCCGTCTGCGGTCTGAAGGTGGTCTCGGGATTATCGACCTTGGTCTCCAGAACCAGTGCCTCCTGCTGAAGATGCTCCACGGGCTATTCTCAGGGCGGGACTCCCCATGGACTCGCTGGGTGAAGCGTAGCTACCTTCGTGTTCGTTCGGAGAAGGCCACGCCCACTTGGAGGAGTTTTCTGTCGCTCCTTCCCCTGTACCGCTCCATTGTCAGGGCCGTGCCGAGTGACGGCCGCTCCATCTCTATTTGGCATGATGCCTAGACCCCTCTTGGTCCCCTCTCGGCTGCCCTGCCGGCTGCCTTCTCGCATTGTCGCCGCCCCTTCACCACCATTGCTGACGCCCTTGAGGGTGGTTCCATCTATGTCCCCCTCCAGCACAGGGTCTCTGTGGCGGCCGCTAGCGAGATGGCCTATGTGCGTGCCGCCCTTACGAGGGTCGCCCTCTCCCCGTCCCCTGACCACCGCATTGTCTCCCTTGGTTCCTCTTCGGAATTTGTGACTGGTGATACGTCTCAAACGTATCTATAATTTTTGATGCTCCAGGCTTGTTTTTACACCATTTGCCTTGTGTTTTGTTACACTTCGTGGCGTTTTTATGCGATTTCCGGAACTAACCTATTGACAAGATGCCACAGTGCCAGTTCCCTGTTTTCTGCTGTTTTTGTGTTTCAGAAAAGCTACACAGGAAATATTCTCGGAATTGGACGAAACAAGTTCCAGAACTTCTATTTTTCCCGGACGAAGGACGAGGACCAAAAGAGAGCCAGAGGGGGGCCAGGGGCCAGCCTCACAATGAGGGGGCGCGGCCCAGCCCCTGGCCGCGTCCCCCTACGTGTGAGGGTGCCCTGGCAGCCCCCTGACGACGCCCCTTTGCCTATATAAAGCCTCGGGACGGAAAACCCTAAGGGAGTCGGCGAAATTTCCAGAACAGCTCCGTAGCTCCGCCGCCGCCGCCGATGAATTTCGGGGGACAGAAGTCTCTGTTCCGGCACCCTGCCGGGACGGGGAAGTGCCCCCGGAGCCATCTCCATCGGTCTCCATCGCCGTCTCCGCCGTCTCCATCGACCTCACCGCTATCTCCATCAACCTTGCTGTCTCCTATGTGGTTCACCTCTCTCTCTCCCATGATGTGATCTTTATGTGATCGTGAGCTTTGTATCTAGTTGAATTGGTAGATGTTATTATTCAGATATTATGCTACTCCTATGCTTAATTATTATACTCTCCGGAGATACCTCGTATCATGGTGTAAAGGTGACTAGTGTGTGCATCATGTGTATCTTTTTGGTTAATGTCTCTATGAAATGTTGGTGTTTGTTGAAACCATCTAGTGCGTTCAAGGTGATAGTGTGGGACAATCTAGTTTGGGTACATACGGACTTTGAGGAGTGCTTCGTAGCGCTACGCATGATTAGTGTATGTTTTTCATTGGAGAATTATTTTGAGTTGCATATTGATGATAGTATCTATTGGTTCAATTATGTTATATTTGTTGGGAGTGTGTCCACTAGTGAAAGTATGATCCCTAGGCCTTGTTTCTAAGCATTGCACACCGTTTACTTCCTGTTTTGTTACATGTTTGCTCGCAGCGATATTTATTTTATATCACATTTACTACTTATAATCATCACTACTACTTGTATTTCACTATCTCTTCGCCGAACTAGTGCACCTATACATATGACAAGTGTATTAGGTGTGTTGGGGACACAAGAGACTTTCTGTATCGTAATTGCAGGGTTGCTTGAGAGGGATAGCTTTCACCTCTTCCTCCCTGAGTTCGATAAACCTTGGGTGATCCACTTAAGGGAAACTTGCTGCTGTTCTACAAACCTCTGCACTTGGAGGCTCAACACTGTCTACAAGAATAGACATGTGCGTAGACATCAAGCTCTTTTCTGGCGCCGTTGCCGGGGAGGTAAGGTAAAAGGTACTCGCATCCTCCTGTGTGAGTGCTCGGAGTTATTTCCTTTAGATTCTGCAATTATATCTTTTTGTTTCTTGTTTTTATTTTCGCTAG
Source organism: Dactylis glomerata (assembly GCA_007115705.1). Taxonomy (NCBI): domain Eukaryota; kingdom Viridiplantae; phylum Streptophyta; class Magnoliopsida; order Poales; family Poaceae; genus Dactylis; species Dactylis glomerata. The sequence goes on along the minus strand of QXEO01000523.1, from coordinate 2,496,307 downwards.
TTAGGCTTAATGGAAAATAAAGAGTTCTTTAGTCTTTTTTCTGAGTTTAGATTTGAAGAGAAATTGAAAAACCTTTGGAGCTTATTTCGCATAGCAATGTTATTAGTATGAATGCTTTGAATCCCGTTATTGCTAATGCTATAGAAAAGTCTAAGCTTGGGGAAGCTGGTTTTGTTAAGCATGATATTTTTAGTTCCCCAGCTTTAGTGGAGAAAGTTTGCTCTGATGATATTTTATCTCCCATATGTGATATTTCTAATGATGCTTATGCTCCTCATTCTTTTGAAATACCTATGAAGATTGTTGAACATGTTATGAATAACTGCTATTTATGAGATGGAACTGTCCATCCTGGTGATCATTTGCTTTTTATACATGAATTATGAGAGTTGTTCCAGTGTGCAGGTATTTCAATGAACCAAGTTAGGAAGAAGCTATTCTCTTTATCACTGAAAGGCAGAGCTGAGGAATGGTATAAAACACTGAAGGATGGTCGATCTATTGACTGGGAGGAAATTGTATCTCTCTTTTATTCTAAATTATATCCTTCTTGTCAGGTTTATAAAGATAGAAACTACATTTATAATTTTCATCCGTATGAGGGAGAAAGCATTGCCCAAGCGTGGGGAAGATTGAAGTTACTAATGCACAAATGTCCTATTCATGATCTTCCCCGTAATATTGTTATTAATAACTTTTATGCAAGGCTTTCAGGATATTACAAGGACTATCTAGATGCATGCTTTGATGGGTCTTTCATAAGTAAGGATGTTGACACCAAGTGCGATCTGCTTGAAATAATTCAAAACAATATTGAAGGTTGGGATAGCGACAAAGATAAAGGATCAGGTATGAATTACGAGTTTGATTGCATTAAGTCTTTCGCTGAAACTGCTAATTTTCAAGAGCTTTGTGCTAAATATGGTCTTGATCCTCAAATTATGATTGATTGTTTTAAAACCTTTGCTTCCCATATTAATGTTCCTAAAGGAAATGGGGACGTGTATCATGAACCTTTTAAGGACACTCACGTAGAAAATGATATTGTTGTTGATGATTCCAATAAACATGCTCAAACTTCTAAAAGTCCTATTTCTTATAAGCATGTTAATTTTTGTGGAGTACATAAACCTTGTGAACAGAGTTACAACAAGGAAGATTATTGTGTCCACCACGCGAATGAAGAAACCCGAATGTGGTACAAGGATATAGGCGAGGTCGGTAAAAAGGTTTGTAAGCTTTATCCTTTTCTTTGTAAACATTGCGATGACATAGGTCATTTTAATTTCCAATGCTCAAGCCCTAATAGTTACTCTTCTAGTACCTTAAGTTTGTATTGTGATGACAAGATTACTCTCAATCAGCATGATGAGCTCATTTTGTTCTTGGCGTGTGAAGAGATATCTAGAAAGATTGCTTTGATAGATATGAATGATGTTGATATTAATAGCACCCTTCGTGGTTGTCGTCTCTATTGTGCTAAAGATTGCCTTGCAAATACTTACATACAAAATCTTATAAAACTTGATATTCTGCCAAGCTATGATAGGACTGATAGATGTTTTTATCTTATTAATAGAGAGAAGGAATCCTCCAAAGTTTCTTCTGTTGTTTCTGTCAGCAAACCAGATTATGTGGAGAAGATGCCTTTCCCTCCTAAAGGATATGTAGAGAAGATGCCCTTCAAGTCTCTCCCTCCTAAAGGAGAGAGTAAGAAGAGTATGAAGAAGAAGAGGAGTAAAAGGCGAGAGGACACGGTATCTTCCCCTAAGCATTATGATCCTACTATAGATTATGATAATTCTGATTGGGATGATGTTCTCATGCCTGTTACCTATGTTAGTGATCATGATTGGGAAAAGCACTCTACTTTTGATATTGAAAATCTTTTTGGTACCAATTCTAAGGATAATAATTGTTGTACCATCAGCACTATCCATGTTCCTTCTTATGATGATATGTTTGATGAGTATGCTTTGTGAAATAGTTGCTCTCTAGCTTGTGATGATACTAAACCTCTAGTTTATGATGGTCATGATAATGAGTATAATATTTTCAGTTTGCCTACTTTTGAGGAGAAAAATAGTTATGATTACAATATGCCTCCTATTTTTGATGATTATGGTGATGAGAATAATTATTATATTGAATCTGCTCCTACTACGATTGTTCATGTGGGGAGTATTAATTCTTTTATGCATGTGGCTCATGATAGGGATGCTTTATGTGATAGTTATATTGTTAGTTCTATTCATGATGCTACTGAAAGTTATTATGAGAGAGGGAAATATGGTTTGATGGATCTCAACTGAAAGGGCATGTGCCCCCATGTGTGGTTTTGGTAATTAATGACAATCCCTATGGACTAATGTTTGCATTGAGTCATATTTGTAGGACTTGTCCGTAGACAATGCTTGATCCATATGTTGGGTTCAAGGTTGTAAGAAGTTGAATATAAAGAAGATTATGTGATGACCAAGGTGTTATTCAAGGAGTGATCCGAAGATTGGTCATAAGGGAGTTGAGCCTATAGAGTGTGTCTTGAGGAATAAGATGGAGTGAACTCTTATGTGCATTCTCAAGACATCATCATTATGAAAGAAGAAGATGAAGTGCAATGTTGATCAAGTCGAAGCGCAAGATCAAGATAGGCTTGTCTTGAGGAATAAGATGGAGTGAACTCTCATGTGCATTCTCAAGACATCATCATTATGAAAGAAGAAGATGAAGTGCAATGTTGATCAAGTCGAAGCGCAAGATCAAGATAGGCTTCTAGAAGATATCATTTGCTTGAAGCTCGGTGTCCATTTGGTGGTAATGGACATGTGAAGATATTTCTACTAGTGTCTCTCCCATAGTGAAGTATGGGGGAACAATCCGCAAGACTTCACCGAGCAAGCGCAATCAAGAAAGGTAGTCCAACTTGAGAAGATCAAGATCGTCACCATCTAGCTCAAGTGGAATGCGCAAGGCAAAGGTATGTTCTTGATAGGGTTTCTTTCTTACCGGTCTCATGGTGTGGGAGACCGGGTTTAGGATCGATAGCCGTTCTATCAAGAGGGGCTCTCGAGTGAGTAACTTATTCGTATCGTTCGGAGAGAGCTCAAACCTTTGCATACTTGGCATTAACCTTCTTGGTTCTTATTTGGATTTTATCCATGTGAGGTTCTAGAGCTTGTGATTATTTTCATGACAAGCTCTAGCTCATCAAAAACGGATTTCGTATGGAACTCTTATTGCATTTTTGGTGATTGGAGAATTTACCGGTTCCTCATATAGAGACAGTTATGTCCTCTAATTTCATAGTAAATTCTCCCTTACCGGTTCCTCATATAGAGACACTTTTTATGAGGTTCTCCTTGTTGTTAGCTTTCCAACAAAATTAGTTTCATCTCATTCGGAGTTTCCTTGCAAAAGTTATTTGGTTTTTGGGGCTGTCCAGTTCGGCCCCTGGTTTGGCCAGGCCGGGCTCCAGGCCGGACCTTCCGGCGGCAGACCGGGCCAGTCCGGCGGAGCCGCCGGACTGCTTTTCTGAACCGCCTTTTGGCGGGGCGCCGGATCCGTCCGGCGGGCCGCCGGACCGTCCGGCCCAGAGGCCGGCGCCGCCGGACTTACGGCTGAACTGGCCGGCGGGCTGCTTCCAACGGTCAGATTTTCCCCACCTATAAATACCCCTTCTTCCTCCTTGAACCATTAACGTTTTTGGGCTTCTCTCTCCTCCATTGTCGACCTTCAAAGCTTGCCCTCCCTCCTCCATTCCCTCCATGTTTCTTGCATCTTTTTAAGGGAAAAGAGAGAGGAGATCTAGATCTACATTTCCACCAATCACTTTCTCCTCTAAGTGAGGGGAACCTATTAGATCTAGATCTTGGAGTTCTTTGTGGATTTCCTCCTTGTTCTTCCTCTCATATCCTCCATAGCATTTGTTGCTTTGGTAGGATTTGGGAGAGAAGGATTTGAGCACTTCGTGTGTTCTTGCCATTGCATTTGGTGCATCGGTTTGAGTTCTCCTCGGAGATTCGGTGGTGAAAGCAAGAAGCTTATTTCCTCTTGGGTTCTTGGAACCCTAGACGGCTCAGTGGATTTCTTGGGGACCTCCAATTAAGTTGTGGAGATCTTCCCAAGCTTTGTGGTGCCTCCGTGGCGATTCTTGGGAGCCTCCAATTGAGTTGTGGAGTGTGCCCCAATCTTAGTGGCTTTGTGGATTTGGGAGCCTCCAATTAAGTTGTGGAGTAGCCCCAAGCTTTGTGCGGGATCGGTGACCGCCCTCAAGGGTCCCATAGTGGATCGGGTCTTCCATCTTGGTGGGAGGGCTCGAGGAGATTACGGTGAGCCTCCATGGCGTTTGGGGAGCCTTGTGCCTCCACACCGCTCCAACGGAGATTAGCACCCGCAAGGGTGTGAACTTCGGGATACATCGTTGTCTCCGCATGCCTCGGTTATTTCTATACCCGAGCTCCTTTACTTATGCAATTTACTTTGTGATAGCCTTCGTGCTTGAAGTTATATATATCTTGCTATCACATAGTTGCTCTTCTTGTTTAGCATAAGTTGTTGGTGCACATAGGTGAACCTAGTTTATTTAGGTTTTGTATACTTGGCAAATTAAACGTTAGTTTTATTTCGCATTTGTCAAGCCGTTCGTAAAAATTTTAAATCGCCTATTCACCCCCCCCTCTAGGCGACATCCGTGTCCTTTCATCAACAATATTGAGTTTCCCCTCTTTATGTTGCAATTCTTGAAGTTATACTTGTTTTTGCCTTCCTATGCTTTTTGCTTTGCGCTTTCATGATTTGTCTCTTTATAAGACTATTTTTCATAGGAAGTGGTTTAGATTTAAATGTGTTTCATATTTGCTTTTTGATGCTCTCTTTTGCTTCAAGTTTCTATATAGCGCCTTTGCTTTAAGCTCTTCCATGGCGCCTACATGAGCATCTTTGCAAATTACTACGCCTAGCTCAAAGGCGTTAAAGAAAAGCACTCTTGGGAGATAACCCAATGTTTTATTTCCAGTACTTTTTCTTTTATTTGAGTCTTGTAAGTTATTACTACTGTAATAACCGCTCCTTATCTTTTTTATTTTGTTGTTGTGTCAAGAGAAGCCTCTAATTTGAGTGAGGTAAGATTTGGGGATGTTGCTGTCCTGAAACAGTTTTCGGTGCTGCACCGTAAAAATTCGTGAAAATTCTCTGTATATATTTTGGACCTGAGATTTCTTGTGCATATGCCCCAGGTTATATCCAAACTTTCATTAGTTGAACACTTTTTGATTTGAGCAACAGAAAACTCTCTAAAAATTCGACCTTTGTCAGCTGTTCTGTTTTGACAGATTTCTGCCAATATTTGTGTTTGCCGCTTTATCGCTTTCTCTTTGAGTTCTTTTGATCACGGAACTTTTGGGGAAGTCGCTACAGTATTATATGCTTTATATGTGGTGGTTTTAGGTTGAAACCTGGAGCAAAAAGGGTTGATTCTATGTTATGCTTACACTAATAGATTTGTGTTTAGTTTTGTATGAAGGAAGTTTTCAAGTGTAGGGATCGGAGAGTGATGAGATGAGTTGAAGAATGGACAAAAGCTCAAGCTTGGGGATGCCCATGCATCACCCCAAGAAATATCCAAGAAGTACAAGCGTCAAAGCTTGGGGATGCCCCGAGGCACCCCCTTCTTCATCGGCAAAATTCAGGTCACCTTTCAACACACTATATTTTTATTGCTTCATGCATTATGCATTTTTCTTGGAGCGTCAGTTGTTTTTGTTTTCAGTTTTGTTTTGCTTTGTTTGCTGCAATAAACGGTTTGATCACATCATGTTGTTTTGGAGGGAGATGAACTCCGTGTTTCATTTGCCAAGAACACTCTGTTTTTCACTCTTATCGTTCAATGAGTGTTCTCTTTTTCTGTTATTGCGTTTAGCTCTTGTTTTTTGCCTTGATTTTTGTTCAGATCTTGCTTTATCTTTGCATGAAGGTGTATTTGGACCTCTGGTCCATGTTGGTTTTTTATCAAAAGAGTTATTTATAAAAAGTTCGAATGGTGTTGGAAAAGAGAAAAAGCTTTATGCATAAAAGTGGTACAAGAAGGAGCTTGTGTAGAGTGCGGCTTAGGCTTTTGCATGTCGTGCTTGATGTCTTTTTGATAGTATGCTTAGTGGTTTTGCTGTAGCTGACTTGTCTCAAATAACTGAGATTGCTTAATGAGCCTTTGAAAGAATCATGCGTTGCTTTTATTATTTGCAAGCATTATTTTGGTTTTCTCCTTGATGCTTTATTTGGGTTGACTTGGCGCATGCTCACACATGTTAAACTCTTACAAAGTCACCAATAGCCTCTATGATCATTTAGTTTTTGACTTGTGATGCCATCTTATGCTTCTTTTAATGTCGCTTTGTCGCTTTGCATGATTATAGCCGTTATTGCTCTCTTAGTTGGTCGCTCCCAGTCTTTTGCTAGCCCTCATTTTGTACTGAGTATGAGCTCTACTCGTGCATCCAACTCCTAAAAACCAAGTTTGCCATTGTGTCCACTATAAATTCCTATGCATGGTATTTGTAAGCCATTCCAAGTAAATTTTCATGTGCTATCTTTCAAAAAACCTTCAAAATACTTCTCATTTTGTGACACTGTTTTCAGCTCATGGGGACGTAGTGGTCGGATTTGCTATCTTCCATATTGTCTTATTCCAAAAAGAAAAAAAAAGAAAGAAAAAAGAAAGAAAAAAGAAAGAAAAAAGAAAGAAAAAAGACACTCCTCCATGGTATGTGAATGTTGGTGGGCACCCGATGGAATCGGTTAGCCATGGTTTGAGAAAGGAAAAAAGGTGGGGAGGAGTGCCAAGCCTTATAAAAGAGCACAAAAGTGCCAATCTCTATCTCAAAAACTTGCTTCATTTTTGTATGGAAGATAGTAAGAACCCCATTGCCAGTCGTTGACAAAGACAACCACCTCTCAAAACCAATTTTTATCTCTCTGTTTTACAAATGGAAAGCTCTAGCACATGTTTAATCACTGCTTCCCTCCACGAAGGGCCTTTCTTTTACTTTTATGTTGAGCCACCACCTTCTATCTTTATGCACCATTAAGAGAGCATAGTTATCATTCTGAGTATAATGTGCATTGTCCCAAAGTTTTCATTGATTGATTCATGATCATGGTTTTACTTGTTCTTAAATTATTTGTATCTAGTCGCCCTCTTAAACTTGAAGGTGTCCTATGCATTTATGTTTTTCTCTCTCATTAAGGACAAGTTGAAAACCATTTGTATGTTTTTTCTTATGATTTGAACACACGTTTGACTTTCATTGTTTCATTTTCATGATCTTTTGTTTGTGTTCATTTTCATGTTTATAACATGGTTGCTAAGTTTCTTCTATCAAGAATATGTCTTTCATGCCCATGTTTTAAGTTCTTTTGATCCCAGCTCACAACGCTTACATATATGATCAATATTGTGTAGGTGCATGTCACCTCAAAAATTATTTCTTTTGTTATCACTTACCTACTCGAGAACGAGCAGGAGTTAAGCTTGGGGATGCTGATACGTCTCAAACGTATCTATAATTTTTTATGCTCCATGCTTGTTTTTACACCATTTGCCTTGTGTTTCGTTACACTTCGTGGCGTTTTTATGCGATTTCCGGAACTAACCTATTGACAAGATGCCACAGTGTCAGTTCCCTATTTTTTGCTGTTTTTGTGTTTCAGAAAAGCTACACAGGAAATATTCTTGGAATTGGACGAAATAAGTTCCAGAACTCCTATTTTTCCCGGACGAAGGACGAGGACCGAAAGAGAGCCGGAGGGGGGCCAGGGGCCAGCCTCACAATGAGGGGGCGCGGCCCAGCCCCTGGCCGCGCCCCCTACGTGTGAGGGTGCCCTGGCAGCCCCCTGACGACGCCCTTTCGCCTATATAAAGCCTCGGGATGGAAAACCCTAAGGGATTCGGCGAAATTTCCAGAACAGCTCCGTAGCTCCGCCGCCGCCGACGACGAATTTCGGGGGACAGAAGTCTCTATTCCGGCACCCTGCCGGGACGGGGAAGTGCCCCCGGAGCCATCTCCATCGGTCTCCATCACCGTCTCCGCCGTCTCCATCGACCTCACCGCTATCTCCATCAACCTTGCTGTCTCCTATGATGAGGAGGGAGTAGTTCTCCTCCGGGGCTGAGGGCTCTACTGGTAGCTATGTGGTTCACCTCTCTCTCCCATAATGTGATCTTTATGTGATTGTGAGCTTTGTATCTAGTTGAATTGGTAGATGTTATTATTCAGATATTATACTACTCCTATGCTTAATTATTATACTCTCCGGAGATACCTCGTATCATGGTGTAAAGGTGACTAGTGTGTGCATCATGTGTATCTTTTTGGTTAATGTCTCTATGAAATGTTGGTGTTTGTTGGAACCATCTAGTGTGTTCAAGGTGATAGTGTGGGACAATCTAGTTTGGGTACATACGGACTTTGAGGAGTGCTTCGTAGCCCTACGCATGATTAGTGTATGTTTTCCATTGGAGAATTATTTTGAGTTGCATATTGATGATAGTATCTATTGGTTCAATTATGTTATATTTGTTGGGAGTGTGTCCACTAGTGAAAGTATGATCCCTAGGCCTTGTTTCCAAGCATTGCACACCGTTTACTTCCTGTTTTGTTACATGCTTGCTCGCAGCGATATTTATTTCATATCACATTTACTACTTATAATCATCACTACGACTTGTATTTCATTATCTCTTCGCCGAACTAGTGCACCTATACATCTGATTGTTGGAATTATGCCCTAGAGGCAATAATAAAGATGTTATTATTATAATTCTTATTCATGATAATCTTTATATTCCATGCTAGAATTGTATTAAGCGGAAACTTTAATACTTGTGTGGTTTATGAACAACACCGTGTCCCTAGTACGCCTCTATGGACTAGCTCATTGATTAATGATGGTTAAGGTTTCCTAACCATAGACATGAGTTGTCAATTAATAATGAGATCATGTCATTAGGAGAATGATATGATGGACAGACCCAAATAAAGCAGAGCAATTAGATCGTGTCATCGTGTTCATCTTTGCGAAGCTTTTTCTTATGTCAAGTATTGTATTCCTTAGACCATGAGATAATACAACTCCCTAGTATCGGAAGAAAGCTTTGAGGTCATCAAACGTCATCCTATGTGAGGGTGATCATAAAGGTGTCTCTCAGGTGATTGGAAAGTACTTGTTGGGTTGTATGTATCAAGATGGAATTTGTCCCTCCCAAGTCGGAGAGATATACTTCGGGCCCACTCGGTAATCGATATCAACACCGCTTGCAAGCATGTGGTTAAGGAGTTAATCACGAAGTGATATCGGATTACGTAACGAGTAAAGTACTTGCTGTGAACGAGATTGAACTAGGTATGGCGATACCGACGATCGAATCTCGGGCGAGTAATATATCGTGTGACGAAGGGAATACATATACGGGATTATTTGAATCCTGACATCGTGGTTCATCCGATATGATCATCGATGAATATGTGGGAGTCAATATGGGTTTCCAGATCCCGCTGTTGATTATTGATAGAAGATCATGTCTGCATATTCTCGAACCCGTAGGGTCACACACTTAACGTGCATCGACGCTAGGATAGAATGGATAATTGGTTTATGAGTTTTAGTTCGGAGTCTCGGATGAGATCCAGGACATCACGAGAGGTTCCAGAATGGTCCGGAGAATAAGATTCATATAAAGGAAAGCAGTTTTTGGATTCCGGAAAAGTTTCGGAGTTTATCGGTATTGTACCGGAAGGTTCTAGAAGGTTCCGGAGTGGGACCAACGTGGGCCCACTTGTCAGAGGCCTGCGTGGGCCTAAGGGGAAGTGCCCTGGCCACTTTGGGCCAGGTGCACAAGGCCCCAAAGGCCCAGCCGGCCAGCCCTAGGGGAAACCCTAGGGGAACATTCTAGAGGGAAGGGGGAAGACTTGCCCCCCACTCCACCCCTTGGCCGCCGGCCCTAGGGCTTGGAGGAGGGGCCAAGCTGGCCGGCTAGCCCCCCATATAAGGGGGGCAGGGGCGCAGCCTCCCCTTCACCCAACCCTAGCCGCCGGCTGAACTGCTGCCCTCCACCTCTCTCTCTCTCGCGACTGTGCGTAGGCGAAGCCCTGCCGCAGAAACTCTCCACCATAAGCACCACGCCGTCGTGCTGCAGATCCAATCTATCTCTCCACCATACTTGCTGGACCAAGGAAGGAGGAGACGTCGCTGCACCGTACGTGTGCATCTCTCGGAGGCGCCGCCACTTGCGGCGTAGGATCGGATCGGATCGCGAGGAGGAGACGGCGAGTACGACTACGTCAACCACGTTCTGTTGAACGTTTCCGCTGTGCGATATCTTCAAGGGTATGAAGATCTCATCTACCTCTCTCGTTGATTACATCTCCTAGATTAGATCTTGGCTTTCTTGTTCGCATCCGTAGGAAATTTTTTGATTTACTATGCTGCGAAACCCTTCAGTGGTATCAGAGCTAGATCTATGCGTACATGTGTTTCACGAGTAGAACGCAACATGCTTGTTGCGGGCGTTGATGTTTTCTGTTGCAAACCTCTTGTTGTGTATTTCTTATGGCGCGGTATAGTGAGATCGAAGCGGTCCAGGCCAACTTTACGCGACCGCGTTCGCGAGACCGGCTCCGCACTTGACGTGTGGCTTGTTCCACACATGCGGCTGGTGGATGCCAGTTTCTCTCACTATAGTAGTCATGGGACTTACATCGGATGTTAGCAACCATAATATCACCGTTGTGGCTTTCCGTAGGTAAGAATCGTTCTTAACTTGCTACTCCCATAAGCCACATAAAACATGCAACAACAAAGTAGAGGCGTCTAACTTGTTTTTACAGGGAGTGTTTTGTGATATGGTATGGCCCAAGACATGATGTGTATGAATTGAGATGTATGCAATGATCATGTTTTGTAATCTTTCACGACTTGCATGTCGATGAGTTCACAACCGGCAGGAGCCATATGGTTGTCTTTATAATTGTGTATGACCTGCGTGTCAACTTCTTATACGCCATGTAATAGCTTTACTTTATCGCTAAGTAGTTAGCAATAGTTGTAGTTGCTATTCGTGGTGGAGGCAATCATGGTGGAGTGATGGAGATCATGCCGGCGCACACAAGATGGAGATCATGGCGCGAAGATTGGCTATACCATGTCACATAAAATTATATGCATGTGATGTTTATCCTTTTATGTATCTTATTATGCTTAGATCGCGACGGTAGCATTATAAGATGATTCCGCACTTAAAAATCAAGATAAAATTGTGTTCTCCCCTCGTATGCGCCATTGCGAAAGTTCGTCGTTTTCAAGCACCTCGTGATGATCGGGTGCTATAAACTCTACGTTCACATACAACGGGTGCAAGCCAGTTTTGCACACGCGGAAATACTTGGGTTTGACTTGACGAGCCTAGCATGTACAGACATGGCCTCGGAACACACGAACCGAAAGGTTAAACATGAGTCATATGAATGATATGATCGACACTTAGTTGTCCACCATTGAAACCACATCTCTTCTCGTGAAGATCGGATTAGGTGTGGTGAATTTGGATCGTGTTCACTAAACAACTTGAGGGATGTTGAATTTAGTGGGAGTTCTTCTAGTAATTTGATTAAGTTGAACTAGTTATCATGAACATCGTCTAAATTGTACTTGCAATGTTGTAGATCAAATGGGTAAGTCCAACTTCAACTTCAACGTTTTTGCTGAGAAAGAAAAGCTTAAAAACAATGGGTCTAACTTCACCAACTGGTTCCGCAATCTGAGAATCATTCTCGCTGGCGGACAAAAAGCCTATGTACTTGAGAAAGCGCTAGGTGACGCCCCTGCTACTGATGCGCCGGCTGATGAAAAAGCTATTTATCAGTCACGCAAAGATGATTATGGAGTGATTAAGAGTACCATGTTGTTTGCTATGGAACCGGAACTTCAAAATCGTTTTGAGGAGTTCGGCGGGCCTTTTGAGATACTTAAGGAACTGAAAACCATGTTTTAGACTCAAGCCCGTTCTGAGAGATATGAGATCTCTGAGAAGTTCTTTAACTGCAAGATGGAGGAAGGGAGTTCCATTAGTGAGCACGCCATTAAGATGTCGGGCTACACTCAACGCCTTGAGCAACTGGACTGCAAGATTCCAGAGGAGCTCAAGATTGACAGAGTTCTGCAATCACTCCCTCCTAGCTACAAAGGTTTTGTAGTTACTCACAATCAAATTGGTTCCACTGATACGATCACTGAGCTCTTCGCAAAGCTGAAAGCTGCGGAGGTGGATATCAAGAAAGATAATCATGTGTTGATGGTCAACAAGACCACTAGCTTTAAGAAAGCTAAGGGTGCAAAGGGATCCTTCAAGAAAGGCAGCGGCAAGCGTGTTGCCCCTGCTGAGAAGAAGCTCAAATCTGGACCTAAGCCGGACACTGAGTGCTTCTATTGCAAGGTCAAGGGTCACTGGAAGCGCAACTGTCCAAAGTACTTAGCGGACAAGAAGGCTGGCACCATCAAAGGTATATTTGATATACATGTTATTGATGTCTACCTTACTAGCGCTCGTTGTAGTGCCTGGGTATATGATACTGGTTCAGTTGCTAATATTTGTAACTCGAAACAGGAGCTACGGAATAGACGGCGGCTAGCAAGGGATGAGGTGACGATGCGCGCTGGCAATGGATCAAAAGTTGATGTGATGGCCGTCGGCACGCTCTCCTTAGTTTTACCTTCGGGATTAGTTTTAAACATTAATAAGTGTTATTATGTGCCTGCGTTGAGCATGAACATTATATCTGGATCGTGTTTATTGCAAGACGGTTATTCATTTAAATCTGAGAATAATGGTTGTTCTATTTATATGAATAACATCTTTTATGGTCATGCACCTGTTGTGAATGGTTTATTTCTTCTGAATCTCGAAAGCAATGAAACACACATCCATAACATTGAGGCTAAAAGATGCAAAGTAGATAGTGATAATCCAACTTATTTGTGGCACTGCCGTCTAGGTCATATCGGTGTAAAACGCATGAAGAAACTCCATTCTGATGGACTTTTGGAGTCTCTTGATTTTGAATCATTTGACACGTGCGAGCCGTGCCTCATGGGCAAGATGATCAAAACCCCGTTCTCCGGTATAATGGAGCGAGCAACGGACTTGTTGGAAATCATACATACCGATGTGTGCGGACCAATGAGTATTTCGACGCGCGGTGGATATCGCTATTTTCTCACTTTTACTGATGACTTAAGTAGATATGGGTATATCTATTTAATGAAACATAAATCTGAAACGTTTGAAAAGTTCAAAGAATTTCAGAACGAAGTGGAAAACCATCGTAACAGGAAAATTAAATTTCTGCGATCTGATCGTGGAGGTGAGTATTTGAGTTATGATTTTCTCGCGCATCTTAAAGCAAGCGGAATCGTTTCGCAACTCACGCCACCCGGAACACCACAGCGCAATGGTGTGTCTGAACGCCGGAATCGAACTCTATTAGATATGGTGCGATCAATGATGTCTCTTACAGATTTGCCGTTATCATTTTGGGGTTATGCATTAGAAACCGCTGCATTCACTTTAAATAGGGCACCATCTAAATCCGTTGAGACGACACCGTATGAACTATGGTTTGGTGCTAAACCTAAGTTGTCGTTTCATAAAGTTTGGGGATGCGAAGCTTACGTCAAGAAGTTGATGCCGGACAAGCTCGAACCCAAAGCGGAGAAATGCGTCTTCATAGGATACCCTAAGGAAACAATTGGGTATACCTTCTACCACAGATCCGAAGGCAAAGTGTTTGTTGCAAAGAACGGATCCTTTCTTGAGAAGGAGTTTCTCTCGAAAGAAGTGAGTGGGAGGAAGGTAGAGCTAGACGAGGTTATTGAACCTTCTCTCGAGTTGGAGAGTAGCGCAGCACCTGAAGTTGTTCCGGTGCCGTCTGCACCAACAAGAGAGGAAGCTAATGATAAAGATCATGAAACTTCGAATGATGCTACTACCGAACTTCGCAGGTCGACAAGGTCACGTGCCACTCCTGAATGGTACGGCAACCCTGTCTTAACCGTCTTGTTGTTAGACAACAGTGAACCTGCGAACTATGAGGAAGCGATGATGAGCCCAGACTCTGAGAAATGGCTAGAGGCCATGAAATCCGAATTGGGATCCATGAGCGAAAACCAAGTATGGACTTTGGTGGACCCTCCTAGCGACCGTAAGGCCGTTGAGTGCAAATGGATTTTCAAGAAGAAAACGGACGCGGATGGTAATGTTACTGTCTATAAAGCTCGGCTTGTCGCAAAAGGTTTTCGGCAAGTTCAAGGTGTTGACTACGATGAGACTTTCTCTCCCGTAGCGATGTTTAAGTCCATTCGGATTTTATTAGCAATTGCTGCGTTTCATGATTATGAAATATGGCAGATGGATGTCAAGACTGCGTTCCTCAATGGCAACATTGATGAAGAGTTGTATATGATGCAGCCCGAAGGTTTTGTCGATCCTAAGGATGCTAATAAGGTGTGCAAACTTCAGCGTTCCATTTATGGACTGAAGCAAGCATCTCGGAGTTGGAACCTTCGTTTTGATCAAGTGATCAAGAGTTTTGGATTTGTTCCAAATTGCTACGAAGCTTGTATCTACAAGAAAGTGAGTGGGAGCTCGGTGACATTTTTAGTACTATATGTGGATGACATATTGATTATTGGAAATGACATCGGTATGCTTAACGATGTGAAGAGTTATTTGAATAAATGTTTTTCAATGAAAGACCTAGGGGAAGCTGCTTATATATTAGGCATCAAAATCTATAGAGATAGAGAAAGACGCCTAATAGCTTTAAGCCAAAGTACATACCTGGACAAAGTTCTGAAGAGGTTCAGAATGGATAAAGCAAAGAAAGGTTCATTGCCCATGTTGTCAGGTAAGATATTGAGCAAGGCTCAGTGTCCAGCTACGGTAAAAGATAGAGAAACTATGAGCAAAGTGCCATATGCCTCGGCCATAGGTTCTATCATGTATGCCATGCTATGTACTAGACCGGATGTGTCCAATGCTCTTAGTTTGACGAGCAGATACCAAAGTGATCCAGGAGTGGAACACTGGACAGCCGTAAAGAACATCCTAAAGTATTTAAATAGGACTAAAGAAATGTTCTTGGTCTATGGAGGTGATGAAGAGCTCGTCGTAAAAGGTTACGTCGACGCTAGCTTCGACACCGACCCGGATGATTCTAAATCTCAGACAGGATACGTTTATATTTTGAATGGTGGAGCTGTGAGCTGGAGAAGCTGCAAGCAAAGCGTGATCGCGGGATCTACAACAGAAGCGGAATACATGGCTGCTTCGGAAGCATCAAGTGAAGAAGTTTGGATCAGAAACTTCATCACTGAGCTTGGTGTGGTTCCAAATGCCTTGGACCCACTGGAGATATTGTGCGACAACACTGGCGCCATAGCACTAGCTAAGGAACCAAGATATCATCCAAAAACCAAGCACATCAACCACCGTTTCCATATAATTCGAGATTATATAGCAGATGGAGATCTGAAGATTAGCAAAGTACATACGGATCTGAATGTCGCAGATCCGTTGACTAAACCTCTTCCACGAGCAAAACATGATCAGCACCTTAATGCCATGGGTGTTAGATTGTTGCCAGATGTAAACTAGATTATTGACTCTAGTGCAAGTGGGAGACTGTTAGAATTATGCCCTAGAGGCAATAATAAAGATGTTATTATTATAATTCTTATTCATGATAATGTTTATATTCCATGCTAGAATTGTATTAAGCGGAAACTTTAATACTTGTGTGGTTTATGAACAACACCGTGTCCCTAGTACGCCTCTATGGACTAGCTCATTGATTAATGATGGTTAAGGTTTCCTAACCATAGACATGAGTTGTCAATTAATAATGAGATCATGTCATTAGGAGAATGATATGATGGACAGACCCAAATAAAGCAGAGCAATTAAATCGTGTCATCGTGTTCATCTTTGCGAAGCTTTTTCTTATGTCAAGTATTGTATTCCTTAGACCATGAGATAATACAACTCCCTGGTATCGGAAGAAAGCTTTGAGGTCATCAAACGTCATCCTATGTGAGGGTGATCATAAAGGTGTCTCTCAGGTGATTGGAAAGTACTTGTTGGGTTGTATGTATCGAGATGGAATTTGTCCCTCCCAAGTCGGAGAGATATACTTCGGGCCCACTCGGTAATCGATATCAACACCGCTTGCAAGCATGTGGTTAAGGAGTTAATCACGAAGTGATATCGGATTACGTAACGAGTAAAGTACTTGCTGTGAACGAGATTGAACTAGGTATGGCGATACCGACGATCGAATCTCGGGCGAGTAATATATCGTGTGACGAAGGGAATACATATACGGGATTATTTGAATCCTGACATCGTGGTTCATCCGATATGATCATCGATGAATATGTGGGAGTCAATATGGGTTTCCAGATCCCGCTGTTGATTATTGATAGAAGATCATGTCTGCATATTCTCGAACCCGTAGGGTCACACACTTAACGTGCATCGACGCTAGGATAGAATGGATAATTGGTTTATGAGTTTTAGTTCGGAGTCTCGGATGAGATCCAGGACATCACGAGAGGTTCCAGAATGGTCCGGAGAATAAGATTCATATAAAGGAAAGCAGTTTTTGGATTCCGGAAAAGTTTCGGAGTTTATCGGTATTGTACCGGAAGGTTCTAGAAGGTTCCGGAGTGGGACCAACGTGGGCCCACTTGTCGGAGGCCTGCGTGGGCCTAAGGGGAAGTGCCCTGGCCACTTTGGGCCAGGCGCACAAGGCCCCAAAGGCCCAGCCGGCCAGCCCTAGGGGAAACCCTAGGGGAACATTCTAGAGGGAAGGGGGAAGACTTGCCCCCCACTCCACCCCTTGGCCGCCGGCCCTAGGGCTTGGAGGAGGGGCCAAGCTGGCCGGCTAGCCCCCCATATAAGGGGGGCAGGGGCGCAGCCTCCCCTTCACCCAACCCTAGCCGCCGGCTGAACTGCTGCCCTCCACCTCTCTCTCTCTCGCGACTGTGCGTAGGCGAAGCCCTGCCGCAGAAACTCTCCACCATAAGCACCACGCCGTCGTGCTGCAGATCCAATCTATCTCTCCACCATACTTGCTGGACCAAGGAAGGAGGAGACGTCGCTGCACCGTACGTGTGCATCTCTCGGAGGCGCCGCCACTTGCGGCGTAGGATCGGATCGGATCGCGAGGAGGAGACGGCGAGTACGACTACGTCAACCACGTTCTGTTGAACGTTTCCGCTGTGCGATATCTTCAAGGGTATGAAGATCTCATCTACCTCTCTCGTTGATTACATCTCCTAGATTAGATCTTGGCTTTCTTGTTCGCATCCGTAGGAAATTTTTTGATTTACTATGCTGCGAAACCTCTCTCCTAGATTACATCTCCTAGATTAGATCTCATCTACCTCTCTCGTTCAATTATGTTATATTTGTTGGGAGTGTGTCCACTAGTGAAAGTATGATCCCTAGGCCTTGTTTCCAAGCATTGCACACCGTTTACTTCCTGTTTTGTTACATGTTTGCTCGCAGCGATATTTATTTCATATCACATTTACTACTTATAATCATCACTACGACTTGTATATCACTATCTCTTCGCCGAACTAGTGCACCTATACATCTGACAAGTGTATTGGGTGTGTTGGGGACACAAGAGACTTTCTGTATCGTAATTGCAGGGTTGCTTGAGAGGGATAGCTTTGACCTCTTCCTCCCTGAGTTCGATAAACCTTGGGTGATCCACTTCAGGGAAACTTGCTGCTGTTCTACAAACCTCTGTACTTGGAGGCCCAACACTGTCTACAAGAACAGACGCGTGCGTAGACATCAACTGGACATATCTACCGTTCGATGTGTGCTTCTGGCTGCATCGTCCCTTTCCAAGATACTAATTGGGAGTGCTTTGCCCCCCTGAAAGTGAAAGTTTTCTTCTGGATCCTCCGCTTGCGGAAAACCCGAACCCGCGAGCTCCTGCACCGGATTGGGTGTGTCTCCTCCCCGCACTGTCCGTTTTGCCCCACTGTGATAGAGGACACATCCCACTTGTTCGTCAGCTGCCCTCGCCTCGCCCCCGTCTGGAGCGTGGTTGCCCCTTCTCTGGTCCTCCCCATTGGAGCGTGATAGGCCTATAACAAACGAACTTTGACAAAAACTTTAGTGCAGAATACAAGAACAAACGAAACTTCTCAATACTACAATATAACAAGAAAACAATTAAGTGTCTTTGCAATGTCCAAAGTGACATGGCTTTGAGTCAATCACATCTGGCGCAACCGAGCAAATTTGAATCGGAACTGATGCACAAGAAAGCAATCCAATGGATTTGGATACAACATTTTTGTGGACCAAATGTCGTTTTTGTAAAAGAAAATATATGGACCGAAGTGTTATACCCTCCTCCTTGGTGATGTCTGGTGGTGGTAATTAGGTCTTCTATTCCCTTAGTGTGCCTTTAGGATCGGTAGTTATTTAGGATCTCTGTATGTGAGTTCATTAACTCAATAACGTGAAGACTCCTCCTTTTATATGTGTGACGCTACGGAATATGGATCTAAACCAGTTTTCGTTGATTTACACCTCCGAAAGTGGTGTCTTCGTGACAATAGGAGACTTTATCTCCCCTCCTTTTCCTCTTTGTTTGTTATAGTGTGAGATCAATTACAACACATAGCTCTACAAAATTCCGGCAAATTCCTGCAATACATATGCAATTGAATCATGCATGGCATCAATTATCTATATGCATGAAGTATGCTTAAGCAAAGGAGGCGGTGAAATTTAATTATAAGGACAAAAGTTTTACAGATTTCCATGAATTCTTATAAGGCATTGTAAGATCATGAACACGATTGATTATCTAGATGCATGAAGCAGGGAGTGAAATTGAATTATACGTACTCCCTCCGTACTAAATTACCGTGTGCATTCTAGGTTTGGTTAAAATCAAACTTTGTAACTTTGACTAAATGCACAAGAAAAAACATAAACATTTATAGTATAAAATAGATATTGTTAGAGTCATCATAAAATATGTTTTTATATTATATATTTGATATTATAGACTTTTATATTTTTACCAATATGCTTAGTCAAACTTTATCTAGTTTAACTTTGACTAAATCTAGAATGCAAGATAAAAATGACAGAGGGAGTAGTCGATCTCGAAGTGCTATGACGCAGCTAGCATTATACTACTCCCTCCATACCGGATTATTGGGCAAATGTGTATTTTAATACAAACTTTAACCATTAATTTTAGTTAAGAAAATATGAGATATTTGACATAGAAATTATACTATTAGAAAGTTCTTTTGAATATGAATCTAATGGTATAATTTTATATAATATATAATATTTTTTGACTAAAATTAAAGGTCAAAATTTATCTCAAAGTACACAATTGACCTATAATCCGGTATGAAGGGAGTATACTACAGTTTGGAAGAGATATAACTAGGAGGCAGCTCCATTCTCACACTGGTGCAGTTGACTTAATCATGTACTATACTACTCAATGTAAGTTAACGTCCTTAGAAAGTGAAGCATAACTAATTAACTAGGTTCGCTATATATGGTCATGATGAACTAGTTAAGTGTTCAGTTAGCCAGTTAAGTAACCCGGATGTAGAAATATGCGGTGCTTTGCGTCCGTAAACAGTGGTTTCCAATGTCTTCATGCAAACAAAGCTATCTCTAATATCCTCATGGTTAATAAATGGAAACTTACGTTTTTAAAAGGAAGAGGGTGCATGCATGTAGAGGATGTAGATGCAAAGCGTAACTGCATGTGGGGCTCGAACAATGTCGACGCTCGTGACAGCAAATCCCAGGAACCCTCGATCGGGCGCTATCAGGGCCACGAAACTTACATCGTAATGCTGAATTAAGTATTTGACCCGGTTAGATTGAGTCCTAGGAACTGCATCGTCGATTCCCACGTTACATGCGATGCAACTGATCTGATGATTTGATCTCGTTATCGCAAACACACGCTGCGTGCACCGCACTGTGCGAGTAGCAAGGCGCCAGCTCACCCTTGCGCGCGTGAGTTGGATAAATTAAAACTGCATGATTCCCTACTGTCAAGCTGCAAAGGGGAGACGCTGTAAACAAGATAAAGTTAACTTGCCCGCATCATCATCAACTATCAACGCTTGTTCTAGACCATCACCCACACAGCTCATTTAACTCGGATAATGCATTGTCCATTTCCATGTTAGTTATCGCAGAAAGGAGTGAACATATAAATTAAAATGTGTTCTTATACACGCAAATCAATGAAAAATTATCAGATCGAATATGTGTCGCTGGAACGGAGGGAGTACGGAGACGATTGTATTAGTTGAGTCGGTCTCTTGTACGTCGTATGTTGTATTATATATGTATCCCTGTCGAGTATATAAATAGAAGAGATGTGGAGAGGTATTGCCCCACGAAAATCCTAATACGTTTCTAACTTGGTATCAGAGCCTAGGGCTCCTCCGTGCTGCCGCCGTCGCGCAAGCCATCTGCGCCGCCGCCGCCGCAAGGTCTTCCTCGCGCCGCCATGAGCTCTCCTCAGCGCCACCGCGAGATGTCTTCTACTTCGGCCCTCGCGCTTGCCTCGCCATCGGGGGCGATCATCTCCGTCCCCAATGCCTCCACCACTGTCAGCTTCTCCACCTCCTCCTCCATCTCCGTCCGCCTCGACGCCCACAACTTTATGTGGTGGGAGGGCCTCACCGAGCCCGCCCTCTCCGGCGCTGGCCTCCATGGCCACCTCGACCGTACTGCAGCGGCCCCGGCAACGACCATCAAGGAGGGCACTCGCAATGCCGCCGTGGACGTCCCCAACCCGGAGTACTCCCACTGGTGGGTCACGGACCAAAGGGTCCTCAGCTCCATGGAGCCGGTCATTGCCTGCCAGCTCATTGGATGCACGTCGGCCATGGACGTATGGGATGCCGTGCACCGGTTGTACGGTGCGCAGAGTCGCGCCAATGTTTGTCATGTTCGTCGCCAACTCCAGTCCAGCAGATGAAGGCCCTCGGCGATGTCATGGCAGCGGCCGGTTCTCCTCTCTCCAACGACGAGCTCATCGACTACATCATCACCGAACTCAGCAAAGAATTCAACGCCATCACAGCGACTCTTACCCTCGGTAACAAGTCTGTGCCCTATGATTAATTTTACTCTCACATCTTGTTGTTCGAGGCACTTTAGGCACAGCAAGATCAGTCCGCAGACTGGTCCTCCTTGGCGAATGCCGTCTCGCGTCCCGACTCATACTCCAACCCTGGCCGGCCGCGTGCTCCTGAGTACCCGGCTGGTGCACCTCGCCAGCCCGGTGCCTATCAGCCTAGACGTGGCAACAGCGGCAATGGCCGCCCGTATGGTGGCCAGGGCAACGCCGCTCCCTATGGCGGTCAACCCACCGGTGGTCGTCAGAACTATGGCGGCAATGACAGTGGTGGCCGCCAGAATAACCACCGCCAACACGCCTAGTGTCAAATCTTCAACTATTGGGGTCATGTTGCGTCGGAATGCAGGAACAGGTTCAATCCCGAGTTCCAGCCCCGCACCAACAACAACAACCAGCGCGCCGGGAACGCGGCGTCTACTAGCTACAACACCGACGCTCCAGTCTGGCATCTCGACTCCGGCGCCATGGATCACCTGACGAGCGATCTGGCTCGTCTTCACCTCGAGGAGCGCTATGGCGGGACGGATCATGTCCAAGTGGCCAACAGTGCAGGTTTGTCTATTGCGCACATTGGTCATTATGTGTTAGCCGGTTCTTCTATCCAGTTGAAAAATATTCTCCATGTTCCGCGTCTTAGCACACACCTTTTGTCTGTCAATCGCCTTTGTTGGGATAATGATGTCTTTGTTGAATTTCACAGTTATTTTTCTGTGTTAAGGACAAGGTGATGGCACCGGTGTTAATATAGATCACCGACCAGTTGGGAACCCCAAGCGGAAGGTATGATGAGCACAGCAGCAAATTTCCCTCAGTAAGAAACCAAGGTTTATCGAACCAGTAGGAGAAAGCCAAACTTAAGAAGGTGATGCTTGCTAGCTTAGTGACACTCCAACAAGGGCGCTGTTAACGATTCTTGTTAGCGCGTCTTCAACTAGTAGCAACGCGGAACCTGCACACAACACAACCAAATACTTTGCTCCCAACTTACGATGAGGTTGTCAATCTCACCAGTTTGCTGTAAACAAAGGTATGAGCGTATCGAGTGGAAAGCAATAGTAGTATGCGAGAAAGTAAACTATGCGAGTAAAGTAAACAGGTGATAGCAATATAAAGGAAATTGGAGCGGGGTCCACAGTTCACTAGTGGTGTCTCTCCATAAAATAAATAACAACATGCTGGGTAAACAAATTATAGTTGGGCAATTGATAGAATAAAGATAACGTGCATATGTCGCGAGGATCACTATGAGATTTACTCTGGGAATTACAACAAAATACATAGACCGCCATCCAACTGCATCTATGACTAATAATGCACTCACGGGGATATCGTCCGAACACCCCATGAGTATTAAGTTGCGAACAACAGATAACTGCATTAAGCAAAGTGTGTAATATAAATAAAGCATATGCCCTTGGACATAAGAATGTTGTTTTCTCCCTAGTGGCAACAGCATATCTACAACCTTATAAGTTTCTGTCACTCCCCCAGATTAAATAGAGGCATGAACCCAACTATCGAGCATAAATACCCCCTCTTGGAGTCACTAGTATCTACTTGGCCAAGATAGCTACTAACAACGGAGAGCATGCAAGATCATAAACAACATAGAGATAACATAAGATAATATTCAGCACATCAACTCAATCATAACACCAATATTCATCGGATCCCAACAAACACAATATGTAGAATTACATAACAGTGATCTTGATCATGTAAGGCAGCTCACGAGATCTAAACATGAAGTACATGGTGGAGAAGACAACCATCTAGCTACTGCTATGGACCCATAGTCCAAGGTAGACTACTCACTCATCGCGTCGGAGGCAAGCATGGCGATGAAGAAGACCTCCGGTGGCGATTCCCCTCTCCGGCAGGGTGCCGGGAAAAGCTTCTGGACCCTCCCGATCTCGGGTTGACGACGGCGGCGGATCGCGATGTGTTTCTAGAAAAGTGATCGGGTACTTAGGTTTTTCCCGTCGAGGGGTCTTTATAGGCGAAGGGGCAGCGTCAGAGGTGGACCAGGGCGGTCTCACACATAGGGAGCACGGCCAGGGGCTGGGCCGCACCGCCCTACTGTGTGGCCGGCCCGTGGCCCCTCTCAGTCTCCTCTTCGGACTTCTAGAAGCTTCATAAATTTCTGGATGTTTGGCTTTTGTTTCATCCAATTCCGAGAATATTTTCTGTGTAACTTTTCTGAAACACAAAAACAGCAGAAAACAGGGAACTAGCACTGTGGCATCTTGTTAATAGGTTAGTTCTGGAAAATGCATAAAAACGCCACGAAGTGTAACGAAACACTAAGCAAATGGTGTAAAAACAAGCATGGAGCATCAAAAATTATAGATATGTTTGAGACGTATCAGCATCCCCAAGCTTAACTCCTGCTCATCCTCGAGTAGGTAAGTGATAACAAAAGAAATAATTTTTGAGGTGACATGCACCTACACAATCTTGATCATCTATATAAAGCATTGAGTGCTGGGATCAAAAGAACTTAAACATGGGCATGAAAGATATAATCTTGATAGAAGAAACTTAGCAACCATGTTATAACATGAAAAAGAACACAAACAAAAGATCATGAAAATGAAACAATGAAAGTCAAACATGTGTTCAAATCATATGAAAAAACATAGCAAATGGTTTTCAGCTTGTCCTTCATGAGAGAGCAAAACATAAATGCATAGGACACCTTCAAGTTTAAGAGGGCGACTAGATACAAGTAATTTAAGAACAAGTGAAACCAAAATCATGAATCAATCAATGAAAACTTTGGGACAATGCACATTATACTCAGAATGACAACTATGCTCTCTTAGACGGTGCATAAAGATAGAAGGTGGTGACTCAACATAAAAGTAAAAGAAAGGCCCTTCGCAGAGGGAAGCAATGATTAAACATGTGCTAGAGCTTTTTGTTTGTAAAACAGAGAGATAAAAATTGGGTTTTGAGAGGTGGTTGTCTTTGTCAACGACTAGCAATGGGGTTCTTACTATCTTCCATACAAAAATGAAGCAAGTTTTTGAGAGAGATTGTCACTTTTGTGCTCTTTTATAAAGCTTGGCACTCCTCCCCACCTTTTTTCCTTTCTCAAACCATGGCTAACCGATTCCATCGGGTTCCCACCAACATTCACATACCATGGAGGAGTGCTTTTTTTCTTTTCTTTTTTCCCTTTTTTTTCTTTTTTTGGAATAAACAATATGGAAGATAGCAAATCCGACCACTACGTCCCCATGAGCTGAAAACAGTGTCACAAAACAAGAAATATTTTGAAGTTTTTTGAAAGGTAGCACATGAAAATTTCCTTGGAATGACTTACAAATACCATGCATAGGAATTTATAGTGGACACAATGGCAAACTTGGTTTTTAGGAGTTCGATGCACGAGTAGAGCTCATACTCAGTACAAAATGAGGGCTAGCAAAAGACTGGGAGTGACCAACTAAGAGAGCAATAACGGTCATAATCATGCAAAGCGACAAAGCAACATTAAAAGAAGCATAAGATGGCATCAAAATTCAAAAACTAAATGATCATAGAGGCTTATGGTGACTTTGTATGAGTCTAACATGTGTGAGCATGCGCCAAGTCAACCCAAATAAAGCATCAAGGAGAAAACCAAAATAATGCTTCCACATAATAAAAACAACGCATGATTTTTTCAAAGGCTCATTAAGCAATATCAGTCATTTGAGATAAGTCATGCTACATCAAAACCACTAAGCATACTATCAAAACGACATCAAACACGACATGCAAAAGTCTAAGCCGCAGTCTAAACAAGCTCCTTTTTGTACCACTTTTTTGCATGAATTTTTTTCTCTTTTCCAACACCATTCGAACCTTTTTGAAACAACTCTTTTGATGAAAATCAATATGGACCAGAGGTCAAAATACACCTTGATATAAAGATATAATAAGATCTGAACAAAAATCAAGGCAAATAACGAAAGCTAAATGCAGTTCTAGAAAAAGAGAACACTCGTTGAACGATAAGAGTGAAAAACTGAGTGTTCTTGGCAAATGAAAAGCAAGGCAACTTCTCCAAAAGAAATTAGTTAGGGTCCAACCATTTATTGCAGCAAATAAAACTAAACAAAACTGAAAACTAAAACAACTGACGCTCCATGAAAAACACATAATGCATGAAGCAATAAAAATATAGTGTGTTAAAAGGTGACCTGATTTTTGACGATGAAGAAGGGGTGCCTCGGGGGCATCCCCAAGCTTTGATGCTTGTAGTTCTTGGATATTTCTTGGGGTGACATGGGCATCCCTAAGCTTGAGATTTTGTCCATTCTTTAACTCATCTCATCATTCTCCAATCCCTACACTTGAAAACTTCCTTCATACAAAACTAAACATAGTTCTATTAGCAATATTAGTGTAAGCATAATAATGAATCAAACCCTTTTTGCTTCAGATTTCAACTCAAAACCACCACATATAAAGCATATACTACTGTATCAACTTCCCAAAAAGTTCCGTGATCAAAAGAACTAAAAAAGAAAGCGATAAAGAGGCAAACACAAATAGTGGCAGAAATCTGTCAAAACAGAACAGCTGACAAAGGTCGATTTGTTCGAGGGTTTTCTGTTGCTCAAATCAAAAAGTGTATAACTAATGAAAGTTTGGATATAACCTGGGGCATCTGCACAAGAAATCGCAGGTCAAAAAGATATTCTGAGAATTTTCACGAATTTTTACGGCGCAGCACCAAAATCTGTTTCAGCACAACAACATTCCCAAATCTTACCTCACTTAAATTAGAGGTTTCTCTTGGCTCAAAAACGAAATAAAAAGGATAAGGAGCGATTATTACAGTAGTAATAACTTACAAGACTCAAATAAAAGAAAAAGTACTGAAAGTAAAAAAATGGGTTATCTCCCAAGAGTGCTTTTCTTTAACGCCTTTGAGCTAGGCGCAGAAAGTGCAAATCAAGTAATATCGAAAGAGGCATTAAGATCCATTGCAGAAGTCTTTTCAATAAGGCATTGTATTGCATCCACATAAGTTTTTGAAGACCCCTTGTGATCACGCTTTGGTTCACTCAAATCACTAAAAAGATTTTTAGGACAGATCCAATCAAAATTGTTTTCAAAAGCCGCATGCACTCCTAAGAGTTTGCTAGGTATTGGTACTTGGGTTTCTTCATTGTTTATACCAACAACTTCTACATGCGAACCAAGCTTATTAAAATGCTTAAAAACTTTTCTAGCTTCAATAGCAACATCTCTAAATTCTCTACGCAAAATCTCCAAGATAAAATCTTTCTTTTCGGAGTCTTCAATATCATGAAGCTTAAGAAACATGTATTGCATAAAAGGATTAAGGCTAGCAAACCTAGCTTCCAACATGTGAACTAAATAAGCAGAAGCAACTTCATAACTAGGAGCAAGCTCAGCCAAAGATTTATCCTTAATATCTTTATGCATGCTAATATGATTAAAGAACTCCTCAATGTTACTTTTCCCAATAATAGAACCACTACCTACTGAGAGGTCCTCCAAAACATACTTAGGGAACAACATAATGAACTAAGAGTAATAAAGTAACAACTATAAAGGAAAATAATTTTTTTGTATTTTTGATAAAAACGATGCAAGTAAAAATAAAGTAAAGCAAAACAATAAACAAAGTAAAGGATGTGCGTGCGAAACTCCCCTTGCAGAAGTCTTCTTCCTCCCCGGCAACGGCGCCAGAAAACAGCTTGATGGCGCCGGTGTTAATATAGATCACCGACCAGTTTGAAACCCCAAGCGGAAGGTATGATGAGCACAGCAGTAGTTTTCCCTCAGTAAGAAACCAAGGTTTATCGAACCAGTAGGAGAAAGCCAAACTTAAGAAGGTGATGCTTGCTAGCTTAGTGACACTCCAACAAGGGCGCCGTTAACGATTCTTGTTAGCGCGTCTTCAACTAGTAGCAACGCGGAACCTGCACACAACACAACCAAATACTTTGCTCCCAACTTACGATGAGGTTGTCAATCTCACCCGTTTGCTGTAAACAAAGGTATGAGCGTATCGAGTGGAAAAGAATAGTAGTATGCGAGAAAGTAAACAATGCGAGTAAAGTAAATAAGTGATAGCAATATAAAGGAAATTGGACCGGGGTCCACAGTTCACTAGTGGTGTCTCTCCATAAAATAAATAACAACATGCTGGGTAAACAAATTACAGTTGGGCAATTGATAGAATAAAGATAACGTGCATATGTCGCGAGGATCACTATGAGATTTACTCTGGGCATTACAACAAAATACATAGACCGCCATCCAACTGCATCTATGACTAATAATCCACTCACGGGGATATCGTCCGAACACCCCATGAGTATTAAGTTGCGAACAACAGATAACTGCATTAAGCAAAGTGTGTAATGTAAACAAAGCATATGCCCTTGGACATAAGAATGTTGTTTTCTCCCTAGTGGCAATAACACATCTACAACCTTAGAGGTTTCTGTCACTCCCCCAGATTAAATAGTGGCATGAACCCAACTATCGAGCATAAATACCCCCTCTTGGAGTCACTAGTATCTACTTGGCCAAGATAGCTACTAACAACGGAGAGCATGCAAGATCATAAACAACATAGAGATAACATAAGATAATATTCAGCACATCAACTCAATCATAACACCAATATTCATCGGATCCCAACAAACACAACATGTAGAATTACATAACGGTGATTTCGATCATGTAAGGCAGCTCACGAGATCTAAACATGAAGCACATGGTGGAGAAGACAACCATATAGCTGCTGCTATGGACCCATAGTCCAAGGTAAACTACTCACTCATCGCGCCAGAGGCAAGCATGGCGATGAAGAAGATCTCCGGTGGTGATTCTCCTCTCCGGCAGGGTGCCGGGAAGAGCTTCTGGACCCTCCCGATCTCGGGTCGATGACGGCGGCAGATCACGATGTGTTTCTGGAAAAGTGATCGGGTACTTAGGTTTTTCCCGTCGGGGGATCTTTATAGGCGAAGGGCCAGCGTCAGAGGTGGACCAGGGCGGTCTCACACATAGGGGGTGCGGCCAGGGGCTGGGCCGCGCTGCCCTACTGTGTGGCCGGCCCGTGGCCCCTCTCCATCTCCTCTTCGGACTTCTGGAAGCTTCGGTAAATTTCTAGATGTTTGGCTTTTGTTTCCTCCAATTCCGAGAATATTTCCTGTGTAACTTTTCTGAAACACAAAAACAGCAGAAAACAGAGAACTGGCACTGTGGCATCTTGTTAATAGGTTAGTTCCGGAAAATGCATAAAAATGCCACGAAGTGTAACGAAACACTAAGTAAATGGTGTAAAAACAAGCATGGAGCATCAAAAATTATAGATACGTTTGAGACGTGTCACAAGGCCACGCAGAAAATTCTACTCCATGGTAGAAGTCAAGGCGGCCTCTACCCCATCCAGCTTAGCTGAGCTTCATCCTCCTTGCCACGCCGACCTCTTTCCGGTGTTACGGATTTGTCGTCCTAGTGGCATTAGCGTCTTGGTCATCCTACGAATAATGTAGTGCAAGCTATTGTTAAGACACATGATTTATCTTTTGCCCCGTTTGATACTTCCGCATCCATTTGTGATGCATGTCAACATGCTAAATGTCATCAATTACCATATACTTTGTCCCATCGTGTTTCCACCATGCCATTTGAGTTAATTCACTCCGATGTTTGGGGTCCTGCTATTGCTTCCTCTGGTGGTTTTAAGTATTATGTAAATTGTAGTGATGACTATTCACATTTCTGCTGGATTTATCTCTTGAAACACAAGTCTGATGTTGAGAAAGTTTTCTATGCGTTTCAGGATCATGTTGAGCGTCTCCTAGATGACAAAGTTAAGTTTGTTCAGTCTGACTGGGGTGGTGAATACCACAAGTTACACCGCTATTTTCAGCGCACGGGTATCTCTCACCGTGTGTCATGCCCCCACACCTCTCAGCAGAACGACATCGCTAAACACAAGCACCGTCACATCACTGAGACCGGGTTTGCTTTACTTGCTCACTCCTCCTTTCCATTGCGCTATTGGAATGAAGCCTTTCTTACTACGTGTTATCTTATTAACCGCATGCCCACGCCGGTCCTCCAAAACACACAACGGTGCATCGCCTTTTCTGTGTCCAGCCCAACTACGATTTTCTCCGCACTTTTGGCTGTGCGTGTTGGCCTAGGCTTCGCAAGTATAATACTCATAAACTGGCGTTACGGTTGAAAGATCATATTGAGCCCCATGTGTGGTTTTGGTAATTAATGACAATCCCTATGGACTAATGGTTGCATTGAGTTATATGTGTAGGACTTGTCCATAGACAATGCTTGAACCATTTGTTGGAGTCAAGGTTGTAAGAAGAAGATTATTTGTTGACCAAGGTGTTATTCAAGGAGTGATCCAAAGATTGGTCTTAAGGGAGTTGAGCTTATGTCAAGTGTGTCTTGAAGAATAAGATTGAGTGAGCTCTCATGTGTATCCTCAAGACACCATCATTATGGAGAAAGAAGAATTGATTCGAGGATTGATCAAGTCAAAGCGCAAGTTCAAGATGAGCAACTAGAAGAGAACATATGCTTGAAGCTTGCCATATATATTGTGATCATGGATATGTGAAGATATGCTTGAAGAGAGTCTCTTCCATAGTAGTGTATGGGGGAGCAATCCGCAAGACTTCACCAAGCAAGCTCAATCAAGAAAGGTGGTCCAACTTGAGAAGATCAAGATCGTCATTAACCACCTCAAGTGGAATGCTCAAGGCAAAGGTATGATAGTGTTAGGATTTCTTTCTTACCGGTCTCATGGTGTTAGTTGTGAGACCGGGTTATAGGATCGGTAGCCGTTCTATCAAGAGGGGCTCTCGAGTGAGTAACTTAATTATATCGTTTGGAGAGAGCTCAAACCTTTGCATACTTGGCATCATCTTTCTTGGTTAGTATTTGGGTTTTATCCATGTGAGGTTCTAGAGCTTGTGGTTATTTCCATGACAAGCTCTAGCTCATCAAAAACGGATTTCGCATGAAGCTCTTATTGCGTTTTTTGATGTTTGGAGGTTTTACCGGTTTGCCTTCAAAGTGAGGTCAAACCTTTCATCATTTGGTTTTATACTCCTTTGTTGGACTATGATGTTTCTCTGCATAAAGTTGTAGAGCCTGTTGTTGTGATTCCAACGAGCCCAAGATCATCGAAAACGGAGTCTGAATGCTCAAGTTATTGCCGTTTTCGTTTTGGTATTTCTGCTGTTTTAGGGGGGCCGGAAATAGCCGGCCCGGGGCCGGAAATAGCCGGTCAGACCGGCTTTAGCCGGTCTGAGGGCCGGCTATAGCCGGACTGCCCAGTTTTGGAAGGAGCAATGCGCCTCTGGTGTAACCCGGCTTTTTGTCCGGCTTATTCCGGCAGGGCCGGATTTTTTGGTCCGGCTTTAGCCGGTGTGGAGGCCGACTTTAGCCGGTGTGACCGGCTTTAGCCGGACTTAACTCCGGCTTTAGCCGGACTTTCGTGGCTGTAACGGTCAGATTTTGGAGGGGGGTATAAATACCCCTTCTTCCTCCTTGGAACAGCTACGAAATTGGCTTCTCTCTCCTCCATTGTTGACTTTGCAAGCTTGCCCTCCCTCCTCCATTCCTCCCATGATTCTTGCATATCTTTGAGGGAAAAGAGAGAGGAGATCTAGATCTATATTTCCACCAATCCATTTCTCCTCTAAGTGAGGGGAACATCTTGGGATCTAGATCTTGGAGTTCTTTGTGGATTTCCTTTGTTCTTCCTCTCATATCTCTCCATAGCATTAGTTGCTTTGGTGAGATTTGGGTGAGAAGGATTTGAGCACTTTGTGTGCCCTTGCCATTGCATAGGTTGCATCGGTTTGAGTTCTCCCCGGAGATTCGAGTAAGTGAAAGTTTGTGAGCTTATTACTCTTGGGTTCTTGGAACCCTAGACGGCTTTGTGGCTTTGTGGAGCCTTGGTGGCTATCCTTGGGATCCTCCAATTAAGTTGTGGATGCGTGCCCCAAGATTTGTGTAAAGGCCCGGTTCCGCCTTGAGGAACCCCTTAGTGGAAGAGTGAGCTAGGCCTTTGTGGCGCAAGCTCACACCGGAGAATAGGGTGAGGCCTTTGTGGCGTTGGTTAGGCCTTTGTGGCGATACCACACCCCTCCAACGAGACGTACTCCCTTTCAAGGGAGGAACTCGGGAATACATCATCGTCTCCGCGTGCCTCGGTTATTCCTATACCCGAGCTCTTTACTTATGCACTTTACATTGTGATAGCCTTCATGCTTGAAGTCATATATCTTGCTATCACCTTGTTACTTGTATTGCTTAGCATAAGTTGTTGGTGCACATAGGTGAGCCTAGTTTATTTAGGTTTTGTGTGCTTGACAAAATAAACGCTAGTTTAATTCCGCTTTTGTTCAAGCCATTCGTAAAATTTGATATCGCCTATTCACCCCCCCCCCCCCCCTCTAGGCGACATCTGTGTCCTTTCAACGGTCTAAGCAGTGTGTCTTCCTAGGACACAGTCCTATGCATAAAGGGTACAACTGCTTAGATAAATCCACCCGACATATTTACATCTCTCGCGATGTCGTGTTTGATGAGTCTGTTTTTCCATTTGCCACACCCGAAGTCTCTGTTGATAGTCCCACACTTCGACAGGCCATCACTTTTTCATCCACTGAACCGGCTACGCATGACCATGTTCATCAATATGACTTATCCTACATGTCTACTAAACCGCAAGTGCTTGGCGATGCTCTTCCTATGCAGGTCCCTCTCGCCGAAGTTTCCTCGGCAGCAACTCATGCCGCGGTAGAACCTTTGGGATGTTCTCCTGCCGCGGCAGCTTCCTCGACTCCATCTTCTGCCGTCGCGTCATCGCCTACCGTGGCAGCCTACTCGGGCATTTTCCCTGCCGCGGCAGGCTCCCTGGCTCGTCTGCGCCATCGTCTGCCGCGGCAGCCAATTTGGGCAGTTTTCCTGCCGCGACAGCGCCTTTGCCTGCCGCCACGTCCTCGTCTACCGCAGAAGCGCCCGTGGCACTTTTTCTTGCCGCGGCAGCCCACGCTGCTTCGTCCGTGTTTGAGCAGCCCGAGT
Organism: Dactylis glomerata; assembly: GCA_007115705.1. NCBI lineage: Eukaryota > Viridiplantae > Streptophyta > Magnoliopsida > Poales > Poaceae > Dactylis > Dactylis glomerata. The sequence goes on along the minus strand of QXEO01000523.1, from coordinate 2,463,941 downwards.
AACCTTATGCTGGGAGTTCTCATACCCCAGCCGCGACTCCTTCGGCTGCTAACGTCGTTCCTGCTCCTGGTCAAGGTATGGTCACTCACCTCCGTGATAACACTCGATGCGAGAAGTAGTATACTGATGGTACCGTCCGGTACAATCCCCAGCGGCAGGCTCTCTATGCTGCTCTGGTGTCCCATCTTGATGCCCTTCGTGAGCCTGCTTGTCGTTCTGCCATGTCTAATGAGTTCTCTGCGCTCTCTCAGACCAATACGTGGACATTGGTTCCTCGGCCCGTGGCACCAACATTGTTGGAAGTAAATGGATATTCAAAACCAAACACCGTCCGGATGGCTCTATAGAGAAACACAAGGTTCGCCTCATTGCTCATGGATTTACGCAACAGCAAGGTATTGATTATGGTAACACCTTTAGCCCTGTTGTGAAGCCTCAGATCATCCATTTGGTTCTCTCCATTGTTGTCTCTCGTGTTTGGACACTGCGTCAGGTTGATGTGAGCAATTCTTTTCTCCATGGCTATCTGTCTGAGGATGTGTATATGTAGCAGCTGCCTGGTTTCAACGACCCTTAGTATCTGTCTCATGTGTGCAAGTTGCAACGCTCTATTTATGGAATAAAGCAGTCTCCTCGCACATGGTATGCACGGCCGAGTGCTCGTAATTCTTAGCTTGGTTTTCTTCCTTCCAAGGCGGATACCTCTCTCTTTATATTCCAGCACGATGGTGTTCATATTTTTATGCTGGTCTACGTTGATGACATTGTGATTTCTGGGTCTACACCTGCTGTTGTTGAGCGCCTGGTTCAGTCTCTTTTCGAAACCTTTCCCATTAAGGATCTTGGTCACTTGGAGTACTTTCTTGAATTAGAAGCATCTTCCAATTCTGGGGGTATGACACTCATATAGCGCAAGTATGTGTCGGATCTTCTGCTTCGTGTTAGTATGGAGAATTGCAATCCTGCTCCTACTCCACTAGTTCCCTCTGAGCGTCTAGCGCGCGATACTGGAGCATTGCTGGGGACTGAAGACTCTTCCCGGTACCGCAGTGTGGTTGGCAGCTTATAGTATTTGACCCTCACACGTCCGGATATTTCCTTTGCAGTGAACAAAGTGTGTCAGTTTCTTTCCCAGCCTATAGCCTACAGAGGTGCACTAGGAAGTAGTCAAGTGTATTTTGCTCTATGTGAAGGGCACGATAGATAATGGCTTACGTTTTTGTAAGTCACAACTGCTGAATAACAGTATACTAATTTCACTGATGTAGACTGGGAAGGATGTGTTGATGATCGACGCTCTACAGGAGGATATGCAGTCTTTGTGGGTCCAAACTTAGTATCTTGGAGTTCGAAGAAGCAACCCACTGTCTCAAGATCTAATACCGAGGTAGAATACAAAGCACTAGCAAATGGACCAGCTGAAGCCAAGTAGATCAGTTCTTTGCTTATAAAACTTAGAGTCACACAACAGCATGCGCCATTTCTATGGTGTGACAACTTAGGGGTTACCTACGTGATGGCTTTCTGCGCCATCAAGTAATAGTACTCTGTTTAAACTTGTATCTTGCTTTTACGTAGGGAATACCAGTTTGACTTGGTTCTTTCTTCCACACCTTTGGCAAATCGATTGGTCTTGATACGGTTTGAGCTCAGCTAGCTGGACTCCACAGAATCGATTTGATTGGGTAATCTCGATCGTGTGATTTGACTTGTTGTCCTTCCGTCAATGAAGTTGATAATTAGCCGGATGCAATCCCTTGAAGCAATCTGATTGCTGCTGCTGCCCGGTAGCCGCAAAATTTGATGATCTTGTCGACGAAAGAAGTTGAAGGATCCTGCCCGAATGACAAAATCCAGTCATCGCGATCTCCACGGCCGGTGCCAATTGACGAGGGTTAACTCAGCAAATATTCTAGATGAAGGACTTTGGATTGGGGGAAAAGCGACAACTAGAGATTTCGAAAGCAAGATTGGCACACACGTACCCATGTTCACGTCCCGGCGGTAGAGGATCGCTATGTCCTGCTAGCAATCTAGTATATGATCACAATGTTGTTTACATGGGCCGTCGTAGGCGGAGTTGTGTATCTAATTTCTATCTAGTCTAAGATCTGTTGCATGTAAGATATAAGTTGAGTCTTTCCTAGGGGCGCCCCTGCCTGGCTTTATATATACAACCAGGCTAGAATTTACAAGTGTCCTAGTCGAATACAAATTAGAATTGTCTTTCTTTGTCTCCAAGTTATCTTGTCGAGTCCTTGTACTTGTCCACTTACAAAATGAACCAGACCCGATATACTAATCAGTGGGTACCCGAAGGGCAATACCCACATCACTCCCCAAACAATTTGTCGGTGTGGAAGTCGCCTCGACGATTCTCTCCCAAGAAATGGCGAAGAGCTGGACAGTGAGGACACGTACTACAACGGCTACATGCATGATACGGCTGCAGATAAGAAATCGAGAAGGGCAATGCACGAAGCTACCTGGCCCCCGGTGTGGGCATAAACAAAACAAACCGCACACACATAGCCAAACCATGCAATGCATGGCGCCTAGCCCAGCAAGGTGACAAACGGCACATACAAAAATACAGGAGGAAACCGACCTGATACTTAGTAGAAGACACATGGATGCATGGCGCCTACGCTGCTTTTGCATAAAGTCGTGTGTATCACTATCACCAGTGCAGTAAGGTCTGCGACCCGGTGTATATTCTATGTATTCTATACGCATAGCTTTTTGTCGTCTTGCTGTATAAAAAATGTCGGCATACCAGGTACGTGGCGGCGTACATAGTTGCCGGTGGAGGCGCACATGCACGAGCACGACCGATCATACGTTAGGTGCGTTGCCGAACGTACTCACTCGAAATTCTTGTGCTACTCGATCGATATTATTTTGCGCCAGCATTCCATACATGGATCTCTGCATGACACTAATTTCCTGAAGTGCCGGCGTGCCGCGAGACGTAGATGCTGTTCTGGACGGTACGGCGTCGGAGTCATTTGCAGACACTCCAAAGCCAAGTGTCAAAGGAATTAAGTTTGGTAGTTCCTGCTAGCTGCATGTTCCAGCTGGCTGAGTGACTAGTACGTACAGCACAACATCACCACCGATGTGCGCATGTATGTTCATGCATCGCATTCAGCAGTTAGTTTGAGTTGGTCAGGTGGTCAACTGTGTATCCGTGTGCCGCCACCGTGCAAGTTTCAGTAGAGTGTCCATGTCCATATCGACGCATCTGCCGTTTGGCGCGTGGCGCCAGAAAAAAAGAGAGCGGAATTCATGGCTGGTACCACTCGGTAAAATGGTGACGGTAGAAAATCCTGATTGGAAAATGTACAAGCTTGGTACTCTCTTCTATTGTTAATATATTTGAGTATCTAGATACATCTATATAAGAGATAAGTAATAGTGGCCGAATGAAGTAGGTTGAAATAGAGACAATAGTCCAGTGTAAGAAAAAAATTAATTTCCAAAAGAAAGGAATTTTTTCGAGGGCACAAAAGTACAAAACAAAGGGCTAGTAGTATTCCATGATCAGTGAAAATCCCGTACCTAAAGATATGGACCTGGTGTCTAATCCATGTCAAGCGGCCTGTTTGTCTTGGATGGGCCATGCGGCACCGAAAACGTCGTTAGAGAATGCCAACAAAACGAAGGTCGGGCTTTCCGTAGGCCGGCCACCCATGTAATGAAACGTTGCACATCATCTTCAAGGCAGCTTCCCCTAAAAAGAATCTCCATGGCAGCCCAATCATATGGCACAACAATCGATCAGTGAGCGGTTGAGCCCATGCATCCATCCATAGTCCAACCGTACCCTCTATTTGGAGATTTCCCTAGTTTGGCCCCGTCCTTTGATTCGGTAGGAAACAATTTGCCATTGCGCTCACCAACTCGCCACCCGTACGATAGAGTCAAGTGAGAGTGAAGCAGACGTGCTATTCGTATATATAGTGTCGATGTCGTCGACGGATTTGGGCATAGCCAAGGAGAAAGGAAGGAGTGGCCGGGTTACTAGATGAAAATGTACATCATGTTTCGAGAAGAGAATATTATTGGCCAATTTCGTCCTACATGAATGATTATTGGTACTTAGAGATAAGCTAAGGCACTAGCTAATCCTATCCCTGTCCAAAATAAGTGACTCGATTTTGCCTATTTATATACACATATATCTAAACGCATTTTGATGTGCTAGATATATCTATATTTTTTAAAATGTTGAGTCACTTATTTTTGAATATGGAAATTAATATATACTCCCTCCGACTGGAAATAAGTGTCGGTAATTTTGTACTAACTTAGTACAAAGTTTGTATTATGTCACCGACACTTATTTCTGATCGGAGGCTCTACAGAAGTTGGCAGCGCACCTTTTTTTTATTTTTCAGCGGAAGCAATGGGCATTTTACAATGACACATCCTAACCAGGCTAGCTTGTGTTTAGCCGGCCAGTGCAGATAGCGCCATGCGAGAATTCATACAAAACAAGATCGCCTCCCCCGGCCATTGTTTATCACATGTAGCATGTAGCATAGTAAGCCACTGCCCCGACGGCCGCTAATATTAGGCTTAGCTGTTGGGTTGCTCTTGCGATAACACGTGAAAAGGAGGGAAAGACTTCTATATGATCTAGCTTTAAATAGGATTTATAAGATCTATTTTTTTTAAAAGACAAAATATGTTTAAAAAAAATTCAAAAAATTTGATAACATACATCTGTGTTATATATGCAACACTAAAAAAAATTGGTGCTTTAAATTTGACCTACAAATAGAGAGCCAAAAAAGGTAAATTTGGATGTGAATAGTGTTTCTATTCAGCCAAATCTGAGATTCTATTTACAGTAGATTTTGCCTTTTTTTTTTGTTTCTCTAAGTGTAGATCATATTTGGAGCTGAAATATCTTAGAGTTGTAGATGCATCACATATATATGTTGTATAAGATTTTCACATTTTTTAAATATAATTTTTATGACTTGATCCTATGATCCTACCTAATGGAGAGATCCTATACAAATCTTTCCCGTGATAAGGAATATTAAGATACAAAAATGACATTCTTAGAAGGATCTCTGTATTCCATAGGCCATACCGCCATTGGAATCATGTGACTTAGCTTTTCTTTTCTTTTGGAGCAAACAATTGTGACAAGTTACTGTTATGAGAACCGTGTAGCGAAACTTGTCCAGAATGGGATCATCACCCACCACAAGATTTTTTTTGTATATTCTAAATATGTTTTTATGAGTTGATCCTATGATCTCACCTAATGTTAATATCCTATATAAGTCTTTCCCCAAGAAAGTAGCCAAAAAGTGCCACCGCTCCAGTGCAGTTGATGGACGAACCACGCCCTTTACCTCTTTGGAAGATGAGGCAAGTGCTGGTAAAAAGGAGGAGAAATTAAGGAATACTCCTATATCTATATGTGTGATGGATGGATGGATCTACCACTGTTCATGGGAGTTGCGAGATTTGGCAGAGACCTTTTCTTAAGCGATTTAGCTACACAATCATTGTGCTCACATGTGCCAACTTGTACGGCTGATAAACGCAGTCATGGGCTCGTGGCCGGCCGGCAGCTGGCCACACCAACTGGTGCAAAGTGAGAAGGGAAAATTCTTCATGCATCGATCGATCGACCATGGATCTCGATACCTTGATCTTCCTTAGTAACGGCGAGAGTTGGAACCACCCACAGATTAACCGTGCGAGATCTGACCGACGGATGTTGCTCGATCTACTTTTGGAGAGTCAATTGTACGTACCGAGTGTCGCTTAAAGGGACAAAGGATTTTTATCATAAGATGCTCGTCGCTGTAAGGAGCATTCGTCCGTACGTCGGCGCCGCATGCAAGAAATAGCCAGGAAACAGCGCCCAGGCTGGATGAGCTACCGATCAGGGTTTTAAGCCTAGAACACTAGTAGAAAAAAGGGCTTTCATTCGTCCCCATTAGTTCTCAACGTGTTTGGTCCGCGGCTAAAGGGTCCATCAGTCTCGGTTCGTTTGAAAATATGGGCTAGGAAGCATTAGTCCCGGTTCAAATGGGCCCTTCGGTCCCGATTTCAGCCACCAACCGAGACTAATGCCTTTGGGCCTTTAGTCCCGGCTCGTGGCGCTAACTGGGACTATAGGGCACCCTTTAATTAGTCCCGGTTTGCTCCACGAGTCGAGACTAAAGGGCAGTTCAAACGAACCGCCGCTCTCTCGCGTATCGTTTTGGAAATCGTTACGGCCATTACGATCGTTTCGGTAATATGCAACGAACGCATCGGGATAGCGTTTCGGTAATCAATTACCGGCGGCCTCTTGATCTTCTTCTTCTCCATTTCTAGTATATAAGAAGCCTCTATTTAGCTTTCTTGATCATCATCTTCTCCTAATCTCTCCTCAAAACCACCGTAGCATCACACCAAGCTCTCTCTCCATCTCTAGCATGGGCGCCGGCGGCAATCAAGCTCTCTCTCTCCCTCTCATTTCAATGGAGCCGGCGACGTGGGTGCATAATCTCACCGCCGAAGGGATGGAATTCACCATCACGGAAACCGTCCGTGCATCAACGGTGGAGAAGTGGCTCCACGCTGTCAATCAGCGGTTCCTCGACACCGCACCGGTCAAATATGTGGGCTTGGACTGCGAGTTCACCATCCCTCGCGATAGGCCTCATCAGCGTGCCACCCTCCTTCAACTCTCGGTGGCGTCCGAGGTTTTGCTCTTCCAAATATGTCGGGCCGATCATGTGCCGCAGCTGCTCAGGGATTTCTTGGGGGACCCCACCATTAGATTCTGCGGCGCGGCTATCGGCAATGACGTGCGTATGCTGCAACCATACGGAATTCAAATTTCGTCGGTGCACGACCTCTAAGTGATTATACCGAACCCCACCACGAAACCAATTCCGAGTCTATATGATCTGTCCAATGCTACTATTGGGACAAAGTTTGAGAAGAAGAAGAAGAAGATCAAGAAGAACAAGAAGAAGGGCGATGAGGAAGAAGAAGAAGATGAACTTATATATGGTTGGGCCAAAGTTCCATTAAGCGACAAGCAAGTGTTGTATGCCGCTCTAGACGTTCGCTTGAGCTTTGAGATTGCTAGGAGTTTTTGGAACCTAGAAGGCTACTAGCTAGATGTGTGTGTGGTGTGGTGTGCGAGTGCATATATATATATGAAAAAATGCACTCCCTCTTGTTTGGTTAACAAGTCTATTATATTGCTACTATTTTGGATTTTTCAAGTTTTTTGGCCTTTTTTGAATATTTTAATTATTAAAAATTAATAATTAAATTATGTATAAAAATTATTTGGAATTCATTCATGCTTATTATTACTTAATCAATGTTGCTTAATTTGTGAATTTATTTGGAATTTAAAAAAGTAATATTATATGTTTCCAAAGTGTATAGGTTAATAGAATTGGTAGCATATCAATATCAAGAAGTCGCGAGCACAGTCTTGGAAGCTACTATGGAAGTAATTGAGAAGTTAAGGGTGGTAAGGGTGGAGTAGTGTGAGGATGGGTGACCGACTGGGAAGTGAGGACCACAAGTACTTGTAATTTGACATGACAATGGAGTGAGGACCACAGTCTTGGAAGCTAGTAGGGAAGGAATAGAGATGATTAGATAATAGAGAAATAAAGAAAAATACTAAAATAAAGAAAATAAAGAAAATACAGAAAATTCCGAAACAGAAAATACAAATTTTATTCCGAATGGACCTTTAGTCCCGGTCCGTGTTACGAACCGGGACCAAAGGTCCTCCAGCCGCAGCACATGCCCCGGGCCACGTGGAGGACCATTGGTCCCAGTTCGTAAACAACCGGGACTAAAGGCTGGAGCCTTTAGTCCCGCTTTATTAGTCCCGATTGCTACAACCGGGACTAATGAGCGTTACAAACCGGGACCAATGACCTTTTTTACACCAGTGATTGTTCGTGCCATGTGCCTGCTTTGAGTGATTTCACTTTGAGCGCGCCATGGAGTTGAAACTTGAGAGAAGCATCTGCATCGCGGTGTTCAGAAAATGTCATATCCTGTATAGATATCTATCAACAATATGTTTGCCTGGTACGGGACAACAGATATGGGCTATGCGCATGTTCTGAACTTAGAGCGCGTTCGGAACCTCTCCGCTCCACAAGCGAGCTCCCGGAGCGGACGGATCTGTAGCTCATTTTCCCGGAGTGATCAAAACCGAGCTCCACATGCTCCCAAGATTTCAGCGGAGTGAACTGCGTCCAAACAGGCCCTTATTGTTGCAACCAACATGTTAGACAATGACGCCGATATAATATATACTCTAGAAGTTTCTCTAGTTATAGTCATCTAATAATGTTGCACTCGAGCCATTACTAAGATATTTATTGCATTATACACTTTTATCTCTATTGTGGACGCGGATTTGCTAACCACCCGGCTAGCTATGCACGCGCTTAGAGCCGTTAGATGTGTTACCAAGATTCGTGTTGCTGTTAGTTGACATCTACTTCTTTCCATTCCATGTACGGTCCGGTACTATAAATTTGAACTTGTCCTTTCAAATAATGAAGGTGGGTCCCTTCATGCATGCATCGATCCATAATAAAAACAAAACACAAAATATGTGGACAGATGGTTGAGGCATTTCATCTCGATTGGAACCTGCACCTAAAATTTTTCGGTTATTATTCGAGGTCTCCACCGATCCCGACTCAACTAAAAATAGCCTCTATGGTGTGCATCGAAAGTTTTTTTGAGCAATACGACAAAATCTTTTTTCAGAAAAAAAAATTAAACATCATGTGCCAAGTGCACTAATGTAGTTCATGTGCAGGCTACAGACTTAACGTCAGATAAAAAAGGACGAATGAAAAAAAATAGTTGTACCCCCTCTAATTTTTGTATAATGCCTATGTAATCTTTTCTGATTATATTATCGCTGGAAAAAAACTGTTAATTTATCTCATAATTAGCCTATCCAAAATAGGAGCCTACTTTTAGGGTAATTATTTTTCTGTAAAATAGTACTGGATGAACATGGGATCTGAATTGAAAATATAGAAGATTATTAAAACTTTTCCGTCATAAATTTTTACCCTTTATTTGAATGACCATTGAATCTGGAATGGGAATACACCCTGCACACAAAAAAAGAGCAATGTGCGGTGTAGCAAATCCAGATCGGGTTCCATTTATATGAATGAACATACGATGCATAGGGAAAACACCATCTACCAGAAAAAAGGATCGACATGGGATTTGGGATCGGGAATATTGATCTAAAAAAACCAATCTTGACCAGCCGTTTGTTTTTCTGTTCTACCGCACGGCCGGACGAAGCAATCCACATCCACAACGAGAAAAAAATAAACACATGAAAAATCCAGATCCGATGAAGCAATCGACAACAAGAAAGAAAACACGGACGAGCCTCCTCGACCTGCGCGACCCAGAGCGGCGACGGATGGCTGGTACCGGCAGGATGGAAGAATTTCAGGCGGGGGAGGATCTAGAAAAAGGAAAACCGCATCTTCCTCATGGGGTCGCCTCCACCATCGGTCGCCGGCAGCCCAACCGTCGAATGCGTGCCCGCATCTCTAGGACGGCGTCGGCGCCCTCAACCTCGCAGAGCTGAGCTCCTCGATCCAGCTCCACCATTCAGTCCGGGACGAAGGCGAGCAAGCCGGCCGCGATTTGGCATGGCGTCGACGCTTGCGAGGAGAGCTGGGGAAGAGCGCGTGGACGCTGGTGGGAGGGGCTCTGTGGTGGGGATAAGGATGGCGACCTGTTTTTTCCAAAACAAGAGAGATGACCTGCGGGTGGGATGTGGAGTGTGATGAGAGTAAAACTAATGGCGTTAGTTTAGATGTAGGGTGGAAAATGAGCTATAGGGTGATTCAATGGTTGGATGGTTATGCACAGCTAGCCAGGTGGCTAGTCCACTATTTTGCATTGTAATATTTAATATATTACAATACATAAAACATATACAAGCACACAAACACATGATATAAGTTATTTATGAAACTGCAAAAAAATTAGTTCAAAGTGAACTTTTATTACTATGACATAAAATTGAATTTTGCATACACAAACTTTAAAGTGCTATAAATTATGAATGTATAACAAAGTATACTATAACTAATGTTCAAAAAAAATGTTATGTGGATAATTTTGTCATGTAAGTAATAATTGTTTTACTCATTAAGAATAAATCAGGATAACAATAAGCTTAGAGAAGTATAAATGTATAGTATATAACATAATTGATTTGACCGGGTCTAGGCAACAGGATATTCCAATTCTTACCAACTCGACAAGACCAAAAACTGGTTGCCTAGTCTCGCAGGATGCACTCGCCGCTTTTGGCATGGCTGGCTCCCAAACTAAATAAGATGAACAGATCTGAGTCATAAATATACTCTCATATGTCCCCCAGATGTATCCAAGACAGATTGGAGCGAAGACATACCTCGTCGACGAAGGGTTGGACAAATGGTGCCGGTACATACTCCATCTCGCTATAGTGGAGGCAAGCCACACTTCACCTCATGCTAGGCGTAGAAGGATCAATACGAGTCACGAATCTCCTCCGCACAAGAAGGCGAATTCTGGTCAACACAAGGGAAACTCTCAGGAGAGACGCTCCCCTTATGGTGCACGGTGCAACATCCCACCGGCGACACAGTTGGTGAAAGGAAACGACCAAACACAAGTTGGTTCGGATCTAACGGCCTTGGGGCATAATAGGGCCTCTCCATCTACGGAGCCACTAATCTCATAGGATGCTTTTTCTAGAGGTGGGGCAGAGGGAGAAAAGGGTGGAAGCTATCGCCCTAGGGTTTGGAAGGAGGAATTGGAAGGAGGAACCTGAGGCGGAGGCCTAAACAGAGAATTGTTGTGAGTTGGTGCGAATGTTGTAGTTAGGCGGTGCCTCGTATGTGTAACAACTCAAAAAAAAATTGTACTCAATTACTATCAAATCAAGTGGTTAAATTTTGGGGTAAATTAAAACTTTTATTGGGAGTGCGTGATTGATTAATTAAGTGAGTGAATTTGCTTATATGTGTTTGGTGGAGACCATATTAAAAGGAGCCAAGCAATCACAAACAAAGATCAAGAAAAGGCTCTGCCCTAAAACCCAAAAAAATGAGAAGAAAATCTATGTTCAAAATATTACTGATTACACCACTTTGCCCTTCTGTATTAACCAATATTTGAACTAGACCCTCATGCATCTCTTCACCACACCCAAGAACAAGTTACAAAGAATCAACTCCAATAAAGTTTGAAACCAGAAACAACTTGGAACCCTATTTAATATTCTGCCAAAGTTTGAATTCTATTCATAAGACATTCCCAAATTAAAATAAGACTGTAGCAAAACACCACCTCTGGGCCTACCAAAAATATTTCTAGAATACTAATCCAAAATAGTGAACAACCAAATTGGAGATTTTCAAAATTTCAAATTCTGAGTTCTTGCGGCCATTTCCACAAACACCTGGTAGGCAGAAATTAGAGTTGGATTGGTTTGCAAGTGGACCACTTGTCCAGCCTCTCCAGGGCTGGCAACTTGCTCTAGGATTGCTGCACCACTCCCACTTTCCCTCTCCCTCTCTCCCTGTTGCCTCCCCTCACCATGATCTGGCCGGAGGACCGAGGCAATGGACCGAACCCCCCCTCAGGCTTTCCCACTTTTGCAGACCGCTGCAGCAATTCCTGACGCGCCTGGGAACCTATCTGGTACCCCGTGGCTCGAGACCACCGCCCAGCACCCTCTCCTTTCCTTCTCTTTACCCGAGACCACCGTGCTCCGCCACCCCAGGACACCCTCCCGTACCCCCCTCTCTGGCCTATAAAAGCCCACTCCAAGCGTGCTATCAAACTCGCACCGCTCCACTGAGCACCCTAGACATCCTCTCCAACTCCCTCGCTCCCTTGCTCCCTCGTTCGAGCCCCCCGTCAACGACATCCTCGCAGATCACCGCGCGTTCCTGGTGTACCCGAGTCTCCCCCAACCTCCTTCCGCTCCCAGGTGGCCGAGGCGGGACTCCTCCGCCGCCAAAGCCCCTGACCGCCGATCGCCGCCCGCTCCGGTGAGCTCCCCCATCGCCGCCTCCTCTCCACCCCCGCCCTCTCTCTGGTTCCCATCGGGACGGAGAAGACGGCCCTCGGCCGTTCGATCGGGTCCTAATCGGATGGACCAGGGGAGCCCGTACCCCTTCGGGTTATAAAGCCCCTGACCGGCAGGCCCCACCGGTCAGCCCCCTTTTTTTTCCCCGCACGCACCCGGGTTCCGCTAGCTGGGCCGGCCTGAGTTCATCTCCCCGGCCCGCATCAACTTCAAATTACAATTCCCAGAGATTTAAGAATCCAAAAATAGCAAATAAATACTTTTTGGAAAGCTTACAATATTGCCTAGCCTCTGGAAGTGGTTTGAACCCATTTAGAATTATATTTTTAATCTAGCAAAAATAACAAAACATGAGGTTTTTCACCTTAGATAATGCATATCAAATCAAATAATTTTCATAAAAATATGAAACCAACTCTCAAAATTCAAAAATAGTAATATCTATATTTTGGTACCATTAGTTTTAAGATTTGAACCTTTTAGAGGAAATGCTAGTTACCATAGATAATTAAGCCTTTTTCCTAACTTGGGAAATGTATAGAATTAATTTCTATAAATAGAAATTTTATGAATTCTCTGGTGCTAGACTACAACTTCAGATACCAATCAGAAATACTTTACCTTGTTCAATTTTATACTTACAAGAGATATTATAAACTTAAATCATAGTTATGAACTCAAACTTGCACCCTAAATTCAACAGAATCCAAATTAATTTGAATTCAACTCAAATAGGGTGAGATAGCATCTATCTATGTTGATAAGCTTGTGTGTATGCTTGGAGTGTTGGTTGTATCGGTTTGGTGATTGTGTGCATCTTGTTTATCATTAATAGACGCTAGTATTGTCGAAGAAGAGCCCGAGGGAGGATATTATCAAGAAGAAGAAGGCTACCCCAGACACTTTGCCAACCAAGGCAAGCCATCTTTTGACTCATACCCTAATACCTAGATTTCCAAATTGCATATTTACTTGCTTTCAAATTAAATTGCATGATTGAATTGCTATAGTAGAATAAAAATGTCCAGTGATGTCTTGCTTAACAAGAGCATCAAACTGAGTTTATCCAACACTACCTTAGTTGTAGCATCACTCAGAGTAGCTTGCTTAGACGCTAATAAAAATGAAGTAACCTGGATGGGAACCCTACTGGAAGTTATGTTTTGAACTAGAAAACCTTGGCTGAAGATTGTTCATCCAAGTTGAGTTTCTGAAAAGGAATAATAATGACTAAGGACTATGAAATGAATTCTCAAAATGATGATGAGTGAGGTACTATGTGAGCCAACCATATCGTACGACCACATTACCCCTAAATGGGAAGGGGCTTAGTCCGTAGCTTGTTTGCTTTAGTATGGGATACCTTGCATCATCCTTTATGGAAGTGCACGTTGTGCTTTTATACTTCCGAACTGAGTGGTCTCATCCATTCATACAGCACCCTGTAGCGGGCAAAACTAGGGTTGCCGGAACGGAGAAAGCCTTGTCTCGGGCTCCTAGGGAAGGATCCTATACTAGAGTAGGAAAGTGAAAGATTTTGTTCGATCATCTGAACCCCGCATAGTGGTGTATGATGATCCGTGGATTATTCCCAGCAGATGGATTGAATCTTGTGGGTAAAGTGTACCCCCTCTGCAGAGGTCAAAACTATTCGAATAGCCGCGTCCGCGGTCATGGACAGTTGGCAAGCTGTACTTGACCTTTGTCAAGATTTGAATAGCTATGTATTGAAGTGTGAACAACAGACTCTTACCTCCTAATGAATGGTGAACAACAGACTCCTCCTCATTTCTCCTGGATCTGGAAATCATCTTGCCAGGCTAGACACAAATTCTTCTTCTGGCTGCTTCTACATGACAGATTAAATACCAGAAACCTCCTGGGAAGAAAGAACTTCACTCTACAATCTTATCTTTGTGTCAACTGTGGGACAAATCAGGAAGAGACTCTTTTTCACCTCTTTTGGTCTTGCCCACTTGCTACAGTCTGCTGGAACCATATTTGTCCTCAGAGAGTAAGATACCCTTCAGTGCAGGAAAATATCTCTGAAATTAGAGATAAGCTAAAAGTCCCATTTTCGATGGACATAATAATCATTGGGGCTTGGAGTATATGGATAATCAGAAACAACAAGATCTTCAATGACCAAGAGCCAAGATTCAATGCCTGGAAAGTAATCTTCATGCAAGAACTGGAAATGCTCAGATATAGAATGAAAAAGAAATATGCTGAGAGCTTCAGAAACTGCTTGCAATCACAGCACTAATGTACATGCTTGTTTTTAGGTTTTTTGAGCCATTGTATCTTTGATTTTTGATCTCACTTGAGATCAGGCCTGTTTGTACATACACTTTTATATTATAATTTGAAAAATTGCAGTGGGATGCTCTCCCACTGTTGCCTTTTCAAAAAAAAAGTGTGACATTGATGAAATATCGGATTCATGATTTCGACCGACGCCAAATGTTCCATCCAAGATTTAACTTAGAGAATTAAATATTTCTTACCTCTTAATGAACTCTCTTGGGAAAGAAAACTAGCCTTGTGCAAATTAAACTTAGTGCATAGTCCACTATATAAGCCTTGCATATCTCCTTTGTTTTTCATTTATAAGATGGTTTGCAAGTGCATCCAATGTACTCATGGCTCTGTCCCTGGCTATTAACTTGGCCAGAATATGAGGAGGAATATCCGGAGGAAGAATACGAAGAGGAGTACCAGAACTAAGATCATCTCCTAGTTAGCATTGCCTGTAGGGTGAAGGCATGGGCCTGAAGACGTTAATTCCGCTGCTACTATTATGTTGTATTATGAACTTGGTCACTATGACCATTTGTATTTGAACCACTCGTATTGTAATATCTATGTAAATGGTTACCAACTACGTTATGTATATCACAACAATGATTCTGGGATTGTGGTGGAATACATAATGGGCACTTTGAATTTGTTGTAAATTCGGGGTGTCACAAAGTTGATATCAGAGTCTAGGCTGACCATAGGAGACCTTAGTTAGAATGGGCGTTAGAAAGAAAACAAAAAAATGCTTACTCTTATTCTCTTTAGTCACTGATACATCTCAAACGTATCTATAATTTTTTGATGCTCCATGCATGTTCTTACACCATTTGCTTAGTGTTTTGTTACACTTCGTGGCACTTTTATGCATTTTCTGGAACTAACCTATTAACAAGATGCCACAGTGCCAGTTCCCTGTTTTCTGCTGTTTTTATGTTTCAGAAAAGCTATACAGGAAATATTCTCGGAATTGGACGAAACAAAAGCCGAACATCTAGATATTTAACGAAGCTTTCAGAAGTCCGAAGAGGAGACGGGGGGGGGCCACGGGGTGGCCACACCACTAGGGGGTGCGGCCTACCCCTGGCCCATGCCCACCTATGGTGAGGGCCCCCTGGCCCACCTCTGGCGCCGCCCCTTCGCCTATAAAGACCCCTCGACGGGAAAATCCTAAAGACCCGATCAATTTTCCAGAAACATATCGCGATCCACCGCCGTCGTCGACCCGAGATCAGGAGGATCCAGAAGCTCTTCCCGGCACCCTGCCAGAGAGGGGAATCACCATCGAAGGTCTTCTTCATTGCCATGCTTGCCTCCGGCACGATGTGTGAGTAGTCTACCTTGGACTATGGGTCCATAGCAGTAGCTAGATGGTTGTCTTCTCCACCATGTGCTTCATGTTTAGATCTCGTGAGCTGCCTTACATGATCGAGATCATCTTTGTGTAATTCTACATGTTGTGTTTGTTGGGATCCGATGAATATTGGTGTTATGTTGAGTTGATGTGCTCAATATTATCTTATGTTATCTCTATGTTGTTTATGATCTTACATGCTCTCCGTTGTTAGTAGCTATATTGGCCAAGTAGATACTAGTGACTCTAAGAGGGGGTATTTATGCTCGATAGTTGGGTTTATGCCTCTATTTAATCTGGGGGAGTGATAGAAACCTCTAAGGTTGTAGATGTGCTGTTGCCACTAGGGAGAAAACAACATTCTTGTGTCCAAGGATATTCGTTTTGTTTACATTACACACTTTGCTTAATGCAGTTATCTGTTGTTCGCAACTTAATACTCATGGGGTCCTCGGATGAGTCCCCATGAGTGGATTATTAGTCATAGATGCAGTTGGATGGCGGTCTATGTATTTTGTTGTAATGCCCAGAGTAAATCTCATAGTGATCCTTGTGACATATGCACGTTATCTTTATTCTATCAATTGCCCAACTGTAATTTGTTTACCCAGCATGTTGTTATTTATCTTATGGAGAGACACCACTAGTGAACTGTGGACCCCGGTCCAATTTCCTTTACATTGTTACACCGTTTTACTATTACTCGCAATGTTTACTTTCTCGCATACTACTACTATTTTCCACTCGATACGCTCATACCTTTGTTTATAGCAAACCGGTGAGATTGACAACCTCATCGTAAGTTGGGAGCAAAGTACTTGGTTGTGTTGTGTGCAGGTTCCGCGTTGCTACTAGTTGAAGACGCACCAACAAGTATCGTAAACGGCGCCCTTGTTGGAGTGTCACGAAGCTAGCAAGCATCACCTTCTTAAGTTTGGCTTTCTCCTACTAGACCGACAAACCTTGGTTTCTTACTGAGGGAAAACTGCTGCTGTGCTCATCATACCTTCCTCTTGGGGTTCCCAACTGGTCGGTGATCTATATATCAACACCGTCCGCATCAAGCTGTTTTCTGGCACCGTTGCCGGGGAGGAAGAAGATTTCTGCAAGGGGAGTTTTGCACGTCATCCTTTACTTTGTTTTAGTTTTGCTTTACTTTATTTTTGCTTGCATCATTTTATCAAAAATACAAAAAATTAGTTTCCTTTATAGTTGCTTTTATTTACTTGCTTTTAGTTTTGTTAGAATGAGTAATCCTGAAGTTGAAGTTCGTACTTTTAAGCAACAAGGGGGAGAGAGCTTGAAAGATGCTTAGTACCGTATTAGCAATTCTCATCATAGGTGTACGAAGAAGCATTCTACCATGATCCTCCTTAGAAATTTTTATGTTGGTATATCTAGTTGGAATAGGTACGTTCTTGATACTCTTGCAGGAGGTAATTTTCTAGGTACTCTCGCTCTTGAAGCATGCACTTTAATAGAAAATTTAGTGGGAGTACCACCTATCCATGTTGCATTCTACCATGATCCTCCTTAGAAATTTTTATGTTGGTATATCTAGTTGGAATAGGTACGTTCTTGATACTCTTGTAGGAGGTAATTTTCTGGGTACTCCCACTCTTGAAGCATGCACTTTAATAGAAAATTTAGTAGGAGTACCACCTATCCATGTTGTTAAAACTAAGATCACTTTGGAGGAAGTTATAGAAAAACTAGGCTCTTTAGAAAAAAGTTTGCCAAATATCCTTGATAACGCTAGCCGAGTTAAGGAAGCGATAGAAAGTATCGGTAAGAGAATCACCATTTTAGAAGCTAGCATTACTCTTGATAGTCAAAACCTTAGTATTGGGAAACTAGAGGAATCTATGGAAACTTTGAGTTCAATTTTCTCTTCTCTTAAGTTTTAGAAGGAGAAAGCTTTTGTTGGAAAAGAGCAAAAATTTATGTATGTTCCCAAGGTGTCTGTGCCTAAACCTCAACATGTTTTTAAGATTGGTAAGACTTTTAGTTCAACTAAGAGTGACTTGCAGGTTGAATCATCTTCGGGAACCTCTAAAGTGCCTAGTGTGGTAAGTGGTGATCTTGAGGAAATAGTTGATCTTAATGCTTCTTTTGATATTACTTGATTTGCACTTTCTGCGCCTAGCTCAAAGGCGTTAAAGAAAAGCACTCTTGGGAGATAACCCGTTGTTTTACTTTCAGTTCTTTTTATTTTATTTGAGTCTTGGAAGTTATTACTACTGTAATAACCGCTCCTTATCCTTTTTATTTCGTTTTTGTGCCAAGAGAAACCTCTAATTTGAGTGAGGTAAGATTTGGGGAAGTTGCTGTCCTGAAACAGATTTCGGTGCTGCACCGTAAAAATTCGTGAAAATTCTCAGAATATCTTTTTTACCTCCGATTTCTTGTGCATATGCCCCAGGTTATATCCAAACTTTCATTAGTAATACACATTTTGATTTGAGCAACAAAAAACCTTCGAAAAAATCGACCTTTGTCAGCTGTTCTGTTTTGACAGATTTCTGCCACTATTTGTGTTTGTCTCTCGATCGCTTTCTTTTTGAGTTCTTTTGATCACGGAACTTTTGGAGAAGTTGCTACAGTAGTATATGCTTTATATGTGGTGGTTTTGAGTTGAAATCTGAAGCAAAAAGGGGTTGATTCATTATTATGCTTACACTAATGTTGCTAATAGAATTGTGTTGAGTTTTGTATGAAGGAAGTTTTCAAGTGTAGGGATTGGAGAATGATGAGATGAGTTGAAGAATGGACAAAAGCTCAAGCTTGGGGATTCCCACGCACCCCAAGAAATATCCAAGAGGTACAAGCGTCAAAGCTTGGGGATGCCCCCGAGGCACCCCTTCTTCATCGGCAAAAATCAGGTCACCTTTCAACACACTATATTTTTATTGCTTCATGCACTATGCGTTTTTCTTGGAGCGTCTTGTCTTTAGTTTTCAGTTTTGTTTTGTTTTGTTTGCTGAAATAAATGGTTGGACCCCAACAAATTTCTTTTGGAGAAGTTGTCTTGCTTTCCATTTGCCAAGAACACTCCGTTTTTCACTCTTATCGTTCAACGAGTGTTCTCTTTTTTTAGAACTGCGTTTAGCTATCATTTTTTGCCTTGATTTTTGTTCAGATCTTGTTATATGTTTTTATCAAGGTGTATTTTGACCTCTGGTCCATGTTGGTATTCATCAAAAGAGTTGTTTCAAAAAGGTTCGAATGGTGTTGGAAGAGAAAAAAAAATCATGCAGAAAAGTGGTACAAAAAGGAGCTTGTTTAGACTGCGGCTTAGACTTTTTCATGTCGTGCTTGATATCATTTTGATAGTATGCTTAGTGGTTTTGCTGTAGCATGACTTGTCTCAAATGACCGAGATTGCTTAATGAGCCTTTGAAAAAAATCATGCGTTGTTTTTATTATTTGGAAGCATTAATTTGGTTTTCTCATTGATGCTTTATTTGGGTTGACTTGGCGCATGCTTACACATGTTAGACTCATACAAAGTCGCCATAAGCCTCTATGATCATTTAGTTTTTGACTTTAATGCCATCTTATGCTTCTCTTAATGATGTTCTGCCGCTATGCATGATTATGGCCGTTATTGCTCTCTTAGTTGGTCGCTCCCAGTCTTTTGCTAGCCCTCATTTTGTACTGAGTATGAGCTCTACTCGTGCATCCAACTCCCAAAAACCAAGTTGTTCCAATGTGTCCACCATACATACCTATTAGCAATTTGCTATTCCAATGTACATTTGACTTGCTTTTATCTATCCTTTAAATTAAACTCTTGTTGGTGTTATGCGAAAATTAGTCAGTAAAGCTCTCACGAACCTGATGGCACACTTTATTTTTCTCGTTCTTAAAAATTTAACATTGTGGCTCTCTTATGTTGAGTCGTTATGCTTGCAAGTTGTAAGTTGGAAATTAGCCAAACCATGCCGTCATGGGGTAAGCTTTCAACATTGCACTTCTTATTTGAGTTCATATCATGATTTTTTGTTTATGGATACTCGCGATGTGAAATAAGTTGGGAATCTTGCGGGACCATGGAGTTTGTATACGTGTTAGAGAAACGCCTGAGCCTCTAATCTAAGCCATGCATAATTCATGGTGGAAATTTACAACATGCCCATACTGAACATTCGACGACGCATCTCAAAATAAAAAGCTATACCAATGGTAAATAAAAGAGATGCCGAGGTGTTCATTGTCTGTTTGTCCTGTCATTTTGATGTGGGCTTGTTCCATGTCATCGGGCACGGAGGTACCCCGTTGGCGGTTCTCGATGATACGTGTATACTTACAATGACAAGAGCTTGCTTGGGGCTCTAAGTCGAGTAGCATGAGGTTTGGGTATTCGTACTTCACGGGACACGAGGTTTTCAACTTATGATTTGTCAAGCATATGCTTCATAATTGTACTCGCATTAACTTTAACCATTCAAGATGCCTATGATGGGGGCAATGAGAGCTCAAAGCGAGTAAGTATCATAATTTTTGAAGGTTTATAAAACTTGCAATCACTGCTTCCTTCTGCAAATGGCCTTTCTTTTACTTTTATGTTGAGTCACCACCTTCTATCTTTATGCACTGTCTAAGAGAGCATAGTTGTCATTCTGAGTTTAATGTGCATAGTCCCAAAGTTTATCATTGATTGATTCATTATTTTGGTTTCACTTGTTCTTAAATTACTTGTATCTAGTCGCCCTCTTAAACTTGAAGGTGTCCTATGCATTTATGTTTTGCTCTCCATGAAGGACAAGCTGAAAACCATTTATATGTTTTTCCACATGATTTGAACACACGTTTGACTTTCATTGTTTCATTTCTCATGATCATTCGTTTGTGTTCTTTTTCATGTTATAACATGGTTGTTATGTTTCATCTATCAAGATTATGTATTTCATGCCCATGTTTTAAGTTCTTTTGATCCCAGCACTCAATGCATACTTAGATGATCAAGATTATGTTGGTGCATGTCACCTCAAAAATTATTCTTCTGTTATCACTTACCTACTCGAGGACGAGCAGGAGTTAAGCTTGGGGATGCTGATACGTCTCAAACGTATCTATAATTTTTGATGCTCCATGCTTGTTCTTACACCATTTGCTTAGTGTTTTGTTACACTTCGTGGCACTTTTATGCATTTTCCGGAACTAACCTGTTAACAAGATGCCACAGTGTCAGTTCCCTGTTTTCTGCTATTTTTGTGTTTCAGAAAAGTTACATAGGAAATATTTTCGGAATTGGACGAAACAAAAGCCGAACATCTAGATATTTAATGAAGCTTCCAGAAGTCCGAAGAGGAGACGGAGGGGGGCCACGGGGTGGCCACACCACCAGGGGGCGGGACCTACCTCTAGCCCGCGCCCACCTATGGTGAGGGCCCCCTGGCCCACCTCTGGCGCCGCCCCTTTGCCTATAAAGACCCCTCGACGGGAAAAACCTAAAGACCCGATGATACGTCTCCAACGTATCCATAATTTTTGATGCTCCATGCTTGTTTTTACACCATTTGCCTTGTGTTTCGTTACACTTCGTGGCGTTTTTATAAGATTTCCGGAACTAACCTATTGACAAGATGCCACAGTGCCAGTTCCCTGTTTTCTGCTATTTTTGTGTTTCAGAAAAGCTACACAAGAAATATTCTCAGAATTGGACGAAACAAGTTCCAAAAGTCTTATTTTTCCCGGAACCTTCCCGAAGACCGAAAGAGAGCCGGAGGGGGGCCAGAGGCCGCCCTCACACATAGGTGGTGCGGCCCAGGCCCTGGCCGCGCCACCCTGGTGTGAGGAGCCCCTGGCTGCCCTCTGACGACGTCCCTTCGCCTATAAAAAGCCTCAGGACAGAAAACCCTAGGGGAGTCGACGATTTTTCCAGAATAGTTCCGCAGCTCCGCCGCCATCGAAGACAAATTTCGGGGGACAGAAGTCTCTGTTCCAGCACCCTGCCGGGACGGGGAAGTGCCCCCGGAGCCATCTCCATCGGTCTCCATCGCCGTCTCCGCCGTCTCCATCGACCTCACAGCCATCTCCATCAACCTTGCTGTCTCCTATGATGAGGAGGGAGTAGTTCATCCCCGGGGCTGAGGGCTCTACCGGTAGCTATGTGGTTCACCTCTCTCTCCCATGATGTGATCTTTATGTGATCGTGAGCTTTGTATCATGTTGAACAAGTAGATGTTATTATTCAGATATTATGTGTACTCTAGTGGTGTTATTAAAGTAATCTATTCCTCCTGCCATGGTGTAACGGTGACAGTGCGTGCATCATGGTGGTACTTGGTCTAGGCTAGGATTGTGATCTTTTATGGATTATGAGAATAATTATCGCTATGATAGTATTGAAGTGATCTTTTCCTCCTTTCATGGTGTAATGTTGACAGTGTGTTCACCGTGTTAGTACTTGGTCTAAGTTGCAATAATATCTATCTTGAGTTGTGATTTGATTTGGATATCTCTATGAGCGGTGTTTGTCAAGTACTTGATGAACTTTAAGGGGTGCTTCTGTAGCCACTACGGAATGATTAGTGTTATTCAATAGGAGAGTAATTCAGAGTACCATAGTGAAGAGGAGTTATTTATTTGTTCAATCATGTTATATTGTTGGGAGTGTGTCCACTAGTGAAAGTATGATCCCTAGGCCTTGTTTCCAAGCATTGCACACCGTTTACTTCCTGTTTTGTTACATGTTTGCTCGCAGCGATACTTATTTCATATCACAGTTACTACTTATAATCATCACTACCGCTTGTATTTCACTATCTCTTCGCCGAACTAGTGCACCTATACAACTGACAAGTGTATTGGGTGTGTTGGGGACACAAGAGACTTTCTGTATCGTAATTGCAGGGTTGCTTGAGAGGGATAGCTTTGACCTCTTCCTCCCTGAGTTCGATAAACCTTGGGTGATCCACTTAAGGGAAACTTGCTGCTATTCTACAAACCTCTGCACTTGGAGGCCCAACACTGTCTACAAGAACAGACGTGTGCGTAGACATCAAGCTCTTTTCTGGCGCCGTTGCCGGGGAGGTAAGGTAAAAGGTACTCACATCTTTGGCTACTAAGAGGGTGTTTGTTTGAGCTTTTACTAGCTTTCTAAAAAAATAAGCCAACAAACTCAGCCAAAGGGGCTAGCTTCGGCACTGGCTTTGACGAAGCCGTCCTGCCGATTACACTGCCGATAGGAAGCACCTATTGAGGTGCTTCCCGCAGCTTTCACTCAACAACCGAATCGTTATTTGCATTTGGCCATTTCATTTACATTATTTACGTAAGAATGCCACCGGCTGGGCCTAACCGGTCCCTTCCGAATCACATGCCCGTACGCATCTTTCTGTTAGCTCGTAAGTTTTCCACGAGCGAATCAGCTAGGTGCTCGACGCCTACGACGCGCCTCTTGCTGCCGGGAATGGATCTCTTGCGGTCTTGCGCACGAGTTCAAACTATGCTGAGAGCATGTATACCATCTTGTGTCTTACGCTGACGTCTTTTGCCTGGGACATGTCAGTGTTTGCCGCCGTAGCCGGCAGGAGCCAGCTCCGTTTTGAGGATAAACATGAGAGTAGCTTCTTTGCCTGGAACGTGTCAGGGTGTGCCTGTTAGTAGTATTTCTTTGCGTCTGGATTTTAGTAGCCAATGTACTGATTATGTGAGGCAAACAAATATAGTTTGTTGCGCGGCGACATTTGATGTACAAATAATTTTTTTGATACTTGTAAATTTATTATATATTCGTCTATAATCAATGAAAATACACATTCTCATAACTCCGAGGGTATATCAGACAATTCTTAGTTTACAGCCAAACAGCTAGCTAAATTGCCAAACAGTAAAACTCAGAACAGCAGCTTTCTATGCACAGCACCACAGTCAGCCACAGCCAGCCCAAACAAACAGGCCCTAAGTCTTTTAGTTGCTAGTGAGTGCTCGAAGTTATTTCCTTTAGATTCTGCAATTACATCTTTTTGTTTCTTGTTTTTATTTTCACTAGTTAGGCTTAATGGAAAACAATGAGTTCTTTAGTCTTTTTCCTGAGTTTAGATATGAAGTGTTTGAAGAGAAAATTGAAAAACCTTTGGAGCTTAATTTGCATGCTAATAGTGTTGTTAGTATGAATGCTTTGAACACCGTTGTTGCTAATGCTATAGAAAAGTCTAAGCTTGGGGAAGCTGGTTTTGTTAAGCATGATATTTTTAGTTCCCCAGCTTTAGTGGAGAAAGTTTGTTCTGATAATATTTTATCTCCCATATGTGATGTTCCTTCTTATGATGATATGTTTGAAGAATATGCTTTGCGAAATAGCTGTTCTTTAGCTTGTGTTGATACTAAACCTCTAGTTTATGATGGCTATGATGATGAGTATAATATTTTCAGTTCACCTACTATTGAGGATAAAATTAGTTATGATTACAATATGCCTCCTATTTTTGATGATTATGGTGATGAGAATAATTATTCTGTTAAATCTGCTCCTACTACTATTGTTCCTGTGGTGAGTATTAATTCTTTTATGCATGTGGCTCATGATAGGGAAGCTATATGTGATAGTTATATTGTTAATTCTATTCATGATGCTACTGAAAGTTATTATGAGAGAGGGAAACATGGTTTGATGGATCTCAACAATATTAAGTTTCCCCTCTTTATGTTGCAAATCTTGAAGTGGCACTTATTTTATCTATCCATGCTTGCTACTATGTGCCTCGTTGATTTATTTTCTTACAAGATTCCTATGCATAGGAAGTGGTTCAGATATAAATGTCTTTCACATTTGCTTTTTGATGCTCTCTATTGCTTTAAGTTCCTATATGGCGCCTTTGCTTCAAGCTCTTATATGGCGCCCACATGAGCATCTTTGCAAATTACTGCGTCTAGCTCAAAGGCGTTAAAGAAAAGCACTCTTGGGAGATAACCCATTGTTTATTTTCAGTACTTTTTCTTTTATTTGAGTCTTGGAAGTTATTACTACTGTAATAACCGCTCCTTATCCTTTTTATTTCATTGTTGTGCCAAGAGAAGCCTCTAATTTGAGTGAGGTAAGATTTGGGGATGTTGCTGTCCTGAAACAGATTTCGGTGCTGCACCGTAAAAATTCGTGAAAATTCTCTGTATATCTTTTGGACCTGCGATTTCTTGTTCATATGCCCCATGTTATATCCAAACTTTCATTAGTTGAACACTTTTTTATTTGAGCAACAGAAAACCCCTTAAAAATTCGACCTTTGTCAGCTATTCTGTTTTGACAGATTTCTGCCAATATTTGTGTTTGCTGCTTTATCGCTTTCTTTTTCAGTTCTTTTGATCACGGAACTTTTGGGGAAGTTGCTACAGTAGTATATACTTTATATGTGGTAGTTTTGAGTTGAAACCTGAAGCAAAAAGAGGTTGATTCTATGCTATGCTTACACTAATGTTGCTAATAAATTTGTGTTTAGTTTTGTATGAAGGAAGTTTTCAAGTGTAGGGATTGGAGAATGATGAGATGAGTTGAAGAATGGACAAAAGCTCAAGCTTGGGGATTCCCATGAATCACCCCAAGAAATATCCAAGAAGTACAAGCATCAAAGCTTGGGGATGCCCCCGAGGCACCCCCTTCTTCATCGGCAAAAATTAGGTCACCTTTCAAAACACTATATTTTTATTGCTTCATGCACTATGTGTTTTTCTTGGAGCGTCAGTTGCTTTTGTTTTTAGTTTTCTTTTGCTTTGTTTGCTGCAATAAATGTTTGGATCACATCATGTGTTTGGAGAGAGATATGCTCCGTTTTTCATTTGCCAAGAACACTCTAGTTTTCAGTCTTATCGTTCAACGAGTGTTCTCTTTTTCTGCTACTGCGTTTAGCTTGCATTTTTCGCCTTGATTTGTGTTCAGATCTTGTTATATCTTTTCATCAAGGTGTATTTTTTGCCTCTGGTCTTTATTGGTTTTTATCAAAAGAGGTGTTTATAAAAAGTTCGAATGGTGTTGGAAAAGTGAAAAAGCTTTATGCAAAAAAGTGGTACAAGAAGGAGCTTGTGTAGACTGCGGCTTAGGCTTTTGCATGTCATGCTTGATGTCTTTTTGATAGTATGCTTAGAGGTTTTGCTGTAGCATGACTTGTCTCAAATAACTGAGATTGCTTAATGAGCCTTTGAAAAAATCATGCGTTGTTTTTATTGTATGGAAGCATTATTTTGGTTTTCTCCTTGATGCTTTATTTGGGTTGACTTGGCGCATGCTCACACATGTTAGACTCTTACAAAGTAGCCAATAGCCTCTATGATCATTTAGTTTTTGACTTTTGATGCCATCTTATACTTCTTTTAATGTCGCTTTGTCGCTTTGCATGATTATGGCTATTATTGCTCTCTTAGTTGGTCGCTCCCAGTTTTTGCTAGCCCTCGCCTTGTACTGAGTATGAGCTCTACTCGTGCATCCAACTCCTAAAACCCAAGTTTTCCAAAGTGTCCACCATACATACCTACTAGCAATTTGCTATTCCAAGTAAATTTGACTTGCTTTTATTTTCTCTTCAAATTAAACTCTTACCAGTGTTATGCAAAATTCGGTCAGTAAAGCTCTCACGAACCGGAAGGCACACTTTACTTTTTCCTGTTCTTAAAAATTTGACACTGTGGTCTCTTATGTTGAGTTGTTATGCTTGCAAGTTGTAAGTTGGAGACTAGCCCAGCCATGCAGTCATGGGCAAGCTTTCAACATTGCACTTCTTATTTGAGTTGATATCGTGATCTTTTGTTTATGGATGCCCGCGGTGTGAAATGAATTGGGAATCTTGTGGGGATCATGGAGTTTGTATATGTGTTAGGGAAATGCCGGGCCGCTAATCTAAGCCATGCATAATTCATGGTGGAAATTTGCAGCATACCTATGGTGAACATTCGACGACGCATCTCACAATAAAAAGCTAAACAAATGGCAAATAAAAGAGATGTCGAGGTGTTCATTATCTGCTTGTCCTGTCATTTTGGTGTGGGCTTGTTCCATGTCATCGGGCACGGAGGTACCCCATTGGCGGTTCTCAATGATATGCATATACTTACAATGACAAGAGCCTTTCTTGGGACTCTAAGTAAAGTAGCATGAGGTTTGGGTACTCGTATTCACGGGGCACGAGGTTTTCAACTTATGATTTGTCAAGCATATGCATCATAATTGTTCTCGCATTAACTTTAACCATTCAAGATGCTTATGATGGGGGCAATGAGAGCTCAAAGCCGGTAAGTACCATAATTTTTGAAGGTTATAAAACTTGCAATCACTGCTTCCCTCTGCGAAGGGCCTTTCTTCTACTTTTATGTTGAGTCACCACCTTCTATCTTTATGCACCATCTAAGAGAGCAAAGTTGTCATTCTGAGTATAATGTGCATTGTCCCAAAGTTTTCATTGATTGATTCATATTGTTGGTTTCACTTGTTCTCAAATTACTTGTATCTAGTCGCCCTCTTAAACTTGAAGGTGTCCTATGCATTTATGTTTTGCTCTCCATGAGGGACAAGCTGAAAGCCATTTGTATGTTTTTCCTTATGATTTGAACACACGTTTGACTTTTATTGTTTCATTTTCATGATCTTTTGTTTGTGTTCATTTTCATGTTATAACATGGTTGCTAAGTTTCTATTGTCAAGATTATAGATTTCATGCCCATGTTTTAAGTTCTTATGATCCCAGCTCACAATGCTTACATATATGATCAAGATTGTGTAGGTGCATGTCACCTCAAAAATTATTTCTTTTGTTATCACTTACCTACTCGAGGACGAGCAGGAGTTAAGCTTGGGGATGCTGATACGTCTCCAACATTTCCATAATTTTTGATGCTCCATGCTTGTTTTTACACCATTTGCCTTGTGTTTCGTTACACTTCGTGGCGTTTTTATGCGATTTCCGGAACTAACCTATTCACAAGATGCCACAGTGCTAGTTCCCTGTTTTCTGCTGTTTTTGTGTTTCAGAAAAGCTACACAGGAAATATTCTCGGAATTGGACGAAACAAGTTCCAGAAGTCTTATTTTTCCCGGAACCTTCCCGAAGACCGAAAGAGAGCCAGAGGAGTGCCAGAGGCCGCCCTCACACATAGGTGGCGCGGCCCAGGCCCTGGCCGCGCCACCCTGGTGTGAGGAGCCCCTGGCTGCCCTCTGACGACGTCCCTTCGCCTATAAAAAGCCTCGAGACGGAAAACCCTAGGGGAGTCGACGATTTTTCCAGAACAGTTCCGCAGCTCCGCCGCTGTCGAAGACAAATTTCGGGGGATAGAAGTCTCTGTTCCGGCACCCTGCCGGGATGGGGAAGTGCCCCCGGAGCCATCTCCATCGGTCTCCATCGCCGTCTCCGCCGTCTCCATCGACCTCACCGCCATCTCCATCAACCTTGCTGTCTCCTATGATGAGGAGGGAGTAATTCATCCCCGGGGCTGAGGGCTCTACCAGTAGCTATGTGGTTCACCTCTCTCTCCCATGATGTGATCTTTATGTGATCGTGAGCTTTGTATCATGTTGAATAAGTAGATTTTATTATTCAGATATTATGTGTACTCTAGTGGTGTTATTAATGTAATCTATTCCTCCTGCCATGGTGTAATGGTGACAGTGCGTGCATCATGGTGGTACTTGGTCTAGGCTACGATTGTGATCTTTTATGGATTATGAGAATAATTATCGCTATGATAGTATTGAAGTGATCTTTTCCTCCTTTCATGGTGTAATGTTGACAGTGTGTGCACCGTGTTAGTACTTGGTCTAAGTTGCAATAATATCTATCTTGAGTTGTGATTTGATTTGGATATCTCTATGAGCGGTGTTTGTCAAGTACTTGATGAACTTTAAGGGGTGCTTCTGTAGCCACTATGCAATGATTAGTGTTATTCAATAGGAGAGTAATTCAGAGTACCATAGTGAAGAGGAGTTATTTATTTGTTCAATCATGTTATATTATTGGGAGTGTGTCCACTAGTGAAAGTATGATCCCTAGGCCTTGTTTCCAAGCATTGCACACCGTTTACTTCCTGTTTTGTTACATGTTTGCTCGCAGCGATACTTATTTCATATCACAGTTACTACTTATAATCATCACTACCGCTTGTATTTCACTATCTCTTCGCCGAACTAGTGCACTTATACATCTGACAAGTGTATTGGGTGTGTCGGGGACACAAGAGACTTTCTGTATCGTAATTGCAGGGTTGCTTGAGAGGGATAGCTTTGACCTCTTCCTCCCTGAGTTCGATAAACCTTGGGTGATCCACTTAAGGGAAACTTGTTGCTGTTCTACAAACCTCTGCACTTGGAGGCCCAACACTGTCTACAAGAACAGACGTGTGCGTAGATATCACCCGATCAATTTTTCAGAAACATATCGCGATCCGCCGCCGTCGTCGACCCGAGATCGGGAGGGTCCAGCAGCTCTTCCCGACACCCTGCCGGAGAGGTGAATCGTCATCGGAGGTCTTCTTCATCGCCATGCTTGCCTCCGGCGCGATGAGTGAGTAGTCTACTGATACGTCTCAAACGTATCTATAATTTTTGATGCTCCATGCTTGTTTTTACACCATTTGCTTAGTGTTTCGTTACACTTCGTGGCACTTTTATGCATTTTCCGGAACTAACCTATTAACAAGTCGCCACAGTGCCAGTTCCTTGTTTTCTGCTGTTTTTGTGTTTCAGAAAAGTTACACGGGAAATATTCTCGGAATTGGACGAAACAAAAGCCGAACGTCCAGAAATTCACCGAAGCTTCCAAAGAACCGAAGAGGAGACGGAGTGGGGCCACGAGGGCCCCACACAACAGGGCGGCGCGGCCTGGCCCCTGGACGCGCCCCCTATGTGTGAGGTCGCCTCGGCCCACTCCTGACGATGCCCCTTCGCCTATAAAGACCCCCCGACGGAAAAAACCTAAGAACCCGATCACTTTTCCAGAACACATCGCGATCCACTGCCGCCGTCGACCCGAAGATCGGGAGGGTCCAGAAGCTCTTCCCGGCACCCTGCCGGAGAGGGGAATCGCCACCGGAGGTCTTCTTCATTGCCATGCTTGCCTCCGGCGCGATGAGTGAGTAGTCTACCTTGAACTATGGGTCCATAGCAGTAGCTAGATGGTTGTCTTCTCCACCATGTGCTTCATGTTTAGATCTCATGAGCTGCCTTACATGATTGAGATCATCGTTATGTAATTCTATATGTTGTGTTTGTTGGGATCCGATGAATATTGGTGTTATGATTGAGTTGATGTACTGAAATTTATCTTACGTTATCTCTATGTTGTTTATGATCTTGCATGCTCTCCGTTGTTAGTAGCTATCTTGGCCGAGTAGTTGCTAGTGACTCCAAGAGGGGGTATTTATGCTTGATAGTGGGTCCATGCCTCTATTTAATCTGGGGGAGTGACAAAAACCTCTAAGGTTGTAGATGTCCTGTTGCTACTAGGGGGAAAACAACATTCATATGCTCGAGGGCATATGCTTTGTTTACATTACACACTTTGCTTAATGCAATTATCTGTTGTTCGCAACTTAATACTTGTGGAGTTCTCAGATTGATTCGCCACAAGTGGATTATTAGTCATAGATGCAGTTGGATGGCGGTCTATGTATCTTGTTGTAATGCCCAGAGTAAATCTCATAGTGATCCTCTCATCATATGCACGTTGTCTTTATTCTATCAATTGCCCAACTGTAATTTGTTTACCCAATATGTATTATTTTATCTTATGGAGAGACACCACTAGTGAACTGTGGACCCCGGTCCTATTTCCTTTATATTGCTATCACCTGTTTACTTTACTTACACTGTTTACTTTACTCGCATAGTATTACTATTTTCCACTCGATATGCTCATTCCTTTGTTTACAGCAAACCGGTGAGATTGACAACCTTATCGTAAGTTGGGAGCAAAGTATTTGGTTGTGTTGTGTGCAGGTTCCACGTTGCCGCTCGCAAAGCAAAGCTCAGATGAGGCACCCTATAAATTGTCCGGAGCTATCGCAAGCTAGCGGGCATCACCTTCAGTCGTATTGGCTTCTTCCCCTTCGGATCGATAAACCTTGGTTTCTTAACTGAGGGAAAACCTTGCTGCTATATTCATCATACCTTCCTCTTGGGGTTCCCAACTGGACGGTGAAAAGCTATCAACACCGTACCGCATCAAGCTCTTTTCTGGCGCCGTTGCCGGGGAGGAAGAAGAAGACTTCTGTGAGGGGAGTTTTCGCACGCACATCCTTTATTTTGTTTTAAGTTTTGCTTTTACTTTATTTTTACTTGCATCGTTTTATCAAAAACCCAAAAAAATTAGTATCCTTGGTAGTTGTTATTTCTTTACTTTAGTTCATTATGTTGTTCCCTGAGTATGTTTTGGAGGACCTCTCAGTAGGTAGTGGTTCAATTATTGGAAAAAGTAACATTGAGGAGTTCTTTAATCATATTAGTATGCATAAAGATGTTGAGGAAAAGTCTTTGGCTGAGCTTGCTCCTAGTTATGAAGTTGCTTCTGCTTATTTAGTTCACATGTTAGAAGCTAGGTTTGCTAGCCTCAATCCTTTTATGCAGTACATGTTCCTTAAGCTTCATGAAATTGAGGATCCTGAAAAGAAAGCTTTTATCTTGGAAACTTTGCGCATAGAATTTAGAGATGTTGTCATTGAGGCTAGGAAAGTTTTTAAGAAATTTAATAAGCTTGGATCGCCTGTTGAAGTTGTTGGTACACCCAATGAAGATTCTAGAATGCCAATACCTTGTAAACTTGTAGGAATTCATGATGCCTTGGAAAATAATTTTAGTTGGATTTGTCCTGAAAATCTTTTTGATGAAAATAGTGTACCAAGGCGTGACTACAAGGGGTACTCAAAACCTTATTTGGACAGAATTCATTTCTTTGTTCCTACAATGGATCTTAATGCCTCACTTGATATTACTTGATTCGCATTTTCTGCGCCTAGCTCAAAGGCGTTAAAGAGAAGCACTCTTGGAAGATAACCCAATGTTTTCTTTTCAGTTTTTTTTCTTTTATTTGAGTCTTGGAAGTTATTACTACTGTAATGACCTCTCCTTATCTTTTTTATTTCGTTTTTGTGCCAAGAGAAGCCTCTAATTTGAGCGAGGTAAGATTTGGGGATGTTGCTGTCCTGAAACAGTTTTCGGTGCTGCACCGTAAAAATTCACGAAAATTCTATGTATATCTTTTGGACCTGCGATTTCTTGTGCATATGCCCCAGGTTATATCCAAACTTTCATTAGTTGAACACTTTTTGATTTGATTAACAGAAAACCCCTTAAAATTCGACCTTTGTCAGCTGTTCTGTTTTGACAGATTTCTGCCAATATTTGTGTTTGCCGCTTTATCGCTTTCTTTTTGAGTTGTTTTGATCACGGAACTTTTGGGGAAGTTGCTACAGTAGTATGTACTTTATATGTGGTGGTTTTGAGTTGAAACCTGAAGCAAAAAGGGTTGATTCTATGTTATGCTTACACTAATGTTGCTAATAGATTTGTGTTTAGTTTTGTATGAAGGAAGTTTTCAAGTGTAGGGATTTGAGAATGATGAGATAAGTTGAAGAATGGACAAAAGCTCAAGCTTGGGGATGCCCATGCATAACCCCAAGAAATATCCAAGAAGTACAAGCGTCAAAGCTTGGGGATGCCCCCGAGGCACCCCTTCTTCATCGGCAAAAATCAGGTCACCTTTCAATACGCTATATTTTTATTGCTTCATGCATTATGTGTTTTTCTTGGAGCGTCAGTTGTTTTTAGTTTTCAGTTTAGTTTAGTTTTGTTTGCTGCAATAAATGGTTGGACCCCAACAAATTTCTTTTGGAGAAGTCGCTTTGCTTTTCATTTGCCAAGAACACTCTGTTTTTCACTCTATTCGTTTTAACGAGTGTTCTCTTTTTCTAGAACTGCGTTTAGTTTTTGATTTTCGCCTTGATTTGTGTTCAGATCTTGTTATATCTTTTCATCAAGGTGTATTTTTGCCTCTGGTCTATATTGGTTTTCATCAAAAGAGGTGTTTATAAAAAGTTCGAATGGTGTTGGAAAAGAGAAAAAGCTTTATGCAAAAAAGTGGTACAAGAAGGAGCTTGTGTAGACTGCGGCCTAGGCTTTTGCATGTCGTGCTTGATGTATTTTTGATAGCATGCTTAGTGGTTTTGCTGTAGCATGACTTGTCTCAAATAACTGAGATTGCTTAATGAGCCTTTGAAAAAATCATGCGTTGTTTTTAATCGTTTGGAAGCATTATTTTGGTTTTCTCCTTGATGCTTTATTTGGGTTGACTTGGCGCATGCTCACACATGTTAGACTCATACAAAGTTGCCAATAGCCTCTATGATCATTTAGTTTTTGACTTTTGACGCCATCTTATGCTTCTTTTAATGTCGCTTTGTCGCTCTGCATGATTATGGCCGTTATTACTCTCTTAGTTGGTCGCTCCCAGTCTTTTGCTAGCCCTCATTTTGTACCGAGTATGAGCTCTACTCGTGTATCCAACTCCTAAAAACCAAGTTTTGCCAAAGTGTCCACCATACATACCTATTAGCAATTTGCTATTCCAAAGTACATTTGACTTGCTTTTATCTACTCTTCAAATTAAACTCTTACCAGTGTTATGCGTAAATTGGTCAGTAAAGCTCTCACGAACCGGAAGGCACACTTTACTTTTTCTCATTCTTAAAAATTTGACATTGTGGTCTCTTATGTTGAGTTGTTATGCTTGCAAGTTGTAAGTTGGGAATTAGCCCAGCCATGCCGTCATGGGGCAAGCTTTCAACATTGCACTTCTTATTTGAGTTGATATCGTGATCTTTTGTTTATGGATACTCGCGGTGTGAAATGAATTGGGAATCTTGCGGGATCATGGAGTTTGTATATGTGTTAGAGAAACGCCTGGGCCGCTAATCTAAGCCATGCATAATTCATGGTGGAAATTTGCAGCATGCCCATAGTGGACATTCGACGACGCATCTCAAAATAAAAAGCTATACAAATGGTAAATAAAAGAGATGTCGAGGTATTCATTGTCTGCTTGTCCTGTTATTTTGATGTGGGCTTGTTCCATGTCATCGGGCACGGAGGTACCCTGTTGGCAGTTCTCGATGATACGTATATATTTACAATGACAAGAGCTTGCTTGGGACTCTAAGTAAAGTAGCATGAGGTTTGGGTACTCGTATTCACGGGACACGAGGTTTTCAACTTATGATTTGTCAAGCATATGCAGCATAAGTGTTCTCGCATTAACTTTAATCATTCAAGATGCTTATGATGGGGGCAATGAGAGCTCAAAGTCGGTAAGTACCATAATTTTTGAAGGTTTATAAAACTTGTAATCACTGCTTCCCTCCGTGAAGGGCCTTTCTTTTACTTTTATGTTGAGTCACCACCTTCTACCTTTATGCACCATTAAGAGAGCATAGTTGTCATTCTGAGTATAATGTGTATTGTCCCAAAGTTTTCATTGATTGATTCATATTGTTGGTTTCACTTGTTCTTAAATTATTTATATCTAATCACCCTCTTAAACTTGAAGGTGTCCTATGCATTTATGTTTTTCTCTCCATGAAGGACAAGCTGAAAACCATTTGTATGTTTTTCCGTATGATTTGAACACACGTTTGACTTTCATTGTTTCATTTTCATGATCTTTTGTTTGTGTTCATTTTCATGTTATAACATGGTTGCTAAGTTTCTTCTATCAAGATTATGTCTTTCATGCCCATGTTTTAAGTTTTTTGATCCTATCGCACAACGCTTACATACATGATCAAGATTGTGTAGGTGCATGTCACCTCAAAAATTATTTCCTTTGTTATCACATACCTACTCGAGGACGAGCAGGAGTTAAGCATGGGGATGCTGATACGCCTCAAACGTATCTATAATTTTTGATGCTCCATGCCTGTTTTTACACCATTTGCTTAGTATTTCGTTACACTTCGTGGCACTTTTATGCATTTTCCAGAACTAACCTATTAACAAGTCGCCACAGTGCCAGTTCCTTGTTTTCTGCTGTTTTTGTGTTTCAGAAAAGTTGCACAGGAAATATTCTCGGAATTGGACGAAACAAAAGCCGAACGTCCAAAAATTTACCGAAGCTTCCAGAGAACCGAAGAGGAGATGGAGTGGGGCCACGAGGGCCCCAGACAATAGGGCAGCGCGGCCTGGCCCCCTGGACCGAGCTGAAGGATTACATTAGTGATCTCGAGAATCATCTCGAGAAGGTGGAGGAGGAAGGCATTGACCTCCGCAAGGAGAAAGATGCCCTCCTTAGTGATGACGAGGATTATCTTGAGGACATGAACATGGAAGATCAAGAGGATGAAGGTGATGACGAGTTCATTGATGAGGAGGAGAAAGATGCACACGTAGTGGACATCGATGATGAGTCCGAGGATCTGGACGTTTAGATCACCTATTTAAGCGAGTAGTTCACATTAAGAGCACTTCGCGTAGGTGTGAGTTGTATCCCCTCTATCTAGTAGGCGAGTCGCAATGGTTCGCTGTCAACCATTTGTAATGTGTGAACTCGATGAGTTGTGTGTTTGATGAATGAAAAATGAGTTTGGCCCTTAAGGCCTTAGAAAGATTAATTTCATCAGCATAAACCCTTAGAACTTAGCAATTAGTTTTCCCTCTTGTCTTATACCCCTTATCTTCAGATGACTCGTGCTCCACCACCACCGAACCCGGAAGTGGCAGAATTGCTAAGGATGATTATGGAAGATCGAGAAGCCGCCCGAGCTGAGCACCAGGCCAACTTGGCTACTCTCCAGCAACTCACCCAGATGGCCATGAACCACAATGCCAATGGAAATGGCCATGGAGGAGGGGATAATAATGGTAATGGCAATGGGCATGGTGAATCCCGATCCAAGCTAAGGAGTTTCCAAAACACTAATCCGCCAACTTTCACCAAGGCTGAAGAACCTCTGGATGCCGATGACTGGCTTCGCATTATGGAAAACAATTTGGAAGTCGCCGGAGTTGGCAAAAATGAGAAGGTTCTCTACACCACCCACTACCTTGTGGGAGCCACAAGAGCTTGGTGGGACAGCACCCGCGCCATGCAAGCAAATGGGTATGTGATGCCCTGGGAAGAATTCAAGAGCAAGTTCAGCAAGGCCCATATCCCAATGGGTCTAGTCAAGAGAATGAGATATGAGTTTAGAAATCTGAAGCAAGGATCCCTATCTGTGGTTGATTACCGCGACAAGTTTCTTACATTGTCAAGGTATGCCCCAGATGATGCTAACACCAATGAAAAGAAGCAAGAAATGTTTCTAAATGGGCTACATGATGAGATGCAGTGTGTCTTAGTCAGCATTCCCTTCGCGGATCTTGAGTCATTGGTAGACTCTGCGATTCAGATGGAAGGCAAGCTCAAGCAAGCTTCGGAGAACCGCAAACACCGTATGATGTACCAAGGCAACTCTAGCAACTCGCAGAAGCCAAGGGGAAATCCATCTCCGGGTTTTGCCCCTCGACCCAACAGGGCGCCTGCACCTGCACCGTGCCCCAACTACGCCAACCATTCAGGGGGCACCAACTTCAACCGAGCACCCCCAAACTCTGGTGGTAACAACTTCAACTCTACCACTCCAAGGCCTACTAGCGCACCTGCTCTTCCCAAGCCAGGTGACAAGTCTGGTGTTACCTGCTATGGATGTGGACTCAAGGGGTACTACTCCAACGAGTGCCCGAAAAAGATGAATGAGGCACCAAAGCCTGCAGCTCCTTCTCAACATCAACGCCG
The DNA here is from genome assembly GCA_007115705.1 of Dactylis glomerata. Lineage (NCBI taxonomy): Eukaryota > Viridiplantae > Streptophyta > Magnoliopsida > Poales > Poaceae > Dactylis > Dactylis glomerata. The sequence continues at coordinate 2,427,415 of QXEO01000523.1, read as the reverse complement.
TGATGGAACTGGCAAGAACTATGCACCAAGGAACCCTCCTAACCCTAGAGGCCGTCTCAACCACATGAATGTTGAAGAAGCTCAGGAGGCTACCGACGTGGTGCTTGGTATGTTCCTTGTTAATTCTGTTCTTGCAAGAGTTCTGTTTGATTCTGGAGCTTCCCACTCATTTGTCACCGAGTCTTTTGTGGATAAAAGTGGACTTCAACAAACACCCCTGAAAAATATCATGACAGTACAAATACCTGGGTCAATAACAAAGGCTCATTGGAACCCTAATCAGGGGGTTATAGATTGTGCTAAAAAGACCATCACCATGACAAGTAGCACAGGAATTGTAGTAAAGCATGTGTCCGTCAAACCCCCGCAAACCACCCGATGCCACAAGATTATCTCTGGACCCACTTTGGATCAAGTTCCCATAGTTTGTGAATATCCGGATGTTTTCCTGATGAGCTACCCGGTATGCCACCGGATCGGGATATCGAGTTTATCATTGAGCTTATTCCCAGAACTGGATCGATAGCCCAGAGACCATACCGAATGAACCCAGCTGAATTGGTGGAATTAAAGAAACAACTTGATGACCTCTTGAGTAAAGGCTTGATTAGGCCAAGTTCGTCCGCTTGGAGATCACCTATTTTGTTCGTGGATAAAAGTGACGGTTCCAGCCGACTGTGCACTGATTACCGCAAGCTAAATGATGTTACCATCAAGAACAAGTATCCTCTCCCAAAGATTGATGACATGTTTGACCAATTGACTAGAGCACAAGTCTTCTCAAAGATAGATCTCAGGACTGGATACCATCAACTGAAGATCTGTGCAACTGATATACCTAAAACAGCCTTCACCACACGATATGGATTGTATGAGTACACCATAATGTCCTTTGGATTAACCAATGCCCCTGCCTATTTCATGAATCTCATGAATAAGGTATTCATGAAGTTTTTGGATAAGTTTGTCGTTGTCTTCATTGACGACATCCTTGTTTACTCAAAGTCTAAAGAAGATCATGCCAACCATTTGAGATTAGTCCTGGAAACCCTGAGAGAACATCAACTTTATGCCAAGTTTAGTAAGTGTGAATTTTGGTTAAAGGAAGTGGGATTGTTAGGACATGTATTATCAGCCGAAGGATTTTCTGTTGATCCCAAGAAGATCCAATCTGTCGTGGATTGGGAAGCACCTACAACCCAAACAGAAGTTAGAGGTTTCCTCGGATTAGCGGGTTATTACCGCAAGTTTGTTGAAGGGTTTTCTAGTATTGCCCGACCCATGACCCAATTGTTGAAGAAGGACAAGAAATTTGAATGGACCCCTAAGTGTGAGGAAAGTTTTCAAGAACTTAAGAAGCGGTTGGTTACCGCACCAGTTTTAACCATGCCAGATATCACCAAGAGTTTTGATGTCTATTGCGATGCTTCCAAACTTGGGATTGGATGTGTGTTAATGCAAGAAGGCAAGGTCATAACATACCTGTCTCGATAGCTCCGACCTCATGAAGAAAACTATCCAACCCATGACCTTGAGTTAGCAGCCGTAGTTCTCGCTCTGAAGACATGGAGACACTACCTCATGGAAAATCGATGCGAGATTTACACCGACCATAAGAGTTTGAAATATATTTTCTCCCAAAAGGAGTTGAACATGAGGCAAAGGAGGTGGATAGAGCTAATTAAGGATTATGATCTTGGAATTCACTATCATCCTGGAAAGGCCAATGTGGTGGCCGATGCTCTTAGTAGAAAACCATGCACCCTAAACATGTTGATCAAGGAGGAACAACCCAAGTTGCATCAAGAATTTGAAAGATTTGGATTGGAGCTAGTTAGCCAAGGATTTTTAGCTAATCTTGAGCTTCAACCTACCTTAATGAGCCAAATCAAGGAGGCTCAGAAAGGAAATGGAAGTATTGAAGGAATCAAGCGCCGAGTTAGTACTGGCAAGGTGCCAGGATTCGAAGAAGATGAACAAGGAGTACTTTGGTATAAGGGACGTATTTGTGTGCCTGCTAATTCAAAACTAAAAGAAGTCATTATGAAAAAGTCCCATGAGACACCTTATTCAATTCATCCAGGTGGAACCAAAATGTACAAAGATTTGAAGGAACAATTTTGGTGGCACGGAATGAAGCGAGAAATTGCTTCATTTATATCCAAGTGTGATATTTGCCAGAGAGTCAAGGCTGAACATCAATGTCCTGCGGGACTGCTGCAGCCATTGCAAGTTCCAGAATGGAAGTGGGAGTCCGTTGGAATGGATTTCATCACTGGATTTCCAAAGTCTAGCCGCGGAAATGACTCTATTTGGGTCATTGTGGATAGATTGACCAAAGTTGCCCACTTTATCCCTATCAAGACCACGTATACCTCTGGCCAGTTGGCAGATTTATACCTATCTAGAATTGTTAGTCTTCATGGAGTTCCTAAAACCATTGTGTCTGACCGAGGTACCCAATTTACCTCAAGATTTTGGAAGATTCTACATCAAGCTTTGGGAACCAAGTTAACTTTCAGCACAGCTTATCACCCGCAGACTGATGGCCAAACTGAGAGAGTGAACCAAATTCTGGAGGATATGCTATGAGCTTGTGTATTAGCTTATGGCACCAAGTGGGAAGATTGTGTGCCTTTCGCAGAATTCTCATACAACAACAGCTATCAAGCAAGTTTGCAAATGGCACCATTTGAGGCTTTATATGGAAGGAAGTGTTGTACCCCTTTAAATTGGTCTGAGACTAGAGACAGCAAAATCTTTGGACCGGATATTTTGCAAGAAGCCGAAGAAAAGGTTTGCATAATCCGTGAGCACCTCAAGGCAGCCCAGTCCCGACAAAGGAGCTATTCTGACAAGAGACATCGAGAGCTGACTTTCCAAGTCGGAGATTTTGTTTATCTTCGTGTGTCACCACTTAAATGAATGCAAAGATTCCAAGTCAAAGGAAAGCTTGCACCAAGATATATTGGACCTTTTAAGGTACTAGCTCGCCGAGGGGAAGTGTCCTATCAGCTAGAATTGCCCCCAGAATTGTCTGGAGTACATGATGACTTTCATGTGTCCCTACTTCGGAAATGTCTTGAAGGTCCAGAGAAGCAAGAAATTTTCAAAAATTTTGATCATCGCTCTATGGATATCAATAAAGATTTGACCTACCGTGAAGTACCTATTCGTATCCTAGAGGAAGCCTACAGAACCACCCGAACTCAAAGTATCAAGTTTCTGAAGGTTCAATGGAGCAACCACACTGAAGAGGAAGCCACTTGGGAAAGAGAAGACTATCTCAAGACTGAATTTCCTAATCTCTTTAGTTCTTAGCTTGTGAATCTCGAGGACGAGATTCTTTTTAAGGGGGGAAGATTGTAACAACTCAAAAAAAAATTTGTACTCAATTACTATCAAATCAAGTGGTTAAATTTTGGGGTAAATTAAAACTTTTATTTGGAGTGCATGATTGATTAATTAAGTGAGTGAATTTGCTTATATGTGTTTGGTGAAGACCATATTAAAAGGAGCCAAGCAATCACAAACAAAGATCAAGAAAAGGCTCTGCCCTAAAACCCAAAAAAATGAGAAGAAAATCTATGTTCGAAATATTACTGATTACACCACTTTGCCCTTCTGTATTAACCAATATTTGAACTAGACCCTCATGCATCTCTTCACCGCACCCAAGGACAAGTTACAAAGAATCAACTCCAATAAAGTTTGAAACCAGAAACAACTTGGAACCCTATTTAATATTCTGCCAAAGTTTGAATTCTATTCATAAGACATTCCCAAATTAAAATAAGACTGTAGCAAAACACCACCTCTGGGCCCACCAAAAATATTTCTGGAATACTAATCCAAAATAGTGAACAACAAATTGGAGATTTTCAAAATTTCAAATTCTGAGTTCTTGCGGCCATTTCCACAAACACCTGGTAGGCAGAAATTAGAGTTGGATTGGTTTGCAAGTGGACCAATTGTCCAGCCTCTCCAGGGCTGGCAACTTGCTCTAGGATTGCTGCACCACTCCCACTTGCCCTCCCCCTCTCTCCTTGTTGCCTCCCCTCACCATGATCTGGCCGGAGGACCGAGGCAATGGACCGAACCCCCCTCAGGCTTTCCCACTTTTGCAGACCGCCGCAGCAATTCCTGATGCACCTGGGAACCTATCCGGTACCCCGCAGCTCGAGACCACCCCCCAGCACCCTCCCCTTTCCTTCTCTTTACCCGAGACCACCGTGCTCCGCCGCCCCAGGACACCCTCCCGTACCCCCCTCTCTGGCCTATAAAAGCCCACTCCAAGCGTGCTATCAAACTCGCACCGCTCCACTGAGCACCCTAGACGTCCTCTCCAGCTCCCTCGCTCCCTCGTTCGAGCCCCCCGTCGACGACATCCTCGCAGATCACCGCGTGTTCCCGGTGTACCCGAGTGTCCCCCGACCTCCTTCCGCTCCCAGGTGGCCGAGACGGGACTCCTCCGCCGCCAAAGCCCCTCGCCGCCGGTCGCCGCCCGCTTCGGTGAGCTCCCCCATCGCCGCCTCCTCTCCACCCCCGCCCTCTCTCTGGTTCCCGTCGGGACGGAGAAGACGGCCCTCGGCCGTTCGATCGGGTCCTAATCGGACGGACCAGGGGAGCCCATACCCCTTCGGGTTATAAAGCCCCTGACCGGTGGGCCCCGCTGGTCAGCCCACTTTTTTTTCCCCGCACGCACCCGGGTTCTACAAGCTGGGCCGGCCCGAGTTCGTCTCCCCGGCCCGCATCAATTCAGTTGGTTTAGTTTTTTTTAGGAAAAACCTTTACTCTTTTCTTTAAAACTGCAACTTCAAATTAAAATTCCTAGAGATTTAAGAATCCAAAAAAAGGAAATAAATACTTTTTGGAAAGCTTACAATATTGCCTAGCCTCTGGAAGTGGTTTGAACCCATTTAGAATTATATTTTTAATCCAGCAAAAATAACAAAATAGGAGGTTTTTCACCTTAGATAATGCATATCAAATCAAATAAAATTCATAAAAATATGAAACCCACTCTCAAAATTCACAAATAGTAATATCTATATTTTGGTACCATTAGTTTTAAGATTTGAACCTTTTAGAGGAAATGCTAGTTACCATAGATAATTAAGCCTTTTTCCTAACTTAGGAAATGGATAGAATTAATTTCTATAAATAGAAATTTTATGTATCCTCTGGTGCTAGACTACAACTTCAGATACCAATCAGAAATACTTTACCTTGTTCAATTTTATACTTACAAGAGATATTATAAACTTAAATCCTAGTTATGAACTCAAACTTGCACCCTAAATTCAATGGAATCCAAATTAATTTGAATTCAACTCAAATAGGGTGAGATAGCATCTATCTATGTTGATAAGCTTGTGTGTATGCTTGGAGTGTTGGTTGTATCGGTTTGGTGATTGTGTGCATCTTGTTTATCGTTAATAGACGCTAGTATTGCCGAAGAAGAGCCTGAGGGAGGATATTATCAAGAAGAAGAAGGCTACCCCGAACACTTTGCCAACAAAGGCAAGCCATCTTTTGACTCATACCCTAATACCTAGATTTCCAAATTGCATATTTACTTGCTTTCAAATTAAATTGCATGATTGAATTGCTATAGTAGAATAAAAATGTGCAGTGATGTCTTGCTTAACAAGAGCATCAAACTGAGTTTATCCAACACTACCTTAGTTGTAGCATCACTCAGAGTAGCTTGCTTAGCCGCTAATAAAAATGAAGTAACTTGGATGGGAACCCTACTGGAAGTTATGGTTTGAACTAGAAAACCTTGGCTGAAGATTGTTCATCCAAGTTGAGTTTCTGAAAAGGAATAATAATGACTAAGGACTATGAAATGAATTCTCAAAATGATGATGAGTGAGGTACTATGTGAGCCAACCATATCGTATGACCACATTACCCCTAAATGGGAAGGGGCTTAGTCCGTAGCTTGTTTGCTTTAGTATGGGATACCTTACATCATCCTTTATGGAAGTGCACGTTGTGCTTTATACTTCCGAACCGAGTGGTCTCATCTATTCATACAGCACCCTGTAGCGGGCAAAGCTAGGGGTGCCGGAACGGAGAAAGCCATGTCTCGGGCTCCTAGGGAAGGATCCTATACTAGAGTAGGCAAGTGAAAGATTTTGTTCGATCATCTGAACCCCGCATACTGGTGTATGACGATCCGTGGATTATTCCCGGCAGATGGATTGAATCTTGTGGGTAAAGTGTACCCCCTCTGCAGAGATCAAAATTATTCGAATAGCCACGTCCGCGGTCATGGACAGTTGGCAAGCTGTACTTGACCTTTGTCAAGATTTGAACAGCTATGTATTGAAGTGTGACATTGATGAAAGACCGGATTCATGATTTCGACCGACACCAAATGTTCCATCCAAGATTTAACTTAGAGAATTAAATATTTCTTACCTCTTAATGAACTCTCTTGGGAAAGAAAACTAACCTTGTGCAAATTAAACTTAGTGCATAGTTCACTATATAAGCCTTGCATATCTCCTTTGTTTTTAATTTATAAGATGATTTGCGAGTGCATCTAATGTACTCATGGCTCTGTCCCTGGCTATTAACTTGGCCAGAATATGAGGAGGAATATCCGGAGGAAGGATACGAAGAGGAGTACCAGAACTAAGATCATCTCCTAGTCAGCATTGCTTGTAGGGTGAAGGCATGGACCTGAAGATGTTAATTCTGCTGCTACTATTATGTTGTATTATGAACTTGGTCAGTATGACCATTTGTATTTGAACCACTCGTATTGTAATATCTATGGAACTGGTTACCAACTACGTTATGTATATCACAATAATAATTTTGGGATTATGGTGGAATACATAACGGGCACTTTAAATTTGTTGTAAATTCGAGATGTCACAGTATGTAACACTGGCTCAGTCGTGCCCATTCACTTGGACGGACAGGAATGGGAATTTCATCGGAATTTTATTTGTCAATATGATTTGACCAGGTCTCCTGGACCTCTTGTATCGATGATTTAGAGTCTGCTGAGGCTTCGGTCACATCACATAACTGAGGCAGCCGTACGTGCACTGCCAGGCAAACAAATGTGCGGAATAAAAAGAATTCAAGTCACATTGCTCCTGATGACTTAGCGAAGAAGAAACACATTGCCCATGATGAAAATAATCCATCGGCATGGTGAAATTATTAGTACGAACCCCTGTTGTCCATTTCTTATCTGTTGTTGGAGTAGTTGTCATCTTCACGTTGCATGAGTCTTTTGTGATCTGCGATACCATGAGTAGTTAGGATTGAATTTAATTTCTTGTAGTACTCACGTCTCATTCAATTTATACCCTATGCTACTACTCGTACGTACTATGTCTAACACGCCGCGCTAGTATAGCTTGTGGGCGGTAGCTCCGCCACGCAGCCAAACCCTGTCGGCACGAAGCATGGCAGCAGGACTCCGCTGAAAGTTGATACTACTTGAAAGAACGGAAAGATCATGCATGACTTAGGCTGCTCATAGTGGGCAGTAACTAAGAGTAGTGTCATGCACATATTATTATTATATATTATTATTTTCATAGTGAATGGTAACTTATATGTGGTGTTATACAAGATGTTATTTATTAGGTTATAGACTCATTTTACTTTGAGATGTGTGATGTTATAGTAACATACTAGTTACCACAAGCCTCTCTCTCTTCAATAAATGATGTACCATATCATCATTTTACCTTGAAATATATGATATTACCACTCAAGTTATTCCCATTATGAGTAGTCTTATGATGTTTGTAGTACTCTAAACGCCCGCCAAACGGGAGTAGATCCATCACAAATTCACAATTGCTGCCGGCCCAGCCATCTTATCAAGCGCCCTGTCCCCCGGCCAAGCGCAGTGTCCCGCCACCGGCGGCGTGTGTCAGGCGGTCGGAGAATCTGGCGTTTCAGCCGGCGGCGAGTAGTATGTCCTCGACACATCAAGCGGGCGACACGACGCCGCCGGGGACATTTCGTGCCCTCGATCGGGCGAACATGGCAGAGAAGTCAACGGCTTATACCGGATAAAAAAATGGTTAGAGCTGACACGCGGGGGCGCTATGTGTGAGCAGCTTGGTACCGGTGCCGTCTCTTTTCGGAGGGACAGGCCGCCGCGTGGTTGCAGTAGCACCACTGTGGTTGCACTCTACTTCCTCTATTTCATAATACATATTATATAAATATAAATACACGTTGATATATTTTGGTGTATAGATATATTTATACTACCAATAAGTTATATAAAATATAGGAAGTATTTTTTAGAGCGTTCGAGCGTTCACAAATGTCTGGAGGACGCGGCTGGACAGAACCGCGCCACAAAGATGGAAGCCCCAAAATCGGCCTGTTCGACGTGTTTATTGGACTCCTTTGGGGGACGTACTTGCATAATCTTAGACCGGTGCTTCCAAATCCAAAAGCCTGAAAGTTTTTTTTAAAAAAGAAGGCAAAAGATTTGCCTTGTTTTATTAATCTACTACTACTTATAAAGGCATAAACTTGTTAGGATACATTTGATCTCGATCGTCTATCTCACTTAATCCAGCGGTTCATAAGGCTCCAATGTTGAGCTAACTCAACACAACTCTCCCGATCGATCCTATCTCTGTGCGCTAACCGCGCTAATCACGCATAATCCGCTCCCATGATCTCTCGGTAAAAAAACAGCCCTCGCGGATCATCGCTTGCCGCCGCCGACCATCCTCCACCAAGTTCCTCTTCCACACCATGCCTTCCATCCGCACTACAGCAGAAAATTGCTATGCCGACGGCCAGAAGCCGTCGGGTTAGGTCTCGAATGTCGTCGGCTTAGCCTAACCCGGCGGCTTTTTTTCGATGCCGTCGGGTTAGGTGTCGTCGGTGTAATCGGGCATCGGGTTAGGGCTAAATACCGTCGGGTCAGACTTTGCCATCGGCTTAGGCTAACCCGACGGCGAAGATATGCCGTCGGGTCAGGTCATTTTCAGTTTTTTTTGAAAAATTCGAAATTTTGAAAAAAAAATCATTTTTTATTATTATTTCTTTTCTTTAACTTTTTTGTTATCTCTCTAATGATACCGGAACAATGACTTCCCGCTCGGTCACCCATCCTTAGACTGCTACAAGCCTAGCACGCTTAACTCCTAAATTCTATTTGAATTAGCTATCCCTATACTACTAAGTCCTTATTGATATTAGTAGCATATCAATCCTCTTAAGGCATGTGTGTCTATATGACTGTGTGTAAGTATTTGAATGTACATGTCTATGTATGTGTAGGTATGTATGTGCATGTATATATGTGTTGTTAATATTTCGAAAAAATTTAAAAACTTTCAAAATAATAATAATAATAACATTAAAAAATTAAAAAAAATTAAAAAATCAAAAAAATCGAAAAAATTAAAAATTTCACAACAATTAAAAAAATCATTTTTGGATCCGCAACATGTCATTTTCTTCACTAAACTTTGCCCGTTAAAGCGGGACTCCGCACCGCCTGGCCGTGAGCGCGAGTTTTGTGCGTTGTAATGTTCATGCGGGTCCAGAATCAGACGTAACTAATTCAAAAAATCGAAAAAATGCGAGACCTTCGCGTGACTTCATTTTATATCACCTAGATTTGAGAAAAAAAATTCAAACCTTGATTAAAGAAATTTACCAGAAAGTCTCTTAACAAAAATAACCTAACACGTCCTAGGTTGCATGACTTTAAGGTCAAATGAGCAGATTTGGCCCTGATCATGGCATAGTTTGTCGAGAGGAGGCCATATCAAACACGCACATGGCCTTTGGGATGGCGAGGAACGCTATGGAGGCCAATTTTCTTTTCGCCCCACGAAAAGTGCGTTTTTCATTTTCGAAGTGCTGAAATCAGGTTTTTTTAGGCAACTACCGAAACGACAAATGAAAAGTTGGGCACAACACCCCACATAAATAATAGACCACCTGGGATACACATATCAGCTCTCGTTTCATCGCGTAAACCTTCGGAATTATTTTCTGGATTTTACGCAAGCTCCTGCCAATTTCGCTGGAATCGGGGTGGGTTTGCCCTTTAGCTCTAATAAGACGAGGTCCTAATTTTTTGCAACAATCATTTTTGGATCTACAATATGTCATTTCTTTACTAAACTTTGCCCGTTAAAGCGGGACTCCGCACCGCCTGACCGTGAGCGCGAGTGTCATACGTTGTCATGTTCATGCGGGTCCAGAATCGGGTGTAAGTAATACAAAAAAAAAATCAAAAAATGCGAGACCTTCGCGTGACGTCATTTTATATCACCTAGATGTGGGAAAAAATTCAAACCTTGATAAAAGCAATTTACCAGAAAGTCCCTTCACAAAAATGACCTACCACGTTCGAGGTTGCATGGCTTTTAGGTAAAAGAGCTAGGTTTGGCCCTGATCATGGCATAGTTTGTCGAAACGAGGCCATATCGGACATGCACGTGGCCCTTGGGATAGCGAGTAATGCCAGAGAGGCTGATTTTTGTTTCGTCCCATGAAAAGTGTCTTTTCCATTTTCGAAGTGCCGAAATTGGGTTTTTTGTGAGGCAGCTACCGAAACGACAAACAGAAAGCTGGGCACAACACCCCACATAAATAATAGACCACATGGGGTACACATATCAGCTCTTTTTTTGTCACCCAATCCTTCACAGTTATTTTCTGGATTTTACGCAAACTCCTGCCGATTTTGCTGAAATCGGGGTGGGTTTGCCCTTTAGCTCTAATCAGACGAGCTCCTATTTTTTTGCAAAAATCATTTTCAGATCCGCAACATGTCATTTCTTCACTAAAATTTAACCGTTAAAGCGGGTCTTCGCACCGCCTGGCCGTGAGTGGGATTTTCGTGCGTTGTCATTTTCATTCGGGTCCCGAATCGAGCGTAACTAATTCAAAAAAATCAAAAAAAACGCGAGACCTTCACGTGGCGTTATTTTATATCACCTAGATATGGCTAAAAAATTCAAACCTTGATAAAAGCAATTTACCAGAAAGTCTCTTCACAAAAATGACCTACCAAGTTCGAGGTTGCATGGCTTTTAGGTTAAATGAGCTAGGTTTGATCTTGATCATGGCATAGTTTGTCAAAACGAGGCCATATCGGACACGCGCGTGGCCCTTGGGATGGCGAGGAATGCCATAGAGGCCGATTTTCGTTTCATCCCATGAAAAGTGTGTTTTCCATTTTCAGAGTGTTGAAATCGGGTTTTTTTGTGAGGCAGCTACTGAAACGGTAAACAGAAAGCTGGGCACAACACCCCACATAAATAATAGACCACCTGGGATACACATATTAGCTCTCATTTCACCGCGTAAACTTTTGGAGTTATTTTCTGTATTTTACGCAAGCTCCTGCCGATTTTGCTGGAACCGAGGTGGGTTTGCCCTTTAGCTCTAATAAGATGAGCTCCTCATTTTTTGCAAAAATCATTTTTTGATCCGGAACATGTCATTTCTTCACTAAACTTTTACCGTTAAAGCGAAAAGTGCATTTTCCATTTTTGGAGTACCAAAATCGGGTTTTTAAATTTTCCTAATTTAAGTTTTTTGCAAAATATGTCAAAATTCAAGTTTCCTAATTTTCCTAACAACTAGATCATGTAACATAACTACACCTCAAAGGATATTATTTTTTGAATTTTTTTTACCATTTTCTTCTATTTTTTGCAAAACTGGAAAGGCGATCGAAAAAAACAAAAATACCTAACCCGACGGCTTTGTTGTCGGGTCAGGTCCCTGAATAATCTACGCCGACGGCATACCTAAGCCGACGGCCGAATTTCGGCCACGCCCGAGGCCAGGGCCTATGCAGACGGCCCCGATAAAAGGTCGTCGGCTTAGGTATTGGCCGTCGGCATAGCATTTTCTTCCTGTAGTGTCGTTCCTTCCTCCCAGCACCACTACCACCGTACCAGCCTCCTCCTTGCATCGCTCCCGTGCCCCACTCCCCTTCTTGCCAGCGTCGCTGCCGGGCCAATAGTTGAACGGCAGCCATGGCGGCCGATGTTGTTCCACATGCCTCCTGAACGAACCAACGGTGGTCGCTGAGTCCGGATAGCCACAAGCATGACCACACCACTCTCTTCTTGCTCTTCCCTAGCCATAGACTGGAAGTGGTGAGCAAACTCCATATCCAAGGAGTTTCGTTTGCCATGAGTCAAATTGTATCTGTACGTTTGGGATCTGCACTGATCCGTCAATTATATCTTGTAGAAAGGCGATTATGGATTGTCCTCGATTTTTTTAAAGCATCGTCAATCGATTTGTCTTTCAATTTTTTGACTCTTATGGTTCGATTTCAACGGTTGATTAGAGTTGTCAGGATTCGTTCACTGTCAACAAATTTATGACAAATCAGTATTCTGCCGGGTCAATCAAAATTATAATTAAAATCCTTCTGTTATCTCTACTATTTATAAAGGCACAAACTTGTTTTGATACAATCGATCTCAGCCATTAAACAATACTGATCAAACGGCCTGAGTCTCTCCAATGTTGAGCTACTCAACACAGATTCAAAATCCACATCACGGATCGCGCACGCCATGTTTAGATCCAAAAATCATGTGCTATCAAATTAATTAGACCCGAAAATCACGCGCTACCAGATTAATAACAGCCCAACGCGTCCACATGCTTCCCGATGGACACGTCCTTCCTCCTCGTGCGAAGCAGGTGTTGGCATCAAAAATTCTGGTCCGACCTCCGTTGCAGAGATCTGCCAAACAACTCTCACTCTAACGCACTGGCTTGAACGCCGAAGGCGCCTTCCAGTTGATCGTGCTCCGGTATGCTGCCGGCATGCGTCGACGGCCGCCAACTCAGTCCTCAGGTAACATCACTCCCATGCCTCCCGTAGTATCCGACGGCGGATGGGTCTGGACGGCCACAAGCATGGCCACACCCACACTTCCTTCCTATCGATCCTCCTTAGCCATACGTAGGAACCTGGTGGGCAAACATCATCTCTAAGGGAGTTTCCTTTTGCCTTGAGTCAAATTGCATCGTTGTATTTGGGATTCTGTACAGATCCATGGACTATCGGTATTCTCATCCATTGATTTTTTCCGATAACCATTCTCGACCGATTTGCTTTTCAATTTTCTAACTCTTATGGCATGATTTCAATGGTTGGTTAGAGCTATCAGGATTTGCAGGCAATAGATTCATCAAATTAAACGGTTAACAGCTGAGTCAATTAAAATCATCCTGGTGTTTTGTATGTATAGGAGGGAAAGAGGAGAAGGCGTTGTAATCTTGGCCAACTTGATTCACCGCAGCGTAGCCACGGAACCACCGCAGCTGAGTGCATATGCAGCTCACGGTCAGTTGCCTGCTATGCCCTATGGGGCAAAAAGGAGACGGTCCATATATAGTGTATGTAGTGTATGTTGGTTTCAGTTCTCTGAATATTTTGCATGAGATAGAGGTAAATTTCTAGGGCAGTAGCTATTTCTCTTTGTTCCTTCCACAACATCTTAATATTCTACCAGACACATGGTCCTCATTTCCGTCGTGTCCCATCTCTGTGATCTATAAATGAGATTGAAAATTGCACCTCCATCAATATGTAGAACTTCACATTCATCTGATTATAAAAGTTTTTTAAATTCTTCTTTCATGTATGATTCATGCAGATTTATTTTATTCTGTCAATTTCCATGCTATTAACATGTGTGATCGTAGCTGTCTCGGGCAAGACTCGGCCCTTGATGCCCAATTTTCATGTTCGTTTGCATGACATGCATGCATCTGGATAATCTTGGGAAGTTTTTATCAAAATGGAGATACATGAGCATCCAGGGTGGTTTGAAGCGATTTCACCGATAATTTCATCGCAGGGAGTGCCATGGTATCATGATCTTACTTAGCTACACTTGGCAGTGACAGATGGGTGGCAAAGAGGAAGAGACCGAAAAGAGGAAGATGAACCCTTTGCCGAGGGAGTAAGGTATGGAACCAATATATGCATCATGTTCGACATGTGCACCTTTGACAATTTTGAGTTTGGTGGATGCATTGACCTTGGTTTTCTTATTCCATTCTTAATAGATGTGCGAAGCAAGGATTGTTGCCTCTTGTAAGTGGTAAATTACTAAATTTTGTTTATATTGGTAAGAAGTCAATCGTACATGATTATTAATGTCAAAGATGCAGTTGCTGATCCTTAGCATTAATTTAAATAATTTCTAGGACTAATCATCATATTTTTTTACCTGCTAGAGGTTTAGGAATGGCTCTTTTGTTTTGTCTAGAAGCCTTGTTATCTCAATAGTATTCATCAGTTTACATCAGTTTTTATTAGGACACTAATCATCGAACTCAGATATGTACACTACTTGATGGACAAGAGAGCTTCCGGACCTGCTAAGCATTACCGGAGGGTTACGATTGATAGTAACAATAGAGAAACATGGTTGGTTACTTTGAACCAGAGCTTTCTTGAGGCATCGATGACAATGATTGCCTATGCACGTCTCGGGAATGACTTGAACTGAGTAAGCACATAAAATTTTGATGCCAATTGAACCAAGTCAAGAGAAATATTAGTGGGTTGCCGTGCTAGGAGTAGACACATTAATTCATGGAGTATTTAAAGAAATGTGGAAGGTTAAATACTATTTTCTGTAATTTTTGTGTGTGAGAAGTATGCCATTTTTTCCAAAATGAGGAGTTTTCATAATTTGAAGGTAACTGCATCCTTTTTTACTTATGTTAAATAGATCGCATTGTGCTATTTTCTAATGTACATACTATATTTTGTACTTGTGTACATTCAAAATAAATTCACTTTTTTATTGAGACGTGCGTGTGCACGCTTACTAGTTTTTGTAAGTAGGTGGAGAAAGAGGAGAAAGGTATTGCCCATGTCCATGTCATCCTGGCCGATCTGATTCACAGCACGTGCATGGAGCACGGAGCCGCCGTGGTTTTTTTTTTTTTTTGAGACAGGGAGAGCAGATATTCCTCAAATAATATTGCATTCAGATATGTGAATTTTCTGAAATATACAGTGTACCTTGGTTTCAGTTTCCTGAAGACAGCAGCTATTTATCTTTCTTCTTTTCCTCAATATTCTTGATATTCCATCAGACACATGGTGCCTCCAGTTTCCACAACTGTTGCATTCAGATAACAAGATTTTGTACTTTATGTGAGGCATGACACTTGCCTCCAGTTTCTATAATCCTGCACTGCAAACCACTGTGTCTCATGCATCTCCATAGCGGTGTTCCAATAGTGAAAATTGCAGTATATGCTCTTTAAATCATCTGTTCTTATACATTGGCCATATAATTGCACATATAAACCATATAACTGCGATTCAGTCTGTTGGCTCTGTTAGTATCCTTCTTTTTCTCTTTGTTTGCAAACTCTTCTCATATAGAATACAGACTGTTTCATGTAAACTGAATTTCTTCCCACTGTAAAGGGATATATCAGAATTCCTGCTACTATACCGGTGGTTAATGGTAACAACATAGTAAGTGTGACAGTGGGATGCATTACTACTTCTTGATGTGTTCTTCAGCAAAACCTCTATATATCCCAACTCTGAAGCACACTCTCAGTAGAGTAAGCTAACTCCATTTTGTTTTTAAAATATGTAGAGCACTTTATTACTTTATTAGTATAAGTCAGAGATTTGAAAGAAAAAGTATCAAGGAGACAGACAAGCTTCTTAGAATCGGTAATTACTTTATCACTAGAATGTATATGCTAAAAAAATGTATATCCTAATGTTTCTTGGATAAAGAGCTTTTTGGTTGATTGAGCCTGATGTGAAGGTGCTATTGTTCTTCTCAAGTTGTTTTCTTCACAGTGAGTAGTGGTGCCAATTAACGTGCAATAGGATTTATAAATAATAAAAATTCATCAAAAACAAGCAAGAGGTGTGATTTGATTGATGTTGTCTTACATATTTTGTGTTCCTTTAATTTTAGTATGAATTTAGTGTAACTTAATAAATTATGGAACTTGAGATTAATGTAGATTCGAGACTTTTAAGTGTTACCATCTTCTGTTGCTTGATGATTGTTAGCATGGAATGAGCTGAGGTGCCCATGAGTTTTGAACCACCGGTTGTAGTGTCAACATATTTAGATCGGCTCTGAATGCGGAAGGAATTGGAAAGGGAAACAAAGAGAAATTTTAAGGTGTCTATGGTGCATGTGAAGAGACGTGTAATTGTTCTATGACTCACTATCAAGTCTTGTGCCAGTGTCACAGCTGGCATGGAAGGGTGAACCGAGGTGAGACACTGCATAGATCATCCTGGCTGGGAACATCAACAAGCAAGAGGCTTTGCAAGAAAAACAATGGGGTGTTGGACGCAATATGTTATTGAGCCATTCTATAGACGTGCGTTGCACGTGCACGCTAACTAGTTAAGAATAAGTTCGTGGAACACGTTTAGGACGCATCCTTAAAAAAGAACAAAGCCTGTTCTCCCGAAATTAAAATACCCAAATGCTTAGCATCCGCTAGAACCCAATTTCTAGCCCTGGCTTAATCTTATCGAAGATGATGGTAGGCATAGTGCTTATGTTGTTGAAACTTAAAAGTCCTAGCATTCTGCTCTTTTCATAGCTCCCACGTTACAAGCATGAGAAGACATGCCCAGGAGGTTTTCTTTCGCACAATGCATGCCAATCCATGCATGCAACTATGCAAGGGGCATCGGCACCAATCCGACCAACCGATCAGTAGGGAGGGGGTAGCCTTTCGTCCCGTAATACCCAGTGGATGTAACGCTACAGGCCTACTACCACAATTCGGCTACATCAGCGCAGTGTGTATTTCACAAAGAAAAAAGTGCTTTCATTCATTCGACCGAACTTCTTTCATTTTTGGGACGGCGCTGTTCAAAAACCCATGAACAGATGGATATCTCACACGAATTTGACAGAAACTTCAGTGTACAGAACACGGAACAACCGGTCGAGCACACTCCTAGCGTGCGACGCATGCTCCCTAAGCCGTCGTTACCGTCTTCCATCGATGCATGTTAACAGGGATCAATACTTGCCAGGCTTGACAACAATGTCGCATGATGCCCATAGTCACCGTTTTGCACCGGTCTGTCGTCACATGTTTAGCTGCCGAAACCCTGTTACGCCATGCCGCTAAGACTAGTTGTCATCGATGCGATTGATGTCATGCTAATCCACTTTCGCCACTGTGCCCCTACCATCGAAGCCATCGACTTAGTCCCTCCGGCCGTAGTACGTCTCCAAAGGTACGACACCCACGGGAGCCACCGTGGACAGTTACGGCCAAGGCCAAAACAAAATTCCGTTGGCAAAATCACACCCATTATTGGCCTGACCACTTGACCCTCCTCCACCATCTTCCACCCAGAGATTTGAATTTTGCCCGAAAAAATTGAATTTCCTCCGAATTTCGCCCATTTCGGTGGGGACCGGTAAATGATTTACCAGACAAAATCTACTGAATTTGGGGAGTTTTGCATATTTTTATTTTGAAAATTTAAAATTTTGTCAAATTTTGTCCGGAAATTCAAATTTTGGACTACCGAAAAGCACCGAAATTCCTGAATTTCGCCCATTTCGCTCAGGACCGGTAAAAAACAAAAACCGAAATCCTTGCTTCCACCATGCCGTCTGAACCGCCGATGAGAAGCAGCCACACATAGCCGAAGCCGCAACGGTGCCATCACCGCCAGGGTGGGCCGCTGATAGGGGGGAAGCCATATCGTTGCACCGCTAACATTTGACAGCTCACACGCCAAGCCATGGTACCAGAGTAGAATCCGCTATAGTTGCGCCCTAGAGCTACAACGAAAGAAAGCACCACCGCCATACAATCATATGTATGTTTTAGTGACTCAAAGTCACCTCGAAGTTACCGACTGGGATAGCATTCTTGTGGACCAAACGTCATTTAAAATAATAATAGATGGACCAAATTCTAGTACAAGTTTCCTACAAATTTTTACAATACCTATGGCATTGTCATAGTTCCTTCGTATTGGCATTTCTCAAAGTCAATTTTTTAAAAGTTTAACTAAATATATAGCAAAAAGTATTAATATTTATAGTACCAAAATCATATAATATGAAAATATGTTTTGTGCTGATTCTAATGATGCTAATATTATATTCTAGATGTTGGTACATTTTTCAATATATTTAGTCAAACTTTATAAAATTTGACTTTGACAAAACCCAGAACACAGGGTAAATAATAACAGAGGGAGTATCATGCATGCCATAATTATCTAGATGCATAAATTATGCTTAAATTATCCTGATGTAGAAAGATGCGGTGCTTTGCTTCGGTAAACAGTGGTTTCTAAAGTCGTAATATAAACAAACCTATTTCTCTCTCATCCTCTTGGTTAATAAAATGAATCTTACGTTCTTAAAACAAGAGGTGCGTGCATGGATAATAGGCTCAAATAGTGTCGAAGCTCCAGACAGCAAATCCCATGAACCCTCGGCCGGGATTCGGGAGCTATATATCAGGGCCACGAACCGCACCTCGTAATGCTGAATTAAGTATTTGACCTGCTTAGATTGAGTCCTAGGAACTGCATCGTCGATTCCCACGTTACATGCGATGCATCTGACCCCCTTATCGCAAACAAGCTAGCTGCGTGCAGTGTACTGTGCGAGTAGCCAGCTGAATCATGCGCCCACAAGTTGGATAAATTAAAACCGCTTGAGTCCCGACTGTCAAGCTGCAAAGGGGAGACGAGGCAAAGAGTAGCCAACAACTAATGGACGCTTGTAGATGAGCTAATTAATCATCTGATCAGCGCCGCCGATAAAGACGTGGCACTTCAGTCTTGCTGCTGCATACCGTGTCTACCATGTACGCTTAGGCATAGGTCGTGTGAGTTACATTATCTCTCCTCCCAGACATTGTTAGTCCATTTGTAGAACTAGAAACTTATGTAGATTTTGAACCAGAAGTTCATTTTGCAAACTGTTCGGATATCTGGGTTCATGGTGAAGGGAGCTTGAAAACAAGTCGAATATTTTATTGAATATGGTTTGACAATATTCAAATTTGAAACCCTGATGAAACATTGAAAAACTTAATGACATCTGGCAAAATTTTGTTTTGAAACATTTCGTTTCGTTTTCATCATAGTTAGATTTTTTATGTAACTTCCTTAGAGATCAAAGCAAAAAATATATTGATGAAAAAGAAGATAAACAACATCTCAAATATGTTTCACCGTAGTTCCAACTTGTGCTGGACGCGTTCGATCAATTTAGCAGACAACGTACTAATTGAATGTTACTTCATTGTATTGTGAATCATGATTTTTCAAACTTCAGATTTTAATCTTTTTTAAATTTTGTGCTAGTTTAAAGATTTATTCAAAATATAAACACAGGTTCAAACAGATGGTTAATAAAAATTCTCACATACACAATCCGTTGAAATTTAGGGCTCCTTTGATTCATAGGATAGAAAAGACACGTGATTGAAATGTCATGCCTACTTGAATCCTATAGAAAGATGAAGTGTCTTTGATTGTAGCAAAGGAATTTAACATGAGGTACAATCTAATGCTTTTTTTTCTTATATGATTTACACTATTAGAATCCTATATAATTGTTTCCTATAGACTATATTTCTATGAATCAAAAGTGTGTGTGTAGAATTTTTTCCATAGGATCCAAATCATATATATATACAATTCCTAAGAATCAAAAGAGGCCTTAGGATAAATATTAAGATTGATGAACCAGTGGAGTGCATGGCAGTAAGAGCATCTCCAGCCATTTGAGGCCCCCAGGCCAAAATCTGGCGATATTTTCGTCCAGATTGGATGTAAAACGGGCGTGGGTGGGATAATTTTTCCAGTCGTCCCCCGGCGTTCGCGGATATAGTTTCAAAATAGCGTCTTCCCGCTACACAAAAGCATTGCCCACACAAGTTCGGCGATCGGATCAGCCACATTCCGGCGATCGAAACAGAAACTAGACTACAACAGGCTCGTCAGCGGTGCCTTCCTGCGCCTCGGGCAGCGAAGTTTTGTCGGCCGCCGGAGTGGACGTCGTCGAAGGGGAGGACGACGCAGTCGACGGAGGGCGGAGGATGGCTTGGCGATGAGCGTCGTAACAAGCCCTCGTCTCCTCGTCCATCGCAGCGTTGTTGCCGCCGATCAGGAACGCAAGGTCGGTGTTCCTCTTCTTCGCCGCGGAGGTTGTCTGGAGCAAGGTGATCCAGGTGCCCTGGTTGGCGAGCATCTCCTTCCAGCGCGCGTCGTACTTGGTGTCCCTCCCGGCGTTGTGCGCCCTCACGTCGGCCCAGCACTTCTTGAAAGACGCCTGCAATCTGTCGCCTGGATGCCCCGACTTCTTCAGTTCTTTCAGCTTCTTTTGGCCGAGCTCGGGGCGGCCCGCCGACGCGGCAGCGGCGGGAGCGTCGGGGTTGTAGGGCTCGTCCTTGTTCTTGGAGAGGGTCCGGCGTACTTCCGCCCACTTTTCGCAGCCCTCGATGCGGGCGAAGACGTTGAGGAACTTGAACTGCTGGCCATCCGAGTCGTCGCCGTACATGTCGAACGCCCGCCGCATCTGCACAGAGAAGCCGGCGTCATCACAACTCGGCGATCCAAGGTCGACGGAGAAAGCGAGTAAGCATACCTTGGCCTCGAAGTCGACGCCGCTCACCGGACGATCGGCGATCTCCTCTTGTATGTCGTGCCACTTGTTGCACGCCGCCTGCATGATCCCCCAATGCGTGGCCATGGCCTTCTCGCCGCGGACCATCACCGTCTTGTTGAAGTAGGGATCGATGATTTTGCGCTCGTCGAAAGCCGTCTTGACCCGCTGCCAATATGTGTCATTCGGCGGCGGCATCCCATAGGAGAGCGGCCCTGGGCGCAGGGCAGGCGAGATGCCCTCGTGCATCGCAGCGTCGTACTCCGGCGGCGATGGGGTGAACCTCGACATGACGGGGATGTAGGTCTCGTGGAACATGGGCGTAGACGCCACCGGCGAGTAGGTGGAAGGTGAGCCGATCGTACCTTGGGTTGGCCATGAACCGGCTGGGAATTGGCCGACGCGCGGCTGTCCCATGGCCATGGAGACCAGCCTCGCCTGCTCGTCCGCCGCCGCCGCCGCCGCCCTCTTCGCCGCGAGCTTCTTCTCCCTCTCTGCCCTGCCGCGAGTTTCGGTCTGCCGACGCTCGACGTCCGCCGCCCACGCCGAGTTTGTCATACCCGGCGGCCTCTCCTTGGGGGCCCGCAGCTTCCTCGCCTTCATCGCACCGTCGTCGGCGATCCTCTTCGACGGCATGGTGCTGGACGAGAAGAGGAGGAGCTGCAACTTTGGGGGATTTCGGCGGGGAAAATGGGTATATGCGGCGCATTTTGGAGGAAAACGAAATTAATGGTGGGGAACTACCCTTTCTCTCGCCGACACCGTGGACCCGCTCGCCGTTTCGCGCGTTTTCGTTTCGTCCGGAGTCCCCGAGTGCGCCTCAGAAAGCCGATGATGGTCTGGGCTCGCCGGATGGATGAAAGCCCAAATCCGGACGAAAACGAAGAACCGGGGGCGCGGCTGGGCCGAATACCACTGTCCGGACATAAAAAACGGCTGCCGGGGGTGAGTCGGGAGCGGCTGGAAATGGTCTAAGATTGCGGTGGAGATGCCCTCATAGTCATTGTACCATATGAATGCAATGCAAAAGATTTTTGCATGTCCAGTTCTCAAAGCAATCCAATAAAGATGAAGGGTAGATGCCTGCATGCTAGAATAGTAGAATTGCATTTCTCGCCAGCTGATGACGAGGAAAACGACAAGGCGAGTGCCGCCAACTGCTGGTGCTTGCCATGAATGATCGACAAGTATATCCCTGGCGGTTTCCTCCCGGAACAATTTGTCGGTGAGGAGGGTCGCCTGGGCTGCACATAACAAAACAAGAAGAGCAAAGCACGAAGCTACCTGGTACCGGCGGCCGGCGTCGTACGCTTTGCACAAAGCCCTCTGTATCACTATTCACCTGTAAGGTCTGCGTCCTGGTGTACGTGTGGCGGGACGTACGTACTTGACGGTGGACGCGCACATGCACGACCGATACGTTGGGTTCGTCGTTTCTGCTAGGCGGCTATACTGACTCGATATTATTTTGCGCCAGCCTTTCATGCATGCATATCTGCATGAGCATGACACTGCCCTGCATGCCGCCGTGCCGCGACAAGTATGCTGTTCTGGACGGTACGCTGTCGGAGTCCGAAGTCATATGCATACGCTGATACGCTACGCCTACGCCGCTACGCGCCTGGCCTCTCCAAGTGTCCAAGGAATTAAGTTCGGTTCCAGCTGGCTGATCAGTGATACGGGGCACAACATCACCCACATACGTAGGTGCATGGATCGCAATCGGCAGTTAGTTTGAGTTGGTCACGAGTATCCGTGTAACGCCACCGTGCAAGTTCAGTAGAGTGTCGCCAGAAAAAGAAAGAGCGGACTTCCTGGCTGGTAGCGTTCGGTGAAATGGTAACCGTAGAGGATCCTCACTGGGAAATGTACAAGTTTGATAGGTTGAGATAGTGACAATACGTAGTGCCCTGCAAAAAACAAATGTATTTTCCAAATTAAATAAATACTGGTAGTACTGTACCGTACGTAGAGATATGGATTGGTAGAGTATTCCAGTTCAACCGGCCTGTTTTGTCTTGGGCGAGGCCATGCGGTGCCAGAAATGTCATGGGAGAATGCAAACAAAACGAACGCTGTGCTTTCCGTGGGCGGACCACCAGCAAACGTCGCACATCATCTCCAAGGACAGCCCAATCATATGATGCAATAATCCGTGAGCGCCTGATCGGTTGAGCCCATGCTTGATGCATCCATCTATATTTGGAGATTTCCATGGCTTGGCTCCATCCTTAATCCGATCGGTAGGAAGGAATTTGCCGTCGCACTCACCAACGCATCGTGGCTTGAGTTGGTCGATAATGTCGGGTGAGGATGAAGCTGACGTGCTAGTCGAGTACACTGTCAACGTCGTCGACGGATATGGCACGTAGCCATGGAGTAACGAAGGAAAGAGCGGACTTCCCTGCTCGATCATACTGATAGACGTAATATTTTGTATAGAGATCGATACGTATATGTGTTGTAGTTGTATATTAATTGTACCCTTTGTAACTCTACTATATAATGATACCAGGTCTACCCTAGATGGTACGAGACTTTTACCCTACCACATACGTTTATCTTTTATGGTATCAGAGCAAAACCTAATTTTCGCTTCCGCCTATCCTACCCTACCCTATAGCCGCCGCGGCCTTACAGCCGCCGCCGCTTAGATCGCCCGCCGCCGCCTCGCGCCGCCGCACGTCGATCGCGCCATGACTACCTCTGGCGCCTCCCCTGCGCTCTCCTGCTACTCCACCGCCTCTACCGGCAGGACGGTTCTCTCCGGTGTCTCGATGAGCTCGGGGAGCGCAGCTCGGGTAGTGATGGCGTCTCGGATCCCCGACGCGCCCATCGATCTGACGAACAAGTTCACCATCCGCCTTACGGCGGACAACTACCTCTACTAGTGCACTCAAGTTGATCCAATCTTGAGGAGCAATCTTCTCTTTGGCTTCGTTGACGGCACTCTACCCTGTCCGGCCGAAGAGATCAGTGTCCCGGCCTCCAGGGACACCCCTGCCTCTACCCCGCCCAACCCCGAGTACTCGGCATGGCACCAGCAGGATCAAGTCATCCTCTCCGCCATCGTCTCCTCCCTCAGCGAGGGGGTTCTTGGCCTGGTCATGCTGATCCCGACATCGCGAGAGGCGTGGGAGGCCCTAGAGGGAAGCTTTGCTTCACAGTCAACAGCCCGGGTCATGGCGATCCATAATGAGCTGTCCAAGGTGAAGAAGCACGACTACCCCAACGCCGACGCCTTCTTCAACAAGGTTAAGTCCCTGGCGGATGTGCTCTCATCGATCGGACAGCCGCTTCGCCCCACGGAGTTCAACGCCTTTCTCCTCGCCGGTCTCGACCGCAACTACGATTCTCTGGCAGATCGTATCTCCGCTCGGTCGGTCCTCGACCCTATGCCCATACGGGATGTCTACGCTCAGCTCCTCAATACCGAGCAGCGTGTCTAGGCACATCGCGCTGAGCTTAGCGTCGATATTCATTCCGCCCACTACACATCTCGACAAGGTGGGGGACGCGCTCCTACATACCAGCCCTCACCTCCGATGCCGCCTGCTCAGTGGACCACCTAGGGAGCACCTGCTCCGGGTTGGCGTCTGCATGGACCTCCTGCGCCGCCTGCTCCCGCGTGTGGCCAGGGTGGTGGTCGCAACTCGGGTGGACAGGGCGGTGGTGGCGGCACTCGACCTGTATGCCAAATATGCTCCAAAGTTGGCCATGTCGCATCCTGTTGCTTCAAGCGATTTCAGAGAGATTTTCTGGGAGCTGGCAACAATGGTCGTAATATGCACCGTCAACTTGCTGCCCTCAACAATGGTGCCGCTGCCTATCACGTCGCCGCATCTACTCCCTCGTACCCAGTTGATCCATACTGGTATGCGAACATTGCAGCTACGGACCACTTCTCCAACGACATCAACAAGCTAACCATCAAGGAGCAATATAATGGCAAGAACACCGTCCAAACTGCTAATGGTGCAGGTATGCGCATTACACATATTGGTCAATCTATAATTCCTACACCTACACAACCACTACATCTCAAAAATATTCATCATGTACCATCCATCACTCGCAACCTTCTTTCTGTCAAGAAACTCACCCATGATAATAATGTTTTCTTTGAATTTCATCCTTGGTATTTTCTTATTAAGGATCGGGGCACCAGGGAGGTTCTGCTTAGAGGAGGCACTCGCTGAGGTCTTTATAATCTTGATCTACAATCCATTAAGCAAGCCTTCAGCAGCGTCAAAGTGTCGCGGGATCAGTGGCACTCGCGTCTAGGACATCCAGCCAATCCAATCGTCCAGCATATTTTACATCGTCATGAGTTTCCCTCTGTGTCAGTTAATAAAGCTGTTACTTTAGTGTGTGATTCCTGTCAGCAAGGCAAGAGTCATCAGTTGCCCTTTTCAGCGTCAACTCGTGTTGCTACTGCACTCCTTGAGATTATTCATTCAGATGTTTGGGGTCCTGCCCAGACTTTTGTTAGTGGTCATCAGTTTTATGTAAGCTTTGTTGATGAATACAGTCGCTTTACATGGCTTTATCTCTTGAAACATAAATCTGATGTCTTTGTTGTCTTTGTTCAGTTTCAGCAACATGTTGAACGTTTACTTGATAAGAAAATTCTTCATGTTCAAAGTGATTGGGGTGGCGAGTACTTAAGGTTACATAAATTCTTCGCTGATATTGGTATCTCACACCGTGTCTCATGCCCACATACACATCAACAAATGGTACAGCCAAACGTAAACACCGTCATGTTGTCGAGACAGGCCTTACTCTCCTAGCTCATGCGAGTTTTCCTTTTCGGTTTTGGAGTGATGCTTTCTCTACCGCTTGTTTTCCTCATCAATAGACTACCTAGTCGCGTTATAAACATGCAAACACAACTTGAGCGTCTCCTCGGTGAAACACCCGATTATTCCTTTCTTAAAGTTTTTGGTTGTGCGTCCTGGCCTCATCTTCGCCCGTACAATAATCGTAAGCTTCAGTTTCGCTCCAAGCAATGTATTTTTCTTGGGTATAGCTCTCTTCACAAAGGCTATAAATGTTTGCATGTTCCTACTAATCGCGTCTATATTTCCCGGGATGTTGTGTTTGACGAAACGGTGTTTCTTTTTGCTCACACCGGTGTTCCCTCTACCACACCATCCTCTCATGATACACCCCTTCGCTCTGACCAATTTGTTGATGCTGCATATACTCCCTTGCTTTTGGCTAATCATGGTGCAGGTTCTGGACGTGGAGCACGTCTTGAGTTACTCGATGAGGAGCCAACTACCCCGCGCGCCGATCGCGATGCCTCCCTCCACGTCGATCTGCATGCGCATGCAGAATCCGACGGGATGGGAGCAGCTAGCTCGCCTGGGCCGGCCTCGCCCCTAGTGCCTGGCTCCATGGGCCGCTCGCCTGAGGCGGCCTCATCACCTGACTCTGCCTCGTCGACCAGTGCAACGGATACCTCTCCGTCGCCTCCGCCTCCTACTGCTGGGACATCATCACCAGCACCTCGCATGACCACACGTCTTCAGCGGGGTATCCGAAAGGAGAAAGTTCGAACCGATGGAACTGTTGCTTGGAATACTACCAAGTCGTCTGATCCTACTCTGCTGGCTACCGAACCATATGATTATCATGTTGCTCTCTCTTCTCCACAATGGCGCAGTGCTATGGAGACCGAGTATTCGGCTCTTCAGAAAAATCAGACGTGGCGTCTAGTACCACCTCGGTCTGGAGTAAACATCATTGATTGCAAATGGGTGTTCAAGATTAAGAGGCAAGCTGATGGGTCCATTGACAGATATAAGCCTCGTCTTGTTGCGAAAGGGTTCAAGCAGCGCTATGGACTTGATTATGAGGATACCTTCAGTCTAGTAGTGAAGCCTATTACCATTCGTCTACTACTGTCCATGGCTCTTTCTCATGGATGGCATCTTTGTCAGCTTGATATACAGAATGCCTTCTTACATGGGGTTCTTGAGGAGGAGGTTTTTATGCGTCAGCCACCGGGATTTGAGGATCCTAGTGATACGTCTCCAACGTATCTATAATTTTTGATGCTCCATGCTTGTTTTTACACCATTTGCCTATTGTTTTGTTACACTTCGTGGCACTTTTATGCATTTTCCGGAACTAACCTATTAACGAGTTGCCACAGTGCCAGTTCCCTGTTTTTTCTGCTGTTTTTGTGTTTCAGAAGTGATACACAGGAAATATTCTCGGAATTGGACGAAACAATTTCCTGAAGTCTTATTTTACCCGGAAGCTTCCAGAGATCCGAAGGAGAGTAGGAGGGGGGCCACCAGGGCCCCACACGCCAGGCTCGCGCGGCCAGGGGCCTGGCCGCGCTGCCATAGGGTGAGGCCCCCTGGCCCCACCTCTGACATCGCCCCTTCGCCTATAAAGACCCCCCGACGGAAAAAACCTAAGGACCCGATCAATTTTCTAGAACACATCGCGATCCGTCGCCGCCGTTGACCCGAAGATTGGGAGGGTCCAGAAGCTCTTCCCGGCACCCTGCCGGAGAGGGGAATCGCCACCGGAGGTCTTCTTCATCGCCATGCTTGCCTCTGGAGCGATGAGTGAGTAGTCTACCTTGGACTATGGGTCCATAGCAGTAGCTAGATGGTTGTCTTCTCCACCATGTGCTTAATGTTTAGATCTCATGAGCTGCCCTACATGATTGAGATCACCGTTATGTAATTCTACATGTTTGGTTTGTTGGGATCCGATGAATATTGGTGTTTATGATTGAGTTGCTGTACTGAATATTATCTTATGTTATCTCTATGTTGTTTATGATCTTGCATGCTCTCCGTTGTTAGTAGCTATCTTGGCCGAGTAGTTGCTAGTGACTCCAAGAGGGGGTATTTATGCTCGATAGTGGGTTCATGCCTCTATTTAACCTGGGGGAGTGACAGAAACCTCTAAGGTTGTAGATGTGCTATTGCTACTAGGGAGAAAACAATATTCATATGCTCAAGGGCATATGCTTTGTTTACATTACACACTTTGCTTAATGCAATTATCTGTTGTTCGCAACTTAATACTTGTGGAGTTCTCGGATTGATTCACCACAAGTAGATTATTAGTCATAGATGCAGTTGGATGGCGGTCTATGTATTTTGTTGTAATGCCCAGA
The DNA here is from genome assembly GCA_007115705.1 of Dactylis glomerata. Taxonomy (NCBI): domain Eukaryota; kingdom Viridiplantae; phylum Streptophyta; class Magnoliopsida; order Poales; family Poaceae; genus Dactylis; species Dactylis glomerata. Next base: position 2,399,611 of record QXEO01000523.1, on the reverse strand, counting down.
GTAAATCTCATAGTGATCTTCTTGACATATCACGTTTATCTTTATTCTATCAATTGCCCAACTGTAATTTGTTTACCCAGCATGTGTTATTTATCTTATGGAGAGACACCACTAGTGAACTGTGGATCCCGGTCCTATTTCCATCATATTGCTATTACCTGTTTACTTTACTCGCACTGTTTACTTTATTCGCATACTCTACTGTTTTCCACTCGATACGCTCATAACCTTTGTTTCAAGCAAACCGGTGAGATTGACAACCTCATCGCAAGTTGGGAACAAAGTACTTGGTTGTTTGTGTGCAGGTTCCGCGTTGTAGCTAGCAAGCAAAGCTTGGACGGGGCACCATATATAAATTGTCCGAAGCTGTCGCAAACTAGCAAGCATCACCTTCAGCCGTCATTGTCTGCTTTTCTCCTGAACGATAAACCTTGGTTTCTTAACTGAGGGAAAATCTGCTGCTATACTCATCATACCTTCCTCTTGGGGTTCCCAACTGGCTGGTCATTCACCACGCACAAGGAATCTTCTGGTGCTGTTGACAAGGACTTGAAGAATAAGAAGCTCCTATATCAATTACATTCTACCACGTCAACCACGCGCTAGCAGCCAATTTTCTGGCGCCGTTGCCGGGGAAGAGGGGAAGACTTCTGCGAGGGGAGTTTTCGCACACACATCCTTTACTTTGTTTTATTGTTTTGCTTTACTTTATTTATTTTACCTGCATTGCTTTATATCAAAAACCCAAAAAAATTAGAATCCTTGGTAGTTGTTATTTCTTTACTTTAGTTTATTATGTCTAGTTCAGTTGCTACTACTATGTCGCTCGAGGATATGATTTTCACTTTTAAACAAAAGGATGAGGAAAATTTTAAAGAAGCTTGGTCTAGAATTTATGATTGGCATGGAAAGACTGAACCTAAAATGACATTGAGTTTGCTTCTTAGTAGCTTTTACTTTGGACTTTCTCTTCGTTATAGATATGCTTTGGATGCTACTGCTGAAGGAGATTTCCTTCATTGTGATGGAGATCAAGCCTTCAATATTATTAAAAAGTTGATTACAATTTATAGCATGCCAACCTATTTTGATTCCTCTCTTGTGTGCATCTTTAATAGACTTGATACTCTTGAGACTTGCACTGCTAGTTTGAATTCTTGCTGCAATACTTTGCGCCAGCATTTTGATTATGTGCTAACAAATTCTGAACCCTCGAGTTGGTATCCTACGGTAAAAATCACCATTAGTGGTGAAACTTTTCATGCTCGTTGTGGTATTATGTCTGAATTTTGTCTGATGCCAAAGGATGTTTATGAATCTTTGAGCCTTTGGAAGCTTTCTGAGGGGGAAGAAGGAATTTCTCTTACTAACAATGCCACTATATTTCCCATTGGAATAGCTGAAGGAGTTTTTACAAAAGTCCTAGGAAGAATGATATCTACTGATTATCTTGTTATTGAATGTGTAGGAAAAGGACAAATCACACTTGGAAGATCCCTATTAAAGCTCCTAGGCGCCGTCATTGATGTGGGAAAAGGCAATATAAGATTTATCTCTCCACCTTGCAATAGCCATGTCTTTCCTAGAGTCAAGAGCAAAGGTAAGAAAGGAAGATGTGAGGCACGCGCTGATCCTAGTACTTCATCTCTTGATATTACTTGATTCGCAATTTTCTGCGCCTAGCTCAAGGCGTTAAAGAAAAGCACTCTTGGGAGATAACCCAATGTTTCTTTTCAGTACTTTTTCTTTTATTTGAGTCTTGGAAGTCATTACTACTGTAATGACCGCTCCTTATCTGTTTATTTCGTTTTTGTGCCAAGAGAAGCCTCTAATTCGAGTGAGGTAAAGATTTGGGGATGTTGCTGTCCTGAAACTGTTTTCGGTGCTGCACCGTAAAAATTCGTATAAATTCTCTGTATATCTTTTGGACCTGCGATTTCTTGTGCATATGCCCCAGGTTATATCCAAACGTTCGTTAGTTGAACACTTTTTGATTTGAGCAACAGAAAACCCCTCAAAAATTCGACCTTTGTCAGCTGTTCAGTTTTGACAGATTTCTGCCAATATTTGTGTTTGCCACTTTTGAGTTCTTTTGATCACGGAACTTTTGGGGAGGTTGCTACAGTAGTATTTGCTATATATGTGGTGGTTTTGAGTTGAAACCTGAAGCAAAAAGAGGTTGATTATATGTTATGCTTGCACTAATGTTGCTAATAGAATTGTGTTTAGTTTTGTATGAAGGAAGTTTTCAAGTGTAGGGATTGGAGAATGATGAGATGAGTTGAAGAATGGACAAAAGCTCAAGCTTGGGGATGCCCATGCATCACCCCAAGAAATATCCAACAAGTACAAGCGTCAAAGCTTGGGGATGCCCCCGAGGCACCCCTTCTTCATCGGCAAAAATCAGGTCACCTTTCAAAACACTATATTTTTATTGCTTCATGCACTATATGTTTTTCTTGGAGCGTCAGTTGTTTTAGTTTTCTTAGTTGGTTTGTTTTGTTTTCTGCAATAAATGGTTGGACCCCAACAAATTTCCTTTGGAGGAGATGTACTTGTTTTCATTTGCCAAGAACGCTCTAGTTTTCACTCTTATTAAAAATCGAGTGTTCTTCTTTTTCTGCTACTGCTTTTGGTTTTCATTTTCGCCTTGATTTGCGTTCAGACCTTGTCATATCTTTTCATCAAGGTGTATTTTTGCCTCTGATGTTTATTGGTTTTCATCAAAAGAGGTGTCTTTAAAAATTTCAAATGGTGTTGGAAAAGAGAAAAAGCTTTGTGCAAAATAGTGGTACAAGAAGGAGCTTGTGTAGACTGCGGCTTAGGCTTTTTCATGTCATGCTTGATGTCTTTTTGATAGTATGCTTAGTAGTTTTGCTGTAGCATGACTTGTCTCAAATAACTGAGATTGCTTAATGAGCCTTTGAAAAAATCATGCGTTGTTTTTATTGTATGGAAGCATTATTTTGGTTTTCTCCTTGATGCTTTATTTGGGTTGACTTGGCGCATGCTCACACATGTTAGACTCTTACAAAGTCGCCAATAACCTCTATGATCATTTAGTTTTTGACTTTTGATGCCATCTAATGCTTCTTTTAATGTCGCTTTGTCGCTTTGCATGATTATGGCCATTACTGCTCTCTTAGTTGGTCGCTTCCAGTCTTTTGCTAGCCCTCGCCTTGTACTGAGTATGAGCTCTACTCGTGCATCCAACTCCTAAAAGCCAAAGTTTGCCAAAGTGTCCACCATACATACCTACTAGCAATTTTCTATTCCAAGTAAATTTGACTTGCTTTTATTTTCTCTTCAAATTAAACTCTTACCAGTGTTATGCGAAATTCGGTTAGTAAAGCTCTCACGAACCGGAAGGCACACTTTACTTTTTCATGTTCTTAAAAATTTGACATTGTGGTCTCTTATGTTGAGTTGTTATGCTTGCAAGTTGTAAGTTGGATTCTAGCCCAGCCATGCTGTCATGGGCAAGCTTTCAACATTGCACTTCTTAATTGAGTTGATATCATGATCTTTTGTTTATGGATGCCCGCGGTGTGAAATGAATTGGGAATCTTGTGGGGATCATGGAGTTTGTATATGTGTTAGGGAAACGCCGGGCCGCCAATCTAAGCCATGCATAATTCATGGTGGAAATTTGCAGCATACCCATGGTGAACATACGACAACGCATCTCACAATAAAAATCTAAACAAAAGGCAAATAAAAGAGATGTCGAGGTGTTCATTGTCTGCTTGTCCTGTCATTTTGGTGTGGGCTTGTTCCATGTCATCGGGCATGGAGGTACCCCATTGGCGGTTCTCAATGATATGCATATACTTACAATGACAAGAGCCTTGCTTGGGACTCTAAGTAAAGTAGCATGAGGTTTGGGTACTCGTATTCACGGGACACGAGGTTTTCAACTTATGATTTGTCAAGCATATGCATCATAATTGTTCTCGCATTAACTTTAACCATTCAAGATGCTTATGATGGGGGCAATGAGAGCTCAAAGCCGGTAAGTACCATAATTTTTGAAGGTTATAAAACTTGCAATCACTGCTTCCCTCTGTGAAGCGCCTTTCTTCTACTTTTATGTTGAGTCACCACCTTCTATCTTTATGCACCATTAAGAGAGCATAGTTGTCATTCTTAGTGTGATATGCATTGTCCCAAAGTTCATTGATTGATTCATATTGTTGGTTTCACTTGTTCTTAAATTATTTGTATCTAGTCGCCCTCTTAAACTTGAAGGTGTCCTATGCATTTATGTTTTGCTCTCTTTGAAGGACAAGCTGAAAACCATTTGTATGTTTTTCCTTATGATTTGAACACACGTTTGACTTTCATTGTTTCATTTTCATGATCTTTTGTTTGTGTTCATTTGCATGTTTACAACATGGTTGCTAAGTTTTTATTGTCAAGATTATATCTTCATGCCCATGTTTTAAGTTCTTATGATCCCAGCTCACAAATGCTTACATATATGATCAAGATTGTGTAGGTGCATGTCACCTCAAAAATTATTATTTTGTTATCACTTACCTACTCGAGGACGAGCAGGAGTTAAGCTTGGGGATGCTTGATACGTCTCCAACGTATCTATAATTTTGATGCTGCATGCTTGTTTTTACACCATTTGCCTATTGTTTCGTTACACTTCGTGGCACTTTTATGCATTTTCCGGAACTAACCTATTAACGAGTTGCCACAGTGCCAGTTCCCTGTTTTCTGCTATTTTTGTGTTTCAAAAGTGATACATAAGAAATATTCTCGGAATTGGACGAAACAAGTTCCTGAAGTCTTATTTTACCCGGAAGCTTCCAGAGATCTGAAGGAGAGTAGGAGGGGGGCCACCAGGGCCCCACACGCCAGGCTCGCGCGGCCAGGGGCCTGGCTGCGCCGCCATAGGGTGAGGGCCCCTGGCCCCACCTCTGACATCGCCCCTTCGCCTATAAAGACCACCCGACGAAAAAAACCTAAGGACCTGATCAATTTTCCAGAACACATCGCGATCCGATGCCGCCGTCGACCCGAAGATCGGGAGGGTCCAGAAGCTCTTCCCGGCACCCTGCCGGAGAGGGGAATCGCCACCGGAGGTCTTCTTCATCGCCATGCTTGCCTCCGGAGCGATGAGTGAGTAGTCTACCTTGGACTATGGGTCCATAGCAGTAGCTAGATGGTTGTCTTCTCCACCATGTGCTTCATGTTTAGATCTCATGAGCTACCCTACATGATTGAGATCACCGTTATATAATTCTACATGTTTGGTTTGTTGGGATCCGATGAATATTGGTGTTTATGATTGAGTTGCTGTACTGAATATTATCTTATGTTATCTCTATGTTGTTTATGATCTTGCATGCTCTCCGTTGTTAGTAGCTATCTTGGCCGAGTAGTTGCTAGTGACTCCAAGAGGGGGTATTTATGCTCGATAGTGGGTTCATGCCTCTATTTAACCTGGGGGAGTGACAGAAACCTGTAAGGTTGTAGATGTGCTGTTGCTACTAGGGAGAAAACAACATTCATATGCTCAAGGGCATATGCTTTGTTTACATTACACACTTTGCTTAATGCAATTATCTGTTGTTCGCAACTTAATACTTGTGGAGTTCTCGGACTGATTCACCACAAGTGGATTATTAGTCATAGATGCAGTTGGATGGCGGTCTATGTATTTTGTTGTAATGCCCAGAGTAAATCTCATAGTGATCTTCTTGACATATCACGTTTATCTTTATTCTATCAATTGCCCAACTGTAATTTATTTACCCAGCATGTGTTATTTATCTTATGGAGAGACACCACTAGTGAACTGTGGATCCCGGTCCTATTTCTATCATATTGCTATTACCTGTTTACTTTACTCGCACTGTTTACTTTATTTGCATACTCTACTGTTTTCCACTCGATACGCTCATAACCTTTGTTTCAAGCAAACCGGTGAGATTGACAACCTCATCGCAAGTTGGGAACAAAGTACTTGGTTGTTTGTGTGCAGGTTCCGCGTTGTAGCTAGCAAGCAAATCTTGGACGAGGCGCCATATATAAATTGTCCGAAGCTGTCGCAAACTAGCAAGCATCACCTTCAGCCGTCATTGTCTGCTTTTCTCCTGAACGATAAACCTTGGTTTCTTAACTGAGGGAAAATCTGCTGCTATACTCATCATACCTTCCTCTTGGGGTTCCCAACTGGCTGGTCATTCACCACGCACAAGGAATCTTCTGGTGCTATTGACAAGGACTTGAAGAATAAGAAGCTCCTATATCACTTACATTCTACCACGTCAACCACGCGCTAGCACCTAGCTACCCTAGCCATCTGTGTCGGCTTGACAAGGCCCTCTACGGTCTTAAGTAGGCTCCCCGTGCATGGCATGCCAGACTCAGTTCAGTACTTTCTAGACTTGGCTTCATACCCTCTACAGCTGATACATCTCTGTTTATTCTGCGACGACCGGACGTCACCATCTACCTTCTGGTTTATGTTGATGATATCATTGTGGTGAGCTCCTCGTCTGCAGTTACTGACCGTCTTATTCAGCAACTCAGCTCTTCATTTCCTCTCAAAGATCTTGGTCCAGTCCGCTATTTCCTTGGTATTGAGGTACATACTCCCCGTCGTGGTGGTCTTCTTTTGAGCCAGCGTAAATATGCTCTTGAGTTGTTGACTAAAGCTGGACTTCAGAAGTGTGCTCCTGTGACTACTCCTATGGTTGCTTCAGAGATACTTTCAGCTACTAGTGGCACTCCCCTTTCGGCTGAGGATTCTACTCGTTACCGTAGAATTGTTGGCGGTCTACAATACCTCACTATGACACGCCCAGACTTGTCCTTTGCAGTCAACAAGGTGTGTCAGTTTTTGCATGCTCCTCGGTGCTCTCATTGGTCAGCGGTCAAGCGCATCCTTCGCTATGTGCAGGGTACTCTGTCACATGGGTGTTGCTGCGACCGTCTCGTACTTTGCCGCTCCTATCCGCCTTCTCGGATGCTGACTGGGCGGGTGATCTTGATGACCGTTATTGCTTGTTGCGTGGTGAATGACCAGCCCGTTGGGAACCCCAAGAGGAAGGTGTGATGAGTATAGCAGCAGATTTTCCCTCAGTTAAGAAACCAAGGTTTATCGTTCAGGAGAAAAGTAGACAATACGACTGAAGGTGAAGCTTGCTAGTTTGCGACAGCTTCGGACAATTTATATATGGCGCCTCGTCCAAGCTTTGCTTGCTAGCTGCAACGCGGAACCTGCACACAACACAACCAAGTACTTTGCTCCCAACTTGCGATGAGGTTTTCAATCTCACCGGTTTGCTTGAAACAAAGGTTATGAGCGTATCGAGTGGAAAACAGTAAAAGTATGCGAGTAAAGTAAACAGTGCGAGTAAAGTAAACATGTGATAGCAATATGATGGAAATAGGACCAGGGTCCACAGTTCACTAGTGGTGTCTCTCCATAAGATAAATAACACATGCTGGGTAAACAGATTACAGTTGGGCAATTGATAGAATAAAGATAAACGTGATATGTCAAGAAGATCACTATGAGATTTACTCTGGGCATTACAACAAAATACATAGACTGCCATCCAACTGCATCTATGACTAATAATCCACTTGTGGCGAATCAATCCGAGAACTCCACAAGTATTAAGTTGCGAACAACAGATAATTGCATTAAGCAAAGTGTGTAATGTAAACAAAGCATATGCCCTTGAGCATATGAATGTTGTTTTCTCCCTAGTAGAAACAGCACATCTACAACCTTAGAGGTTTCTGTCACCCCCCCAGGTTAAATAGAGGCATGAACCCACTATCGAGCATAAATACCCCCTCTTGGAGTCACTAGCAACTACTCGGCCAAGATAGCTACTAACAACGGAGAGCATGCAAGATCATAAACAACATAGAGATAACATAAGATATATTTCAGTATAGCAACTCAATCATAACACCAATATTCATCGGATCCCAACAAACCAAACATGTAGAATTACATAACGGTGATCTCAATCATGTAGGGCAGCTCATGAGATCTAAACATGAAGCACATGGTGGAGAAGACAACCATCTAGCTACTGCTATGGACCCATAGTCCAAGGTAGACTACTCACTCATCACTCTAGAGGCAAGCATGGCGATGAAGAAGACCTCCGGTGGCGATTCCCCTCTCCGGCAGGGTGCTGGGAAGAGCTTCTGGACCCTCCCGATCTTCGGGTCGACGACGGCGGCGGATCGCGATGTGTTCTGGAAAATTGATCGGGTACTTAGGTTTTTCCCGTCGGGAGGTCTTTATAGGCGAAGGGGCAATGTCAGAGGTGGCCCCAGGCCTCCTCACACCATGGCGGCGTGGCCAAGGCCTGGGCCACGCCAGCCTGGTGTGAGGGCGGCCTGTGGCCCCTCTCCTACTTCTCTTCGGATCTCTGGAAGCTCCCAGATAAAATAAGACTTCAGGAACTTGTTTCGTCCAATTACGAGAATATTTCCTGTGTATCACTTCTGAAACACAGAAACAACAGAAAACAGGGAACTGACACTATGGCAACTTGTTAATAGGTTAGTTCCAGAAAATGCATAAAAGTGCCACTAAGTGTAACGAAACATTAGGCAAATGGTGTAAAAACAAGCATGGAGCATCAAAAATTATAGATACGTTGGAGACGTATCAAGCATCCCCAAGCTTAACTCCTGCTCGTCCTCGAGTAGGTAAGTGATAACAAAAGAATAATTTTTGAGGTGACATGCACCTATACAATCTTGATCACATATGTAAGCATTTGTGAGCTGGGATCATAAGAACTTAAAACATGGGCATGAAAGATATAATCCTGACAATAGAAACTTAGCAACCATGTTGTAAACATGAAAATGAACACAAATAAAAGATCATAAAAATGAAACAATGAAAGTCAAACGTGTGTTCAAATCATAAGGAAAAACATACAAATGGTTTTCAGCTTGTCCTTCATAGAGAGCAAAACATAAATGCATAGGACACCTTCAAGTTTAAGAGGGCGACTAGATACAAATAATTTGAGAATAAGTGAAACCGACAATATGAATCAATCAATGAAAACTTTGGGACAATGCACATTATACTAAGAATGACAACTATGCTCTCTTAATGGTGCATAAAGATAGAAGGTGGTGACTCAACATAAAAGTAAAAGAAAGGCCCTTCGCAGAGGGAAGCAGTGATTGCAAGTTTTATAACCTTCAAAAATTATGGTACTTACCGGCTTTGAGCTCTCATTGCCCCCATCATAAGCATCTTGAATGGTTAAAGTTAATGCGAGAACAATTATGATGCATATGCTTGACAAATCATAAGTTGAAAACCTCGTGTCCCATGAATACGAGTACCCAAACCTCATGCTACTTTACTTAGAGTCCCAAGCAAGGCTCTTGTCATTGTAAATATATGCATATCATTGAGAACCGCCAACGGGATACCTCCGTGCCCGATGACATGGAACAAGCCCACATCAAAATGACAGGACAAGCAGACAATGAACACCTCGACATCTCTTTTATTTGCCATTTGTTTAGCTTTTTTTTGTGAGATGCGTCGTCGAATGTCCACCATGGGTATGCTGCAAATTTCCACCATGAATTATGCATGGCTTAGATTAGCGGCCCGGTGTTTCCCTAACACATATACAAACTCCATGATCCCCACAAGATTCCTAATTAATTTCACACCGCGGGCATCCATAAACAAAAGATCACGATATCAACTCAAATAAGAAGTGCAATGTTGAAAGCTTGCCCATGACTGCATGGCTAGGCTAGTCTCCAACTTACAACTTGCAAGCATAACAACTCAACATAAGAGACCACAATGTCAAATTTTTAAGAACAGGAAAAAGTAAAGTGTGCCTTCCGGTTCGTGAGAGCTTTACTGACCGAATTTCGCATAACACTGGTAAGAGTTTAATTTGAAGAGAAAATAAAAGCAAGTCAAATTTACTTGGAATAGCAAATTGCTAGTAGGTATGTATGGTGGACACTTTGGAAAACTTGGTTTTTAGGAGTTGGATGCATGAGTAGAGCTCATACTCAGTACAAGACGAGGGCTAGCAAAAGACTGGGAGCGACCAACTAAGAGAGCAATAATGGCCATAATCATGCAAAGCGACAAAGCGACATTAAAAGAAGCATAAGATGGCATCAAAAGTAAAAAACTAAATGATCATGAAGGCTATTGGCGACTTTGTAAGAGTCTAATATGTGTGAGCATGCGCCAAGTCAACCCAAATAAAGCATCAAGGAGAAAACCAAAATAATGCTTCCAAATAATTAAAACAACGCATAATTTTTTCAAAGGCGCATTAAGCAATCTCAATTATTTGAGACAAGTCATGCTACAGCAAAACCACTAAGCATACTATCAAAAAGACATCAAGCATGACATGAAAAAGCCTAAGCCGCAGTCTATACAAGCTCCTTCTTGTACCACTATTTTGCATAAAGCTTTTTCTCTTTTCCAACACCATTTGAAATTTTTAAAGACACCTCTTTTGATGAAAACCAAAAAAGGTCAGAGGCAAAAATACACCTTGATGAAAAGATATGACAAGGTCTGAACGCAAATCAAGGCGAAAATGAAAACCAAAAGCAGTAGCAGAAAAAGAAGAACACCCGGTGAAATTGTAAGAATGAAAAACGGAGTGTTCTTGGCAAATGAAAACGAGTACATCTCCTCCAAAGGAAATTTGTTGGGGTCCAACCATTTATTGCAGCAAACAAAACTAAACTAACTAAGATAACTAAAACAACTGACGCTCCAAGAAAAACACATAGTGCATGAAGCAATAAAAATATAGTGTTTTGAAAGGTGATCTGATTTTTGCCTATGAAGAAGGGGTTCCTCGGGGGCATCCCCAAGCTTTGATTCTTGTACTTCTTGGATATTTCTTGGGGTGATGCATGGGCATCCCCAAGCTTGAGCTTTTGTCCATTTTTCAACTCATCTCATCATTCTCCAATCCCTACACTTGAAAACTTCCTTCATACAAAACTAAACACAAATCTATTAGCAACATTAGTGTAGCATAACATATAATCAACCTCTTTTTGCTTCAGGTTTCAACCCAAAACCACCACATATAAAGCATATACTACTGTAGCAACTTCCCCAAAAGTTCCGTGATCAAAAGAACTCAAAAGAAAGGGATAAAGCGGCAAACACAAATATTGGCAGAAATCTGTCAAAACAGAATAGCTGACAAAGGCCGAATTTTTGAGGGGTTTTCTGTTGCTCAAATCAAAAAGTGTTCAACTAACGAAAGTTTGGATATAACCTGGGTGACATGGATATGCCCTTCGGGTACCCGCAGATTAGTATACCGGGTCCGGCCCATTAAGGAGGTGGACTGGAACAAGGACTCGAAGATGACTTGGAGACGAAGAAGGAAGGCTCTAATCCGTATTCGACTAGGACTCTTGTAAAACCTTAGCCCGGTTGCATATATAAAGCCAGGCAAGGGCGCCTCTAGAGGGACATCAGATAAGATATCTTATAGACATCGAATATCATAGACACACAATATTAGACATATAAGATAGATTAGACATAGACTAGATACAATATTCCGCCTACGGCGGCTCCATGTAAACACCATTATGATTATCTACTAGATTGCTAGCAGGATGTAGCGATCCTCCACCGAGGGGACGTGAACCTGGGTACATCGTGTGCCAATCTCGATCCCGGAATCTCTAGTCGTTGCTCTTCCCCCGATCCTAAGTCCTTCATCTAGGGCATTTGTCGAGTTAACCCCTCGTCAATTGGCGCCGACCGTGGGGATCGCGGCGACTGGATTTTGTCATCTGGGCGGGATCCTTCAACTTTTTTCGACGACAAGATCAACAAATTTTGCGGCTGCAGCAGCAGCCAGATCACTTCAACAGATCCGGGCGGGATCCGACATGGTCATTATCAACAAGATCTTCATCAACAACTCGACTGCGCTGGCACTTCAGATTCGTCGACTCTTGTTTTCTATCGGCAACTAGCAGCTCGCGCGGCCTGAATTTTTTGTTTTGGTTCCGATCCGATCCGATGGCACCTTCCTTCGTCAATACGGCTCGTTGTCTGCGGGGTGCTGGTCAGATTGCATCTGAAGCTTGATCTGGGAAAGTCTGATTTGTACTCGATCCGGAAAATATTGATTCCTTCCCGAAGTCTGCTCTTGGCGGCCGCCGATAATTCCAAATCCGTCAGAAGCTGTTTCGATCACTACAAGTACTACAGCGCATCAGATCGATTAGCAATTCAAGTGTCAAAGGGATCGGTCGATGTGTTAGTTGTTCCATATATGCGGATTATGCATGGATTAGCTGGCCAGCTTGCAAATCTACATACGGGTGTGGGTGTCCATGGAGGCGTACATCATGCATGCATGGATTCTTAGGCAAGATCACCATCCAAATCAAGCATTGATTATTTCGCATGAAGACAATACATTTGAGCAACGAGGGGTTCATGGAGTTCGTTTTCAACTGAACTTACCAAAAGTGTCGACTACGTCGCGGCATGCTTCGACTCCGCCTAAAAAGACATCATCAAGCAACATATTCGCAGCAGTCTACGCCAGCGAATTACAAGAACCGCGCGGACAACTTGGAGAAAATAATATTTCGACTACTTCGTCTTCAACATCGTCGACTACACCTGCGTCAACTGCGGCTTGTTACGCTCGGGGGTTCATCGCCGCGTACTCGCGCAAACCATCGGCAACGCTCGGGGGCTCGACATCAACTCGTCCCTGAGTGCGGAAGCTCATACTCAAGACCTGTGATTTCATCGACATCAGCAACACGACGATCCCAACATCGCTCGGGGGCTCGACAACAACTTCGCCTCCGATCAACTCACCTACCTCTACATCATCGACTATGGCCGCGCTGACGACAGCGCACCCGATAAAAGCTAAGTTTTCCTCTTCCAAGAGTCAATTATCATTTACCTTTCGCCGCACCCAACACTCGGGGGCTCCACCATGAACAATCATCTTGCATATCATTGACTTCGAAAAAAATTGTGAAAGCCCTAGTAGCTAGCTGGTGTTCCTTGTCGAATACTTGTCAATTTAGTTTACAGTCGCATGAAGCTCGACTAACGGTTGGCAAGGCCAAAATCTTGGGCGTCAGGTTAACGAAAAGGCTTAGCAAGTATCTTGAAATTCAAATGCGGCACACGCATCGATTTACGTATGACCTGAGTAGCTGATCGAGCCATGAAGTGCATCAGGCTAACGAAAGGGTCTTACGTACGAGCAACAAAATTGCACAAAAAACATCGAGTTTTTGTTTTACATACTACTACATCATTGTTGCAATATGCAAACGCAATATTTTTTCGAGAGACAAATTATTTCATAATTATTCATATTTTCTGCAGGAGTCGACAAAATCATCAAGTCCTTCAACAGGAGCCGAACTTCTTCGAGTAGTACAACTTGAGTCTATGCCCGGCTACAAGTATCCGAACATAGACTCGGGGGCTACTCCCATCGGGAGCGCTGGTCGCGCACCCGATAGAAATCAATTTCGAGAAACTCTACAAAAAGAGGTGAAGAAGAAGAAACTTGGAGCCTATGATCGAGTACAAGTACCCGACCAAAGCCTCGGGGGCTACTCCCATCGGGAGAGCAGATTCAAGAACCCGAAGATTTCAGGAAGTCGAAGAATTGAAGTCGAAAATTGAAGAAGTCAAAGAATTGAAGTCGAAGATGGAAGAAGTTAAAAGATGGAAGAAGTTAAAAGATTGAAGAAGTCAAAGATTGAAGAAGTCGAAGATTGAAGAAGTCAAAGATTGAAGTTTTGAGACTCAACCCGAGTCTGCAACTCGAATTGACTCTCGGGGGCTACTGACATGGATATGCCCTTCGGGTACCCGCGGATTAGTATACCGGGTCTGGCCCATTAAGGAGGTGGACTGGAACAAGGATTCGAAGATGACTTGGAGACGAAGAAGGAAGGCTCTAATCCGTATTCGACTAGGACTCTTGTAAAACCTTAGCCCGGTTGCATATATAAAGCCAGGCAAGGGCGCCTCTAGAGGGACATCAGATAAGATATCTTATAGACATCGAATATCATAGACACACAATATTAGACATACAAGATAGATTAGACATAGACTAGATACAATATTCCGCCTACGGCGGCTCCATGTAAACACCATTGTGATTATCTACTAGATTGCTAGCAGGATGTAGCGATCCTCCACCAAGGGGACGTGAACCTGGGTACATCGTGTGCCAATCTCGATCCCGGAATCTCTAGTCGTTGCTCTTCCCCCGATCCTAAGTCCTTCATCTAGGGCATTTGTCGAGTTAACCCCTCGTCAACAGAAAACTATTTTTGAGGGGTTTTCTGTTGCTCAAATCAAAAAGTGTTCAACTAACGAAAGTTTGGATATAACCTGGGGCATATGCACAAGAAATCGGAGGTCCAAAAGATATACAGAGAATTTATATGAATTTTTACGGTGCAGCACCAAAAATAGTTTCAGGACGGCAACATCCCCAAATCTTTACCTCACTCGAATTAGAGGCTTCTCTTGGCACAAAAACAAAATAAAAAGGATAAGGAGCGGTCATTACAGTAGTAATGACTTCCAAGACTCAAATAAAAAAAAGTACTGGAAATAAAACATTGGGTTATCTCCCAAGAGTGCTTTTCTTTAACGCCTTTGAGCTAGGCGCGGAAAATTACGAATCAAGTAACATCAAGTGATGAAGCATCAAGCTCATAATTTGCTCTAAGAATAGAGTCAAAAAGTAATTTCTTTCTTTTCCTAGGAAAGTGTTCCATACCTTTCTTGAGTGGAAATTGATATTTGATGGTGCCTTCCCTCATATCAATGATGGCACCTATAGTTCGAAGAAAGGGTCTTCCCAAAATAATAGGACATGAAGCATGGCATTCAACGTCCATAACGAGAAAATCAACGGGAACAAGGTTATTGTTAACCACAATAAGAACATCATTAATCCTTCCCAAAGGTTTCTTCTTAGCAACATCAGCAATAGGAACATCAAAATAACATTTTTCAAGCGGTGGTAGATCAAGCATATCATAAATCTTTCTAGGCATGATAGAAATACTAGCACCTAAATCACATAAAGCATGGCAATCAAAACCATTAACATGCATATCAATGATGGGTTCCCAACCATCTTCTAACTTCTTGGGAACAGAGGCTTTTTGCTTCAACTTTTTATCCCTAATTTTCATGAGAGCATTGGTAATACGCTTAGTAAAAGCAACATTTAAAGAACTAGCATTGGGAGTCAAAGCAAGCTTTTGCAAAAACAAAATAACTTCAGATATATTGCAGCCATCAACATCAAAATCATTAAAGGAAGTAGAGCTATCATCTCCCACACTCCAAAAAATTTCAGCACTCTTTTGAGAAAAAGTTTTGGCAGTTTTAGGCTTTTTAACACAAAGAGTGGAGTTTTCCCTACACCAATCAAAGTAGGAGGATTGCTAGCATTAGGAGCAACATCATTAGATGTAGTAATAGACATACCTTCATCTCTCTAGCAATCTCATCTTCTCTTTCCCACCTGGCATGCAATTCCGCTAACAATCTAACATTTTTATCAATTCCAACTTGAATAGCATTAGCAGTAGCAAAAACATTGTTCTCTTTCACATCATTTGGCAAAACTTTTAATTTCAGAAGTTCAACATCATGAGCAAGGCTATCAACTTTAGAAGCAAGAATATCAATTTTGCCTAACTTTTCCTCAACAGACTTGTTAAAAGCATTTTGCTTACCGATGAAGTCCTTGAGCATTACCTCAAGCTCGGAGGGCGTGGCCCTAGTGTTGTTGGAGGAGTTACCATAAGAGTTACCATAACCATTACTAGAAGGATACAGCCTATAATTGTTACTAGCAAAATTGTTTCTATAAGCATTGTTGTTAAAATTATTGCTTCTAATGAAATTCACATCAACATGCTCTCCTTGAGCAACCAAAGAGGCTAAAAGAACATTATTAGGATCAACATGAGTCCTATCTGAAAGGACACAGATGTCGCCTAGAGGGGGGGGTGAATAGGCGATTAAAACTTTTACGAAAGGCTTGTACAAATGCGGAAATAAACTAATGTTTAATTTGACAAGCTTACAAAACCTAATAAACTAGGCTCACCTATGTGTACCAACAACTTATGTTAAGCAAGACAAGTAGCAAGGTATATAACTTCAAGCACGATGGCTATCACAAATGAAGTGCATAAGTAGTGGAGCTCGGATAAGAGTTACCGAGGCACGAAGGAGACGAAGATGTATCCCGAAGTTCACTTCCAAAGGAAGCTAGTCTCCGTTGGAGAGGTGTGGCGGCTTAATGCACTCCGAACGCCACAAAGGCCTCACCTTGAGATGTGGTAGCACAATGCTCACCAAATGCCACAAAGGCTCACCTCAAGATGCGGAGGCACGCTACACACCAAACGCCACAAAGGCTCACCTTATTCTCCTCGCGCCCTCGCACAAAGCAAGATGCCACGATCCACTATGGAACACTTGAGGGCGGTCACCGAACCCGTACAAGCTTGGGGAAATCTCCACAACTTAATTGGAGGCTCCCAAGAATTGCCACAAAGGCACCACAAAGGTTGGGGAATCTCCACAACTTAATTGGAGGCCCCAAGTATATGCCACAAAGGCCACTAAGCCGTCTAGGGTTCCAAGAACCCAAGAGTAATAAGCTCACAACTTCCACTTACCGAATCTCCGAGGAGAACTCAAACCGATGCACCAAATGCAATGGCAAGAGCACACAAAGTGCTCAAATCCTTCTTACTCAAATCCTACCAAAGCAACTAATGCTATGGAGAGATATAAGAGGAAGAACAAAGGAAATCAACAAATGAACTCCAAGATCTAGATCCCAATGGTTCCCCTCACTTAGAGGAGATTTTGATTGGTGGAAAGATAGATCTAGATCTCCTCTCTCTTTTCCCTCAAGAAGATGCAAGAATCATTGGAGGGATTGAGAGATAGAGCAAAGCTTCAAGGTCAACAATGGAGGAGAGATAGAATAGGAAGCCAACCAGCCCAAGGAGGAAGAAGGGGGCCTTTTATAGGTCCCCCACGAAAACTAGCCGTTGCTGGGCACTAGGGCCGGAGTCTCCGGCCTAGAGGACCGGAGTCTCCGCCCTAAGTGACTCCAGGGCCGGAGTCTCCGCCCCTGGGCCGGAGTCTCCGGTGCCCCGGGGTCATTCGGGGGCCTCAGGACGGACTAAGCAGGTGCCAGGCCGGAGTTGGGCCGGAGACTTTGCGTCTCGGGCCGGAGACTCCGGCCACCAAAAACTGGCAGAAACACCAACACGAAAACGACCATAACTTGAGCATCCGGACTCCGTTTTTGATGATCTTGGGCTCGTTGGAATCACAACAACGAGCTCTACAAGTATATGCATAGAAACATCATAGTCCAACAAGGGAGGATAAAACCAAATGATGAGAGGTTTGACCTCTCTTCAAAGTCGAACCGGTAAAACCTCCAAACACCAAAAACACAATGAGTGTTTCATGCAAAATCCCTTTTTGATGAGTTAGAGCTTGTCATGGAATTAACCACAAGCTCTAAAACCTCACATGGATAAAAGCCAAATAAGAACCAAGAAAGATGATGGCAAATATGCAAAGGTTTGAGCTCTCTTCGAACGATGCGGTTAAGTTACTCACTCGAGAGCCCCTCTTGATAGTACGGCTACCAATCCTATAACCCGGTCTCCAAACTAACACAAGAGACCGGTAAGAAGGAAACCCTATCAAGAACATACCTTTTCCTTGTGCATTCAACTTGAGCTAGATTATGACCATCTTGTCTTCCTCAAGTTGGAACACCTTTCTTGATCTTGATTGCTTGGTGAAGTCTTGCGAATTGCTCCCCCATAAATCAATATGGGAAAGACTCTCTTAGGAATATCTTCACATAGACATTACCACCAAATAGAATACATGCATCAAGCATATAATCTCCTTGAGATGGCATATCTTGAACTTGACTTATCATCCATGAAGATGATCACCACTTAATAATATCCTAGCCTTGTATCCTTCCTTCTTCCTTCATGATGATGATGTCTTGAAGGTAAACACAAATGTCCACTCAATTATATTCTTCAAGACATAGTTGCAATAAGCTCAATTCTCATATGACCATTCTTCCGATATTTCCTTGAATAACACATTGGTCATCACTTAAAGTTCTTCATCACTTTGACTTGATCAACCTTGTATCCTTCCTTCTTCCTTCATGATGATGATGTCTTGAAGGTAAACACAAATGTCCACTCAATTATATTCTTCAAGACATAGTTGCAATAAGCTCAATTCTCATATGACCATTCTTTCGATATTTCCTTGAATAACACAATGGTCATCACTTAAAGTTCTTCATTTGATCCTTCTTACAACCTTGAAGCCAACATATGGTTCAAGCATTGTCTATGGACATGTCCTACAAATATAACTCAATGCAAACATTAGTCCATAGAGATTGTCATTAATTACCAAAACCACACATGGGGGCTCCATGCTCTTTCAATCTCCCCCATTTTGGTAATTGATGACAATCTCTTTAAGAGGGTTTATATAATGAATTTAAAGAACCAAAATGGTTGCACTAACATCAAATACTACAAAAGTATGTGATGTTAGTAAAACCACCATATATAGAGCAAACTCCCCCACAATCTATGCACGTGTGAATGATCTTGATTTCATTGGATATATTGCCAACCAAGGTTGTTGGTGGAGTTTCCTCTATATACTCAACCATGCAAAGCATGAAAGGCAAATGCTTAAGAACAAAACCAAAGCATAAAACCCAATTCCCTTTAAACCCTCGAAACTTCTCCCCCATTGGCACCAATTGCCGAAATGGGCAGAAAAACTTAGAAGGCCAATATAGTGAGAGTTCCTCCATAATGTGTGCATAAACCAAAAGTATAATTGAAAAAATATGCACATATCCAAATATGAAAACTCGGAGGAAATCAACCTATATTGAGGATCAAAGATTGCAAATAAAATAAGATCACATGGTGGATAAACTTCAACAAATGAAGAGAGCAATCAATCGATCCAAAGAACAAATCGAATAAAGATATTATGATAAGACCAAAAGGGTGCTCTAAATAATATGAGGAAGCTCCCCAAGGTTTGTGCACAAAATATTCTATTTGAATTAAAGTATGAGGTGCATAAACATGGAATCATCACTCCCTCAATATTATTCAAAACAAAATGATACCAAGTGAAGTCAATTACTATGATAACCGCAAAATGGTGCTTTAAATGAAATGAGGAAGCTCCCCAAGGTACGTGCAAAAAAATGGAATGTTTGCATTTGAATACAATTTGCACAACATGGAATCCTCACTCCCTCAATAACATTTAAAACGCAACCATTTGCAAGAGATCATAGAGAAGAAATTAAGCTTAACACTTGCATCAAACAAATGGTTGAGTAACAAGCAAGGGACAACATATTAAAAGGCTCAACCAAAGGAATGTGAGATATGAATGACAAAGCATATTATAAGACTAATACAAGGATAAGCATAGAGCATCCACATAGTCTTCAATGAATGAAATTGCTTAGCATTCCATCCCAACACATAAGGTTCAAATAAGATATCAAATAAGGAGATATCATCTCTCATGTGTATAGTTTCTAAGTAGACAACATCACAAAGATAATTATCACAAAGAAATATGTACACACGAAATAGATACTAAGAATAGAACATGATATCCAAAATGAAGTCATGCAATATACCAATGAGAATTTTGCTTTTAAAGCACGGCCAAAGGCTCAAATTTTCTTATTGTATATTGATGAACTTCAACCACAAACAAGTCAAAGACATCACAAATATCAACAAGGGAAAGAAGATAGTTGGGATGCTTTGAGAAAAGCAACAAGTATCACAAAGATGAATACCAAAAGAAAGTAATAAATTTACACTTTCAACCATATTGCACAAGTGAGAACTTGAGGAATTGATATGCAATAAAATTGCTAAATTGACATATATGGGATAGGAGAATCATGAGCATGATTTTATATGTTCCCAATAATATGCACTCATCTCAAATTACTCACAATTGCAATAAAGAGGTTTCATTAAGACCTTTGCAAGAAGCACAACATTTGCAAATAATGATTTTCCATGCCATGAAACAACCTACACAAGGTTGGATACTAGAAAAGTATGCATGATAAGATACTTGTTACCGAGATATTAAAGGTAGGATGTAGTAGATAGGAGTTCTTCAATAATCCTAGCTTGCCTCAAATTATCATTTAGTCACCACTTCATCCTTATTATTGAGACAAGCACCAATATATCTTCATGTACCTAAAACAAAGTTCAAGTACAAGATGGTCCCCAAAACTCATTGGGTCCAAAGTAGTTAGAGAAACTACAATATATAGGACAAACTCCACATAAATATGTGCATACAGATATGAACTTGAATTTCATGCACAACTTAGCCAATTTAGGATTTGATAGAGTTTTGCCTATATATTGGATCAACGAAAGCAAAGCATGCCATAAATTATACATTTAGTAAGAATGCATGCACAACACTTTCAAGAGCCAAAGCGAGATACAATTTGAACAAAGCACCAAGAAGACCAAGAAGTCACACGAAATTGTGAGGCCACAAAAGGTTGTCCAAATTATATCAAAGAATCAAATCAACACAAGATTGACTCCAAAGTTCAACTAGTGAACTAAGCAAAAGCCAATGAGCATAAAGGATAACTAAGACACACATGCTCAAAGACATATCTCATTTTAAGAGTGAAAAACAAATTACAAGGAATGAGATAAGCAACTCCCAAAGAGAGCAAGGTTCCAACAACAAACCAAACTCTCCACACTTTTTATGATGGCACACTAAGTACCAAAAAGAAAAGATTTGACTTCCAACAATAATCAAAACCAATTGAAATAAGCACAAGAGTGTGTTATAACAAATATAGGAGAGCTCCCCCAAGATTAGTGCATTATTTATGATTTTGCATTTGAATACAAAATGCACACAAATGGGATCATCACATCTACCTACATAGAAATAACACAAAATAAATTTAACAAAATCAAATGGAATCACAAGAGTCAAGAAAGACAATGGGAGTTAAAGAAAATACATTTCTTGGCGAGAGATAAGGCAATTAAAAGCAATAGCCAAAGTGAAGATGATCAATATAAAAAATACCACATGATAGATTACCAATTTTCCAAGGAGAAGAGGTATATGGAGTTATTTCCGGTGGTAGTTTACACATGAATCCAAGATCATCTTCACAAAAAATGAGCATATGAAAAGTATAAGAATTAAGCACCATGCCAAACAAAGATATTCTTGATAGATTCAAATAGTTAAACAATCATGCAAAGCAATGATTAGGATAGCTTGAAGCAAATGGTTTTCCAACTTTGATGTAGTATTCCACATTTTAGGAAAACCCTATCAAGAAAGTATCTCACAAACAAGATCCAAAACAAGAGCAATAAACAATTTGGCAAATTGGAACTTGTTCGAGAAAACATGCCACATAGAAGCAAGATAATTTACAATATCAACACTATGTGACACAACCTCAAATATACACATTTCATGGATTTGTAATATGCGCAAAGCACAATACTCCCCCATAATGTGATAAAACCAATTTTCAAATAAGTTGTTAAAGTCAATTTCCATAGGGCTCGGAAATTCCAAGGGGGGCCGGAGTCTCCGGGGTAGAACCACCGGAGTCTCCGGGGTAGAACCACCGGAGTCTCCGGGGTAGAACCACCGGAGTCTCCGGGGTAGAACCACCGGAGTCTCCGGGGTAGAACCAATGGAATCTCCAAACCTAGAAAATTAAACTTTACCAACAAGAGGCAAATAGAATCCAACAAGATGATTAATGGACATTATAGAATTTGAATTTCTCATGAAAATGACATACCACATAGAGACTAGATAATCTTTAAATATCAACACTAAGTGGTATTCCTCATGTACACACATTTTTAGGATTGTGAAGTGCCAAAGCATATCACTCCCCCAAAATGGGATGGTCCATTAATCACTCCCAAGAGCCAAGAAGATAGATCAAGATGCAATAGGCTCAATAGTAACAACCGTACATGGTGTGCAACCAACAAGCACATAATTGATTACTCAAAATAAAGCAAGTGGGGAGCACAACATATACAAACACATGCAAGATACAAAACCAAACACATGCAAAGGGGCGAGTAACTTTCAATGTAGATAAGTTGAATACATGTTACCGCAAGGAGGAACAATGGATATATGATAGAAATAAGATAATCCAATTGACTTGACTTGAGACAATATAATTAATGAAGATCCCTTAATTCTTCATGATATAGCCAAGTCTCCAATGCCCTCCATTAGACACCTATTGATCAAGTTTTGGCTTGTTGGTCCCCAACCAAGTTGGGTCCTAAGAGGTTAGTCACAATAGGTTTGGCAACCCAAATGGTTCTTTTCTTGACACCACTTTGAGTACCAACAAATTTGGCAAACACATTTCCAACCTTATCCTTGCAAAGTGAATAAGCATCATTGATTATGATAGGGTTGGATGAGTTACCAATAGAGCAAGTAGAAGAAAGGTGACCCTTCTCACGGCATATGTAGCAAGATCTTATCTTTCCTTTCTTCTCATTTGATTTCTCCACAATGGGAGCATTGGGTTGATTCTTCTTAGGAGGAAGCTTTTCTTCATCTTGAGGAAGGACTTGAGTTTGAGCTTGAGGCCGCTTCCCTTGTTGCTTCTCACTTAGATGCTTCTTCTTCAATGGGCAAGACCTAACATGATGCCCTTCAATTTTGCACTTGAAGCAAACAATCTTAGCCGGATCCTTGACTTTCTCTTGGCCCTTCTTCTTCTTGAAGAGTTTGGACTTCTTCTTATTGTTGGAGATAAATCCAAGTCCACTCTTGTCATTGGGGAATTTTTGTGCACTCAACATCTTGTCAAGTTTGGACTTCCCTTCATGACTTTTTACCAAGTCTTTCTTCAACAAAGTGACTTGGGCCTCGAGCTCTTTAATTTCCTCTACATGGTTAGTTACAATACAAGAACTAGAGGAAGTAGAAGCTATATTGTTAGAGCAACAAGGCAAGGAGAGTAATTCATCACAAGATGTATCAATAGTATGAGTGGATGAATTACGAGGACTAGCACATGGCAATATAGCTTTTTGGGAAGTAGTGCTAGTGACCACATGAGGTTCACAAGATGTTACCTTTGTAGACATATCCTCATAAGCTAACTTTAGGCGAGCATGGGACACTCGAAGATCCTCATTAGAGCTAGATAGCTTTTCATGATTTTCTTCCAATATCCCATACTTGCTAGTTAGCAACTCAAGTTGAGCCCTTAGCTCAACATTCTCCTTCAAGATAGATGCTTCACAAGAATTAGAGTTAGTAGCACAAGCATCATGATTAACCGAAAGAGGAGAAGGCAACTTGGAACACTCTTTTAAATAAGAAGCTTTTAGTTGCTCATGTGACTCGGTGAGTTTGGTGAGCACACTCTCAATGTCCCTAGATCCATTTTTGAGGTGCTCAACATCCTCAAGAAGTTTAGCATTAACAAAAACAAGCTTATCATTTTTTAATTTTAAATCATTTGCCACCTCAAGAGCTCTATCATTGGAGCTTTGTTCTTTTAAAAGAGTCTCTTTAAAATCATTGGCAAGACTATGAAGATTCTCAATAGTTGCTTCTTGCTCTTCATCATGAGATTGAAGCTCATCAATAATTTTCTGGCTCTCAATAGCAGCAACCAAAATATCAACAAAGTTAGAGCAAGCAATTTTGTTCTTCTTACCAATAGCAAGAAAGACTATTTCTCCCTTCTTTTTTAAAGAGGCAACATAATCATCCTCTTCTTCATGATCACTAGATATAGTGGGTTCCAAAGAAGGAGTTACCTTTGAATCCCTAGCCATAAGACATATGTGGGAACCGAGAGATGATGATGAGGATGAATTACTTGAAGCTCCAATCAAAATTTTGTCTTGGCCAATAGAATCTCCGGTTTCCTCTAAATTGTTAGCCACACAAAGACTAGAGGAAATAGAGGCATTTTTATCATGGCCACTAGACAGAGCAAGCATATCATCATGAGATTTATTTAAGCAACTTACACATGATATGCAAGGACTAACACAAGCATATAAAGCATTTATGGTGCTAGAAGTGTTTAAGTCCAAAGATGAAGCATTGCAATGAGATAGAGATGAAGGATCATCAAAAGTAAGCATACTATCACCATTGCAAGTTTCATCACCACTCACCATATCATTACCTTGTGTCTTGCCACACTTTGGTGAAGTGGATGAAAGTTCATCACGGCCGGAAGTGGAATGAATACAATCATCCCCAATAATCTTGGACAAACTATATTTTTCTTGAAGCTTTGTCCATATCTCATGAGCGCTCCGAAAAGGTGTGAAGGAGAAGGTAACTACATCGCTCAAAGCATTAACAATCACATGAGAAGCTTGAGCATTGAGATACAAGTTTTTCTTATCCTCTAAAGATAGATTTTGAGTATCCTTTGGAGGAGAAAAACCCGCATCTACAATTTGCTCCATAGATGGGTCCATGACCCGAAAATAATTAAGCATGTGAATTTTCCAAGTATCATAATTTGTGCCATCGAATATAAAAGTGTCATTGTGCACTAATCCCCTAGCCGACATCTTTGCTCTCAAGGCGGTGAAGCCTAAATTGAGAGACCTAGCTCTGATACCAATTGAAAGGACACAGATGTCGCCTAGAGGGGGGGGTGAATAGGCGATTAAAACTTTTACGAAAGGCTTGTACAAATGCGGAAATAAACTAATGTTTAATTTGACAAGCTTACAAAACCTAATAAACTAGGCTCACCTATGTGTACCAACAACTTATGTTAAGCAAGACAAGTAGCAAGGTATATAACTTCAAGCACGATGGCTATCACAAATGAAGTGCATAAGTAGTGGAGCTCGGATAAGAGTTACCGAGGCACGAAGGAGACGAAGATGTATCCCGAAGTTCACTTCCAAAGGAAGCTAGTCTCCGTTGGAGAGGTGTGGCGGCTTAATGCACTCCGAACGCCACAAAGGCCTCACCTTGAGATGTGGTAGCACAATGCTCACCAAATGCCACAAAGGCTCACCTCAAGATGCGGAGGCACGCTACACACCAAACGCCACAAAGGCTCACCTTATTCTCCTCGCGCCCTCGCACAAAGCAAGATGCCACGATCCACTATGGAACACTTGAGGGCGGTCACCGAACCCGTACAAGCTTGGGGCAATCTCCACAACTTAATTGGAGGCTCCCAAGAATTGCCACAAAGGCACCACAAAGGTTGGGGAATCTCCACAACTTAATTGGAGGCCCCAAGTATATGCCACAAAGGCCACTAAGCCGTCTAGGGTTCCAAGAACCCAAGAGTAATAAGCTCACAACTTCCACTTACCGAATCTCCGAGGAGAACTCAAACCGATGCACCAAATGCAATGGCAAGAGCACACAAAGTGCTCAAATCCTTCTTACTCAAATCCTACCAAAGCAACTAATGCTATGGAGAGATATAAGAGGAAGAACAAAGGAAATCAACAAATGAACTCCAAGATCTAGATCCCAATGGTTCCCCTCACTTAGAGGAGATTTTGATTGGTGGAAAGATAGATCTAGATCTCCTCTCTCTTTTCCCTCAAGAAGATGCAAGAATCATTGGAGGGATTGAGAGATAGAGCAAAGCTTCAAGGTCAACAATGGAGGAGAGATAGAATAGGAAGCCAACCAGCCCAAGGAGGAAGAAGGGGGCCTTTTATAGGTCCCCCACGAAAACTAGCCGTTGCTGGGCACTAGGGCCGGAGTCTCCGGCCTAGAGGACCGGAGTCTCCGCCCTAAGTGACTCCAGGGCCGGAGTCTCCGCCCCTGGGCCGGAGTCTCCGGTGCCCCGGGGTCATTCGGGGGCCTCAGGACGGACTAAGCAGGTGCCAGGCCGGAGTTGGGCCGGAGACTTTGCGTCTCGGGCCGGAGACTCCGGCCACCAAAAACTGGCAGAAACACCAACACGAAAACGACCATAACTTGAGCATCCGGACTCCGTTTTTGATGATCTTGGGCTCGTTGGAATCACAACAACGAGCTCTACAAGTATATGCATAGAAACATCATAGTCCAACAAGGGAGGATAAAACCAAATGATGAGAGGTTTGACCTCTCTTCAAAGTCGAACCGGTAAAACCTCCAAACACCAAAAACACAATGAGTGTTTCATGCAAAATCCCTTTTTGATGAGTTAGAGCTTGTCATGGAATTAACCACAAGCTCTAAAACCTCACATGGATAAAAGCCAAATAAGAACCAAGAAAGATGATGGCAAATATGCAAAGGTTTGAGCTCTCTTCGAACGATGCGGTTAAGTTACTCACTCGAGAGCCCCTCTTGATAGTACGGCTACCAATCCTATAACCCGGTCTCCAAACTAACACAAGAGACCGGTAAGAAGGAAACCCTATCAAGAACATACCTTTTCCTTGTGCATTCAACTTGAGCTAGATTATGACCATCTTGTCTTCCTCAAGTTGGAACACCTTTCTTGATCTTGATTGCTTGGTGAAGTCTTGCGAATTGCTCCCCCATAAATCAATATGGGAAAGACTCTCTTAGGAATATCTTCACATAGACATTACCACCAAATAGAATACATGCATCAAGCATATAATCTCCTTGAGATGGCATATCTTGAACTTGACTTATCATCCATGAAGATGATCACCACTTAATAATATCCTAGCCTTGTATCCTTCCTTCTTCCTTCATGATGATGATGTCTTGAAGGTAAACACAAATGTCCACTCAATTATATTCTTCAAGACATAGTTGCAATAAGCTCAATTCTCATATGACCATTCTTCCGATATTTCCTTGAATAACACATTGGTCATCACTTAAAGTTCTTCATCACTTTGACTTGATCAACCTTGTATCCTTCCTTCTTCCTTCATGATGATGATGTCTTGAAGGTAAACACAAATGTCCACTCAATTATATTCTTCAAGACATAGTTGCAATAAGCTCAATTCTCATATGACCATTCTTTCGATATTTCCTTGAATAACACAATGGTCATCACTTAAAGTTCTTCATTTGATCCTTCTTACAACCTTGAAGCCAACATATGGTTCAAGCATTGTCTATGGACATGTCCTACAAATATAACTCAATGCAAACATTAGTCCATAGAGATTGTCATTAATTACCAAAACCACACATGGGGGCTCCATGCTCTTTCACTATCATTAGCAAGTATAGCCATAATGGTATCAATCTTATCACTCAAGGAAGAGGTTTCCTCAACAGAATTTACCTTCTTACCTTGTGGAGCTCTCTCGGTGTGCCATTCGGAATAATTCACCATCATATTGTCAAGTAGCTTTGTTGCGGCGCCCAGGGTAAGGGACATAAAAGTGCCTCCAGTAGCTGAATCAAGTAGGTTTCTCAAAGAAAAATTCAGTCTTGCATAAAAAGTTTGGACAATCATCCAAGTAGTCAGTCCATGAGTGGGGCAATTCTTTATCATAGATTTCATTCTTTCCCAAGCCCGAGCAACATGTTCATTATCAAGCTGAGTAAACTTCATAATATTGCTACGCAGAGATATAATCTTAGCAGGAGGATAGTATCTACCAATAAAAGCATCCTTACACTTAGCCCATGAATCAATACTATTCTTAGTCAAAGACAGCAACCAATCTTTAGCCTTTCCTCTCAAAGAAAAAGGAAACAACTTGAGCTTAATAATATCACTTTCTACATCTTTATATTTCTGCATCTCACATAGCTCAACAAAATTGTTAAGATGAGTTGCAGCATCTTCAGTACTAGCACCAGAAAATTGCTCTTTCATAACAAGGTTCAACAAAGCAGGCTTAATCTCATAAAAGTTTGCAGCAGGAGCAGGTGGTGCAATAGGAGTGCAGATAAAATCACTATTGTTCGTGTTAGTAAAGTCACACAACTTGGTGTTTTCAGGATTGGCCATTTCAGCAAAACTAAAAGCAGGTAAGTAAAAACAACTACCAAGGATTCTAAATTTTTTTGGGTTTTTGATATAAAATGATGCAGGTAAAATAAATAAAGTAAAGCAAAACTATAACAAAGTAAAGGATGTGCGTGCGAAAAACTCCCCTTGCAGAGGTCTTCCACTCTTCCCCGGCAACGGCGCCAGAAAAAAGCTGTTGCTTGTTGCGTGGTGAATGACCAGCCCGTTGGGAACCCCAAGAGGAAGGTGTGATGAGTATAGCAGCAGATTTTCCCTCAGTTAAGAAACCAAGGTTTATCGTTCAGGAGAAAAGCAGACAATACGACTGAAGGTGATGCTTGCTAGTTTGCGACCACTACAACAAAATCAGCAGATAGCCACGGTTGGCCAGAAACGGGCTAACCAGTCCGTATTAATCTAATCCCACTGAATCCCCACTTACCCCATAGATACGAAAACAAGGGACGGCTCGATGCACCGTCTCTAGATTTGTTCCTTTTAATTAGGTTCCAAAAAACGGATTTCCCATCACGATCGAATTCATGTGGCGCGCGTAGGTGCAACAAAAAAACGCGCGAAATTTTTGTTCCCAACGTTGTGGAGTTTTTATTTTCGGCGCCTAATATTGGGCGGTTAGATCTAAAGTCTTTTTATTTTGACTACCTCGAACAGAGGTTAAGATAAACCTATTCTCTCGCCACCACCGCCCTCGCGCCGCCACCCGCGTTAAGACCCTGGCCGGGCTGCAAGCGAATCCCCATGCGCCTGCGCCGACGAGCCAAGACCAGCGCCCGGGCGGAAGGAGAACTACATGTTTGGATCCTCCTGCGTATCCTCCCTCCTCAGTCTGATCGCCATAGCCGCCCCCTCTGATCCCACCATATCTGGGATAAATCACCGCCCCCCTATTCAGAACCTAGAGGAAACGCAAGGTAAATCTGGCAAAGCTTGAAGACTACATCTCCCCACTTATTGGTTTCAGATTTTGTCCTCCTTTGCATTCTAATTATATCTGCATGAGCATATTTGTCAGTGCACACCAAATGTTTGATACTTGTTCTCTGTGTATGGATTAGATTTCTGGGGCTGCTGAGGGGATAAAGGGAGTTATTTCAGATTGGATTATTCTTTAGCAAGGTCTCACCTCTCCCTCTACCGCTTTTAACTAGCTTTTGTTTCATCTGATTGTTCTCATAATTTGGTACTTATTCCTGTAGGTCGTGTCCCTTGGTTTAGTCGACTAGAGCAAGTTGTTTAGATCTGGTAGCGATTGATTTGGCTACAGGGGACGTGCAATTCTGAATCTAGGTCCACACCCTCAATACCTAGGTAAGTTCAGTGTCTTCTTTTATTCGTATGAAGATAATTATTCTTATTTTGTTTGGATTTTATGCTACTCTTTTCTTATGTATATAAACGTTATAATTCATGCTGCAAACTGAAAACATTTTGAAAGTGTTAAAAAAGAAACAGGTTCTAAGTATGCTTATCTCAACTACATTATATTTTTGACCGTACTAAAATCACAGAGTCCTTGTGCTAAATCGAGTGTTCATTATCTTAACAGTTCTTCTGCGCTTCCATATTCTAGATATCTCTACTAATAATATTGCTAGAGGTATGGTCCGTGACCGTCACAAGTACGCTTTCAATCCACCGAGAATACGCGTTTATTCTACCTAGCCCGAAACGTATTTTAGGGCCGCAAAATATAATGACAACCCGGATCGACCCGGTCACAGCGTCTAGCCTCGAAGTCCCCTCAATCCATCTATCGCCGGAGAGATTGCTCGAGAAATCTAAGACCATGGGAGGCGGAAGGGAAATTAAGTCGCAGTACAACCTTCGCACGCCGGCGCACCGCGTGACCCTCATGCGCGGGTGGCAGAAGACTGTCCTCGAGGACTACCAACTTACACTAATGACCTCGTTCTCCACCTCGCGGCGCCGCTACCCCGTGTAGCAGCACATCCAAAGAGAGATCGGCGCCAATTGTTGCAGCTTCGGGCAGGTCCTGGAGAGCTCATAAGGCCTATGCTGGTGCAGGGAGGGGACTTGTAGAGAGGAGGCGCATCGAGGGGAGGGGAGATGTGGCAGTACGGCCTGCAGATGCCGATGGTATACGGGAAACGCTCCTGCCGCCCACAGAGAGCAGAACAGGTCCCTCTTCCGGCAGGCGTCGACCCGGCCTACAGGGTAAGCGCGGGGCTGCAGGTTGTGTACCAGAAGCGCTCCCTTTCCCAGCAGGCCAGCGTTCCCTGCATCGGATCCTCTACCGAAGGGACGCACAAGCCCACGCCGACACGCGCAATCGAGCAGGCAACGTCAGCACTCAGTAGACCAGGGCCAGAGAGGAGGAGCTAGCGAAGGGTTGGTACTCTATCCTAAATCTTCTCTTTGTCGATTCATATATTTTATACCCAAATTATTGGCACAGGAATATTTGTACCCATAGTATGGTTGCTGAGAAGAACATTACGAGGTGCTACTGCTTGCATATCACGCCTTTGTCAGCTTTCTTAATGTGTGTTAAATAGAGGCACTCTGAAATTTTCGTCAGCCGGGAGGAAGACGGAGCAAGAGGGGTTTCAGTTTAGTTTGCAATTTGTGCCGTCGTTCTCTCGTGAGATTTATCACGGTTTCAACATGTTTTTCATGTAGGAAAGTCATCTTCTAAGGGCTACCATTAAATCTCCTCAGCACGGCTGCTATGGATGGAAGACAACGAGGCCCTAGGTTATAATTTTCTACTTTGTGATTCCCAATCGATTTTCATCAACTTATCCCAAGCTCTTGGGTCTGAAGCTCAATTAATCTGATCTGAAGCTAAGTTAATCCAACAACCAACTGTACTAGAATTTAGATGGTGGCTGGACTTTTATCTTTGACAGACATAGCGAAGCACAAGAAGTTTTCTTCTATGTTCATGATGGTTCTTTGACAAGTCTGAAAATTAATCTGATCTGAAGCTAAGTTAATCCGACAACCAACTGTACTAGAATTTAGGAATGGTGGCTGGACGTTTTATCTTTGATAGACGTAGCGAAGCGCAAAAAGTTTTTTTCTATGTTCATGATGGTTCTTTGGAAAGTCTGAAATGAACACAATATCAAGATTTTGACATGGAGGAAGATGGCACCGGCGCCACTCCTTGGCAAGGGCCTGGACGAAGCTTCTCCGGCAAAACAACCTCTATTTGGCGACGTGGTTTTGTGATTGGGGATGAGCGGCGGCAACGGAAAAGTGGTGACGGCCGTCAGAAGGGACAAGGGGAGGCAGCCGTTGTCGAGCCAGCGCTGGATGTTGCAGCACTTGAAGGCGCGGCTGGGGAGAGGGGTTCGTCTTGACCTCGACTGAGATTGGGCAGCGTTCGGCGACGACACCGGCTCTAGAACCTCCATGCTCTTCAAAGACTCCCTTCAGCAAACAAATCTTCGACCAATTCGCGGGCATATTACAAATATTTGTGAACTTGTTCTACTTTGTAGTATGCAACTCCAACTGACCTACATCCAAATTTGATGCGCTTCTTTCTAGGTTACTGGGTGTATCGTGCACCTACGTATTCTTGCGTTACATTCTCAGGTCTCTATTGCAAACTGTTAAAGGCTTCGGGCACCACTTTAACATATGACCAAGAATTAGGCTATTTAAGTTAGTGACACTCATGGTAGTTGCATGCAGGTTTTCTACACTCACCAGCTCGATGTACACCTTGACAATTCTGTAGTAGGCTGACATGTTCATGTGTTATAATGAGTGTTGTATTTACACTTGCAATTCATTTATCAAGCTTAAGCTAAATATTTGATTAGATTACAATATCAACTTTTTATGCCATGCTTAGTCTAAATAGATTGAACTAACTCGAAAAAAATACATTCTGCATCCCAGATTTACAAAAATAGAATGACAAATACTCCGGTACAACCCCCCCCCCCCCCCAAACTCACCTATACATCATTTGTCATTCTATTTTTTGTTTTTTTAGCGCAAACTCCAGGAGCTCTGGCTATTCATTAAGAAGAGAAAAATTGATCCAGTTTATAGGGAAACCAGATCGAAAACCATACAACCTAAAAACCCGACATACGGACTACTCCCAAAGTCTTAAACAACAAAGCAATAAGGATAAACACAACGGCACCCAAAGCCTCCTACATTTTCGACGATTCCACACATATGATGCAACAATTGCATCTTTCATGTAATCTCAGTCGCCTTCTTTTTGGCGCCATCTTCTTCACAAGGGAGCCAAGCATCGTGATGGACCGAGGCGACAAAGGGGTCTTAAACTTGTCGTTGAAGGCGACAAGGGCGTTGTCATCAAACTTAGTTCCAAGAGACCCAAAGTGTACGCGAGCAAAGCCGTAGCAACGCACGGGTTTTGTGCTAGTACATTTACTAATTGGAGACTCCCTAGGAGCATCCACGATAATCCTCTAGATTACATAATTTTGACCATCAGATCACACCCTTAGTTGACCTACAATTGTTGGATGTTATGTTTCCCCTCTCGTGAATTTGAAAATTTGGAGTTTGTGGAAAAGAAGTCTACAGATGAAGAAGATGATATGGAAAGAAATGTTGAGGCAACAAATAATGATGAAGAAAATTAGATAAATGAGGATTGGCTGAACAACATCTATGAGCATTGTAATTGCAAGATACAAGTTATTCTCTGTTCCATTTTTCATATGCAAACTAATTAATATTCTCATATGTATCTATCCAGATCCTGATGGTCGCATTAAGAGACGTCGTGGACCAACAAAACTGGCCAATGTTTCAAATCTTCCACAAGGGGTTAGAATTATTGGAAACTTGACCGCTTCAATGCGCCTATCTCTAAATCTGCTGGAGTTCTTGGGTCGTACTTAGGAACCTTAGTGAAGAAGCCACATCTAGCTCCTCTTAATATTCTTAAGTGGAATGATGACATGTTTAAAGATATATATCATGATAAATTGCTTGCTAAAGTGACGGTATAGTTCTCACATTTATGATGTTACTAATAAAATTGGTTGCATTGATATTATTTTAACTCCAACTTTATTTTCTGTGTTGTAGAGGAAATTTGCAATTGGTCCAAAATCAAAGGAGTGGCTTCTCAACCAGTTAGGTAACAAATGGAGGCATTACAAGGCAAACTGAAGAAAAAATATTACAATGCTAACTTGCCTATGGAGCGCGTCATGGAAAATGCTCCAGAAAATGTAGATGAAACTCAGTGGAACATGCTTGTTTCATAATGGTACTCGTAAGAGGCCAAGGTGATATTACCTTTGTCCTTTCAATAGTCGATTAACCAATTTTGCATTAATACCATGTCCTATTGACACATACTATGATGAATGGTCAGGCAATACCTTTGTCCAATTTTGCATTAATACCTTTGTCCTTTCAATAGTCGATTAACCAATTTTGCATTAATACCATGTCCTATTGACACATACTATGATGAATGGTCAGGCAATCAGCACCAAGAATAAAAATAATTCAAAGAATATTAAGCATCCACACAGTGGGATGAAAAAGTTTTGCTAGGAAGAGGAATGAAGTGGTAATTATCGATTGCTTGATGTGTTAGTTTTTTACTCCCTTTGTCTCATACTTTGACGTTCATAATATTGCAAGAAGATGCTCTTGGAAGGGAGGTGGATCGAGCAACTTTCTTTGATGAATGCCATAAAACTAAGGATGGTGTGTATGTCAATGCCTTGACAGAGGAAAAAATGGTATGGACTCTTTTCTAGTGGAGTAGCTATGTATAGTTTGGTATTGGCACACATTCTGCAAAACACCGAATTTTGTTGCTTGTTGTTTGTACTTTTGATATATACTACTCCCTCCGACCCATAATACTCTTCGCTATTACGGATGTATCTAGATATATTTTAGTGGTAGATACATCTGTATTAGCGAAGAGTAATATGGGTCGGAGGGAGTAAGACATCACTATGTATATACTAGTAATTTTTGTGATGATGGAATGTTTCATGTATTACTGGTTCCGATCAAGCATTGCTTTAATTACCCGCATAATCTGCTCCATGAGTGTAACTTCTAGCAATATGATTAGAAAAATAGGGCATTTATCTTGGATAAATATTTTAAAGAGTGACGTGATTCCAAATGTGTAAAAATTGTTCTATGAAGTTCAACATAGATTTTTTTGTACTGTTCAGTATATGGCTCATCTATAAATTGGTGTCTGCCTAGAGTAGTTTTCTTACTACACTAATGTTAAACCGACGTAGGACTATGCTGCACTATTTTCTTGTTGGATCTGATGGTTTTGACATAACTTGACCGTGAACTATTTTTTAATAGCTTGTACATGAATTATTTACTGTTTACTCTTCCTGTTAAATTGGTTGACCTCTAATTAATATTTTCTTTTAGAATGAGGTATACATGAAATTGGCTGAGAAAAAATTAGATGGGCATGAACTTACTGAGGCGGATTATGAAAAAGCCATGAAAGATGCATTTGGAAGGACCACCCTGGTCGTGTCCGTGGAATGGGTCCAACAATTACCCAAACGAAGTATTTTGGTGGGAGGTTTTTCACTTTGTGAAGAGATGAAGCGGGAACTAGCACTAGTAACACACATGATGGTCTCATGAAATTTGTCTTTTCCTATCTCGCTGATAAATACCCTGAAGATGATCTGTTTTCCCGTCTACCACCACATCTTAGAAGGCAACTGGTATGTACAAACTGAATTATATTCATGCTCTCACTTGCAGATGACTATTGTCTTACATACATATAGCAAATCAGAACATTAAAATGATTTTTCCTCACAATGGTAGGTTGCTGGCAGAAAGAGGATACAATTATCACATGACAATGACAATTCGACATCTACTTCCAGAGAGTCGCCTGGAGCAAGTCAAGATCAGGAATATAAAAATATATACATAGGATTGAATCATGCTAGTCGAGAGTTGCATTTGAGATGTTAGTTTCTTTTCTGAACTATTTCATTAATAGGAAAAATATATACAAAGAATTGAATCATGCGAGCCGAGAGTTGCATTGTGATGTTAGTTTCTTTTCTGAACTATTTTGTTGTACCTACTGATTTGATTTGTGGTGTGGCTGAACATATTAGTAAAATTGTCTTTTTTATTCAAATATTCTGTGCCTTATGATCGTGTTGTGCTACTGTTACGTAATGTAAAATCAGCTATTTATGTAAGACCCTGCCGGGTAAAAGATTATTATTGTGTGAATACGAATTGTGCATGATGTATGATACGACAAAGTAGCGACGGGTGTTGGTGTGTTTACCTCACCGTCTCTAATGGTAAAACATGCACGTGGTCACATGTATTAGAGACGGGTGTGACCGTGCTAAGCAAACATAAGCCGTCTCTTTTGTCTTGGTTTAGACACAGAATGAACCATGTCTACCAATAGGTTAGCCGTCTCCAAGGATTTATTAGCATGTCAAGTGAATTAGATTTGAATTCGACTTCACTACATAGCGACAGACTTGACCGTGTCAATTGACCGTCTCTAGTTGTAGATACGGTTTTCCAAACCGTGCTTAATTGGTTGACACGGATGCTATGGCAACGCCCATAAGACGGGTGCTACAACCGTGTCTAGCCCTTGTAGAGACGGGTAAAACCGTGGCTACGGGACATAAAAACCGTCGCTATGTGTTGTTTTTGTTGTAGTGGACAGCTTCGGAAAATTTATATATGGTGCCTCGTCCAAGCTTTGCTTGCTAGCTGCAACGCGGAACCTGCACACAACACAACCAAGTACTTTGCTCCCAACTTGCGATGAGGTTGTCAATCTCACCGGTTTGCTTGAAACAAAGGTTATGAGTGTATCGAGTGGAAAACAGTAAAAGTATGCGAATAAAGTAAATAGTGCAAGTAAAGTAAACAGGTGATAGCAATATGATGGAAATAGGACCGGGGTCCATAGTTCACTAGTGGTGTCTCGCCATAACATAAATAACACATGCTAGGTAAACAAATTACAGTTGGGCAATTGATAGAATAAAGATAAACGTGATATGTCAAGAAGATCACTATGAGATTTACTCTGGGCATTACAACAAACTACATAGACCGCCATCCAACTGCATCTATGACTAATAATCCACTGGTGGCGAATCAATCCGAGAACTCCACAACCTTAGAGGTTTCTGTCACTCCCCCAGGTTAAATAGAGGCATGAACCCACTATCGAGCATAAATACCCCCTCTTGGAGTCACTAGCAACTACTCGGCCAAGATAGCTACTAACAATGGAGAGCATGCAAGATCATAAACAACATAGAGATAACATAAGATATATTTCAGTATAGCAACTCAATCATAACACCAATATTCATCGGATCCCAACAAACCAAATATGTAGAATTACATAACGGTGATCTCAATCATGTAGGGCAGCTCATGAGATCTAAACATGAAGCACATGGTGGAGAAGACAACCATCTAGCTACTGTTATGGACCCATAGTCCAAGGTAGACTACTCACTCATCGCTCCGGAAGCAAGCATAGCGATGAAGAGGACCTCCGGTGGCGATTCCCCTCTCCGGCAGGGTGCCGGGAAGAGCTTCTGGACCCTCCCGATCTTCGGGTCGACGGCGGCGGCGGATCGCGATGTGTTCTGGAAAATTGATTGGGTACTTAGGTTTTTCCCGTTGGGGGGTCTTTTTAGGCGAAGGGGCGATGTCAGAGGTGGCCCTAGGCCTCCTCACACCATGGCGGCGCGGCCAGGGCCTGGGCCGCGCCAGCCTGGTGTGAGGGCGGCCTGTGGCCCCTCTCCTACTTCTCTTCGGATCTCTGGAAGTTCCCGGACAAAATAAGACTTCAGGAATATGTTTCGTCCAATTCCGAGAATATTTCCTGTGTATCACTTCTGAAACACAAAAATAGCAGAAAATAAGGAACTGGCACTGTGGCAACTTGTTAATAGGTTAGTTCCAGAAAATACATAAAAGTGCCACTAAGTGTAACGAAATATTAGGCAAATGGTGTAAAAACAAGCATGGAGCATCAAAAATTATAGATACGTTGGAGACGTATCAACCGCCGATCAACGGGGGGATTTGCTATCTTCTATGGGGGCAATCTAGTGTCATGGAGTGCCAGAAAACATGCTACGGTTTCTCATTCCAGTACGGAGTCGGAATACAAGGCACTTGCTAATGCTACTGTTGAGTTAGTTTGGGTACACGCTCTCCTTGGTGAGCTTGGAGTGATTCAGAGGAGTCCACCTATTCTATGGTGTGACAATATTGGAGCTACATTTCTTTCCGCCAATCCAGTGTTTCATGCTCGAACTAAACATATCGAGATTGATTTTCACTTCGTTCGAGAACGGGTTGCTCAGAAGCTACTGGATGTCAGGTTCATATCCTCCAAGGATCAGCTAGTTGTTATCTTCACCAAGCCACTTCCACTACCACAGTTTACTGCATGTAGGCGCAATCTCAACCTCTACGAAGTTGAGATTGAGGGAGGGTGATAGACGTAATATTTTGTATAGAGATCGATACATATATGTGTTGTAGTTGTATACCAATTGTACCCTTTGTAACTCTAATATATAATGATACCAGGCCTACCCTAGACGGTACGAGCCTTTTACCCTACCACATACGTTTGTCTTCCACATACCATTCGGTGAGATGGTAACGGTAGAGAATCTCGAGTGGGAAATGTACTCCCTCCGTTTAGAAAGATAAGATGTTTTAGCTTTGTGAAGTGAGTGTATTTTGACATCTCTAGATACACTCACTTCACAGAGTTAAAACATCTTATATTTCTAAATAGAGGGAGTACAAGTCTGATAGGTTTAGATAGGAACAATGCGTAGTGCCCTATAAGAAAAAAGTGTATTTTCCAAAAATAATGGTAGTACTCCATGATCAGTGAAAACCCCGTACCTAGAGATATGGACCGGCAGAGTAATCCAATTCTACTAGGCATGTATATCTTCGCGGGCCATCCGGTGCCGGAGAATGCAAATAAAAGAAGGCCGGGCTTCCTATGGGCGGGCCTGCCACGCAATGAAACGTCTCCCATCACCACCAATGCAGCCCGATCATATGGACCTATGGTGAGTGGTTGAGCCCATGCATCGGTCCAAATTCCAAGCCTACCTATATTTGGCGAATTCCCTAGCTTGTAGCTTGGCTCTGTCCTTAGTCCGGTAGGAAACAATTTACCATTGCCCTCACCAAGTCGAGCTGACGTGCTAGTCTAGCTGGCTCTGTCGTCGATGGATTTTATCGCATAACCATGGAGAGAGAGGAAAAGGAACGGGCCGGCTTCATGGCTGGTGAGCCTTGGATGACATGGGACACCGCAATTCGAGAATAGAATATCATTCGCCAATTTCGTCCAACATCTAATCAATGATGATTGGAGAAGCTATACTCCACTTACAGATAAGTGAAGGCACTAGCTAGTACTTCCTCCGTTCGAAAAACAATGTCGCGGAATTGTCAAGACAAACCCCATATGGGGCCTTCGCTGGTTTGGACACTGTCCTTGATCCGGTAGGAAACAAACTGGCGTCAAGATACGGCAGGCTCGGCAGTAGTAAGAACACTTAGCATGTATATATCCTGTGCTAACTGTGGATCAATCAGAAACGTATAGCTTCGACATGGAGTACCTAATGCTATGATTACCTTGTCGACCTGTGTATTCATCACGCACTCAACACGGCCAGGAAATGGCGGTCTGGCGGATGCGGCACTGATCGTACAACTAATTACTGAACCCAACCTGACACATTTGCCACCTGTTCAATTTATGCTCTATAAGTTTCTGTAGTTATAATTATCTAATGATGCACTAGAACCACTATAAGATATTTGTTTGACTGTATCCTTTAAGTCTATTATGATAATTATAGATATTACATAACATGCAAATACATATGATTATACGATATAAGTTATTTATGCAATTGTGTAATATTTAGTTCAAAGTCAACTTTTATTACCACGTACAATTTAAATTTTGCATATGTAAACACACAAGTAAATATGCATATACGATATAAGTTATTTATGCAATTGCATAAAATTTAATTAAAAGTGCACTTTTATTACCACATACCATCTAAATTTTACATAAGGTAGTGTTGTAAATTATAAATATATAACAAAGTACACAGATGTTGTGAAGCAATGTTTCTTATTATGTCATATAATTAATAATCATTTACTCATTAAGAATATAGCATGATAACAATACATTACATAAGTATAAATGTATAGTACAAAATATATTAGTTTGGATGGGGCCTACGTGAGGTCCATTCCAATTCAAAATAACTCGAGAAAACCTCAAACCGATTTTCCTAGAATCATGTGAAACGCATACTGCTATGTATTACCTGGCACTGTTGTGGAGATGATCTACGCTCCACCTCACGCTCGGCATAGAAATATCCAAATGACCACACTTCTCTTCACGTGTGCGCGACGGTGAGGTATGGACAATGCCAGGAAAACGCTCAAGCGAGCAACTCCCCTAGTGCATGATGCGGCGTCCCACCAGCAACACGGTCGGTGGACGACATACGACCAAACTCAAGCTCACATGAATCTGACGGCTTTGGAGCGGAGAGAGCTTCTCCATCTACGGAGCTAGCCAATCCCATAGGACATGTTGTCTGGGGGTGGGCAGACGGCATAAAGGGAGGAAGGCATCAGCCAAGGTATTAGAATCGCATTTTGGAGAAAGAACTGGAATTGGGCCAAAGAGAGAGGTGGATATAGTAGAAGAGAGAATGAGAGAGCACAAAAAGTCGGAGGGAATAAATAGCGTGCACTTTTCGCTAATGTGTGGATGGTTTCGTGTCAATAAAGCTTTGGTGTGGGATTATTTATTGCGAGTTGGTAACTGCATGTATAAGTGTATAGCTATACACTCTCGTCTCAAGGAAGGAGGCTGGGACGGAACATGAGAGAGATAGGCGGGGGTTGTGCGCTAGGTTTAAATTATTCTCTCTGCAGTAGTGTTCCGGTTTGATTTAGAATGTACTATTGCATGAACAAATGAGTGAAACTTCCGTTGCCGCTTGCCATAGTAGATCAAGTTAACTATCTATGTAATTTGTACGATCGTCAAATTTTTGAAATAAGATAGCACCTACACAAAATGCATTTTAGCGATAAAATAATACAATGGATAATTATGTTAGGAAAACCCTATAGAGATGCACTTCTTTTGACTTGGGAAATATAGTAGAGGATAAAATCTATTACATTTCGTTTTTGTCTTGTCTAGTAGCACAGAGGTGGAGGTCTAGCTCGTAGGACTCCAGGAGTACTACAGTAGTAACGTATGGAGTGTGGACATATGGCTCTCAAGCTCCATGAAGTTTTTTTTTTAATTTTTTAAAATGATATTTAAAAGTTTCAGAAAATTCAAAATATTTTTTTGGATGTAGATCATAATAGGATCTACCAATGTGAAAAATTTAAGTCTAAATTTGTTGTATTTGAGTCTCAGGAAAAAAGACAAATGTGTAGATCTGGGCGTGATGAACAGTGCCTATTTTCAAAATATGAATTTTTATTTTCAGATTTGTCTATTTCCTGTAGTCTAGAATACACCATATTTTGAACTGAGATTTTGTAGGATTGTAGATCTCAAAGTTATCTACTTCTAGAATTTTCGTTTCGATTTTTTGAACATTTAAATTGCATTTTCGATTATTTTTTTTATTAAAGTCCACCATGGATCTCAAGCTCTATTTGTGGTTTTCGAATATTTGGCTAGGTTGTGATGGCGATATTCGATAACTATATTTCCCCTCTGTAAATTAACCGTGATTTTTAATTTGCTAAAGCATCAATCGCCACACCACACCAACTTAATTCTAGCAACCGTACGTGCACTGTGCCACTGTGCAACCAAATGCCTAGAGTCAAAAATAATAATCGAAGTCACATTGCTCATGAATCATGATGAGTTCGCGGAAGAAAACATTTGCCGGCCCATGATGAAGAATTAATCCATTCCGTTTCAAAAAAAAGAATTAATCCATCGGCATGGTGCAATTGCTACGTACCCCCTGTTGTTCATTTCTCATCTGTTGTTATCATCTTCACATAGCATGAATCTTATGTGGTCTGCGATATCGGTTGTACGTTGATGCTATATATTTATAAGCTAGCTACTCTATCTCATGAATTGTGGTTAGGATTGGATTAATTTTCTTGTAGAACGTACATACGTACTCCACGTCAATTACTCCCTCTACGGCATGGCCAGATCTGCGGCGCTACTACTAGCTCGTGGACGGTAGCCCTGCCAGGCTGCCACGCAGCCGAACCTGTCGGTACGAAGCATTGGCACCAGATGGGAGTAGATCCGTCACAAATTGACAATTCCTGCCGGCCAGCCATCGTACCGAGCGCAGTAAACAGCTCATGAGACGGCTGGTTGCTGCCATCTGCGTCTCCGTGCCGACGCACTGTCCCCCGGCCAAGCGCACTATCCCGCCATCGACGGCGCCGCTGCGGGCTCAAATCCCTCCGGCGGCGTGTGTCAGGCGGCCGGAGAACGTCCTGGGCCGCTGGACGACAACAAGCGGGAGACACGACGCCGCCCGGGAGAAGGCTGCTTGGCGATCGGGTTGGCATTAGCAGAGGTCAACTGTTTGATGGGTAAAATAATGGTAAGCAGAACAACTGATACGCGTGGGCGCTGTGGGTTAGACTGGGGCCTCCTGTACTCCGCCTTCTGCGGCGCGGGGCCCTGTGCCGCCTGCAGAAACATTTCAAATGGGCCGGTCCATCACGTTTTGGATGCCTTCTTCTTCCTCCCGATACTCCGCTTCTGGCCGCCATCGGGTCGAGCCGCCACCGCCTGTGTTGATTCCGGCCGCCATCCCTCGATTCTTCCCTTCTCCGGCAGCCTCCTCTTCGACACCGGCGAGCTCCTCATCCACAACCCTAAGTTTTTAAGCTTGCTCCGCCGCCTCCACCGCGGCCAACCGCGGCGTCGGCGGCTTCATGGCGCAGCGGCATCATCGGCTTCCTCAACTCTGGCGGCGCCTTCTTCTTCACCTCCGGCGACGCCTTTTTCCTCACCTCCGGTGCTCACCGACTGTCGAACGGGCCTGGCCCATCGCCTCACGCGAGACTAGGTGTGTATGCGGCGCGAGCATAGGGGCCGCACCACGTTAGACTTCGGAGGGACAAGCGTGCGGCTGCCGCGTGGTTTCTTCATTTGCCGGCCCTAGGTAGCACCACTGTGCCTTGCTTCGGCCGCTGCTTCCCGATCCTAGAGCTTGGGAGGTTTTCGTTCGCACAAGGCATGCAAGATGCATCGGCACCGCTCCGACCAACCGATCAGTAGGGACGGATAGCTTTTTGTTACATATTGCCCGGTGTATGGCTGTATATGCTGCTGCTGCTAGGGATAAAAACATAACGAAAACGACAGAACTAAGTATTGCCATATTTGTTTTATATTCTTTTGTGGAAATAGATACAGAAACTATGAAAATAAATACAAAAACAGATATTGACGGAAACAGACACGGACCGAATACGGTACGGATGCAGATGAAAAATAGATGATTACGGAACCAAGAAATCATTTGAATTATGTAGAGAAATCCAAGAAACTCAAGTTTTTTTGCCAACCATATCATGATTGCTCATGGAGTAGAACGGGGGTTGTTTAGGTGGTTTAGTTTGATAATGCCATGTATTGAATCTGCTAGATTGATCATATAAAACCACTTAAAACAGAAATTCCACATCAGTCGGAAACAGAAATTCCATTTCCATGTTAGTTCCGCTAGAAAATGTTGTTCTGTTTCCGTTTCTGCTTCCACCAAAAAAAATTCTGTTTTCATTTTGCAAAATTCCATTTCTATTTCTATATTTTCATTTCATTTCCGTTTTTTCACGGAAAAGTCGGAAAGTTTCCACTCCATTTTCATCCCTAGCTGCTGCGACTACTATTAGTATACCATAATTCAGCTGCTCCCTCCGATCACTGATACCTGTCTCTATATAGATGTATCTAGACACTAAAATATGTCTAGATACATCTATATAAAAATATGTTTTAGTGGTCGGAGTGAGTACATCAGCGCACTACTATGTACTCCCTCCGATTACCTCGCAATTGAGAAACTGGAGAATAGATAGACAGATATTGTATAACACACGAAATTGGCACAAAGTTAAGTGCTGAATACGGGAACAAATGAAAAATTTCGATCCTACAATGTACTAAGAAAATATGCAGTGCTGTCGAAATTACCGTGGAATTCATGGGCAAGAATTGGCTGACCCAGCAATCCTCAAAGTTATGTGGCTTTGAGTCACTGACGT
Organism: Dactylis glomerata; assembly: GCA_007115705.1. Taxonomy (NCBI): domain Eukaryota; kingdom Viridiplantae; phylum Streptophyta; class Magnoliopsida; order Poales; family Poaceae; genus Dactylis; species Dactylis glomerata. The sequence continues at coordinate 2,356,148 of QXEO01000523.1, read as the reverse complement.
GTAGGGCCGTCATATGTGGGGTCTATATGTCAGCGACTCAAAGTCATCCAAATGTTAGCGGCACATAGTTGGTGAATTGAAATCGGGACAAAATATCTATTCGTTGTACCGAGCTTCCTTTATATTTGGGGCCATCGTGTGTTTATCTCCACTTCTCCACTACTAATAAAAGAGCAAACACAAATTATTCTAAGTACACACGTTAAACGTACACAGATCTTCCACCACCACAGGATCTACTCCAATTAATCAAATCTAACCGCACACGGCGTCAGTTGTGCACTTAGCAATAACCCAGGCGGAGTGCGGACGAAAAGTTCCGTCTCCAGTCTCCTATAATCACGTATCGCTTCGGTCCCAGAAACATGCCGCCGCCGTGTACCAGATCCACGACTGCCTCCGTCAGCGTCGTCGTGACCCATCTTCTCCTCGGGCGTCGCCGCAATCCATACTCACCGGCGGCCGCCGCCGCATCCGTGAGACCGTAACACACCCCAAGTGCCTCGCCGCAGCAGACGACACTGCCTCTGTCGTACCACCTGGATTGTGCTGCGATGCGCCGGGAAATCAGAGCGCAGGACACCTGCGCCTTGGGAACCCAGCGAGGTAGCCGCTCGCCGATGAGAGCAGATTGTCGAGGCGGCTCGCCGGGCGTGTGCATCCATCACGGAGGCGCCACTCGAGCCACTGTGCCGCGTCCTCGGCTTCTCTGCCCCAGACAGGCGGATCCCTCCGTCCTGCGACGCCTGGATCGGGCTGCAGGGCGCCGGGAGAGTGGAGTTCAGCACACGTACACGTCACGGAACACCCATCGAGGTGCCCGCCTGCCGGCGAGAGCAGGTTGTTGAAGCGGAGAGCACGTCCCACACTGAGGCGCCACTCGAACCCCCTCTACTAACCTTCATCGCCTTGGCCAAGCCAGCTGCCGAATCCTACGACCGCTGCCGATTCTTCTCGACTCTTGGTTCTCTCTCTTCCTTACTTTGGCTTCGGTCATAGGCTTCGTGCAAGGATACATCTTGCTCACTTGCTAGCGAGGATGACTGTCCTGGTCTCACCGAAGCAGGAACCGACGAGCCTAGGACGTGCATTTTCATCTCATATTTTCTTCCAACAGAGACATGGCCCATGTCAAAGGTAGCTGTATAAATGATCAGAAAGCATACTCTGTTTGTGATAGAGATGTTGGATACGTGCAGATTTGTGACCACTGTTCAGTCCACCAAAAAAATTTGTGCGAATGAAATACATATTCTTTGTATAAATATGTTATTTCTTTGCACGATGTGATGCAGGGAATGGGATTTTTAGCTGGGCTGCTGCTTATTTATAATGAGTGAGAAAGATGCATTTTTGGTTAGCAGTTGCTTTGCTGAAGGAAGCAAATGGGATATATTTTCTTCTGAGTGCTCAAAATGGCTTCAGAGTGATGAATGATGTGGATTTTTCAAGTTCAGATATTAATTTGGTCTAACAATTGCAACAACCTTTCCTAATAATGTCGGCCTTCATTCTTATGATCATGGTCTTGTAATTACTTTATCCTCTTATTTGTATACATGACTTTGTATCTTATAGCTGGACAGTGCATCAATATATTTCCTACAGCTATGTGTTTGATCTCATATTATAGGGTGGTGCTGGCAACAATCTAACATGAAAGGATTATGAGAGTTATGGATTGTACAATCATCGAGATCTTCAATTGCGTCTTTCGAATATCAATAAAATATTTGGATGGCAATACATATAGTTATGAATTACAGTTGAGAGGTGAATTTGATCGTGCAATGTGATTTACAATAACAAATCGAAACGTGCGTGCAAGAACAACTAGTATGTTTTCAAAGGAAAAAATGTCATTGTACGGAGCTTCTAGTATTTGGGATGGCAGTGGCACGATTGACAAACCCAAACATACATAGATGTAACACACAAATTTGATAAAGACTTCAGAGTAAAATGCAAGAACAACAAAAAATCAATAAGAACTTCACGCTCTGTGTGCTAAAATTACCACGGAAAATTCATGGCGAGAATTTGCTAACTATGCAATCCCAAACTCACGTGACTTTGAGACACTAATATGTGGGGTCTACATGTCAATGACTCAAAGTCACCCCATAGCTAGCATCCCAAATTTAACGAATTTGATTATGGAATCATACACAAGATAACCATCTAGATGGATTCAAGGACCGGAGTTCTACAAATTATATGAATTGTAAGTATTATGCATGCGATGAATTATTTGGATGCTTATATTAAGCTTGAGGTACTACGTACTCCCTCCGATTACAAAAACTTTGCATTCTGAGTTTGGTAAAAGTCAAACATTGTACATTTTGATCAAATATTTACGAAAAAAAATATCCCCTCTGATCGGAAATAAGTGTCGGTGACTTAGTACAATTTCCAATCGGAAGGAGTAGTATTTACAATATAAAATTTGATGCATTAGAATCATCATAAAAGTATATTTTAATATTATATGCATTTAGCAATATGCATATTTTTTTCTTCAATCAAATTTTGCAAAATTAACCTTACCTAGAACGCGAAGTTGTAAAAAAAAGGAAGAAGTATAGTAGGTAGTTGATCTCGAAGTGCCCCGACGCAGTTTGAAAGAGATATAACTACTCCCTCCGTTTTTATTTAGTTCGCGTTCTGAGTTTAGTCAAAGTTAAATTTTGTAAATTTTTACTAAGAATTTAGGAAAAAGTATCAATATCCATAATGCCAAATAGACACAATATGAAAATATGCTTTCACGAGATTCTAATGCAATAGTTTTTATATTGTAAATGTTTGTATTTTTTTAATAGATATTTAATCAAATTTCAAAAAGTTTGACTTTGACCAAACCCAGAACGCAAAGTATTTGTAAACGGAGGGAGTAGGAGCCTGGGAGGCAGCGCCGTTCTCACACTGGTGCAGTTGACTTAATGATGTATACTACTCAATTAAGCTAACTTCCTTGGAAAGAGAATGATAAGACTACTCACAATGAGAGTATCATAGCTAGTATCATGCACTACATGCATATAAAAAGCTGATGTGGCACCATAATTAATAAGAAGAGAGGTGAATGTGGTATCATATCATGATACTGTATCATAGCACGTCAATCTAGAAAAGTTAGTGACAAATATATCTTATACACATATTTGCATTGAGATTCTATAAAACATTAAATATGATAGAACTATGATACTACTTTATAATATTATGCATTGTAGTAGTGGTATCATAAACTAGTATCATATACATGATACTAGTGTATGATATCCATTGTGACTAATCTAACTCCGTTCGTGTTGTCAGCTAGAGTAAGTGTGCAGCTAGCGAGTGAAGCAAGGCCTAATGTAGAAAGATGCGGTGCTTTGCGTCGGTAAACAGTGGTCTCCAAAGTCGTAGTATAAACAAAGCTATCTCTCTCATATCCTCATGGTTAATACGCTTTGAAAAGGAAGAGATACAGTGCATGGATACAATATACAATGCATAAGCTCAAACTGTACTGTCGACGCTCCAGACAGCAAATCCCCCGAACCCTCGGTCGGGCGCTATCAAGGCCACTAACTGCACCTCGTAATGCTGAATTAAGTAGTATTTGACCCTGGCTAGATTGAGTCCTCGAAACTTCACCGTCGATTTCCACGTTACATGCGATGTACCTGATCTCGTTCTCGCAAACGCGCTGCGTGCACTGCACTGTGCGGGTGCCCAGCTGACAAGGGTACAGCTAATAGAGCCTGTTAGTTTAGTACCCCTGAGGTCCGTTAAGTTAGCCCCAATTGTAATGATAGTCGAGATACGAGTTCTTACCGTATGTCGATATTGTAATCTGTATCGGACCCTACCCGATCCTCGAGACCTGACCACCTATATATAGGGGCCAGGAGGGGACGGTGTAGGCGAGATTGAAAGTAATCCAGATTCAACACCCAAGTTTGCTTTCGATATACACCTATTTCGACTAATCTTATCTCCGAGTTCATCCGACGCCCTATCTCCCCAATTCTAAGTCCTTCATCTAAAACATTTGTCGAGTTAACCCTCGTCACCAGCTGACTCCTGCATGCGCAAGTTGGATAAGCTAAAACAGCATCAAATCTGACACTGTTCACTATTCCAAATCTGAACATTTGTTATTTTTGTTGAGATTGGAATACATGTATTATAATTTTACACACATGTTAAATATAGCATTGACTACATCCTAGGTTTTTTTTTACTTATCAAAACTTTTAAATTTATGTTTTGAAGTTCGGAAGACGGTCTACTTAGAGCATATCCTCTCCGCAATAATAATACTCTGTCTGTTCCATAGTAATTGTTGTTAAAACAAGTATGTTTGATATACACACTATATGTTCAAATTCATGCAAATCAACGATAGATTATCTGATCGAATATGTTGTCAACGGGACGGAGGGAGTGCTAAAAGTCTGACTCGCATCTATTCTACTAAAACATAGTATAATTTGGAAAACTAGTTTACCCTTTGAAAACACACTACTTCCTCCGACTCATATTATCTTTCGCAAATACGAATATATCTAGCTCTAAAATATGTCTAGATACATTTATATTTGTGAAAAATAATATGAGTCGGAGGAGAACTATATTTTGGAACGTAAGTAATATGTTACAACACGATGAAATCATCTGATCGCCGCCTCCTATCAACATATGTGTCACTTTAGTCTCCTACGATGCGTGTATGTAGCTTGCTGATGAGGAAAATGACAAGCCGAGTGGCGCCGACTGCTGTTTCTAGACATACATGATCTACACGTAAGTATACTAGACGGGCCGGCGCGCTTCGCCGCGCCCGCCTGCCAAGCGTTTTCTCATCCTGTCGTATGGGCTTTCTGTCTGTGCACGGTCCTTGTGCTGCTGATGCATGGTTCTGCTTGGTGCAAAGCAGCTGCAAATCATGCTTGCCCCTCGAAGCGGCCTAACTGACGGACGTAGGTTGTCTATATATTTTAGTTTCTGACTGCGATGTTCTTCCGGCTCTCCTCTGTGTTCTTCTTCTTTTTTCTTTGCTCTATGAGTATGTGTGTTGTTTTGGCATAGGAAGAATGGTGCCCTTTGAAAGGGAAAAATATCCTATGATCCTACACCTCAGATGTTATCATGCTATTATTTCGAAAAAACTTTTAAATGGTAAAATATCCCAGAACAAATTTGTAGATGTTCAAAAAATATATCTTTACAATTCCTGTAATTTTCAAAACCAAATTCGAAATGTACTAAGAGAAACAAAAAAAGACAAACTGCTATGTGAATAGTGTCATTTTGACATTTTGTCTTTTTTGACACTACTTATGTTCATTTTTTCTTTTTGTTTCTCTTAGTGTATTTCGAATGTGGTTCTAAAAATTCTAAGGATTGTAAGGACATATCTTGTGAACATCACAATTTTGTTCTAATTTTTTTGCCACTTACATTTTAAAATTATAAAAATGGTATCATAGTAGCATTTTAGGTATGAATCTATCCTCACCTTGAAAGGGCCAAAGAAACAAACTGTTGATCGCCATTCATTTTGATGGTAGAGAGGCGTGTGGATGCAAGAATTTATTGCAAGCTAAACACTTAATCAAATCCTCCCGTGTATCTGATATGCTTTTTCAATCAACTTGAAATTTCTATTGCTAACATTAGTTAATTACATTTGGATTTCTTAGTTCTTGTTAACAAAGATAAGAGTGATTCGCACAAAAAGAGATAAGAGTGGTTAATTTTCAAATAAATTATTGATATTTATTTGAGTGGATATCCAAAATTTTAAAATGTGACTATCTTGGAATAAGGCAGCTTAAGTTAGTAGTAAAAAACAAAGTACAACAAAACTCACTAATAGAAAGTGCGTTAACATGTATATGTGATAAAATCCAAATCCATCATTCAAAGGTATGGAATCTACTTGAAAGTTATTCTGTAGTAGAGCTCTATTTTGATTTGTTTTCATATTAAAATGTAAACACAAACAATGAGCTGGTAATGATTGTTAGCTAATGTTTAAGCTATGAAGGACACACATACGCTGGGGGTTGAGCCATGAGCTTGACCATAGAAATGCAACGACGACATGATCTTTCTATAATTTGGAACAAGTAAATTATCTTTAAAGTCAAATAGAAAAAAGGGAGATATAAAAAGAAGAAACGGCTAGGCACTCAGTAATAAACTGGAGAGGCGCTATCCCTCCAACTGAACACTTAGACATGATGCAACAAATATCATTCAAGCATAAGCTCTAGAGAGGCCAACCAGTCAACGTCACAGCGGAATATATTGAGTGGCCGCAGGTCTGAGTTTTGGGGATGGCCGGATGGGCGTGTGACTCATGAGAGTTGCTTTTTTACTCTCGGTAATACACCCAGACACTGATCCGTGGGACAATATTAAACGGGACGAACGAAAGGCATGTAAAAACACGCAATGGAGAAGGAGGACGCACAAAGTGTGCTGGATCTCCAGGATTCCGAGGAGCGCCTTCTGAGGGTCCTTCTCCTTGACGCGGCGCCACAAGGCTGCGTCGCGGGAATCTTCACAGCCTCCGTCTTTGCCTCAACGGCCTAGTATAATGGATGACTCTCTCCATGTCGACTTGAATGGCTTATTAGATGACTGTCCATGTTGGCTTCTTGAATACAAAGTTTTCTACAATTCATGTCCGAAGGAATATTGTCATGAATATATAATCATGGTAGAAAACTTGAGATTTCTTTAGAAGTCGTATAATGGATGATAAACCCACAAACAATAATGCAGTAATTAGGAAGTTCTATAATTAAATATTTTCTATATTTTCTATTGTAAGTAGAAAATTTGTACAATTCACAAGAATCAATAAGTACCAAGAAGGCAAGAACATATATTAGTATATATATTCTAATCAAAATTATATCTATTGCTTATGTAAACTGTACATATATGCTGTATTTTATTATGAAAATAAGAACATCTGGGAGAAACGGAACAAAAACACATTATGAAGGGCAATCTAAAATTGAGCAAGCTAGACAGAAAGCAAAATAAGTATGTTTCAGACAATGTTATAGACATAAATACAAAGGCACACTTGAGAGCCAATATCACTCTCACGGAGGTATTTTGGATACATTTCAGTCGTATTTAGAAGATTAGTAGGAAATGTTGTATAAGACTGTCGCACTTGTAGAGTAAGGGTTGCCATCTATCCAATATACAAAAGGTAAATGTTGTCAATACTATGACCACTCATATGTCAAATAATTAAGACCAGCAGGAACCATACTTCAGAGCTCTTCAGAATGCTTCATGGCACTTTCATAGTCCCTTGCATATAATAGATCTTCCATTTGGTTGAGGAGGGACAATTTTTTCTCAGTGATTTAAAAAGGCTTCAAATAAAGTGGACGTGATTGCTTATGCTCCGATAGTGTATATTATCTAATGTATTCAGCTAGGAGGTGGTAAATTGCATAAGATAAAAAGGTGATCGACACGATGAGATTCATAGTTAACAGTTTCCAGTGGTCTACAGTAAAATGTACAGTCGAGTGCAACATCTTAGAAGCTTAGAAGAGTGCAGTAAGCAAAATTTCTAACCCAAATATGTTTCAGATCTTGTTCTGAATGGATACCTGAATTCCAGATAAACTGGTTAAGAATTTGCTTTGTGTTTGCCATAACCGCTACAGCTTCATCGGCCTGCATAGTAACAAAGAAATAATTGGGATAAACTTGACAAAAAGTGTGCAAGCTAAGGCTGTAAACACAAAAGATATCTGCATAGTATTGTGTTGTTTATTACCTAACCACAGTTGATTCCAAATATTGAGAAGGTTCTGACAGAATTCAAAGAGCATTGCAAACCCATGAGTGCCTGCACATTCCAAGTCCAAGCGCAGATCAGAAGAGAGCTAATCAAGATCTATGGTTGCACATGCATACGTCTTGTGATTTTTAATTTTTAAACTTCTGCCCCACAAAATAAAAATTCTCCAATTTAAATTAACTGACTGGCATATACTTAAGAAGATACATCTGCAGAAGTAAAGCTAAGAGACTAATGGCATAATATCTTATGTTAACCAAATTTATTTTTATAATAGTAAGCTGTGTCATGTGCATACACGGTTTCTCAATAATCCGTACAATTCCTTGGGTACGGGTAATGAAATTTTGAGGCCTATCATATATTTTGATCACAGAGAAGATCAAGGGGTTGTAAACTTAGACTGTCCACGGATTTAGTCGGTACAAATTGACAAAAGCTTTCCATACTCTGCCACCATAGGACTCTTGACTACAAGTTGAATCTGAAGTTCTTATTTTCCATCTCAGTTTATGTTATGGAGTCTATAATACTGTTGCTAACTTGCCATAAACAATAGCCATATTGCATACAATTTTTTTGCTAATGTTAATCTCATTAGGTTTCTTTCAATCAACTAATTAACACAATATGGACATGGATGAAATATCATTTTTTTTGAACACTACTATGGCTCTCATGGTCCGGTGATTGCAAATTGCATCATAGAAATTATAGAAGCAAGTGTTGATTGCAAGATTGATAATATTACTACTACACATCACTCAAATATTAGATTCAAGAAGCAAATCTACATGCACATAGCTAAACCTGTGAAGCATACCTCTCTATGGAGAGCTGCATTTAGATCTCGGGAATACCCTTAGCTGCCTGTAGCACATAGCTAAACCTGTGAAGCATTCTTTATGGAGAGCCGCATTTAGATCTCCAGAATACCCATAGTTGACTATAGTTTGCAACCGACATTGGGTAGTGGTCATCAAAGTTTCTCTGTGGTTCACGTTGCCGTTGCGCCTACCTTGTCACTGCCCTCTGCTAGTTGTGGCACCATCTTGCTCCAGCAGCCTTGTGTGCCTTCTCCCACAAAAGATATTAATTTGTGCTTTCTTAATGGACTCATATGATAGCATATGTATAGCAACAATGCCAAAACAACTCATCCATGAAGTCCATCTGAGTTGATTGGTGGCACAAGCGGTGCAGGTCATCCTCAGTCCCCAAGCTGAAGAAAGCCAGTTAAGGCTAAGCCAAACATAAGCGAACCGAGGCTGCAGCCAGCAATGCATGAACCCATTGTCGAGCTGTTTATTCTTGCAATCTCATTCTTTCCGATTTGGGGATCATTCTCTACCAGAACATCCAAATGAGTCGTCGCCATAGATCAATCGTCTCCTGCTTCTCCTTTCCACATTTAACGCTCGTCCTACAAAAATTCAACGAACTCAGCACGAAACCAACTAAGGAAAGGCTAAAATTTAATGTCAAATTAAACCAAACAGAGAAGCTCGTTTCAAAACCACTTGCGCGGATCATATTTTCAGGGAAAGAAAATAAAATAAAAGAAGAGATCAAAACTGAAACAACATGAGCAACACTTTGTGCATTTAGTGTCTAGATGCATCCATATCAGTGAGAAGTATTAGTGTTCAGAGGGAGTACAAATATTTCTATGAAAAGATAAAGTTCTGAAACCTCTCAAAGAATAGGTCACACACAGACTGTACCAAGACTAAGCATTTAACTGTTCTCAACATGCATTAATCCAAGGTCCTTCAGTTTGTACGACTTCTTATAGTTGAGGTGTATATCTCTATCCACTTTCCTTATTCTTGTGACATTATGAAAGTAGATGATCATATTTTGGTCCATATGATCCTAACTAACAGTCAATTCTATAAATAAATTTATAAAGTTCCTATGGGATCAGAGAAATTACAAAGAAACATATACCTGGGGAGATACTAATGATTTGCAAATAAGAAAAAACATGATGAGAAAACAATAGTAAACCTGGGTACCACACTTCACTTAGCAAATTTCTTCTGCTAAATTAATTAACGGCATGTTTCACTACTTCCTCACAATACATCTGTTTAATTAGTTGCCTAACATAAGATGTTCTTCAAATTGTTACTTAATGTGCACCGTAGATGCACCAAGCAATATTATGATGTTCATATAGAAACCAATGATCGGAACACTTATTAAAATGCACAGAGATATGGGGTTCTGCATGAAGAGACCAATCCATCAACTCCACGCCAAGTAAAGTACTTGCTTAAATCAGAATGGTGTAGGATAGATCAACTAAGTGTTCTTGAGTTAGAGGTACTGGACATTCTTCAGCAGTTTAGAGCTCCATGCTCAACAACAATAGTACACCAAGGAAAAACATTCAATCGGCTATATTGGCATCACGGGTTATTTACCAAGCCAAAATCTGTAACCATATTGGCTTCGGAAATTTCCATCTACATGACTATATCGATCATCTCTCCTTTTCTATTTGTATCGATTGTCAGCTAAAAAGGTAAAAGGGCAACATGTAGCACATTGTGCACACCCACCGGCCACCGAGCATAAACCAAAGAGTATAATGCTAAAAAGATTAAAGAACATACAGGAAGGCATTGTACCTGTGGGCAGGATGGGGATGGCGAGGTCGCCACCAAAGAAACCCAGCCCCGGCCAAGGACATCCGGCCCCAAGCACCATTGAGATCAGGGCGACCAACACGAGCATGCTAGTCATGGCGACACTCTCTATCTCCGCTGGTGGCTATTCCCACACCGCTGCAAAGACCCTTTCAGAAATTCATGAACCTGCACACCCAGGATATAGATTGAATCCTCGGCCACTGTCGCCTGAATTCGAGGAGTGACAGTGGTCACTATGGCCTATTTCTCACCGATGCCTCACTGTACACGTTGAGGTATCAGGTCTTGATCCGGCGCCACCCATGTGGGTAGGATTGATAGATTCCTGGGCGTGACGGCCCACTCACGCCAGCCGCTCCCGCTGCGTCGGCCTCCTCCGTATTGCGCTCGGGGATGGATCGATGGAGACGGCGTCGGTGGTGGGGGAGCAGGCGGCGGCGGCATCGGCGGTGGGAGAGCAGGCAGCGTCGGCGGTGGGGGAGCAGGCGGCTTCGGTGGCGGCGTCGGCGGTGGGAGAGCAGGCGGCATCGGCGGTGGGAGAGCAGGCGGCGGCGATGATGGGGCAGGCGGCTGGAGAGCAGACGGCCGCGGCGGTGATGGGGCAGGCGGCTGGAGAGCAGACAGCGGCGGCGATGGGGCAAGCGGCTGGGGAGCAGACGGCGGCGATGGCGGCTATGTGGAACCCTAGAGGTCGTGAGGGAGGAGAAGGAAAGAATGGGGTGGGGTTGGGCCTGCGGGGCCAGGTCTGAGCCTCTGGGGGTGCAACCGTGCAAGTAAGAGCGCTGGCAATTTTTCCTTTTTACACTCCAAAGGTTACCCCCATCTCACTGTGAATTATGCCATAGCAGTAAACGGGACCAATGTCAGTAGAAAAGAGGAGTAGAACAAAGTGTTGAAACTCTCACCGATCAGATCAAACGGAAGCCTCAGATTGGTTCTAGATCAGCTGAAGGTACAAAAACGTTTTGTCTGAGAGGCTTTCACCACGCGGGTACTTGACCAAGCTTACAGCTTGAAGTAATACACGGCGGCGTGCAGTTTCCTCCCTGAACAATTTGTCGGTGTGGAAGTCACCTCGATAATTCTCTTCGAAGGGAGAAAGGGAATAAGAACACGTACTACATGGACTACATATATGCTGGATGCATGCCTAGGCTGCACATAAGAAATCAAGAAGAGCAAAGCACGAAGCTACCCGGTGCCCGGCTCGGCGTGGGCATAAACAAAAGGCATACACATAGCCAAACCATGCAATGCATGGCGCCTACGCACGGCGAGCAAGGTCACAAACGATGCAATAGCAATACAAAATACCAGGAGGAATATCGAGCTGATGGAAGACACATGCATGGGCGTCTACGCTTAGCAACGGTTGCGCGGGATATTTATAGTTGATTCGGGTGGCGGTTTGATAGAAGATTGATAGGATGAATTCAAGCCTACATTTGTCTCATTGTATTTTTAGATAGCTGATTTATATATCTATCCTCTCTGATCCGTGAACTGTAATAATGTAGATACTTTAATAATTTTTAAAAAAAGCCATATACAGAGAGAGGATTTTTGTAGCTCGAGCTACATGTAGCTCTTTTTTTGAAAAAATCGAAACTGATATTTTAAAGTTTCAAAAAATTCTGAAAAAAATTCCAGATGTTGATGATGCTAGGATCTACAAACGTGCAAAATTTGAACTCGAGATTCCTAATATTTCGGGCTGTACAAAAATAACAAACTCTGACAGATTGTGAGATTTTGAAAATCTACACTGTTCACTATTACAGATGTCAGAATTTGTCATTTTTGCACAGCTCAAACTATAAGGTATTTTGATTCGAAAATTTTCATGATTGTAGATCACAACATTGTCTACATGTAGATTTAATTTCAGATTTTTTTAAAACTTTAAAATAATATTTTCAAATTTTCCAAAAAATGAGCTACATGTAGTTCGAGCTACACTTGTGGTTTTCGGCCGTATACATCAATTGACAAAAGCTGGGACACCCGTTGCGAAAAAAATTTGTATCACCAGTAAGGTCTGGCGTATATTGTAGGAGTAGTATGTACTCTATTCTCATAGCTTTGTCGTCTTGCAGTATAAAAATTGTCGGCATACAGGCTACGTGGCGGGACGTACGTACTTGACGCTGGACGCGCGCGCACATGCACGACAGATCATACGTTGGTTGAATTTTTTCCCGTAACTCTCGGAACCTCTCCTGCGGAGGCGACTAGGGTTTCTTGGGATTGCGGCGGCGCGGGTGGATCTCTTCCGATCCACGAGGCGAGGAGAGTTTGCAGCCAGACATGGACTCGTCTGCGCGAGGCAAGGAGAAGGAGGCTGTCTCGCCGAGGGCGGCGAGAGCTAGGTTGGAGGAGCAACTCGGGAAACTTGACATCACCGATGCTGAGGCGTCGCCGTTGGTGATCGATGACCGGGAGGGTGAGGCAGATAGGAAGTGGATGTTGGCAGGGAAGGTGCTGCACCGTAGTGTGTTTCATGTGCAGACCATTGCCGGTGCTTTACGCCCTGCGTGGGGAAACCCTAAGGGGTTGCTGTTCCGATCTGTTGGGGCAAACATGTTCGTCGCTGAGTTCGCTATGCAGAGGGATAGGGAGAAGGTGTGGATGGGATCACCTTGGCATGTCAGTAAGAATGCTGTGATCCTCTCAGAATTTGAGGAACATATGAAGCCATCTGAACTGAAGTTTGATCGGCTTTCCATGTGGGCTAGAGTGATGGATCTTCCTTTCACCTGCGTGATAAGAAGTGGTGGAGGCCAATTGCGGAGAAGATTGATAAGCAGGCAAAGGAAGTTCAGTTTGATCACGTTGGGGGTTTCCTAAGGGCTAGGGTAACCATTGAGGTCTCCAATCCTCTGCAGCGTTGGGTCTTGATTGAATCAGGGAGGAGGAAATGCATGGATCTCTATGATATTCAATATGAACAAGCACCTCATTTTTGTTTCTCCTGTGGTCGTATTGGTCATGCAGATATTTTATGTCCGACACCAGGTACGAGAGATGAGAAAGGTGATCTCCCTTTTGGTAAGGGTCTAAGGGCACCTGATGATTGGAAGAGATCGTCTTTCAGCGAGGGTACATCGGGAGGATGGAATTCCTCAAAAAATGATCATTCTGATAGTAAGTTTTCGAGGACAGCAGCTCAGGCGAGTAGAGAGGCGGTGTCGCCTCCAAAGAATGTCAATGCTAATAAACGCAAAGCGTATGTTCCGAAGGTGAATACAGGGGCAGGTTTGATGCAAATTGAGAATGGAGAGGCTGGCAGTAATGCAGAAAGAGGGATCATCCCATACAGTAATGCAGCTGCAGCTTCACCGATGGCTGTGGTGGAGGAGGTGGAGGACAAGGAGCGTGATCCAAAGAAGAAGAAACCCACTCCGACACACTCTGAAAATTCGGCAGCGGCTGTTGAGCAGCCCTGCCAGGCGCAATGAGTTGCTTAGGGTGGAACGGCCAGGGGCTTGGGAACCCCGAAGCCGTTCGAGAGCTTCGCAATATTGTGAAGCAAGAAGGTCCTATGCTGCTGTTCGTCATGGAGACAAAAATTAGTGGGCAGCGTGTGAAAAAATTGCAAGGCTCTTTGGGGTTTGCAGGATGTTTTGCTGTGGATAGCGACGGCCTCAGTGGTGGTGTGGGCCTTTTTTGGTCGGCTGAGGTGGACGTTGATCTGAAAAGTTTTAGTTCTGGCCATATTGATGTTATGGTGCGGAAACGGGATCTTAGTGCGGATGCGTGGAGATTTACGGGTTTCTATGGAGCTCCTCGCGCTGAGAATAGACATCACAGCTGGAGGTTTCTGAGAACTCTTTTCTCGATTCCGCATTCAGCTTGGCTTTGTATGGGGGATTTTAATGAGACCTTGTATGCTCATGAGCACTTTTCCAATTCGGCCCGTCCTGAGTGGCAGATGAGGAATTTTCGTGATGTTATCGATGATTGCCAGCTCCAAGATCTTGGGTGGTCTGGTACAGCTTATACGTGGGACAACCGAAGGGGTGGTGATGCTAATGTTAAAGCAAGGTTGGATAGAGCATTTGCCAACTCTGCGTTTCTTGATCGGTTTGAGAATACTCGAGTTAGACATATTGTTTCTACTGAGTCAGATCATTGTTTTGTGCTAGCTGTTCTCAGGGAAAGAGATTCTGATGCTAATAGAGATCGTCAATTCCGTTATGAGAATGTGTGGCAGACACACATTGATTATGACAGGCTCGTGGTTGATAATTGGTCCAAGGGGGCAGGGAGTCGAGGCCTTAGTGGGATCGTTGATGCACTGCAGACATTGCAAGGAAAGTTGTCTGACTGGGGTGCTCAGGAGTTTGGCTGTTTGGCGCGCACAATTCGGAAATTGAGACAGAAATTGGAAAAGCTGCGGCGAAGCTCTACTGGACGAGGCCCAACTGAGGAGGAACGGGCCGTCATTAAAAAGCTGAGAATGGCTTTGCATAGAGAGGAAATTTGGATGCACCAGCGCTCCCGTGTTGCTTGGATTAGGGATGGTGATCGGAATACGTCATACTTTCACCGACAAGCTGCTCTGCGGAAACGCTTGAATAAGATTGATTCTTTGGAGCACTCTGATGGCTCTAGGTGCGAAACTATGGCGGAGAATCATGCAGAGGTTCAAGGTTTCTATCAAAATCTGTACCAATCTCAAGGGTACAGAGATATGACTGATTTGCTTGACCTTGTGCAGCCGAAGGTTTCTCAGGAGATGAATTCTGTGATGGATGCTCCATATTGTGAAGAGGATAATAAATCGGCTCTATTCCAAATGGCACCATCTAAAGCTCCTGGAGTTGATGGTTTTACTGCTGGGTTTTTTCAGCGACATTGGAACCTTGTAAAAGATGATGTGGTTCTTGCTGTGAAGGATTTTCTGAATGGTGGTGAGCTACCGGTGGGACTCAATGATACCTCAATTTCCCTGATTCCGAAGGTACATAACCCACATAAAATTTCTCAATATAGACCGATTTCTTTGTGCTCAGTGTTGTACAAAATCGGTGCTAAGTGCATTGCCAATAGGCTGCGTTTTTTCCTGGATGATATTATCGGTGAGGAGCAAAGTGCCTTTGTCCCTGGGCGTTTAATTACTGACAATGTCCTTATTGCTTTTGAAAGTATCCATGCGATGAGAAGGAAGAAGAAAGGAAAGAATTATGCGAGTGCGATTAAGTTGGATATGATGAAGGCTTATGACCGTGTGGAGTGGCATTATTTGGAGGCCATCATGTTAAAGTTGGGTTTCTCTCACTCCACGGTGAGATTAATTCTAAAATGTGTTTCCTCTGTAAGGTTTTCAGTGCGTGTGAATGGGGAGCTCTTACCTTTCTTTACACCGTCGCGTGGGCTTCGACAAGGTGACCCTATTTCACCCTATTTATTTCTTCTGTGTGGAGAAGGTTTTTCGGCACTGCTAAATCACTTTGGTGGTGCTTTGGTGGATCGTGGTATAAGAGTAAGCTTTCAATCTCCGTGGATCAACCACTTGCTATTTGCAGATGACAGTCATATTTTCATGAGTGCAAAAATGCAGAGTGGAGACCGCCTGAATGATATTCTGAGGATTTATGGGGAGTGCTCTGGACAATGTGTTAACAGAGAGAAAAGTTCCATTTTTTTCAGTCCAAATACCCCGGTTTCTGTCAGACAAGAACTGAAACAGTGTTTGGGAATCCAGGTGGAGGCTTTCAGCGAACGCTACTCGGGTTTGCCAACAGCAGTGGGACGTATTACGAGTGGTTCCTTTGATCACATTAAAGACCGAATTCGGTCCAAGATTCAGGGTTTGGCAAGGTTACTCTCGTGTGCGGGTAAGGAGGTGTTCTTGAAAACGGTGATTCAAGCCATTTCAAACTATAGCATGAGTTGTTTTCTCTTGAATAAGAAGGTTTGCAAAGGCATTCGGTCTTGCTTTGCGAATTTCTGGTGGAGTAGCTCTCTTGATAGATGGTCTTTTCATTGGGTTTCTTGGGATGTGCTGTCTGCACCAAAGGAGAAGGGAGGTATGGGTTTTAGGGATCTTGAGCTTTTTAACCTGGCAATGCTTGGCAAACATGGTTGGAGGATGATCACTAATCCTGATACCCTATGTAATCGTGTTCTGAAGGGGAGGTATTTCCCTAACTCGGAGTTCTTGCAAGCCACTGTCCCTCATAGGTCTTCGGCTACTTGGAGGGCTATTGTGGCTGGTAGAGAAGCGCTTCAGCTTGGTTTGTTGAAGCGGATTGGGAATGGAGCTACTGTTTCGGTGATGAATGATAAATGGATCCCGGGCATTCGTTCGATGCAACCTTCTGTTCAAATGGGGCCACCGAGTGAGAATGTGACTTTGGTTGGCCAGCTGATTGATCATGATATTGGTGCCTGGAAGATAGATATGGTCAGACAGAAATTTATCACACCGGAGGCGGATGCTATTCTTAATATCCCTTTGCGGCGTGATGGAGGTGATGATAGTTGGGCTTGGTCTCTTGAGAAGACTGGAAACTACAGTGTGAAGTCTGCGTATCGTGCTCTAGTGAGTCGTAACGAGCATCGTGCTCTAGACGAAGGGACGATAACTGAATCCTCAACTTCTGAAAAACACTTGTGGTCAGCCTTGTGGAAACTGAATGTCATGCCAAAAGTTCGGGTGTTCTGGTGGAGGGTACTTCGGGGTATTCTGCCAGTAGAGTCGACTTTGAACCACCGACATATTGCTCCTATTGCAAGGTGTAAAATCTGCCTTGCGGCAGACGAAGATTTGCAACATGCGTTGCTGCTATGCGATCATGCACAGAAGTTCTGGTCTGAGGCTCAAGCCTGGTTAGGATTTGTTCTTCCGAGACTTCATCCTAGATCATGGGCTAAAGACATTCTTTGTGATGATAGATTCTCTGTGAAAGACAGAGAAAGACTCATTACCATTATGTGGGCTATTTGGAATTCTCGGAATAGCTGGACACATGATAATGGTGCGTATGATCCGGTTCATTCCATTAAAATGGCGAAAGAAGCTTTGGCAGTGCTCGAAATTCCTAAGTCAGTGAAGACTATGCTTCCGGGCTATGGATGGCGTCCTCCAGATAGGGATGTGGTCAAGATAAATACTGATGCTGGTATCTCTCTGGAAGATAGGAAGGGAGGCGGTGGTGGTGTTGCACGCTCGCATAATGCGTTTTTGGGGGCGTGGAGTAAACCCTACGATGGGGTGACGGACCCCCTTGTTGCTGAATCTCTGGCGGTGCGAGATGGTATTATCTTTGCAAAGCTGAGAGGTTATCCGAAAGTGATTATAGAGACGGACTGTCTGGAGTTGGTAAATCTCTGGAATAATCGCCACGGGTCTCGTTCTGCCGTGGCTCCAATTCTTCATGAATTAGGAGAGCTTGTTTTAAGTTTTTCTACTTTTAGCATTCAGCATATTCCTAGATCACCTAATAATGTGGCGCATCTTTGTGCTAAGACCGCTTGTAAGTTGTTAAGAACGAGCAGCTGGCTCGATTGTAACCCTAACTTCGTGACAGTTAGCTTGTTGGCTGACTGGTCAGGTTCCATTTTAGCTGAATAAAGCTCTCTAAGTTTCCCGTAAAAAAAAAGATCATACGTTGGTTGCGTTTGTCGTTTCTGCCCGACGCCTAGCCAGGCACTGGTCCGGGCCGGCCAATTTAAGACACGATGGAGCCTGCTCTGCCGCCGTGCCGCGAGAGGCGAGACGTATGCTGTTCTGGATGGTACGGCGTCACAGTCATACGCATACACTCCCTCTCCAAGCCAAGTGTCCAAGGAATTAAGTTTGCTTCCAGCTTGCTGAGTGATACAGCACAACATCAGGATGTAGGACCGTGTACATGTATCGCATTCACATGTCAGCTTGAGTTGGTCAGGTGGTACGTTGTCAATTATGTACTATCTGTGTGCCGCCACCGTGCAAGTTCAGTGCTGGTAGCATTCGGTGAATTGGTAACCGTAGAAGATCCCGAGTGGAAAATATACAAGTGAAGAACTAGAAACAGAGATAAATTTCCTCCCTCCTCGTCGCTCCCGCGGGTGACAGGAGCAACCCTAGCCTAGTACACCGTGTCCTCCCTTCCTCTCCTCTCTCTCCTCGCCGCCGCCGGATGGCGCTGCCGGCCGAAGGCCGGGCGCGGGCGACGGTGGGACCCCTCCCTCTCCCTCGCACTGGGAGCTCGACGCGGGCCGATTTTGCAAGGCAGTGTCAGCGCCCTGGCAGGGGCGCGGCGGCGCGGTGGCTACGACCATGGCGTGGTGACCTGCGGTGGCGGGGCAAGCTCGTGGAGGCGGTGGCGGTCCCGACAACTGCGGCTGCTGCTGCGGGCGGCGCGGATGGCGGTACAGGCCGGAGATCTTGACCGCGCCGTGACTGGCGTGGGGACAGCCAGACCTCCGGCGTTGGCTGGCGTGGTCCGTGGCAGCGCAGCTCCTCGACGGCGACAGGTGGTGCTAGCCAGCGACGATCGGGCCTCGGCCCAAATCTAGGCCCAATCTGGGTGCGCAGGCCCTGCTAGCTGTCCCACTGGTCTCAGGGTTTCGATGGAACCCATCCCCTGGCCATTTGCGGCTGGGGTGCTAGATCCGGGCTTCTGGCCTAGATCCGACGACCGCTTCGCAGTCCTGTTTTGGGCACTATGGAGGCCTGTACGGCATACCTCGCTATCCAGAAGTTGATGCTTTCGACCATGCCTGGCTGATGTGAGGGTCTTATTGTGCTCATTCCTGCCACTCAACGGGTGCGAGATCTTGGATGCCGAGGCGTCAGCCTCGAATGGTGGACCGGGCGGACGACTCTACGGTGAGCGACGTCGTGGTGGTGGTGGCCCTGTTTCTTGGTAATTTGGATGGCGAGGGTCAAGGCGGCGGGAGTTCTTGGAGTTGACGGCCCTTTGGAAAGGGCTTCTCCCAGATCGTGTCCTGAGGGCCGGGCTCGAAGACAGTGGGCGGTCCAAGTTATCAGGCACATACGATGGTTTTTTCAGACAAAAGCTCAGTGTTTCGACGCTACGGTGGCAACGTCTGCGGGTGTCATAACCCTCTTGAGGGCGCCGTTGTGGTTACCTTTGTTGTGCTAGGGCTCCGGGTGAAAACCCTTGACCTTGCGGTCTCGACGACGACGGCGCATGCGTCGTGACCTTCTTGGGGGCGTCGTCGTGGAGCTTTGATCCTTCTTGGTTTTGGTTAAGTGTCTTTGGTGGCAAGCCGTGGCTCTTCCTATACCTATTATGTTATCTTTAATCTACTTTGTAAGAGGTTCTCATCGTCACTTTGTATTAGTTTGGTCATATAGATTTATAAAGAGGAGCCTCCGGGAGGATGACGTCGTCGTGTCCGGCTCTCGCGACTGTAGCGACTCGAGGCCCTATTCATGGCGAGACCACCTCGGGTTTCTCCCATGGCGGGCCACGAGTGGGACGCGGGGAGGCCACGCGGCGTCGACTCGCCGCGCATCTCTTCGCCCGGCCTCGGTGTTCTGCCTCTCCACTTCCCCACTTCCTCCCCGGTATCGCCCGTCGCAGCTTAGACTCAGATCTGCCATTTGCCGTCGATTGATGCCGGATTTCTGAGATGGAGGGGAAGATGCGTTGCGCGGCGGCACGGTTAGGCGAGATCCAGAAGCAGGGCGTGGAGGCGGCGACTTCGATCCAGCAAATCCCCCAATCCCGCTCCCCGATCCAGGCGACCCTTCGGGAAGGGGGTTGGGGATTCAGGAGGGGGCGCTCGGAGAGGAACAGAGGGCGTCTGGGGGCTTCGAGTTCTGCATCAGCTCCATCGTCATCGACATCGACTCCGAGGTATCTCCAAAACCTGATCCCCCCACATGCCGGCTGATCGTCGGTGATGAAGCCTGGTCCGAGACGCTCCGCCGATATCTCGGCTGTGATGTCACGGGCGAAGCAGGTGGAGTTGGACGAGTCGGAGATGTGGGTGATCGAGGCGCAGAAGATGGTAGTGGGCAAGCGGAAGATTGGGCGACCGTGCAAGACGAGGCATCCGATCGAGGAAGCAGCAGAGATAGCAACGATGAATGCGCCCAGATTATGGGAGCCTGTGCAGAGGTGGAAGCGGCGAATGCGATCCTCATGTTCAGTTTCCACGCAGCGTTCTTGGCGGAGATTGTGCATCAGTTGCAGAGGATTCTGTAGAGGTGCTTGCTGCTGTTGTGGCGCAAGGTAACGGCTATGGCGTTCAAAAGCAAAAAGTGCAACCCGTGAGGAGATTCGTGCTGTGGAAGAGATCGGATGAAAGTACAGCTGCTCCAATGGCGGGTGGGTGCCAGGAGGTCAGTGAGGTGGAGGGATGGTTCCAGCAGCTCTAGAATATTCCTCGGCATCCTACCTACCGCAAGCCGCCAACCGCCACTATAAAGCAGGTGGAAGGGAAGGTTAGGGTTTACAAGCTCGTTCCGGCGGCGGTGGAGGAGGAAACCTCGGGTGTGGAGTGCTTGGGGGTTGAATATTCTTCTTCCTCGGGAGTTCTAGTGTCTGATATCGTGATGGCTGGTCGAGGTGCTCCTAAGGGGCGAGGTCGAGGTGCGGGGAACCAGGAGAATTGGCCGCAGCAGCAACAACAGATGCAGCCGCAATTCCAGCAGCAGATGCAGTCGCCGATGGAGTTTGCGCTAGGATCCTTTGGGTACCCCCACCTTTCTTCATGCAGGGAGCCATGCCTCCTCCTTGGGCATTTGGGGGCCCTTTCCAGCAGTTTCCTCCAAACCCTCAGTTTGGATTGCAGTCCAATCAGTGGATTGCTCCACAACAGAGTGGTAGTCAGTCTCAGCAGCAGCAACAGTCTCAGGGGAGTAGTGAACAAGGAGGCAAAGGGAAACCACAGGCTAAGAACAAGAAGAAAGCTGAGTCTGTTCAGAACAATCTGAGTGCAAGCTCAGATGGTGGGTTAGCCCAGATGAATTACACAAATTCTATTTGTATGTGCTGTGGGGAACCAGGTCACCATCAAGCTACTTGCTCTAAGCCTGCTATGTGCTTCATCTGCAAGGCTACCAATCATGCTGTGGAAAACTGCCCTGTGAGGAAAAGGCCACACCAGATGGCTAAGTATATTGGGAGTGCAGCTACTGGTCTGGGGTTTTATCACATTGAAATTCCTGAGGTAGTGATAAATCCAGTGGTTTCCACTAAAAACTATGGTGTGGTGTTGGTTGAAGGTGGAGAAATCACTGCAGAGGAGCTTGCTGTAGAGTTCTCAAAAATCTACAAGACCAACTGGCCATGGCAGATTAGCGATCTTGCTCATGCTGATGCTTTCCTGGTTAAATTTCCTCCTCACATTAATGTTGATCAAGTGATTGGCTACCCTAGGTTTGGACTATCCAAAGGTGGAATCTGGGTGAAAGTGGAAGCTTGGAATGATGACCCTGAACCAGTAGAGGTGCTTAGTGATGTGTGGATTAAAGTTTCTGGGCTGCAGTCTAAGTGGTGTGAGTGGAACACTCTGGACCAAGCTATTTCTCCATGTGGCATCATGAGAGATGTGGACTGGCTAAGTGTTTTCAAAAACAATGCTCAGGAAGTCAGGCTCTTTGTTAGTTGTAGAGACCCTGCAAAAGTTCCAGAAGGAAGGCTGTTTGAGTTTCATAAGAATTTATTTACTCTTGGTTTCACTGTGGAGATGCCAGCTGTGGAAACCCATCCTAATGATGATGTCTTAGGCGAAGATATGGATGATCAGAATCTGGGTAGAGAAGGAAATGGGTCAAATGGACAGCACAACTCTCAGCATCCTGGGAATCAGACAAACACTAATCAAGATTCTCTGGGTGGTGGTGGTGGGGCTGGTTACCAGGCCAATCAAACAAATAGGACCAGAATGGCAGCTACTCAGCTTAATTCTATAGAAAAGGACACCTGCTCCAATGCTTCAGCTGTCTTCCAGTTGCTAGTTCAGAAAGGTGTGGTTGACAGAGATGGGTGCTTTGTCTGGGAAAAATCTGCAGTTCAGGCCTGTGTCCTGGAGGAAACTGAGAGATTCTAGGCCAAGGACAAGTCAAGTGCTGATGAGTTCCAACAAATGCTAGAAGATGCTGTTGATAAAGAGATTGATTTGCCTGATGACATAATGCCAGACTTTGTCAGCTCAGTGATTGCTGAGAAGCCTGTCTCGATTAGACCTGGAAGGAAGCTGAAGAAATGGGGTCCTGTGCAACCTGTTAGACAGAGTTCAAGAATTGACAGATCAAGAAACATCATGGAGAAGGCAGAGGAGAGGAAGAAGATCATCAACCTGGATAAGCCTAAGATGGCAGGTATAATGTCCTCAAATCCTTTCCATGTCCTTCCTGTTGATGAATTAGATTCTATGGCAGATAAATTTGGTGTTAGTATTAATGAATCAGTAGATGATAGTAATGTGTTAGTGTCTCTAACTCATCCTCTAGTGGGCCTTCCTCATGTAATGATGAGAGGCAAGAGGAGTTAGCTGATCAATGGATAGAGGTAGTTAGAAAATCTCGGGGCAAGCACCCCAGGAAGAAGTGTCAATGATATGTGCTTTTTGGAACAGCAGAAGTATTTCTGCACCTGGTAGGAAAAAATTTATAGATGATAATCTTGTCCCTTTACAACTAGACTATATAGGTTTTCAAGAGACAAAGAAGGAAAGTTTTAGCAATTCTTTTCTTAGGAATTTATTAGGAAATAGGAATTTTGCTTGGAATCATCTCCCAGCGGTTGGCTCTGCAGGGGGGATTTTAGTTGGTGTTAATTGTGATCTTTTTGATATTATAGCCTAGAAAATTAAAAATTTCTCAGTTAGTGTAGTTGTTAGGAATAAGATTTCTGATTTTACTTGTAGGATTACAACTGTTTATGGTTCTACCTATGAAGAAAGAAAGCATGAGTTTATTTCTAAACTCCATGAGTTATTTCTTCATTGGGATGGGCCTGCTTTAATTGGGAGGATTTTAATTTGATAAGATCTGCCTCGGATAAGAATAATGATAATATAGATTATAGATGGGTAGATAAGTTTAATACTTGGGTAGAAATGTGGGATCTGCTAGAAATAAATCTTGTTGGTAGAGCTTTTACTTGGGGTAACAATCAGGAAAATCAGTTTATGTGTAGATTGGACAGAGTTTTCTGCACAACTCATTTTGACTCTGCTTTTCCTCTTGCCAATATTAGAGCACTAGCTAGAATTGGGAGTGACCACACTCTAATAGTTTGGGACTCTGGTGAAACTAGTCCACCAAAAAAAGGTAGCTTCAAATTTGAAAAATGGTGGCTAGTTATTCCTGAGTTTAAGGACATTGTATTAAAAGCTTGGTCTCTAGATGGGAATTTTTCCTCTGTTCTAGATAAATGGCAGGCTAAAGTTAGGTATATTAGGAAGCTTGCTAAAGGTTGGAGTGCCAATTTTGAAGCGGCTGTTAGGAAACAAAAGAAAGCTCTTATGGAAGAGTATGATCTTCTTGACATTAAATCTGAATCACAGATCTTATCTGCTGTAGAGATGTCTAGGTTTAACTTTATTTTAAATGATCTTAAGAGTTTTTGGATCATGGAAGAGACAAAGGCTAAGCAAAGATCTAGAGCGAAGTTTATCTTAGAAGGCGATAGGAACACTGCCTATTTCCATGCTGTAGCAAACCAGAGAAGGAGAAAAAAGATGATTCAAGTCTTAGATGGCCCGGATGGTCCTGTTACTGAAACTAAAGATATGTTAGGAATAGCCATGGACTATTATAAAGACCTTTTTGGTTTTGAAGATAGACCAGATATTAGATTAAAGCAAGACTTCTTCTCTGAGGATGAGAGAGTGAAGGTAGATGAGAATGAGATGCTTTCTAGAAGCTTCTCAGAGGAAGAGATTAGGGAGGTTGTTTTCAGCTCCTATGCTGATGGGGCCCCAGGACCAGATGGTTTGTCGTTTATGTTCTATCAAACCTTCTCGGATGTAGTTAAAAAGGATTTAATTGATATGTTTAATGCTTGGCATGATGACAAACTAGATTTGTTTAGGCTTAACTTTGCGATGATAACTCTCATTCCAAAAGAGAATGAGGCTAGGTCCATGAGGAAATTTAGGCCTATTAGTTTGCTTAATTGCTCTTTTAAGATTTTTACAAAAGTTCTCACTAATAGATTGGCAAGGATTATTAACAGATTGATCTCCTTTCATCAATCTACTTTTATTAGAGGTAGATATATATTAGAAAGTGTAGTAATAGCTCATGAAATTATTCATGAGGTGCATAGAAAGAAAGACCAAGGCCTGGTCTTTAAGATAGATTATGAAAAGGCCTATGATAAAATTAATTTAGAATTTCTCTTTGAGGTCTTAGAATTAAGAGGTTTTAGTCCTATGTTTATTAGAATGGTTAAGCAAGTTACCCAAGGAGGTTCAGTTGGTGTTAAAGTAAATGATGAGGAGACCAATTTATTCTTAATTGGGAAAGGGCTTAGGCAGGGTGATCCCATTGCTCCCCTCTTCTTTAATTGTGTTGTAGATGTTTTTTCTAGAATGTTGGTTAAAGGGACAAATAGTGAGCTTATTAGAGGCCTTTGTCCAAACTTTATCCCTGGAGGTGTAGTTAGTCTCCAATACGCTGATGACACTTTGTTATTTCTGGAGAAAGATGTCTCGGTGGCTTTTAATTTGAAATGGATTCTAGCTTGTTTTGATCAAATTTATGGAATGCGAATTAACTTCCACAAAAGTGAATTGATTCCCATTAATATAGAAGTAGAGGAGCTCCAACCTTTCGTTGAAATTTTTCAATGTGAGGTGGGGAGTTTTCCAGTTAAGTATTTAGGGATTCCTTTACACTTTCATAAGCTTAGAAGAGAGGATCTGCAACCTTTGATTGAAAGTATCCTTAGAAGAATCACTGGTTGGAGGGGTAGACTTTTATCTACTGCAGCAAAGAGGGTCTTAATTCAGGCCTGTCTTTCCAGTATTCCCATTTACCTTTTGTCTTTCTTTAGATTTCCTAAATGGGCTCTTAAACTATTAGATACTCAACTGGCTAACTTTATGTGGAATGATGAGGAAGGAAATCATAAAATCCACTTAGCTAATTGGCCATCAATTTGTATGATTTTTTTTTTGGAGGAATGGGGATCCCAAACCTTCAAGATCTGAATCTGTGTCTGATAGGGTCTTGGATTAAGAGATATATCCAGGGAGAAGGTGCTCTCTGGAAAAGAGTTATTGATGCTAAGTATAATACTAGAAATCCTAATATTCTTGCTTGTCAAGATATTCACCCCTCTATTTTCTGGAAGGGTGTGGTGTGGGCTTCTAGAGCTGTAGCTATAGGGTATAGATGGAACATTGGAAATGGTAGGTCTATTAAATTCTGGGAGGACATTTGGTTTGGTAATTCTCCCTTGGCAGTGCAGTTTTGGGACATTTATTTTGTCTCCAATCAGCAAACACTAACTATTAGTGAAATTTGGGATGGACAACAAATTAGAGGAACCTTTAGGAGAACTTTCACTGAAGAAATGATGGTACAATGGCAGGAACTATTGGTTATTGCTAACACTATTGTTTTTTCTGATGAGGAGGATCAACTCATTTGGCAGTATGAAATGAATGGGGTGTATTCATCCAGTTCCATGTATAATTTGGTGAACTTTAGGGGGGTTCAACCTATTTTTTTACCTCCAGTTTGGAAATTAAAAATTCCTCCTAGGATTCAGGTCTTTCTGTGGCTTTTTTCTCAGAATAGGATTATGACTAGGGATAATCTCAGAGGCATGCCAAAGCCTTTGGAATGTGAGATGTGTAAGGAAATAGAAACTGTTAAACACATTATGTTCGAATGCATTGTTGCTAGGCTACTTTCGGATGAAGTTTTTAAAATCTTTGATATTGTAGTAACTGATTTTGAATCCATTGCTACCAAATGGCTTTGCAACAAGAGATTCTTACATTTCAATTTAGTGTCTTCGGCTGTTCTTTGGACACTGTGGATTAATAGGAATAACATTGTGTTTAACAAAATGACTTGGTTGAATTCTAAGCAGGTTTGGCGTCTGGCACTCTCCTTTCTGAAGGAGTGGAAAGTGCCATTCAAGGACCTGGAAGGGGGACAAAGCGGGCAGCTCATGGATTTGCTGCTGCTGAAGCTCAGAAGTCCATTGTTGCTGCGAGGAAGCTAACCTGCCAGGACTTCGAGTGGGTGTCTTCTTGGCGTTCCACGTCGTCCACGGCCAAACATGGAGGGAGGGCATCGCTGGCTTTCCTGCAGGCCAACCCTGAGGAGAGCCGTTCCATCCATGTGGTGCTGTAATTTGGCAGGTGTGCTGCTTCCCCGCTGAGTAACGCGCTGCGTCGCTGATCCCGGCCTTTTGTGGTCCTGTAAATTGCGTTCTTAAGACTGGTGGTGTGTGTTTAGACTGCGGCTTCGGCCTAGTAGTTTGGTAGACTTCGTTTTCGCTTTTGAACTCGTTTACTTTTGGTTGTAGACCTTAGTGGTTTCTTTCGATATGAATGGAACCGGGGCAGGGGCCCTTTTCATCTAAAAAAAATATAGATTTATAAAACGGGACGAAAGCCGGTTTCGAGGAGGAGAAAAATATACAAGTCTGGTAGGTGGAGATGGAGACAATACGTAGTACCGTAAGAAAAAAGTTCATGTCCCCAAAGAAATGTAAATAGGGGATAGTACTCCATGTCCAAGTGTCTGAAAAACCTAAGATATGAACTGTCAGAGAAATCCAATTCAACGGCCTGCGTGTCTTCCGCAGCCCGAGGGCCATAAGGCACAACAAACGCCGTGGAAGAATGCAAAAAAAAAGGGCAGAAGTCGGGCTTTCCGTTGGCGGGCCACCAGCAATAAAACATCACACATCATCACCAGGGCAGCCCAATCATACGGTGTAGCAATCGACGAGCGGTTGGCCCATGCATCCATCCAAGTCGAGGAGTACCTGTATTTGGCGATTTTTTAGTTTGGCTCCATCTATCTATACATACATCTATACATATATCCAAAGGCTAGAAAAATAAACAGTCTGCGTAGTAATTTTTTGGTAGTTCTTTCACAGTAATTTTCGGAATAATCTATAGCTTTAGCAGTTAATTTCTAGCAGTAAGGGTGGCGCATGCTTATTTTTACGGTAGTATCTGCAGCCCCGCATGACTATTGCGCATTAAAAAAAGTTACTGATTCTTATATATTATTTTTTAGTACAGATCTTCATCTTCAGTAATAATTACATATATTAAAGTTCAAAGAAATAGCTGCCTCTCAATGCACCACGTCACTAACTACTGTTCATTGGTTGCATGAACAGTGTTTGTGGTATATAGATCACTAGATTTAGATCCAAAGGCTACAAAAATAAACAGTCTGCGTAGTAATTTTTTGGTAGTTCTTTCACAGTAATTTTTGGAATAATCTATAGCTTTAGCAGTTAATTTCTAGCAGTAAGGGCGACGCATGCTTATTTTTACGGTAGTATCTGCAGCTCCGCATGACTATTGCGCATTAAAAAAATTTACTGATTCCTATACATTATCTTTAAGTATAGATCTTCATCTTCAGTAATAATTTTTGGGCAGTAATTACCCTACCGTAATTCTTTCCGGGGCATACTTTTCTATTGTTAATTTCACAATAGTGTATCCAACGTTTGATGAACACTAATTTTTTGACATAAATCTTCAGCCTCAACACTCATTCTCCGATAGTAATTATCCAACAATAATTTTAACGGTGCATGATCAGTCATTCCTTAGCAGTTTTTTTTACTTAGCACTTCAACGGTACTTGTCGTTCCAATAGTAATTTTTAATGGTAAATGTCTTTCCTGTAGTAGCTTCAGGATTCTCTTACTAATAATTTACAATGGTAAATATCTTTTCTAGTGATAGCTTTGGGATTCTCCCACAATGACTTCGGGAGACAAACTACTCCTCTTCACCGCCTCTTTTTTTTGAAAAATACTACTACCTTCTCCCACTGATCACATCGAGTAATTCATGACAGTAATTTCCCGATAATGATTTCTCTGAAGTTATGTCTTACGATAGTTCTTCTAAACTAATTAACGGTGCATGCTTAATATGGTAGTATCCGCAGTCCCGCATGACCAGTGCGCACTAAAAAAAATTCTAATGATCTTATATAGCATTTTTGGTACAGATCGTCAGCTTCAGCAATAATTGCAGGCCAGTAATCACCCTCCTGTAACCTCCCTAATTTAAGCAATATTGAATGCCAATTGAAGGTAATAAATTACAGGATCAGAGGATTATGTCGCATGGAACTACACCAAGAACGGGATTTTCAGTGTGAAATCAGCATACCACTTGAGGATGCAGATAATTGAAAGCCAAGCGGGGAGAGCAGGACCGTCTATTTCGTGCGAGGAACATAGGGGATGGCTGGCACTCTGGGCAGCCAATGTTCCAGGGAAGGCCAAAATCCATATGTGGAGACTCATTAAGAACGGTTTAGCTGTTGGGGAGGAATTGCACAGGAGAAACATTAAGCTAGGAATTAAATGTATTGTATGCAATCATGAGGAGTCAAGGCTACATCGTTTCTGGGGTTGTCCGCATTCGTTGCGGACCTGGGAGCTGATCCGAGAACAGACTGGTATGCGACTGTCGAGCCCAGACTCTGAAATCATTAGGCCACGTGAGATTCAGGGATGGATCCTTGACTGGCTGGGGAAGATGTCGGATGAGGAGATTGCTGTGGCCATCATGTTGATTTATCAAATGTGGCGGGCACGTAACGATGCCCGTGAGGAAATTATGATAGCTGATCCATCTGATATCGCGAGGCGATCCTTATTTCTTCTTCAGGAATGGCAGGATGTACAGAAGCCTTCAAATCCAACAGTCCCCAGAGCGACGGAGCACTGGCTCCCACCCGAGGTTGGCTGGAATAAAGTGAATGCTGATGGCTCTTATCTTGCGTCATCCAGTATCGGAGGGTGTGGTGTGGTTCTGCGGGATCACCACGGCAAGTTCTCTGCAGGTGTTTGCCGTTTTTTGACCTCTGTGATGGACCCGGAGCAAGCGGACCTGATGGCATGCAAGCAAGCGGTGGTGCTGGCCAAAGATATGGGTGTCGACAGGATCGTCCTGGAATCTGACTGCATGAGTGCCCTGGCAAAAATTAGTGGTGATGGCATTGATCGTTCCTTGCATGGTCATTTGGTAGAAGAAATAAAGGTGCTTCTAGCAGGTTTTGCTGAGCATCGACTCCGACATGTGCGTAGATCCTGTAATGGTGTAGCGCATTTGTTAGCTAAAGAGGGCTGCTGTAATAAGGTGTGTAGAACTTGGGTGGAATCTCCCCCTGAGGTGATTGTGAACTTATTGGCATCTGAGTGTGCCGGTTATGCAATATAGATGCAGCCTGTTTAATCTCAAAAAAAAATTACTGGATCCGGATTAGTAGCGGTGACATAAAGATGATTGAACTGACAATGTTTTACCTATAAACATGGATGCTAGGTGAACCGTTAGATGTAGTATTAGACGTCCTAGATTGTTTGAATCACCTCCCTCTCTCCCTTTTTATATTGGTATATAGATAAGATAAGCTAAGGCACTAGCTAGTACTTCCTCTATACTGATTTAATCAACCTGAGCTGGCCTTAGATATGTGCGGAAAGTATGTATGTACTGGCGTCAATTTAAACGGAACGGAGGGTTATATTTTTTTCTTTACTAAAATTTATGTGGTACTGGTTAGCAATCGCGGCACTTTAGGAATGCCACATCGTAACCGGGCCAGCTTGTCTTTGGGCAGGCCGTGCAGGCGGCGCCATGCGAGAATGGAAACAAAGAGAAGATCACCATTAAGGTCTGCGTCTCGATGTACATATTTTCTCCGTTTCAAAATATAAGATGTTTTAGCTTTGTGAAGCAAATGTATTTAGACGGCTTTTAGTGTGTAGGTTCACTCGAATACACACACTAAAACATGTCTAGATATATTTACTTCACAAACCTAAAACATCTTATATTTTGAAACGGAGGGAGTATATCCTATACGCATCGCTGTTGTCGTTTTGGAGTACAGAAAATTGTCGGCATAGCGGGTACGTGGCGGGGCGTACTTACTTGACGGTGGACGCGCAGATGCGCATGACCGATGGTTTCGCCGTTTCTGCCGACCGAGCTAGGCTACTTACTCGAGATTATTTTGCGCCAGCTTTTCATGCATGTAGGGATGAACGTGGAGCGGAAACTTTCCGACTTTTCCGCGAAAAAATGGAAACGAAATGAAAATATAAAAATAAAAATGGAAATCTGCGGAACAAAAACGGAAACGGAATTTTTTTTGCGGAAGTGGAAACGGAAATGGAACGGCGTTTTCCGGTGGAACAGATGCAGAAATGGAAGTTTCCGTTTCCGGCTAATACGGAATTTCTGTTTTATGGTTGTTTTGCATGGCCAATCTAGCAGGTCTAATATGTGACCTTGTCATATTGAACTATCAAAGCAGCTCACCCCTACTTCCCCATTACATTGAGTAATCTTGACAGGTTTGGGAAAAAAGTTTTTCGATTTACTTGACTTTCTTGAGTTTTGCTGCATGATTCAGGTGGTCTTTTGGTTCCGATAATCATCCGCTTTTCGTTCGTGGTCACACCGTATTTGTTCCATATCTGTTTCCGGAAGTATCCGTTTTCATATTTGTTTCCGATGTTTCTGTATTCGTTTCTGCTTTCGCATAAAAATATAAAAACAAATATGACACCAATAAGTTCCATCCGTTTCCGCTCCATTTTCATATGTGCATGACATTGGTCTGGGCCAGCATCTGCTGTTCTGGATGGTACCGCGTCAGAATCATATGCATACACTACACCTACCCACATGGCCTCTCCATACCGCACAGCATCACGACGTACACCCGTGTATGTGCATGCATCGCATTCACAACTTAGCTTGAGTTTCTCACACTAGAGGAATGCCACAAGGTGCCGACGGGCCTAAACCTGTGCCGACGACCCTGCTAAAAAGACCGTCGACACAGCGATTTACCGTGGGTTCTAGGCAGGCCTCCAAAAAGACCGTCGGCCCAGGTTTACTGTTGACATGGCGATTCATGGTGACCGTTGGCACACGACTAGCCGTCGGCATAGGGTGACGCTCACTGTCGGAATTCTACGTAGTGCTGTAAGAAAAAGTGTATTTTTTCAAAAAAGAAAAATGTAAGAAAAGGGACAATATCTCTACTATATTAAGAGGCTAGAGGTGATTGTTGCCTGGTACGTCGTTGACTGTGCCCCACCCGAGTCAAATCTGAGCGCCTCGCTAAATAAAACTGTCGTCAAGAATAACCTGCACGCACGACTCTCGTTCACTTTTTTTCCTCTTCTCATCTCCCACGACTTCCAGGGCCAATGGAGAACTGCCGCCGCCAAGCAGCCGAAGGCCACCTGCCACCGCCTATCGCCGAGAGGCCACCCGCCCCACCGCCGCCCCGATCTCCTCGCCGTTTCCCCGGGCCGTGCAGACATCCGGCGTGGTCGCGTGGAGGACCAGGCGCAGCAGGTAGTGCCCTCGCCACCTTTCGGCGTATCCCTTGGCCGAGCACCCCTATCTCCGGCCGTGTCGGCGACTCCCGCGCCGACACAAGCTTGGCCCCACCGCCGCCCCGATCTCCTTGCCGTTTCCCCGAGCCGTGCCGACATCCAGCGGGATCACGTGGAGGAGCGCGGCAGGCAGTGCCCTCGCCGCCTTCCGACATCTCCCTCGGCCGGGCACAGCTACCACCGGCCGTGTCGGTGACTCCCGCGCCGACACAAGCTGTTTTTTCTCATCTTTCTCCTAAGCTATCCGGGAAGATGTTGTTCACAGCTTCTTGGGTTCCTCCTCTGCAGCTTGGAGAGCAGAAGACCATCATCGAAGCCAAGATCCAGGTCAGAAGCTCTCTCTTCATCTTGTGATTCTCGAATCGTGTATTGCCCATGATTAGTCGTGTTCTGTATGTGTGCATAGCGGTGTTCCTTTATTGATGTTTAGATGATGTTGTGCTCATGTGGACTGTGGAGTACACCAATAGTCACACATTATGCTATACTCCGTGGAAACAAGATTTAATTTTTTATTACAATTGGATAGTTTAAGCAATTGTTCAATTTAGTAATTTGATCCAGCTCTGAAAGCTTGGTAACTCCTAAATATACCCCAGGATGCCAGATTATTCATGAGTAAATGGTTGGTCAAAGTTATCTTTCTCATAAGTATTTCCACTGATTTCTAACCAGTCTAAAGTGCATGATGTCACATTCTGGTAATTCATTTTTATATTATCTTAAATCATTATTCTGTATGCAGGTTCCTGGAGCCATAGAGAAATAACTTGGGAAAACAATTAATTTCTATTATAAGTCAACTGGGGAACAGTGCACATCTAACATAGGTAAGCCGTCTTTATTATCTTGGTGAATGGATTTACAAGTGCGTTGACAGTTTATGTGAGAAAAGGCATTGTATTAGTCACTGAACAAACTGATGACTATGTCACATTTGCAGATCGCTTCCGCCTTACTGAGATATTGTCATTTATGGTTGAGCAATAGAGGTGTGTGTATTAAACAGTAAATCATTATATTCACTTGCCTGCAACTACTGGCTTCTTCCTTTTATGTTAAAACTTCACCAGGTCTTTACCTCCCATCCCTCGGGATGGCCAAAATGCTGACAAGAAAATAGAAGTATTGGGAAGCCTACAAGTATGCTATGTACTGCTGTCTGTGGTTCACTTCGTTATTTGTCTTCAGAAAAGTTTTAGGTGATTTTGAATCGGGCTCCTTTTGTTTTTGCTTCAAAGTATTGCTTTTTTTAGGTGCCAGAGAACTTGAGAATAAGCTATTTCTTTTACCTTCAGCAATTAGTAAGTTGGTTGGTGATCTAAATACCGGAGATCTTGATGAGGACCTCTACTGACAGATGTTGACAGTACTATTGTTGGATCTCCAGAGTTGGACAAACTTGCACAACTTGCTCGACCACTATGTTGGAGCCATGGAGGAGACCGCCAGCGACCTCTTCCAGTTCCTCACCACCGTTGGCTCCCTGTTTGAGGTAGGTGCAAAGGTTTATTCTCCTGGACCCCAGATTTGTAACTTATTTACACGACCTCTTCCTGTTTTTCCTTCATTGTGTTTAAAACTTTCATATAGACAAGGAAACAAACAAGCAAGCAAATATTTACTTTAAAAAATGACACGCTAGCCAAGTTCACACCAACTAGCGAACCGGAGTTATGTACATGGTTTTAAGATACTTATTTTTTGTTGTTAGTCTATGATGAATCGTTTACAGTTTTCGGTCTCTAAAATTATCATCCTCCATTATTCTCTCCATGGTTACTGGTTTATGAGATTATCATCCTCCTTTAAGGCATATTTTTAGAGTCACCCAAGAGCTTTCATTAATTATATCCAAGATTAAATGCTTGTTCAGTACATTTTGCATTCCAGCACATTGGATAACATTACAATACTTCAGCAATATAATGTTCTACATCTAGGAATCTAACAATTACGTACCAAAACATATAAGTAAATAGTAGTGCATATTTTGTACCAAAACTCATAATTCTCAGCTCAATAGTTTTTTTTGTACCAGAAGCTCTTATATTCTCCTAAATATGTGACTCGGGTTTTCTTGGACTCCACTATTTATTTTTGGAGAAGTGCTTATTGATTATTAATAACTTTCAGCTCATTTAGTTACCAATCTATTTAGCATGTGATATGAACTAGGCGCACACACTTCATTTGACTTGAATCCGCTTTTGGTTACGCCTACACCTGTCTGAGCTTGCTTATATATATATTCTGTAGTTAGTTGTGTCATGAGTCCTTCAGCTTGTGACAACCTCAAATTTGATAACAAATTCGAAGTGCCCGTTATGTATTCCACCGCAATCCCAGAACCATTGTTGCGATATACATAACGTAGTCGGTAACCAGTTCCATAGACATTACAATACGATGGTTCAAATACAATGGTCATATAGACCAAGTCATATTACAACACAATATAGCAGCGGAAATAACGTCTTCGGGTCCATGCCTTCACCCTACAGGCAATGGCGACTCATGGAGACGAGCTTAGTTCTGGTACTCTTCTTCATACCCTTCCTCCGGATACTCTTCCCCATAGTCTGGCCAAGTTGATAGCCAGGGACACAGCCATGAGTACATTGGATGCACTCGCAAACCATCTTATAAATGAAATAATTGAAGGGAATATGCCCGAGAGGCAATAATAAAGTGGTTATTATCATATTCCATGTTTATGATAAATGTTTATTTCTCATGCTAGAATTGTATTAATCGGAAACATTAATACTTGTGTGATTAATAAACTAAAAAGGTTCCTAGTAAAGCCTCTCTTTTATACTAGCTCGTTGATTAACCGATGATCAAGGTTTCCTGATCATGAACATTGGATGTTGTTAATAACGGGGTCATATCATTAGAAGAATGATGTGATGAACACTCACACCCATAGTATGAATAGCAAAACGATCAAGTCATCAAGTTCATTGCTATATCAAACTCATACGAAATAGTTCTAATCCTCAGACCATGAGATCATGTTAATCACTGATACCGGAAGAGTGCTTTGATGATATCAAACGTCACACCGTCACAGGGTGATTATAAAGGTTGATTTGGGTATTCTGAAAGTATTAGTTGAGGCTCATGGATCAAGAGTGGAATTTGTCCGACCCGATGACGGGAAGATATTCTCTGGGCCCTTCTCGGTGATATTGCATTAGAATCGCTTGCAAGCATGTGACTAGGTCACAGGAATGCATTATCACGGAACGAGTAAAGAGACTTGTCGGGAACGAGATCGAACTAGGTATGGTTGATACCAAATGATCGGATCTCGGACAAGTAATAATATCGTGAGACAAAAGGAATTAACTATGTTCGTTACCGGTTCACACGATCACTAGTTCATCGTTGAGTAAGTGGGAGTCATCATGGATTTCCAGATCCCGCTGTTGATTATTGATCGGAGAGGAGTCTCGATCATGTCCACGTTATTCACGAACCGTAGGGTGACACACTTAAGGCTCGTCATCGTTTTTGAGTGGATACGATACTCCGATCGAATTACAGGACAGCATAAGGGTTGTTTCAGAAAAGCACCGAAACTGTTTCGGGATATCGAAATAACTCAAGGGTGTATTTGTTAATGTTTGTTAATTGAATGAATTAACAAATATTAAAGAAATAAAAATGTTTTATTAAATCAATAAGTGTGAATTTTAATTGGCATGAATGTCATGCATTAAAATGGGGGTTACCTCATGTTGATGAGGGAGTAATCACCATAAAAGGGAATGAAGAAGGGGGCAATGAAGAGAGGGGGAGACCCTTGGCCGGCCACCCCTTGGCTGCCCTCCTCCTCTATATAAACCCCCCCTTCTCTCCCTTGTGACACACTTCTTGATCCTCCCTCCCTTGCATAGCTGCTGCCCACTTTCCGTCTTGGCTTAGCGAAGCTCTGCCGGAATTGTAGTTCGTAGTTCACACACTTGGAGAAGTGTGTGGAGGAGTGTCCGGAGGATCCCTTCTTCCGCTGCCCCGCTGGACCGAGGGCGTGGAGGAGTCGACGTCGAGCTGCACGTGTGTGCGAGTACGGGGGCGCTGCCACTTGTGGCGCCGGGTACACGATCTTGTGATCGTCAAGTGAACCACGACATCGACTACGTCAAGTGAACAACTACGTCGACTACGTGCGTCTTCATCAACTCTCCATCGTCAACGTTTGTGCGGGAACGTAATCCCCGCTTACGTTCGTCGAGGGTTAGTTTCCGTTGCTACCATCTCGTAGAGTATCTTGGCCAGTTTATGCGTTCTTGCGTAGGAAAATTTTTGTTTTCTATGCTACGAACCCATCAGTGGTATCAGAGCCATCTCTATGCGTAGTTGGTATGCACGGTTAGAACACATGTGGATGTGGGCGTTGATGATCATGTTATTGCAATTTTTTGGTATTTTGGATCATAGTGGCATAGTGGGATTGAAGCTGCCCGAGACTAACCTTACGTGACCGCGTTCACGAGACTTGTCCTACACTTGACATGCTTCGGCATATGTGGCTTTGCGGGTGTACGTTTCTCCCACTATAGTTATGATCTATTTTACAAATAGTTGTTAATAATATTTTTATCACCGTTGTGGTTTCATGTTCGTAGGTAAGAACGGTTCTTCCTAGAAAGCCCCAAACCACGTAAAATATGCAAGACAAATTAGAAACGTCTAACTTGTTTTTGCAGGGCATGTGATGTGATATGGTTAAATTGTTTATGTTACAAATTGTATGCGATGATCCTTTTTGTAAGTTATAAACAACCGGCAGGAGCCATATGGTTGTCTTTACATTTAAATGGCCTGCGTGCCGTATATATATATCCAAGTGATATACTGTAATGGAGGAAGACAACCAAGTTGGCGCGCCATGGACCTTGGTGCTACGCCGGTGGAATGATGGAGATCATGCTATGACGCACAAGATGGAGATCGAATGCGTGAAGGACCATATCATATCACATTATATATGCATGTGATGTTTATCCTTTTATGCATCTTATTTTACTTAGATTTGATCGCGCGGTAGCATTATAAGATGATCCCTCTCACATAAATATCAAGATAAAAATGTGTTCTTCCATAGCATGCACCGTCAAGAAAGTTCGTCGTTTCGAGACACCACGTGATGATCGGGTGTGACAGACTCTACGTTCACATACGACGGGTGTAAGACAGTTTTACACACGCGAGTGCTATGGTTCTACTTGGCGAGCCTAGCATGTACAGACATGGCCTCGGAACATGAACCGAAAGGTTAAGCATGAGTCATATGGTTGATATGATGAACATGGTGATGTTCGCCTTTGAAACTATGCCGTTGCACGTGATGATCGGTTGCGGTATAGTGAATTTGGTTCGTGTAATCACTTAAGAAAACTAAGAGGGATGTTGTTTTTAAGTGGGAGTTCATTTAGTAATTTTGAATTATAGAACTCAATTTATCATGAACTAAATCAAAGTGAATTTGCATAGTTTGTTGTAGTTATTGGCATCCGTTTACTACCTTGCGATTAGCTATAATTGAGATAATAGAACTATAGAATTCTGGATGTTAACTTTACGAACTGGTATCGTATTGTTTGAATGTCAATCTAAAGTTTAAAGTCCTATTGCAAACTTTTAGCAAACCTTGTTTACTCGATGAATTTTAATAAGTAGTATTAAATCAAGAGTAACAATTCCAGTGTTAGTATCTAAGTATCACACTTGCCTCCATGATCCTTGATATTCAAAAGTTGTTTTTAGTATCAAGGTTATCTAGGAGTTGAAAGAATTGTTTCATAAACTATCATGTGTGGAAGATATTGTGATATCTGAAATAATATTTGGTTGCAAAGTGATAGAGTATAATTTAGTAAGACATATGTTCTCGTATTGTATGAGAATTTGCGAAGATTAGAGATGCCAGGCGTCCAGATCTCCTAAAAGGTTTAGGAACTAATATTATACTCGCAATTCATCGTCATGAGCTATAGTAGCTTGATCATGAAAGTTGTCATGATAGGATGAATGGAAGGTGTAGGTAAAATATTTACTACACTAAAACATTACTAAAGAATGGAATTTGGAAGAACGCCAAATATTTGATCATGGTGATCTACTTCAAAGTGCGAGTCTAAGGGTATTAGTGTTTGACTAATCATGCCTTGAACTATGTGCCATGTGTATGGTGCCACTATTGATGTTGATAGATTCTTCTAGACGAAAAAGAATTGCTAAAAGAGAATCCAAAATTTATTCTGGCGGAAAAGAAAAGACTGGAAATGTCCAGCTCAGGTATATAGAAGATATACATGTTATGGTTGTATTCGTTGCTTGTTAAAACAATGTGGTTCTTGGGTATTTGATACTAAATTGGTTGGTATGAACTGTCATACAACGCAATACAAGAACTACAATGGCCTAATTAACTAGCAAATGAATATGGGATGATTCTCATCGAAAACAAATAAAGTGTTATTGTGTTTCGTTGGAATTAAACCTAGCCTTCAAGATTTGTTTGAATAATTGTTATTTTGTTCTGGTATTATGAGAACAATGGTTGTTCAAATTATTACCGCATTCATAAAAGATGGATGAACGCTTATCTTGTTGGAGAAATCACATCCATAACACTGATGCTAAAAGTGTCTCAAGACAAATGATTAGAAGATCACTTATGAGTGACACCACCATTTAAATCATATTGGAAAGTAAACATGAAGAAACTCCATGTTGATGGAATTTTGGAGTCTTTTGATTTTGAATCAATTGACGCTTGTGAAAATTTCCAAGAGATGATTAAAACTCCGTTTGTAGGCCAAAGAAGAACGGACGACTAACTTATTGGATATTGTACATGTTGATGTATAGTCCATTATGTGTAGCCGTGTGTGGTGGATCTTTGAACTTCATTTACTTTAACCAAGGATTTGAGTAGATATATATGTATATTTACTTGATAAGGAAGAAGTATGAAATATTTGAAAAATGTTCAAAGTATTTCTAGATGAAGTTGAGAATCATTGTAACAAGAGAATAAAGAATTTATGATTTGATCATAAAGGAATATATTTGAGTTACAAGTTTAGCAAACACCTAAAAGTTGAGGAATCGTTCCATAGACTTGTATTTCCCGAAACACCATAGGAGTATGGAGTGTTCGAGAGATGAAATCAAACTTTGTTTGACATCGTTGGATCAAAGGTGTCATCTATAAAACTGCCATTATATTTGAAGGATAAAGCTTTAGAGACTATCGCTTTTACACTGAAAAGAGCACCATCATGATCCATTGAAATGACACCATATGAGATATGGCATGGGATAAAACCCAAGTTGTCTTTTCTAAAATTTTGGTATGCTATGCATATGTAAAATGTTTACAACCAAAGTCGGATAAATACGTCTTTGTAGGTTATCCCAAAGTAAATATTGGGTATTCCTCCAGAACACCTAAGACAAAAGTGTTTGTCGCTGAAAACGTCAAGTTTCTTGAGAAGGAATTTTTCGCAAAAAGTCAAGTGGGAGGACAATAGAACTTTGATTAGGTTGTTGAACCTAAGCTATATGTGCTGAGTAGCGCAGCGCTGGGAAGTGTCCCGGAGGCGGCCACAATGCGCATGGCTATCGTACCTCAAAGGTTGTGGTCACATAGATCTAAGTTCCTATTGAACCGCGTGAGTCGGATAACAATCAAATAGTTAGATTTGAGAACAGATCATTATTGTTTGACAATGATGAACCGACTATATGCAAAGAAGCGATGATGGGCCCTGACTCCGTCAAATGGCTAGAAGCCATAGAATCCGTGATAGTTCCATATACGAGAAACCAAGTTTCTGAACTTGGAAGACCCTCAAAAGGCATGAAGCCTAATGAACGTATTTGGATCTATAAAGGCAGACATGGATGTTTAACATCTTTGAAATAGTCGACACATCGTTAAAAGAGTTTACGATTGTGTTCAATGAGTTGACTATGACAAGATTTGATCTTTCATAGCGATATTTTGTCTGGAAGGATTACTGTAGCAACCACTATATATGCCAAGTTTGGTATATGTTAGTTGAACAAACAAGACAACATTCTTCTAATAGAATGGTTACCTAGGACATGTACATGACATGGTCCAAAGGGTCTTGTAAATTCAAAGGATGCTAAAAAGGCATGCAAACTTCAATGGTTGAAGTAAGCATCGCGGAGTTGGAATATTCACCGTGATGAAATAATTAAAAGGTTTAGTTTCATCAGATACGATGAATATGCTTGCATTTGCAAGAAATTAAGTGGGAGCATTGAGACATATTTTCAGTACATTATGTAGAAGACATATTGTTAATTGGAAATGATGTATCTTTTATTGACATAGGTTAAGAATTTCATTAAAATTAGATTTCAATGAAAGACTTAGGCAAAACGAAAATATTGGGTCTCGATGTCTATGTAGATAGATCGAGGTGCCAATATGGTTGTGCCAAAGTACATAGATGAAATATTGAATGAAGTTCAATATGGAAACGACAAGAAAAGTTCTTGTCGCATGGAAGAGGTTGAAACAAGATTCAGGTGTTTTGACACTTGATGAGTGAAGCCACATGAATGATTTGATCGATCATGTATACCGTGATATGTACATATCCAGATATGTCCTATGCTCTAAATGTTATGAGCATATACCAGAGTGGTAAAAGTCATAAGATGATCACTGGACAATAGTAGAGATATCCTTATGTGCTTTGGAAGGACTAAGGATATATATTATGTACGACAAAGTGACACATAATTCATTGTAAAGTGTTACATTGATACTAAGTTTGTCACAAGATACAAATTAAGTTTATCTCAATTTTAGCTATACATTAGGTGGCACAATGTAATGGAAGGAAGTTCCATGATGGATTTGGATGAGTTCCAAAGTTAAGACATTGTGATGGATTCTACAACAAAGGTTGAGTATATGGATGCTTTAGAAGTAGCAAAAGAGGGCATTTGAGTCAAGAAGTTTGTTATCAAACTAGGTGTAGTTCCAAGCTGGCTATTACTGTGAAGATC
Organism: Dactylis glomerata; assembly: GCA_007115705.1. NCBI lineage: Eukaryota > Viridiplantae > Streptophyta > Magnoliopsida > Poales > Poaceae > Dactylis > Dactylis glomerata. The sequence goes on along the minus strand of QXEO01000523.1, from coordinate 2,315,031 downwards.
TATTGTGCGACAATAGTGACAACATGATTTTAGCTAAAGGAACTAAGGTCTCACCTAAGGACCAAATTTATACCCAACTGTCTCATTTGAGAATGAGTGATGCGTAGAGACGCAAAGACATGCAAATACACACAGAACTGAAAGTGTCAGATCTGGAGATCAGACTTACCACATGCAACGCGTACATATAACACGTGAATGCCATAAGTGTTATATACGCAAATATCAACTAGATTATTGACTCTAGTGCAAGTGGGAGACTGAAGGGAATATGCCCGAGAGGCAATAATAAAGTGGTTATTATCATATTCCATGTTTATGATAAATGTTTATTTCTCATGCTAGAATTGTATTAATCGGAAACATTAATACTTGTGTGATTAATAAACTAAAAAGGTTCCTAGTAAAGCCTCTCTTTTATACTAGCTCGTTGATTAACCGATGATCAAGGTTTCCTGATCATGAACATTGGATGTTGTTAATAACGGGGTCATATCATTAGAAGAATGATGTGATGAACACTCACACCCATAGTATGAATAGCAAAACGATCAAGTCATCAAGTTCATTGCTATATCAAACTCATACGAAATAGTTCTAATCCTCAGACCATGAGATCATGTTAATCACTGATACCGGAAGAGTGCTTTGATGATATCAAACGTCACACCGTCACAGGGTGATTATAAAGGTTGATTTGGGGATTCTGAAAGTATTAGTTGAGGCTCATGGATCAAGAGTGGAATTTGTCCGACCCGATGACGGGAAGATATTCTCTGGGCCCTTCTCGGTGATATTGCATTAGAATCGCTTGCAAGCATGTGACTAGGTCACAGGAATGCATTATCACGGAACGAGTAAAGAGACTTGTTGGGAACGAGATCGAACTAGGTATGGTTGATACCAAATGATCGGATCTCGGACAAGTAATAATATCGTGAGACAAAAGGAATTAACTATGTTTGTTACCGGTTCACACGATCACTAGTTCATCGTTGAGTAAGTGGGAGTCATCATGGATTTCCAGATCCCGCTGTTGATTATTGATCGGAGAGGAGTCTCGATCATGTCCACGTTATTCACGAACCGTAGGGTGACACACTTAAGGCTCGTCATCGTTTTTGAGTGGATATGATACTCCGATCGAATTACAGGACAGCATAAGGGTTGTTTCAGAAAAGCACCGAAACTGTTTCGGGATATCGAAATAACTCAAGGGTGTATTTGTTAATGTTTGTTAATTGAATGAATTAACAAATATTAAAGAAATAAAAATGTTTTATTAAATCAATAAGTGTGAATTTTAATTGGCATGAATGTCATGCATTAAAATGGGGGTTACCTCATGTTGATGAGGGAGTAATCACCATAAAAGGGAATGAAGAAGGGGGCAATGAAGAGAGGGGGAGACCCTTGGCCGGCCACCCCTTGGCTGCCCTCCTCCTCTATATAAACCCTCCCTTCTCTCCCTTGTGACACACTTCTTGATCCTCCCTCCCTTGCATAGTTGCTGCCCACTTTCCGTCTTGGCTTAGCGAAGCTCTGCCGGAATTGTAGTTCGTAGTTCACACACTTGGAGAAGTGTGTGGAGGAGTGTCCGGCGGATCCCTTCTTCCGCTGCCCCGCTGGACCGAGGGCGTGGAGGAGTCGACGTCGAGCTGCACGTGTGTGCGAGTACGGGGGCGCTGCCACTTGTGGCGCCGGGTACACGATCTTGTGATCGTCAAGTGAACCACGACATCGACTACGTCAAGTGAACAACTACGTCGACTATGTGCGTCTTCACCAACTCTCCATCGTCAACGTTTGTGCGGGAACGTAATCCCCGCTTACGGTCGTCGAGGGTTAGTTTCCGTTGCTACCATCTCGTAGAGTATCTTGGCCAGTTTATGCGTTCTTGCGTAGGAAAATTTTTGTTTTCTATGCTATGAACCCATCAATAATGAAGTAGGAATGCAAGTTTGGCATAGTGGACTAAGCACTAAGTTTCTTTGCAAAAGCTAGTTTTATTTCCCAAGAATGCTCATTGGTAGAAAAGAAGTCTAGTTCTCTAAGTTCAATCTAAAGAGGAACTTCAAGTGTGTCAACATCAAGTTCAAGTCAAGTCAATTCAATTCAGATCCTTCACCAATCTCACCATTGTTATTTTTATTTTTGACAAAAGTCAAGTAGAGCTTGCCAACTGTCCATAACCGCGGACTCGGCTATTCGAATAGTTTGAAAACCTCTGCAGAGGGGTACACTTTACCCACAAGATTCGATACATCTGCCGGGAGAAATCCACGGATCGTCATACACAAGTATGCGGGGTTCAGATAATCAAACAAACTCTTTCACTTGTCTACTCTAGCAATTCAATCATGCAATTTACTTAAAACAAGTAGAATGCAATATTAAAACTAGGCATTGGGAGTATGAATCAAAAGATGGCTTGCCTTGGTTGGCAAAGTGTCCGGGGTATTCTTCTTCTTCTTGATAATAATCCCCTCCAATATCCTCCTCGGCAATACTAGCATCTAATAATGAAAAAAAACACAAAGCATCCAATCACTACACAATGCTAACAACATACTAAGCACACATCTTTGTTTGCTAACCATAGCATTCATGTTGCATTTTGTGGTGTTGGATTGTAAGTTTTTCTTCTAAGTTTTCTGCAAGTGTGCAAGTTGGATTCTTCACTAAGTGTCATATGTGGTTCACCTTCTAAGCATTGGTATTGGTTTAGGAGTACTAATACTAGTTTAAGTGGGAGGGATCCACTAAGTGAAATGGGTAAAGAGGGCAATTTTAATTTCTAAGTATATGATAGGGATCTATCATTTTATGTTACTAACTAGAGTTGGGTTAGGGTCTAATTGATAACACTAATAGGGTTTGGAGTTGATTGGGGTTGACTAACAGTAAGGGAGGTCATTGGTGAGTTCATAATTTAAATTTCATGATTTTAGGAGGCTTAAACCATTTTCTAGAAATCTTCTATGATTAACAAAGCTATGGTCACACTATTCATATCCAATTAAATTCCTAACTTATTCTGAATTCTAACCAGTTCTACTGTGTAGAGTATTTCATAAGCTTTCCAACACATATTTATTTGCTACAAATGGATTTGTAAAACTCTTGGAATTTAAGTTTGAAAATCACATCTGAAGGTTATTTGAATTAATTCAAACGGGCGGGAAAATATTAAAAACGAAACGGACCGAATCTAAACCGCACCGGGCCGAATCTGAACAGAGCCCGAACGGGCCGGCCCAGAAAACGTTTCGCCCGGCGGGGGAATAAAAACGAGACTTGACAGGGGGGTCCTACTCGTCAGATCTATTTAGAATTTCCGAACCGGTACGTTACCGCTGGATCTAGATCGAACGGCTCTGGTGCGTCGTGTTCGTCGGAGACAGGGGAAGCTCACCGGCATTGCAGTGAAGACGACGACGGCGACGGCGACGTGCGTAGGGGAAGAAGATCTCGACGGCGACGTGCGGTATCGGCTGCGGCGATGCTCCTCCTCCGATTCCCAGCGGCGGCTGGCTTCCAGGTGGTCGATCGCGGCGGCGCGGCCTGCGTCCAGTACTTCACCGGCGGGGCTGGCGTCGTCGAGCTAGAGCAAGCGGAACGAAACGGGCGTGTCTGGGGAGTAGCTGGGGACTGGGCGAGTCTCTCCGTTTGATCGGCGGGGCCTTTTATAGGCCGGAGCGTCGGGGACAAGGGCGTCCAGTAGATGGCCGGCGCAGAGCATGCTGGCGACGAGCACGGGCGACACTGGCCTCGGGGGCCTTGCTCGCGTGCTGGAGGGGTTCGGTCTCGGCCGCGGAGTGCTGTGGGTCGGCGCTGGCGAGGGCAGGGTGGTCGGCGATGTTCAGAATGCTGGGAAGAAGAGAGGGGGTTCCTGGGTGCCGCTCTCTCGTCTCCTCCCTTTCTCACGGCTCGGGTCGGGGCTGGGGGCGCTGGGCTCGACCGCGGCGTCTCCCAGGAGCATGGCGATAGTGCTAGGGCGAGCAAGAACAGTGATCATCACAGTGAAGCAAGATTTTGCTCGATTTCACCTGCCAGGTGTTCGACGAAATGCTCGCAAGAGTTTGAAATTTGAATTTTTGAAATTTTCCACTTTGGGTGATCCACATATTGGCCAAGGTTTCCAGTCATATTTTTCTTATAGAGAAAGGTTGAGTTTTGCAGAAATCTTATTTGCAATTTTGAGTATAGTCACTGTTTCAGATTCAAACTTTGGTTGAAGTTTGAGTGATGTTCTGGTTTGATTTTTGAGTAGCCACTTCTTGGTTGAGTGAGTATATGACTTGGTTAAGCTCAACTTACTGGCCAAACACTGAGGTGAGTTGTAGATTTCTTAATCCAAGGGCTCAAAGTAGGGTAGTCAAACAGATTTCCTAGATCATCTTATTCTTCTCTTTTTCTTTAACATTTTTATTTCTGGTTTCTTTGGTTCCTATAATTCTTCTCAATTGCTTCTGTTGGTTATCTTAGAATTAACTAACCAATGCACAATCAGAAATAACACCCATGAAATCATAGAATACATATAATAGAAAATACATGTATGCATGAAATGATGGATAAAAGTTTTATCTGGGTCCAAAAATTTGGTACTTTATTTAATAAGAAGTGGATTACAATTTCTGAGTTGTTACACAGCTCCTTCTCGTCACCCCTAATCCCCTGCGACAAGGGAGGAAACTTGGGAACTGCCCCATGCCATAAGTAGCCGGTGACCAGAGATCCTTGGTTGCTGGTCCCGACTGGTTCAGCTTTACCAGCTCTTTTTATCGGATATGTTGTGCAAGAATTGAATCTTAGTGGGATTGTTATGCTCCTAAGATCTATTGAGCTAACAATCTGTAGTCAATCACCCAATATGTAAAGTTGTCATGTCTGATTTAGATAAGGCTGTCAACTATCTATTTTGCTAATTAGTTTTACTCAAACTAATAATTGGATAACTTAATGATGAATGCCAGGTAGTTACTATGTTGTGTTTGCTAAAACTGACATTCTGCATGTTTCATTTTAGATGTACAAGCAAGCTGGAGGTGAGAAAGAAAATGTGCTGCTCTCTGTGGTTCACTCGTTGGTTTCAGTCCACGGGTCGGAATGAGCTTGAGGCTTTCATAGTAGGTCAATGTACTGATAGGTGCATCAATCTTCTCCTTATGAAGTCCCGGCCACGCCTCGAGCTTTCTGGCAGTCCGCCGATGGACTTCGCCAATACAGATTGTATTCATTTTGGTCAGACATGTGTGTAACCTTCTTTGCGGCAAAAAAAAGTTACTTTGTATTTGTAAGACACGTACAGGTCTCTTCTCCCTGTAAATGCTTGTTTGGAATTTAGTAAGCTAGGTTCTCTATTTTCTTTGGCCAAAATCAGTAATATGAAACTATTTGCTGCTATAGTCTGGATGCTTGGAAGCAGCTTCGTGCTTCTAAGTATTAGAAGCATTATATACACGTTTTATTTTGGAGAATTTGAAAATGTTTGAAATATCTTACCATTAAGCAGTTGAATTTGCACATATAAACCACTGGCCTTACATTTCATGTTGACTTCAGAGTTTACTACCGCATTGAATTTCTTTTGTGGTACTTTCGTTTCGTTCTACAACATCAAGACCAAATCTAAATATTCAAGTGTTTAAAGAAGTTCTTTTAGGGAAGTGTTCATATGAGTTTCGAGACCAACACATGAAGTCTGCTTTGGATTGTGGATGGACAATGACACGAGTGAGTCATATGAGTGAGGTGAAGCATAATGGCCGAGTCGTAGGCTTAACATTGCCATTTGAGCATGTAAAAAAAATCGGAAGTGAAATGCATATGGGAAATTACTCAAAGATATCTCTAAGATATGAGGATTGATGTTAAATTTTAGTCAATAGTCAATAATTAAATATGGTTGTTTCTTTTTATACATAATTGATAGTAGATGGTTGTTTCTTTTTTGTAGTTTATAAAAAACCATAATATACACATGTGATAAGAAAAAAAACTTCAGAGAACCATAGCAACGCATGGGCACTCAACTAGTATTCCATAATCAGGGTAAACCTCATAGGACTACCCAGAGATATGGACCCGTAGACTTATCCAATTCAACCGGCATGTTTGTCTTCCCCAGGCCATGCGGAATCGTGGGAGAATGTAAATAAATGGGCCTGCTTTCTATGGACGGGCCACCAGCAAGGAAACATCGCACATCACCTCCAAGGCAAGCCCAATCATATAGCGTAGCAATAGGTGAGCGGCTGAGCCCATAAATCCATCCAAAGTCCAACCGCACCTATATTTAGCAATTTTCCTAGCTTGGCTCTGTCCTTATTTTGGTAGGGAACAATTTACCGCCGCACTCACCAAGTCACCAGCCACACATAGTTTGGGTTGGTTGACAGAGTCAGGTGAGTGTGAAGTGAAGCTGACACGGAAGTATAGTACAGTGTCAACGTCGTTGATGGATTTGCGTGTAGACAAGGAGAAAAGGAAGGAGAGGGCTAGCAACATGGTTGATAAGCTTTGGATGAAATGGGACATCGTGTTTCCTATTCTTGAAGAGAAAAAAGACTGAGACACCTAGCAGTTGCACGATTTCGAGGAAATGCTTCCAAACAGAATGCTCGGGTGACAAGGGTATAGTTAATAGAGCTCGCTAGTTGAGTACCCCTGAGGCCCGATAAGCTAGGCCCAATTGTAATGATAGTCGAATACGAGTTCTTACCATATGTCAATATTGAATCTGTATCGTACCCTACCCGATCCTCGAGACCTGGCCACCTATATATAGGGGCCAGGAGGGGACGGTGTAGGGCAGATTGAAAGCAAGCCAGGTTGAAACACCCAAGTTTACTTTCGACACACACCTATTTTCGACTAACCTTACCTTCGAGTTCATCCGACGCCCTATCTCCCCGATCCTAAGTCCTTCATCTAGGACATTTGTCGAGTTAACCCCTCGTCAATTGGCGCCGACCGTGGGGACTCTGGGCGTTGGAATCATGAATTCGACGGCTTTTTCGCTTCTAGCCAATAGCAGTTCAGAACTCGACGGAAGTCAAGAGATGGAGTTAACCATTGGAAGTTTGAGCATCATCGTCGGGCCATCGGGTTCGTCCCGCCTCTCGGACTCGATGAAACCAGATCCATCGGCAAACAAGCCCGAAGCAGAGGAAACATTGGAATCGTCAGAAGGCTCTTCCAGTGAGGTAAACTCGCCGGTCAGCTTAGAAAAAGCGTCAATCGCAGAAGGCGACAAAATACGGGAAAATTTCGACTCAGAAGAAAAAGCCTGCCAGACGCACAACAACACAAAGGACTTCGCCGTGGGAAGCAGCGGCGTCTCCAAAGTACATCAGTTATGCGTCATTATCACTGAGGCAGAAGAAGGAAACAACAGCGAGGGAAGTAAAAAGGCCGACAGGGAAGTCGACAAAATACAAGATCACAACAAAAAGGAAAAAGAGAAAGTCCATGTCTCAGCTGGTGAATGGAGAATGATCAAATCAGCTATTAATCATGGTACAGAAGTACCCGAAGGATCGAGAAGAGAAGTTTTAATGGGATATCAGTATGCATTGTACCAACACAGGAAGAAACTAAGGGAGGAAAGAAACATGATTTTTCAAGACAACAACAGTATATCAAGGGAGGAATACTGGGAAGACTATAGTGAAGATTCAGAATACAGCAGAGAAAGGCGCGGAGACCCAAAACACAACAGAGGGGCAACAGCACGCGACAGAAAGGAAGGGTACTCAAGGAGCCCTACCCCACATCTAGAAGAGGAGGAAGATGACTTCATACAAAAAATGCCAAAGGCAGCATTAGTAGCAGCACAAGCGTATTTACTAGCTACAAGACCAGAACCTGGGGACCCACGAGAAGATATGCACCGAGCCGCGATACGAAGCCTCGGAACAATAGAAGGAAAGATCAGGGAGCAAGGCCCAAAGAAGAAGTCGACAAGCTACAAGGGAAATCAAAAGGAGAAGCTCAAATACAATGTTGCAGATAACGAGTATAGCGAGTCATCAGAAGAGAAAAAGCGACAGAAAAGGAAGGAGGACGCAAGAAGTATAATAGCACAAGCTCGAGTAAATAAATCACGTCATGCTTGGAGGGAAGAGAATTACGAGAACGACAATAAAGATATGGGTGCGTTATGCTTTACCCGCAGGGTTCGCAAAACGCGGGTACCCAAAGGATTCAAATTACCACACGACCAGAATAAATATGACGGGTCGCAGGAACCTACCTTATGGCTATCAGATTATCTGCAGGCAGTACAAATACTAGGGGGAACAAAGGCGACTGCAATGCAAAGTTTGCAGCTGCACCTCACCGGCGCCGCACGGTCTTGGTTGAATACCCTACCCGACGAATCCATTGGAAGTTGGGGGTAACTCGAAAGTCAATTCACAAGAAACTTTCGTTCCACCTACAAGCGCCCAGCATCACTGGAGGAAGTTAAAGCATGTGTGCAAAGGAAAGGCGAAACGCTACGTTCTTATATACAACGCTGGAGTATAATCAAAAACTCAGCATAGAACGTCTCCGACGAACGAGCAATAGACGCCTTTTCGGAAGGGCTTCGTCGCTCAGATCTTGTGGAAGAGATAGGAAGAACAAGGCCTATGACAGTAGCCGAGCTAATGGAACAAGCAAACAAATTTGCTGATGGAGAGGATGCATATAATAACAAAAGAGGACGTTCACCAGAAGTCGACAGAATAAGTAGACAAAAGAGACGACACCGCAGCAGGGGTAACCATGAAAGGCAAAATCAGGTAGCCGCGGGTTACGTACTAGAAGAAGAGAAAGGATATGAAAATAGGAGGTTTCAGGCAAAAGGAGTAGAAAAGTCAAGGTACTCTGGTCCGTTGGCCGAGGATATGCTATACGGACCCTGTCGAATCCACTACGCGTATCTCGACGGAAAAAGGGTCTCAAATCATCAGATAAAGGATTGCAGAACGTTCTTAAGGTTGCAAAGCGCCATGGGCGCAAGCCAACAAGGGAGGCAAGGAGAAAGACACAGAAGTCAAGGATATCAAATGCAAAGGCCAGCAAGGCACCTAGAGTCAAAAGTCTACATATCAGCCATGATTCAACCGGTGCCCAAGTCAAAGAAAGAATGAAAGAGCATATCCAGGCAAGTAAACCTAGCGATTACATCACCGCCAGCTACCACAGAGTACCTACGGTGGTCGGAACAACCAGTCAAGTTCAGTAGAGCAGATCACCCGAGGAAAATTCCCAGGCCAGGCCACTCGCCTATGGTCCTGAAGGCACAAATAGGAGGGTACGACATCGGAAGAGTGTTCATGGATGCAGGGAGTGGCATAAACTTAATATATGCTAGAACCCTAAAGGCAATGTGCATCTCGCTGACGAGTTTGAAGCCAACAGATTGCTCTTTCCACGGAATAGTACCAGGAGCCGCAAACTACCCTTTGGGAAGGATAGAACTCGATGTCTGTTTTGGCAGTAGTGAAAATTATAGAAGAGAAAAATTGGAATTCGAAGTTATGGACTGGCCGTCGCAATATCATGCAATCTTGGGGCGCCCAGCATTTGCAAAATTCATGGCAGTGCCACACTACTCATATCTTACATTGAAAATTCCAGGGCCCAAAGGAACAATTACAGTACAAGGGAGCTTTGAAGTAGCCAACACATGCGACAGAGAGTTCAACAGGATGGCGCAAACCTTCGGCATGACAGCAGAATATGAGAGGTTAAAAGGAGAAACGGATCATAATGTGCTACCCGACGTTGGACGATCCATGCCAGATCAGGCCTTCGACACAACGCAGGACTCGAAGAAAATTCAGGTCCATCCTACAGATCCAAACAAGACGACATCAATTGCGGTGAACTTGGATCCCGCATAGGAAGGCGCGCTCGTCGAGTTCCTCCGTGAGCGCTGGGAAATCTTCGCCTGGTGTCCATCGGACATGCCAGGGGTTCCCAGGGAACTCGTCGAGCACGCACTAAATGTAGATCCCAAGGGAAAACCAGTCAAGCAACCATTGAGGCGATTTGATGAACCTAAAAGGAAGGCGATAGCGTCAGAACTGCACATGCTAGAAAATGCCGGATTTATCAGAGAAATCAAAACTTCGAGTTGGGTATCGAACCCAGTTATAGTACCCAAGAAGAATACAGACGTACAAAGAGTATGTGTCGACTACACATCTCTCAATAAGCATTGTCCAAAGGATCCCTTCCCTCTACCCCGCATCGATTAGATAATCGATTCCACAGCGGGATGCGCGAGGCTTTCATTTTTGGACGCATATTCTGGTTACAATCAGATCAAATTGAAGAAAGAGGATGAAGAAAAAACGTCCTTCATCACACCATACGGAGTGTTTTGCTACCAAGTAATGCCGTTCGGCCTAAAAAATGCAGGAGCAACTTATCAACGGATGATGCAAAATTGCCTCGGAAGCCAAATAGGACGCAATATCCAAGTCTACATTGATGATGTAGTCATCACGACAAGAGAAGAGAAATCTCTAATCAGCGACTTGGCAGAAACCTTCGACAACCTGAGCAGGTACAAGCTTAAGCTTAACCCGACAAAGTGTTCCTTCGGTGTATCAGCAGGACAACTTTTGGGGTTCTTGTTATCAGCATGAGGAATAGAGGCAAACCCAGAAAAGATACAAGCAATCTTAACAATGGGGAAACCCACGAAACTACACGACGTACAGTAACTTGCAGGACGCGTCGCGGCACTAAGTCGCTTCGTCGCTCGACTAGGGGAGAAGGCGCTTCCTTTTTATGCACTTATGAAGAAATCAGACGATAAATTCGAGTGGACAGAAGAAGCAGACGTAGCGTTCGCACAGTTGAAAAAAGTGCTCTCCACGCCACCAGTGCTGGTCGCACCAAAAGAAAAAGAGCCATTGCTATTGTACATCGCCGCAACCCATCAGGTGGTGAGTACAGTATTAGTAGTCGAAAGGAGCGAAGAAGGAAAGGCCCATGGCGTCCAGAGGCCGGTATATTTCATCAGTGAAGTGTTATCTCCAACAAAACAGAGGTACCCGCATTATCAGAAGTTGGCATACAGTGTCTTCACAACAGCACAAAAACTACGACAGTACTTCGCGGTGCACCCAATTATAGTGGTCAACGAGGCGCCGTTATCGAACATATTGAATAATCCTTCGGCAACAGGACGTGTCTCTTTGTGGGGAATCGAGTTGTCTCCCATGGACATCACGTACGAGAAAAGGAAGGCGATCAAGTCGCAAGTTTTGCCAGATTTTACGGCAGAGTGGCTGGAGCTGCAGAGCACAGGACCACCAGACTTATCCAGTATTTGTACAATGTATTTCGACGGTTCTAAAAGGGTCCAAGGCGCAGGTGCAGGAGTAGTTTTGATATCACCTCATGGCGACAAATTGAAGTACGTATTAAGGATGAGCTTTCCAGAGGCTTCTAACAATGAAGCAGAGTACGAGGCTTTGTTGCACGGCATGAAGATGGCTAAAGCATGTGGAGCAACTCGCCTAAAAATATTTGGAGATTCCAACCTTGTTGTCCAGCAAGTTATGAACAAATGTGACACAATCAATGACAACATGATGGCATACAAAAATTTGTACCATTATCTTGAAGGAACATTCGATGGATGCGAAGTCTCGCACATAAGCAGGAACAGCAATGAAGAAGCCGACAATTTAGCAAATATCGGGTCACAGTGTCTACCTGTGCCGTCCGGAGTATTTTGGGAGGAAATAGTGGAAAGATCAATAAAAAGTGGAAAAAGCTCGACTACCACAGCAGGCTCGGGGGCTACAACAGAGGCAGAGGAAGTCATGATGATAGAAGAAACATGGATGCAGCCATATCTTGCATACATGATAAATAAGAAATTACCAGAAGATGCAGTGGAGGCCAAGAGGATAACTCGAAGATCGAAAGTGTTTGTCGTGTTGCAGGGGAAACTATACAAGAAAAGTATTACTGGCGTTTTGCAGCGTTGTGTAACGCCCCAGGAAGGACAAACAATATTAAAAGACATACACGGCGGAGTTTGTGGTCATCATGCTAGCAGCAGAGCAATAGCAGCAAAAGCTTTCCGAGCAGGATTCTATTGGCTAACAGCCATCGAGGACGCAAAAGATATAGTTCGAAAGTGTGAAGCATGTCAAAGATTTGCGTCTAGACCGCATGCACCAGCAGCAGAGTTACAAACAATACCATTATCTTGGCCCTTCGCACAATGGGGCCTCGACATGGTGGGAAAGTTGCACAAATCCTGGCCAGGAGGGCATGTCTACATGCTAGTGGCAGTCGATAAATTTACCAAATGGGTGGAAGCGGCCCCGGTAACAACTCAAGATTCTACAGCAGCAATCAGCTTCATCAAGTCATTAGTTTTCCGTTTTGGTGTACCATACAGCATCATCACAGACAACGGGACAAATTTCACTTCAAAGGAATTCAAGAGTTACTGTGAAGGATTAGGGATCAAGCTCAAATTCGCATATGTGGCGCACCCGAAGACAAACGGGCAAGTCGAAAAAGCCAATGGTCTGATATGTAGTGGGATAAAAAAGAGGCTCTTAGCATCTCTCGAGAAAGCCAAGAGCGCTTGGGTAGAAGAATTGCCCTCCGTTCTTTGGAGCTTAAGAACTACACCTAATGCAGCAACTCAAGAAACTCCATTCTTCCTGGTCCATGGCGCAGAAGCCGTGCTTCGAGTCGAAGTTACACACGAGGCTCCAAGAGTGACAGCATATGACGATACAACGTCAACAGAAGCATTGCAAGACGATGTCGATGCACTAGATGAAGCAAGAGATAAAGCATTAGAAAGGGCTACGCAGTATCAACAGAGCCTGCGAAACTACCATAGTAGTCGAGTTCGTCCACGATCCTTCGTGGTGGGAGACCTAGTTTTGCGGCTCAGGCAAGATAGCCACGGCAAATTAGAGTCCCCTTGGGTGGGACCTTACATCGTCACCGAAGTAATACCAGGAGGAGCATATCGACTACAAGACAAGAAGACTGGGAAGGACGAGAGCAACCCGTGGAATGCAGAGCAGCTACGGCGTTTCTACGCGTAGAATAAAAATAGTGTTATCAGTAAATTCGAGTTAACCTTCTGAACCCAGAACATGAGGCCACAGGTCGGGTTCTTTGGGTTGAACTCGACAAAATTGTACAAATAATTTTACTTCTTCGCCTCGGGGGCTTCAAACCTCGGGTCGTACGAAAGGAATTCTTATCGCGACTTGGAAGACTTTTTCCACTATAAGGTTGTACAGACAACCCGATAAATATTTAAACAACTTGGTTCGCAAAGGACCCGATAGATGGAAAAGGATACCTCAAAACAAATGACTTGTTTTCTTGGTACTAGCAAAAACATCAACACCAAGTGCGAATATTCATTACAGATAAGCATGGGAGCAAGGACATTATCAAACGAAATTACATAAAAAACAAGTCCTAATGAAAGTGGACTTCAGCTTCATACTTCTTCTGGCATTGGGTGCCGTCATAGATCTTCACGTCAAACTTTGTCGTGCCGATGTGGAAATCGAAGGTCATGAAGAAGCCTTGGTGGATGTCGTGGTCTTCTGCAAACTCTGACCAGCCGCCCCTCAAGTACTGCTCGCCGTCGCCATCATACCACACCTCCACCTCGTATGGGATGCCACTGCCAGACTGTTCACGGAGAACCGCCTCTCGCAGTTCGCGGCCATCCATGAACTTGGTAAAATTCAGCGGCAGGCGCTGAATCTCACGGCACTGCGCCATGGCAATGCAGAAGAAGGAGAAGATTCGGGGAGGGGCAGCAGGAGCAGCAGGAGGAGGAGCGATGGGACCTGGAGCAGCGCCAGTCACCTTAGGCTTGTTCTTGCTACCAGGTGGACGGCCGGGACGACGCTTAGCCGGACCGTCCGATGAAGTTCCTGCGGCGGTGATGTTGCTCTTGTTCTTACTTCCACGAGGGCGACCCCGACCTCGTGGCGCCACCGGGGAGCCAAGATTCAGACGAGAACCTTCAGCATCAGCCATGAGAACAAGGGAAAAACTTCGGAAAACCCTAGATGGAGAGAGAAGATGATGCGGCGGAGGAGGAATCTGATTAGGGTTTTTTACCTTGACCAGCAGGTGCTTTATTTATAAGCACGTATTATTGGGCCCCCGTGCTACAGCAAAGCCCGTAAACGCATTTTACATCAGAAGTTAAAATTCTGCGCACAACAGACGATAATATCAAAGAAGAAAAGCAAGAAAAGGAGACTGTGGTCGCACGATATGAAAACCTCGACTTGGACTCGGGGGCTCGCCAATAGTAAGACATCAACAGAAGAAAAAAGAGCTGAACTTTGAGCCTATGCTTGACTATGAGTAGCCAAACATAGCCTCGGGGGCTACTCCCATCGGGAGCGCTGAGCGCGCACCCGATAGAGGATAAGATAATCAATACTGGAGATGCGGAAGGATAAGCGTATAAACTTCGACTACATAGTCGACAAAACTGAAGAGAGATTACTCCCATCGGGAGCGAAGAAGATCAATTTAAAATCCAAAAATTCTTTGGTTTTATCAGTCAGAGACTTGGCTACGAAATATAAGATTCTCGAGTTGCGTTATCGCAACGCGACTCGAATGCCGTGACTTGTCACGAAGGTAAGACCCCGGGATCCGTCCTGTGTGGCCTGGTATACGCACATGGATGCGCTCTGCTGGTATGTATCCGTGTCTACGACGCGAAGAAAATCCTGGTGGACGCACTGGGTACCCTGAGAACCACTGGGATTCATTCTTTGTAAGTCCTAAATGCGGCAAAAGAGTGGATTTGACCGGTATCCCGAATTCAAGTCCAAGGGGATTGAATTTGAAGTAGGTGACAAGTATCTGTTCCGGCAGTTAACTGACCTCTTGATCCGTCAGAGTTGTCAGGCTTGCTCATCAAAACCCCTTGCGAAAGAATATCATGAAATTAAGTCGAAAAGATTAAGTCGAAGATTTGAAGATGAGAAGAAGTCGAAGAATTGATCAAGTCGAAGATTTGAAGATTAGAGATTCAACCTGAATCTACAATTCTGGTAGAATCTCAGGGGCTACTGACAAGGGTATAGTTAATAGAGCTCGCTAGTTGAGTACCCCTGAGGCCCGATAAGCTAGGCCCAATTGTAATGATAGTCGAATACGAGTTCTTACCGTATGTCGATATTGTAATCTGTATCGTACCCTACCCGATCCTCGAGACCTGGCCACCTATATATAGGGGCCAGGAGGGGACGGTGTAGGGCAGATTGAAAGCAAGCCAGGTTGAAACACCCAAGTTTACTTTCGACACACACCTATTTTCGACTAACCTTACCTTCGAGTTCATCCGACGCCCTATCTCCCCGATCCTAAGTCCTTCATCTAGGACATTTGTCGAGTTAACCCCTCGTCATCGGGCAACCATTTTCCTTTCTGGTTTCTAAATAACTTGAGACCATATGAGTTGATGTTGGATTAATGGCTATTTGGGCCAGCCCATATATACTTTCTTGCAATTTTTAACAAAAATAAATACGTAGGTCCACTTGGCACATTAATGCATTCTAAGAGGTGAGACTAATGTTAGTCAGACATTGGTACTTTAGTGAGAATTGGAGATTCTTATAAGATGTGGCTCTTCTACCATTTATATAAGCATGAGTAGAGAACACCTACACGGATAATCCTTTTCCTCCTTCCCACCTTGCCACGACGCAGGTGAACCATCTTTCATGTATGAGTGGAGCCGAGGTGAGACTTATGTAAAATTTACATGCTATCTTTCTTTTGCCATGCATGGCGGAATGAATTTGAATGGTCACACAAAAGGGGAAACATTTGCGGTCATGGCATATGAATACTTACGTGTCCATAAACACACATGCCTAGATAGAAAATTTGTTTTACACATGCTCTCAACTTATTACTGAACCCAACTTATTAGGCATGTGCCACTCGTTCAATTCATATATATTTTTAGAAGTTTCTATAGTTATAGTTACTTAATGATGCACTCGAACCACAAGTACAAAAATATTTATTGGACTAGACTTTATCTCTATTATGATATGCATAACACACAAATACATATGCATACAAAGATATAAGTTATTTATGCAAATGCATAAAGTTTAATGCAATGTAAACTTTATTACCACATACAGTTTAAATTTTGCATATGCAAACGTTGTAGTGTTGTAATGAAACAAAGAATACTATAATCAATGTTCAAAAGCAATGCTATGTGGTAATTACGACATGTAAGTAACAAATGGTTTACTCATTCAGAATATATCATGGTACCAATAAGTTTAATGAAGTACAAATGTGTAGTATAAGACATATTTGTTTGGACCGAGCCAACGTAAAGGTTTAAATTATGTTTGTTTTGGCTATTCCAACTTAAAATGGCCACAAGTCAGTGGACCAGCGACGGTCAATCCCTTGCCTCTCTTGACATGGATGGCTCCCCTTCCCAAATAAAAAATAATAGTGGTAGTGTATCTTGTGTGATTTAGATGCATGACCAGTGGCGAAGCGTGCAGCAGAGGTAAGGATGGACCAATCGATAAAAAAATCGGCCAAATCAACAAAAAATGGTGACTATTTTCTCTTGGTGGCCCAAAATAGACTGCATTTGTATGTGAAAGTCGCTAGAAAGGCTAGGCCATGGCCCAGTATGGCCAACCAGGGGCTCCGCCTGTGTGCATGACCAAACACATGGTATAAATTTCTTCTCCGGCTTAGAGTAATAACCCCAATTAACCGTCTCATCATTTTGTACGTTTGTCAGATTTTGGAAATAATATAAGAAAATGACATATACAAATAGATACTTTGACACATATTTCTGAATTAGAACAAATATTTTAACAATATGTCAGCGTATGTTTTATTATGTGGCAACGTAATGTCTACGCACTTCTATTTTTGTAGACACTTGTTGGGCCTCCAAGTGCAGAGGTTCGTAGAACAGCAGCAAGTTTCCCTTAAGTGGATCACCCAAGGTTTATCAAACTCAGGGAGGTTAGAAGTCAAAGCTATCCCTCTCAAGCAACCCTGCAATTACGATACAGAAAGTCTCTTGTGTCCCCAACACACCCAATACACTTGTCAGATGTATAGGTGCACTAGTTCGGCGAAGAGATAGTGAAATACAAGTGGTATAGATGATTATAAGTAGCAAACGTGATGTGAAATAAATATCGCTGAGAGCAAACAAGTAACAAAATAGCAAGTAAACAGTGTGCAATGCTTGGAAACAAGGCCTAGGGATCATACTTTCACTAGTGGACACACTCCCAACAAATATAACATGATTGAACAAATAAACAACTTCTCTTCACTATGGTACTCTGAATTACTCTCCTATTGAACAACACTAATCATTGTGTAGTGGCTACAGAAGCACCCCTTAAAGTTCATCAAGTACTTGACAAACACCACTCATAGAGACATCCAAATCAAAGCACAATTCAAGATAGAAATCATTGCAACTTAGACCAAGTACTAACACGGTGCACACACTGTCAACATTACACCATGAAAGGAGGAATAGATCACTCAATACTATCATAGTAATAATTACTCTCATAATCCACAAGAGATCACAATCATAGCCTAAACCAAGTACCACCATGATGCACGCACTGTCACCGTTACACCATGGCAGGAGGAATAGATTACTTTAACAATCACCACTAGAGTACACTATAACAATTAAGCATAGGAGTAGCATAATATCTGAATAATAACATCTACTTGTTCAACATGATACAAAGCTCACGATCACATAAAGATCACATCATGGGAGAGAGAGGTGAACCACATAGCTACCGGTAGAGCCCTCAGCCCCGGGGATGAACTACTCCCTCCTCATCATAGGAGACAGCAAGGTTGATGGAGATGGCGGTGAGGTCGATGGAGACGGCGGAGACGGCGATGGAGACCGATGGAGATGGCTCCGGGGGCACTTCCCCGTCCCGGCAGGGTGCCGGATCAGAGACTTCTGTCCCCCGAAATTCATCGACGGCGGCGGCGGAGCTACGAAACTGTTCTGGAAATTTCGCCGACTCCTTTAGGGTTTTCCGTCCCGAGGCTTCTTATAGGCGAAGGGGCGATGTCAGAGGGCTGCCAGGGCCTCCTCACACAAGGGCGGCGCGGCCAGGGCCTGGGCCGCGCCAGCCCTGTGTGAGCGAGGCCTGTGGCCCCTCTCCTTCCTCTCTTTCGATGTCTGGATGCTCCCGGGAAAAATAAGACTTCTGGCTTTTGTTTCGTCCAATTCCGAGAATATTTCCTGTGTATCACTTCTAAAACACAAAAACAGCAGAAAACAGGGAACTGGCACTGTGGCAACTCGTTAATAGGTTAGTTCCGGAAAATGCATAAAAGTGTCATGAAGTGTAACGAAACAGTAGGCAAATGGTGTAAAAACAAGCATGGAGCATCAAAAATTATGGATACGTTGGAGACGTATCAGCATCCCCAAGCTTAACTCCTGCTCGTCCTCGAGTAGGTAAGTGATAACAAAAGAATAATTTTTGAGGTGACATGCACCTAAACAATTTTGATCATATATGTAAGCATTTGTGAGCTGGGATCAAAAGAACTTAAAACATGGGCATGAAAGACATAATCTTGATAATAGAAACTTAGCAACCATGTTGTAAACATGAAAATGAACACAAACAAAAGATCATGAAAATGAAACAATGAAAGTCAAACGTGTGTTCAAATCATAAGGAAAAACATACAAATGGTTTTCAGCTTGTCCTTTAAAGAGAGCAAAACATAAATGCATAGGACACCTTCAAGTTTAAGAGGGCGACTAGATACAAATAATTTAAGAACAACTGAAACCAACAATATGAATCAATCAATTAACTTTGGGACAATGCATATCACACTAAGAATGACAACTATGATCTCTTCATGGTGCATAAAGAAAGAAGGTGGTGACTCAACATAAAAGTAAAAGAAAGGCCCTTCGCAGAGGGAAGCAGTGATTGAGCATGTGCTAGAGCTTTTCATTTGTAAAACAGAGAGATAAAAATTGATTTTGAGAGGTGGTTGTCTTTGTCAACGACTGGCAATGGGGTTCTTACTATCTACCATACAAAAATGAAGCAAGTTTTTGAGAGAGATTGGCACTTTTGTGCTCTTTTATAAAGCTTGGCACTCCTCCCCACCTTTTTTCCTTTCACAAACCATGGCTAACCGATTCCATCGGGTGCCCACCAACATTCACATTCCATGGAGGAGTGCCTTTTTTTTCTTCTTTTTTTCTTTTTTTTTCTTTTTTGGAATAAGCAATATGGAAGATAGCAAATCCGACCACTACGTCCCCATGAGCTGAAAACAGTGTCACAAAACGAGAAGTGTTTTGAAGGTTTTTGAAAGGTAGCACATAAAAATTTACTTGGAATGGCTTACAAATACTATGCATAGGAATTTATAGTGGACACAATGGCAAACTTGGTTTTTGGGAGTTGGATGCACGAGTAGAGCTCATACTCAGTACAAAATGAGGGCTAGCAAAAGACTGGGAGCGACCAACTAAGAGAGCAATAACGGCCATAATCATGCAAAGCGACAAAGCGACATTAAAAGAAGCATAAGATGGCATCAAAAGTCAAAAACTAAATGATCATAGAGGCAATGGTGACTTTGTATGAGTCAAACATGTGTGCGCATGCGCCAAGTCAACCCAAATAAAGCATCAAAGGAGAAAACCAAATAAATGCTTCCATATAATAAAAACAATGCATGATTTTTTCAAAGGCTCATTAAGCAATCTCAGTTATTTGAGACAAGTCATGCTATAGCAAAAGCACTAAGCATACTATCAAAAAGACATCAAGCATGACATGCAAAAGCCTAGGCCGCAGTCTACACAAGCTCCTTCTTGTACCACTATTTTGCACAAAGCTTTTTCTCTTTTCCAACACCATTTGAAATTTTTAAAGACACCTCTTTTGATGAAAACCAATAAATATCAGAGGCAAAAATACACCTTGATGAAAAGGTATGACAAGGTCTGAACGCAAATCAAGGCGAAACGAAAACCAAAAGCAGTAGCAGTAGCAGAAAAAGAAGAACACTCGATGAAATTGTAAGAATGAAAAACGGAGTGTTCTTGGCAAATGAAAAGCGAGTTCATCTCCTCCAAAACATGATGTGATCTAACCATTTATTGCAGCAAACAAAGCAAAAGAAAACTAAAAACAAAAACAACTGACGCTCCAAGAAAAACGCATAGTGCATGAAGCAATAAAAATATAGTGTCTTGAAAGGTGACCTGATTTTTGCCGATGAAGAAGGGGTGCCTCGGGGGCATCCCCAAGCTTTGACGCTTGTACTTCTTGGATATTTCTTGGGGTGATGCATGGGCATCCCCAAGCTTGAGCTTTTGTCCATTCTTCAACTCATCTCATCACTCTCCGATCCCTACACTTGAAAACTTCCTTCATACAAAACTAAACACAATTCTATTAGCAACATTAGTGTAAGCATAACATATAATCAACCTCTTTTTGCTTCAGGTTTCAACCCAAAACCACCACATATTAAGTATATACTACTGTAGCAACTTCCCCAAAAGTTCCGTGATCAAAAGAACTCAAAAAGAAAGCGATAAAGTGGCAAACACAAGTATTGGCAGAAATCTGTCAAAACTGAACAGCTGACAAAGGTCGAATTTTTGAGGGATTTTCTGTTGCTCAAATCAAAAGGTGTTCAACTAACAAAAGTTTGGATTTAACCTGGGGCATATGCACAAGAAATCGTAGGTCCAAAAGATATACAGAGAATTTTCACGAATTTTTACGGTGCAGCACCGAAAATTGTTTCAGGGCAGCAACATCCCCAAATCTTACCTCACTCAAATTAGAGGCTTCTCTTGGCACAAAAACAAAATAAATAAGATAAGGAGCGGTCATTACAGTAGTAATGACTTCCAAGACTCAAATAAAAGAAAAAGTACTGAAAATAAAACATTGGGTTATCTCCCAAGAGTGCTTTTCTTTAACGCCTTTGAGCTAGGCGCAGTAATTTGCAAAGATGCTCATGTGGGCGCCATATAAGAGCTTGAGGCAAAGGCGCCATATAGGAACTTAAAGCAATAGAGAGCATCAAAAAGCAGATATGAAAGACATTTATATCTGAACCACTTCCTATGCATAGGAATCTTGTAAGAAAATAAATCAACGAGGCACATAGTAGCAAGCATGGATAGATAAAATAAGTGCCACTTCAAGATTTGCAACATAAAGAGGGGAAACTTAATATTGTTGAGATCCATCAAACCATATTTCCCTCTCTCATAATAACTTTCAGTAGCATCATGAATAGAACTAACAATATAACTATCACATAAAGCATCTCTATCATGAGCCACATGCATAAAAGAATTAATACTCACCACAGGAACAATAGTAGTAGGAGCAAATTCAATAGAATAATTATTCTCATCACCATAATCATCATAAATAGGAGGCATATTGTAATCATAACTAATTTTATCCTCAATAGTAGGTGAACTGGAAACATTATACTCATCATCATAGCCATCATAAACTAGAGGTTTAGTATCATCACAAGCTAAAGAACAGCTATTTCGCAAAGCATATTCTTCAAACATATCATCATAAGAAGGAACATCACATATGGGAGATAAAATATTATCAGAGCAAACTTTCTCCACTAAAGCTGGGGAACTAAAAATATCATGCTTAACAAAACCAGCTTCCCCAAGCTTAGACTTTTCTATAGCATTATCAACAACGGTGTTTAAAGCATTCATACTAACAACACTATTAGCATGCAAATTAAGCTCCAAAGGTTTTTCAATTTTCTCTTCAAACACTTCATATCTAAACTCAGGAAAAAGACTACAAAACTCATTGTTTTCCATTTAAGCCTAACTAGTGAAAATAAAAACAAGAAACAAAAAGATGTAATTGTAGAATCTAAAGGAAATAACTTCGAGCGCTCACAGAGGAGGATGCGAGTACCTTTTACCTTACCTCCCCGGCAACGGCGCCAGAAAAGAGCTTGATGTCTACGCACTTCTATTATTGTAGACACTTGTTGGGCCTCCAAGTGCAGAGGTTTGTAGAACAGCAGCAAGTTTCCCTTAAGTGGATCACCCAAGGTTTATCGAACTCAGGGAGGTTAGAGGTCAAAGCTATCCCTCTCAAGCAACCCTGCAATTACGATACAGAAAGTCTCTTGTGTCCCCAACACACCCAATACACTTGTCAGATGTATAGGTGCACTAGTTCGGCGAAGAGATAGTGAAATACAAGTGGTATAGATGATTATAAGTAGCAAACGTGATGTGAAATAAATATCGCTGCGAGCAAAGAAGTAACAAAATAGCAAGTAAACGGTGTGCAATGGTTGGAAACAAGGCCTAGGGATCATACTTTCACTAGTGGACACACTCCCAACAAATATAACATGATTGAACAAATAAACAACTTCTCTTCACTATGGTACTCTGAATTACTCTCCTATTGAACAACACTAATCATTGTGTAGTGGCTACAGAAGCACCCCTTAAAGTTCATCAAGTACTTGACAAACACCACTCATAGAGACATCCAAATCAAAGCACAATTCAAGATAGAAATCATTGCAACTTAGACCAAGTACTAACACGGTGCACACACTGTCAACATTACACCATGAAAGGAGGAATAGATCACTCAATACTATCATAGTAATAATTACTCTCATAATCCACAAGAGATCACAATCATAGCCTAAACCAAGTACCACCATGATGCACGCACTGTCACCGTTACACCATGGCAGGAGGAATAGATTACTTTAACAATCACCACTAGAGTACACTATAACAATTAAGCATAGGAGTAGCATAATATCTGAATAATAACATCTACTTGTTCAACATGATACAAAGCTCACGATCACATAAAGATCACATCATGGGAGAGAGAGGTGAACCACATAGCTACCGGTAGAGCCCTCAGCCCCGGGGATGAACTACTCCCTCCTCATCATAGGAGACAGCAAGGTTGATGGAGATGGCGGTGAGGTCGATGGAGACGGCGGAGACGGCGATGGAGACCGATGGAGATGGCTCCGGGGGCACTTCCCCGTCCCGGCAGGGTGCCAGAACAGAGACTTCTGTCCCCCGAAATTCGTCGACGGCGGCGGCGGAGCTACGGAACTGTTCTGGAAATTTTGCCGACTCCTTTAGGGTTTTCCGTCCCGAGGCTTCTTATAGGCGAAGGGGCGATGTCAGAGGGCTGCCAGGGCCTCCTCACACAGGGGCGGCATGGCCAGGGCCTGGGCCGCGCCAGCCCTGTGTGAGGGAGGCCTGTGGCCCCTCTCCTTCCTCTCTTCGGATGTCTGGATGCTCCCGGGAAAAATAAGACTTCTGGCTTTTGTTTCATCCAATTCCGAGAATATTTCCTGTGTATCACTTCTGAAATACAAAAACAGCAGAAAATAGGGAACTGGCACTGTGGCAACTCGTTAATAGGTTAGTTCCGGAAAATGCATAAAAGTGCCATGAAGTGTAACGAAACAGTAGGCAAATGGTGTAAAAACAAGCATAGAGCATCAAAAATTATGGATACGTTGGAGACGTATCACAACGCACCAGTGTAACACCCACGAATTTATAACAAATTCCAAGTGTCCATTATGTAATCCATCACAATCCCATAATCATTGTTGTGATTTACATAACGTAGTTGATATCACAGTCATAGCTATTAATAGTAAATAAAGGGGATTACATAGGTGGTCGCACAGACCAAACCTTACATTACATCAACATGCAGCGGAATAACACTTTGGGTCCATATTGTCAAGCTTCAACCGCACAGGCAAAGCGGACAGTAGGAAACGAGCCTAATTCGCAAAGCCGTCAATGAGTCCTTCCTTCTTGATCTTGCTCCTTCAAGACTGGCCAAGTAAATAGCCAGGGACAACGCCATGTGTACATTGCATGTACTTGCAAGCCATCTTATAAATAAAAATAAAAGAGATATGCAAGGCTTATAAAGTGGTCTAAGCAATAAGTTTATTTGCGTAAAGCTAGTTTTCTTTTCCAAGAGAGTTCATCGAGAGATAAGAAAAGTTTAGTTCACTAAGTTGAATCTAAGATAGAACTCCCAAGTGTTGGTCACACTTCTTATTCAATTCACGATCATTCACCAGTGCCATAGTTCATCTCATAGCTGTTCAAAATTCTTGACAAAGGACAAGTACAGCTTGCCAACTGTCCATGACCGCGGACGCGGCTATTCGAATAGTTTGAAAACCTCTGCAGAGGGGTACACATTACCCACAAGATTCAAGACATCTATCGGGAACAATCCACGGATCATCATACACAAAGTATGCGGGGTTCAGATGATCAAACAAAATCTTTCACTTGCCTACTTTAGTATAGGATCCTCCCTAAGAGTCCAGATATGGAACTCATAGTTTTTCCGGCTACAGGGTGCTGTATTTTGGACTCCCATAGTCTGTGGTATTCTCCATCACAGCTATGGCAAGTCCCGGCTTCGGAAGCGTCCCTATGGGATTCACGCTTCAATAAGTTCAAATGAGGTCTCCCATACTAAAGCAAACAAACTATGGACTAAGCCCCTTCCCATATAGGGGTAATGTGGTTGTATGGTATGGTTGGCTCACATAGTACATCACGCATCATCATTCAAAATTCATTTCATAGTTCTTACTCATTATTGATCTCTTTCAAAAATTCAACTTGAATGAACAATCTCCATCCAAGGTTTTCAAGTTCAACTCATAACTTCAGTAAGGTTTCCATCTAGATTACTTCAGTTTTATTAGCGGCTAAGCAAGCTACTATGAATGACACTACCACTAAGGGAGTGTTGGATAAACTCAGTTTAATGCTCTTGTTAAGCAAGACATCACTACACATCTATTGCTCTACTCTAGCAATTCAATCATGCAATTTCATTTGAAAACAAGTAAATATGCAAGTTGGAAATCTAGGTATTAGGGTATGATTCAAAAGATGGCTTGCCTGGCTTGGCAATGTCAAAATAGTCTTCATCTTCCTCTTGGGTTGATTGACCTCCATCTCCATTTCTTGGTGGACTTTGGGATCCATTCTGCTTACTCTCGTCGTCATCTAATCGTCGGAAAGAAAATAAGAATACAATCACCACACAATTCACTAACAACATACCTACAACAACAAGATACTATGGTAAGGATGTTGATCGTGGAAGTCTAAGGATAATGGCTTCAATGATAATTGAGTTTATGTAGATAGGGTTATTTGTTTCTTGTATTTAAGTAGGGTTCATTGATTTTTGAATAATGAAATATATCCTCAAAGTCTTTATTGACCAAGTTCATATACTACAAGTATATATTTAGAACTACGGTTTCAACAAAGTGGTTGCATGGGGTTTAAAGTCTTTTTCAATTACTTATGGACTTTCTAGTTTGCAAATAATTAGAGATCAAGTGTTAATCTAAAAGTACAATCTAGTAATCCTAGTTTACTTGGATCAGGGTTTATAGATTATGATTTAGAATTGTGGTCGATTCGAGTTGGTTTCATATCATTTCCATTTATGGGTTTTATCTTATCATTTTCCTAAGTTAAAACCAATAGTAAATAGTAGTTGATTAAAAAGTTTCAAAATTGAATTATAATTTCATAAACAGATAGGTATTACTTTTTGGGAATTATGAGAGTTGGATTCCTATTAAATTGAATTTTCTTTGATTTGATATAAATTTTCTAGGGTTGAAAAGCTCTTGTTTTGTTATTTTTGCTGCAATCCCTATGTAAATCCAATTGTGTTAAAAGCACTTCTAATGGATAGCTCATGTTCTAAGGTTTCCAGAACATATTCATATGTTAAATTTGAATCTATAGATCTCTGGGAAAATTAAATCTAAAACATCATCTGAACTAGTTTTTCTAAAACCGAAAATCAATTAACCCTTTTTTCAGACACGGGCCGGACACACAGACTTGACTGGGCCGGCCCACTAGGCTTCCCACGGGCGTGCGAGCCAGAGTAAAAAAACGAATCAGTACGTTGTCTTCCTTGTTGCTACAGGGGTCGAGTCCTCACCGGCAGTCTGCAGAGAAGAGGGCGGAGGCGGGGTGCAGCGTAGAGGAAGTGGATCTCGTCGGCTATGAAACAGAAAAGGTTGCGGAGCTTCTTCTCGTCCGCCTGGTACAAGCGGCAGCCCGGGAGGTGGTCGAGAACGCCGGGAAGGAGAGGCGCCCCGGAGCTCCGGCTTGCTCCGGCGAGCTCGGCCTAGGAAACTAGAGAGAGGGAGAGGATGTCTGGGAGACTCGGTGGAGCGGTGCGAGTTTGATGGTGTGCTCGGAGGGCCGTTTTATAGGCTCGGGAAGGGGGGAAGCAGGGTGGCCAGCATGGGCTCGGGTTAGGGTTTCCGCGCGTGTTCCTGTGGCCACAATGGTTCTGGAAGGGCATGGGCGTGTCCGGCGGTGCTGTGGTGACGTCGGGGACGCAGTGGCGCAGCAGGGTGACGAGGGAGAGAGAGGGGAGCAGTGGCCATGGTGAGATGACCGGCGGCGACTTTTCCTTCTCCACTCCGTCGGGACTCGGCGCGGGGGGGGGGGGGGGGGGGCAGGGCATGGGCGAGGGACGTTGAGGCGACACAGGGCACGGATTCGGGAGGGAGTGGGAGTGCAGGGGATGGCCTGAGCCCTCCTGTTGATCAATAGTGGCCACAAGTGGTCTGGGATGCCGACCAGGTGTTTGACTAAATGCCCGCAAGAGACAAAGTTTTGAATTTTGAAATTTTTCCACTTGGGTTCTGTTCAGTAGCAGATAGGGATCCTAGGCATATGATGGTTTGGTCTAGAGATGATGGTTTGGTTGAAAAAGAGATCGATATTGGAATGGTCTATGTAAAGGATTCAAAGTTTGGCAGAAGTTTACATAGTGTTAGAAAATGTTTCGGGTTCCAAACTTTGCAGTAACCCAAATCCCATAACTTGTACTAGTTAATAGAGAAGAAATGCATCATGGTTTTGTTCACAGATTTCTTATTCCAGAGGTGTAAAGTAGGCTAGTCAATAATATCCTGTAGATCAAGTTTGTTGTTTGTTTCCAATTTAGGAATTTGTGTTTCTTCTCATTTCTTTCTGTTTTGTCTTCCCATTGTTTATGATTTGTTGACTTCAATACTTAAGTAGATGTAGCATGTATTCATGCAAAGATTAAATATGTAGAAAACAACTTTTATCAAATAACCCACGTTATAAGAAAAGGTTTATTTAGTCTCAAGACTTGGATAAGTCATCCTAGAATGTTTTTTTAATGGTTTTGGTCAAAGGTCTTCAAAATGATGAAGTTTAACAAATGGTAAGAAGATGGTAGCTTTAAAAGGATATGAAACCAAATCGTTTTTTTGAAATCTTCCTTAGGGAAATGCTAAATGGTTTTCAAGAATGGTTTCTTTTATCCTACTCTTTTGAAACAAGCTACCTTTATTGAAATATGGTTTTACCTATTGTTCAAATCTTTCTTTGTAATGGTTTGAAATGAGTTTCAAAGAAATAGAATTTGTTTTGGTCTTTTTATTTGATGCATGGGAGCAAATGCTAAAATTCACCATTTTTTAAAGACAAGAAATAAATCTTGTATTTAAAATAAAAGTTTTTGTTGGCTCAAAAATTTGGTATTTTGATTAACTCCATTTATTTCTATTTTCCAAAATTTTGGGTTGTTACAATCTTCCCCCCTTAAAAAGAATCTCGTCCCGAGATTCACAACTTAAGGTTGAGATAGATTGAGAAATGAGATTACCAGATAAGAGATAGAGTGTGTATTGATTTATATCAAGATGGAAAGATTGGGTACACCCAAAATGTGATGTGGCCAGATGGGCCAAAACACATCTTCATCAAGCACATACAAATTTCAACAAACAATCACACTTTCAAAAATAAAATATTTGGCATCTAAACCATAGGCTTTTAATAAAAAGGGTCTTACGGATTACAGGTCTCGCTCTTGATTTACAAAGAAATAAACAAGCCTACTAGTCCCAAACTAAGGTGACTAATGCTTCTTCTCGGCTTGGATCCACACACTTGATTCAACTTGTTCTTACTAACTTTATGGCTACGAGCAACTTCAGGGTATTCTATGGCTGGTTCATGATGATAGATCTTTTTTCCTCCCTTTGTGTCTTGAGGTTGCCAAAGTTACTTCCCGGTAGTTTGTAAGTCTGCTTCCTTCCCCTACAGAAGTTGAGGCTATAGAGTCCTTTGACACTATCTTCAATAATGATGCGGTTTCGCACCCTGCCAATGTTGGTGTTGATAGGGTTGCCTCCTGAAGATGAAAGAATGTTGGTAGGATCTTCAGAGCCATTGGGATTGGTACTAGCTTTGGTTATCACAGGGTCAGCATCCAGCTTCACTGGGCACTCGTTGGAGTAGTGCCCCTTGGTTCCGCACTCATAGCAGGTGATGTTGGTCTTGTCAGTAGTATTGGGAAAAGTATTCTTTGCTAGTTCTCTTCTAGATCGCAGAGTAAGGTCATAGCAAAGGTTAGAGGGGGCTGGAGGCTTATTTTTTTGGCGTTTTGGAATTCTTGCTTGCTTCTGTTTGTTTTGAGCTTTCTGTTGTTGCCTCTGAACGTGAAATCATGCTCTGTGCTAGCCTTGACCACTTGAGATGCTAACTGGAAGCTATTTGGCAGGATCTTTGATATATCTGACACTAGGTGGTTCATGGCGCAGTCAGCAAGAACATGGGTACTACTTTCACACATATAATAGGTAATGTTGCTTGTAGGGCATTCTCTAGGTGGATGGTTGTCTTCGCAATTGGGATAGTTTCTGGGACATTGACTGGCTTGATGACCTTCTTCTCCACAACGGCTACAAGCTTTCTTCTTTAGATGATCCAGGTTTGCAATCTTTAGACTTGAACATTGGAGTACAACATGGTGTGCTTCCGCACAAGCATAGCATATTCGTTGGGTGTGAAGATCTCCTTTCCTCTTTCTTGGAAACTTGTATAGATTTGATGGCGCTTGGTACCTCTGGGCAATCGCCTGGAGGTGAAATTTGAAATTTGAGCTAGCTTGACCTCCTTTCGTACATATTTTAAATGGTGGACTTGCAAGCATGGGATGCAAAAGAGGGGGCAAGTCCTGTAGTAGATGAGAAGGAAAAGTTTTCCAAAATGTTACTTATGTGGGATTGGTATAGTTCATAGTTTATTTTGGGTCAGAAAGGCCAAAATATTTTTGAACAAACAAGTTGTTGCGATGGACTAAGAGCAGCACATCTAAAAAAATCAATCATTCAAACACACAAGGTACTACATATACTTAGTAATCGTGAGGTAAGGGTAGCTCAATCAAAACAACTGAGCATTTCCTATAAGTCCTCTGGGTCAGGGTTGTTGAGGTCTTCATCATTTCTGATCACCTTGATTAGATCTTGAAGTCTTTAGATCATATAGTTGACTCTTTCTGGAAGATTTTTGGGTAGTGTGAAGATTCATCTCTCTTTCAATGGTAGCAGTCGTAGTTGATGTCAAAGTCTTGGAAAAGATCAAGTTCACACTTTTTGGATCCATTGTTTCTTGGGTCTTATGTTGGAATCGTACAAATTATAAATTTGAAATAGATGGGGGATAGAGTAAAACAAATCTTTGAAAAGAATTTGTAATCAAAGAGGCAAATAAATTCTTTGTAAAAATATCTTCAGAGTATGAGTTGAGAGTATAAGATATTCAAATTGAATAAGATGAGAGTGTAAGTTTGGCTTTGGGTACCAAAGCACATAATTTTCTTTTGCAGAAATAAGTTTTTACCAAAATATTACTTTCTGAGCTAACGACCATACTAACTAAGGTCTCCTAAAGTCATGATAGTCCTGATACCAAACTTGGGATATCAGAGATATCATTTTCTAACAACCATGCTAACTAGAGTTTCCTAGAGTCAGCCTGGGCTCTGATACCAACTTGTAACACCCATGAATTTATAACAAATTCCAAGTGTCCATTATGTAATCCATCACAATCCCAGAATCATTGTTGTGATTTACATAACGTAGTTGATATCATAGTCATAGCTATTAATAGTAAATAAAGGGGATTACATACGTGGTCGCACAGACCAAACCTTACATTACATCAACATGCAACGGAATAACACTTTGGGTCCATATTGTCAAGCTTCAACCGCACACGCAAAGCGGACAGTAGGAAACGACCTTATTCGCAAAGCTGTCAATGAGTCCTTCCTTATTGATCTTGCTCCTTCAAGACTGGCCAAGTAAATAGCCAGGTACAACGCCATGAGTACATTGCATGTACTCGCAAACCATCTTATAAATAAAAATAAAAGAGATATGCAAGGCTTATAAAGTGGTCTAAGCAATAAGTTTATTTGCGTAAAGCTAGTTTTCTTTTCCAAGAGAGTTCATCGAGAGATAAGAAAAGTTTAGTTCACTAAGTTGAATCTAAGACAGAACTCCCAACTGTTGGTCACACTTCTTATTCAATTCACGATCATTCACCAGTGCCATAGTTCATCTCATAGCTGTTCAAAATTCTTGACAAAGGACAAGTACAGCTTGCCAACTGTCCATGACCGCGGACGCGGCTATTCGAATAGTTTGAAAACCTCTGCAGAGGGGTACACTTTACCCACAAGATTCAAGACATCTGCCGGGAACAATCCACGGATCGTCATACACAAAGTATGCGGGGTTCAGATGATCAAACAAAATCTTTCACTTGCCTACTTTAGTATAGGATCCTCCCTAAGAGTCCAGATATGGAACTCATAGTTTTTCCGGCTACAGTGTGCTGTATTTTGGACTCCCATAGTCTGTGGTATTCTCCATCACAGCTATGGCAAGTCCCGGCTTCGGAAGCGTCCCTGTGGGATTCACGCTTCTATAAGTTCAAATGAGGTCTCCCATACTAAAGCAAACAAACTACGGACTAAGCCCCTTCCCATATAGGGGTAATGTGGTTGTATGGTATGGTTGGCTCACATAGTACATCACGCATCATCATTCAAAATTCATTTCATAGTTCTTACTCATTATTGATCTCTTTCAAAAATTCAACTTGAATGAACAATCTCTATCCAAGGTTTTCAAGTTCAACTCATAACTTCAGTAAGGTTCCCATCTAGATTACTTCAGTTTTATTAGCGGCTAAGCAAGCTACTATGAATGACACTACCACTAAGGGAGTGTTGGATAAACTCAGTTTAATGCTCTTGTTAAGCAAGACATCACTACACATCTATTGCTCTACTCTAGCAATTCAATCATGCAATTTCATTTGAAAACAAGTAAATATGCAAGTTGGAAATCTAGGTATTAGGGTATGATTCAAAAGATGGCTTGCCTGGCTTGGCAATGTCAAAATAGTCTTCATCTTTCTCTTGGGTTGATTGATCTCCATCTCCATTTCTTGGTGGAGTTCGGGATCCATTCTACTTACTCTCGTTGTTGTCTAATGATCGGAAAGAAAATAAGAATACAATCACCACACAATTCACTAACAACATACCTACAACAACAAGATACTAAGGTAAGGATGTTGATCGTGGAAGTCTAAGGATAATGGCTTCAACGATAATTGAGTTTATGTAGATAGGGTTATTTGTTTCTTGTATTTAAGTAGGGTTCATTGATTTTTGAATAATGAAATATATCCTCAAAGTCTTTATTGACCAAGTTCATATACTACAAGTATATATTTAGGACTACGGTTTCAACAAAGTAGTTGCATGGGGTTTAAAGTCTTTTTCAATTACTTATGGACTTTCTAGTTTGCAAATAATTAGAGATCAAGTGTTAATCTAAAAGTACAATCTAGTAATCCTAGTTTACTTGGATCAGGGTTTATAGATTATGATTTAGAAATGTGGTCGATTCGAATTGGTTTCATATCATTTCCATTTATGGGTTTTATCTTATCATTTTCCTAAGTTAACAATGCTTATTTAACCAATAGTAAATAGTAGTTGATTAAAAAGTTTCAAAATTGAATTATAATTTCATAAACAGATAGGTATTACTTTTTGGGATTTATGAGAGTTGGATTCCTATTAAATTGAATTTTCTTTGATTTGATATAAATTTTCTAGGGTTGAAAAGCTCTTGTTTTGTTATTTTTGCTGCAATCCCTATGTAAATTCAATTGTGTTAAAACCACTTCTAATGGATAGCTCATGTTCTAAGGTTTCCAGAACATATTCATATGTTAAATTTGAATCTATAGATCTCTAGGAAAATTAAATCTAAAACATCATCTGAACTAGTTTTTCTAAAACCGAAAATCAATTAACCCTTTTTTTCAGACACGGGCCGGACACACAGACTTGCCTGGGCCGGCCCACTAGGCTTCCCGTGGGCGTGCGAGCCAGAGTAAAAAAAACGAATTGGTACGTTGTCTTCCTCATTGCTACAGGGGTCGAGTCCTCACCGGCAGTCTGCAGAGAAGAGGGAGGAGGTGGGGTGCGGCGTAGAGGAAGCGGATCTCGTCGGCTATGAAACAGAAAGGGTTGCGGAGCTTCTCCTCGTCTGCCTGGTACAAGCGGCAGCTCGGGAGGTGGTCGGGAACGCCGGGAAGGAGAGGCGCCCCGGAGCTTCGGCTTGCTCCAGCGAGCTCGGCCTAGGAAACTAGAGAGAGGGAGAGGATGTCTGGGAGACTCGGTGGAGCGGTGCGAGTTCGATGGTGTGCTCGGAGGGCCGTTTTATAGGCTCAGCAAGGGGAGGAAGCGGGGTGGCCAGCATGGGCTCGGGTTAGGGTTTCCGCACGCATTCCCATGGACACAGTGGTTCTGGAAGGGCATGGACATGTCCGGCGGTGCTGTGGTGACATCAGGGACGCAGTGGCGCAGCAGGGTGACAAGGGAGAGAGAGGGGAGCAGTGGCCATGGCGAGATGACCGGCGGCGACTTTTCCTTCTCCACTCCATCGGGACTCGGCGCAGGGGGGGCCAGGGCATGGGCGAGGGACGTTGAGGCAACGCAGGGCACGGATTCGGGAGGGAGTGGGAGTGCAAGGGATGGCCTGAGCCCTCCTGTTCATCAATCGTGGCCACAAGTGGTCTGGGACGCCGACCAGGTGTTTGACTAAATGCCCGCAAGAGACAAAGGTTTGCGAATTTTGAAATTTTTTCACTTGGGTTCTGTTCAGTAGCAGATAGGGATCCTAGGCATATGATGGTTTGGTCTAGAGATGATGGTTTGGTTGAAAAAGAGATCGATATTGGAATGGTCTATGTAAAGGATTCAAAGTTTGGCAGAAGTTTACATAGTGTTAGAAAATGTTTCGGGTTCCAAACTTTGCAGTAACCCAAATCCCATAACTTGTACTAGTTAATAGAGAAGAAATGCATCATGGTTTTGTTCACAGATTTCTTATTCCAGAGGTGTAAAGTTGGCTAGTCAATAATATCCTGCAGATCAAGTTTGTTGTTTGTTTCCAATTTAGTAATTTGTGTTTCTTCTCATTTCTTTCTGTTTTGTCTTCCCATTGTTTATGATTTGTTGACTTCAAAACTTAAGTAGATGTAGCATGTATTCATGCAAAGATTAAATATGTAGAAAACAACTTTTATCAAATAACCCACTTTATAAGAAAAGGTTTATTTAGTCTCAAGACTTGGATAAGTCATCCTAGAATGTTTTTTTAATGGTTTTGGTCAAAGGTCTTCAAACTGATGAAGTTTAACAAATGGTAAGAAGATGGTAGCTTGATGCGGTACGGTGTTGATAGTTTTTCACCGTCCAGTTGGGAACCCCAAGAGGAAGGTATGATGAATATAGCAGCAAGGTTTTCCCTCAGTAAGAAACCAAGGTATGTCGGTCTGGAGAGGAAGGAGCCAATACGACTGAAGGTGATGCCCGCTAGCTGCGTGATGCCCTAACAAGGGCGCCGTTAACGATAACTTGTTAGCACGTCTTCAACCAGTAGCAACGTGGAACCTGCACACAACACAACCAAATACTTTGTTTCCAACTTACGATGAGGTTGTCAATCTCACCGGTTTGCTGTAAACAAAGGAATGAGCGTATCGAGTGGAAAGTAGTAATAGTATGCGAGTAAAGTAAATAGTGCGAGTAAAGTAAATAGGTTATAGCAATATAAAGGAAATAGGACCGGGGTCCACAGTTCACTAGTGGTGTCTCCATAAGATAAAATAATACATGCTGGGTAAACAAATTACAGTTGGGCAATTGATAGAATAAAGACAACGTGCATATGTCGAGAGGATCACTATGAGATTTACTCTGGGCATTACAATAAGATACATAGACCGCCATCCAACTGCATCTATGACTAATAATCCACTTGTGGCGAATCAATCCGAGAACTCCACAAGTATTAAGTTGCGAACAACAGATAATTGCATTAAGCAAAGTGTGTAATGTAAACAAAGCATATGCCCTTGAGCATATGAATGTTGTTTTCCCCCTAGTAGCAACAGCACATCTACAACCTTAGAGGTTTCTGTCACTCCCCCAGATTAAATAGAGGCATGAACCCACTATCGAGCATAAATACCCCCTCTTGGAGTCACTAGCAACTACTCGGCCAAGATAGCTACTTACAACGGAGAGCATGCAAGATCATAAACAACATAGAGATAACATAAGATAAATTTCAGTACATCAACTCAATCATAACACCAATATTCATCGGATCCCAACAAACACAACATGTAGAATTACATAACGGTGATCTCGATCATGTAAGGCAGCTCACGGGAGCTAAACATGAAGCACATGGTGGAGAAGACAACCATCTAGCTACTGCTATGGACCCATAGTCCAAGGTAGACTACTCACTCATCGCGCCAGAGGCAAGCATGGCGATGAAGAAGACCTCCGGTGGTGATTCCTCTCTCCGGCAGGGTGTTGGGAAGAGCTTCTGGACCCTCCCGATCTTTGGGTCGACGGCGCCGGCGGATCGCGATGTGTTCTAGAAAAGTGATCGGGTATTTCGGTTTTTCCTGTCGGGGGGTCTTTATAGGCGAAGGGGCGGCATCTGAAGTGGACCAGGGGGCCCACACCACCAGGGGGCGTGGGCCAGCCCTAGGCCGCGCCACCCTGTGGTGTGGCCGTCCTCTGGCTCGGCTCCGTCTCCTCTTCGGTGTTCTGGAAGCTCTGTGAAATATCTGGATGACTGGCTTTGGTTTCGTCTAATTCCGAGAATATTTCTTGTGTAACATTTCTGAAACACAAAAACAGCAGAAAACAGGGAACTGGTACTGTGGCATCTCGTTAATAGGTTAGTTCCGGAAAATGCATAAAAATGCCACGAAGTGTAACGAAACACTAAACAAATGGTGTAAAAACAAGCATGGAGCATCAAAAATTATGGATACGTTGGAGACGTATCAGCATCCCCAAGCTTAACTATGGTGACCCAGCATACCACTGCATGTGTAGTATGCAAGTCGTTGACATAACACCAATGAAACACCGTCTCACTAGTATTACATCGATCAGAGTGGTACAACAGAAACATCGCAGGTCCAAGGTAGGTGCATAGGATTACAATTTCATCATACAGAAGAGCTTCAGAACTTCCTCAACGGGTAGAGGTTTAGTCCTGGCGACTACAAACGAGAATAATACATTGAAGACTCAACTAGAGCTTCACTAATGCAGTTGGCTTGCTACAGAACTACCTTAGCTACTTAGGTTCTAGGATTAGGGAATTGGGTCCCTTCTATTCCTATTCTAGTTTTCCACCAAGCTTGGCGTAGTCGTTGACTCCATTGATAGTTCTGACATTGGTCGAGGACTTCATCTTCATCTTTAGTGTCTTGAGGTTGCCTCCTGTGTTGCCTCCAATCTAAGCAAGGGTTACGAGGGAGTGGGACGAGTAACGAGCGTTACCCAGCAAGTTCATATAGGGAATAAGGTGTTTTATGCACTAGCTACAGCCTTGGACTCAAGAGTCGTTTGGCAATGCAAGTTTTCGTAAACATTTCTTCAAGAGGTTGCTTTTATTCAGAAGAACTATGTCCGTCAGTCTTCACAGGTTGATTAGAGCTTTGATGGGCTCCTTTCCTGCCGTGTTCGCAGCTTCTTCCCGAAGCAGGGAGTATCCAGATACTTTCTTACACTCTGCAGAGGTGGTCACTTGTACCCATAGGAGATCAACACTTTGTTGCACATCCGAGTTTGATGCTCGTCCACACTTCCTTTGTGTGGGGCCCAGCCATTGATCCGAGCCAATCACTATTCCTTCCCGCGACCGTGCATACCCACCCTTTTGTGGCTCCAACTTCGGTTCGCTACCCTCGCCGGTCTACACCTACGGTAGTTGCCGACCTCAGCATACTTGCCTCTCCTAGGCAATGAGTTAGCCCCACCGGTTTCAACCGGCACAAACTCTACCCCCGTCTTTGCCGCAATCCATCATAGACCGCCAGAATCGTGAATTCATTAGGGGGAATCCACCCATCCCGAAGCTCCGCGCAGGGAGACGACTGCTCTGAAACGGCACATCCGTTGATATGCATGAGGGAAAAGATACAGCTGACTCTGCCGTCCCATTCCAGACCCTATGGTTGACCGTATTTTACGGCACAAGAATCACTGGCGACATTGGTTATTAGTCCTAGGTGAACATTCCCGATACAGTGGGACCTCCACCATACTCTTACCATGGTCCCACTGCCCACCTTCCTAGGTCGACAACCATTATGATTGCTAACGACTAAGCATATTCATTCATGAAAAGCAGAACATTTGCTTTTTAATGCAATCATAATTATAATACCACCGGTATATTTGCAAATACTTTGCTAAAGATAAACAAGAGATATGAGCAAGAGTGAACTTGCCTTTCTGACTGCAAGATTATGTGAGTCAGGGTCTTCGATACGATAGAAATCCCGATTCTGAAATAGCAATCATCCGGTAGGGATGATGTTAGAAATCTGCAGCATGATATGCATAAGGTATGATATGCATTACTCTAGGCGTAACCCAACCCCGATGATTTGTTATTATTGAGTTATGGTGATTTATTTATGATGTGTTGCACTTTTAAATCACACCATAACATGGTTGTTAAGCATTTTAGATTATATCACTATCAGGTGATATTAAAGGAATAAGACTTTAACAAGAGCTATTGTTTTAGGGTGTTATAATCATTCCTTGATACAAGAGAATGATGGTTGATGGTGAAGACATGAAGGTAACACTTTTAAGTTGCACCTTATAATTAGCAAACAATTGGTTGATCATGGATATGCAAAGTCAAAGTAAAGTATACACATAGTAATATCTAAGTAGTTCTAGGGTTGACAACAATCTTAATCTAACTAGGCAATTGTTATCAGAAAGCATATGGTTTGGTGAAATGCTTACTTGATATGTTATTAAAAGAATAACTTTTGAAGAACATATTTTATAATGGACATGTAGTACAAAATTACCTTTTAGGGGTCATTTACTTAACAGGAAGGTTGAAGTGATTAATAAAACACAAGTTCCTTTATTATTAGCTAGTAGGGTTTGAATTACAATTTTAAATGTTTCTTAAAATTGAGTTAGCAGTTATGAAACAATTGTTAATCAATAGATTATAGTTGAAAATAGAGTCTAAACTTAAGTTGATGTTTATTTAAGAGTTATCCTAATTTCTTATTATTTAAGAAAATAGTTTTAGGATTTAAGTCAAATTTTAATGATTTAAAATTGACCTAGAAGTTTTAAGGTTAACTTTTACTGAAACAATAGTTGAAATAACAATATTAGAGTTAAGAAATAACTCTGACACAAGTTTATGATTTTTCCCAAATTTTGCTACATTAAATTTGTTTTAGAAAAATCATTTTAGGGGTTAAAATCCTAATAGTAAAGTTTTAGGATTAATATTAAATAATAACAAAATATTAATTGGAATAACATTATTTAAGTTGTCACATTTTTATTTGGTATTTGAAAACTTGGTTTGAATTATTATAATTGGGTTTGAATTCATAATTCAAATACAACTTAAACAAGTTTTCAAATTTGGTTCAAAATTATTTCACACAAGCATATGATATCACAGTACAAACCGATAGGTCTTATTTTTGTGATCATTTTGATATCTCATTTGTATTTTTTTGATTTAAAATGAATTATATATGAATTTTCAAAGTTTCAGCAATTTTCTGGAATTTGAATTTAACAGAGAATAACTTTTCTAACCGAGGGGTATCTAGCCTATTAGGCTGACTGGTGGGGCTGCGGCCAGGTCAGATGCCACGTGGGCGTCAACCAGGTCAAAACTTGACTGCGATGGTCTTCACCGCCGGTGATCACCGGAGTCGGCGATTCAGAGGCCCCCAGGTTGATTTGCTTGTACTGCTTGAACGAGGACACCAAGGGGAACCAAGTGGTGGTGGTGCTGTGACCCAATGGTCAACGGAGTATCTTCGACAGCGACTCCCTGCGGCGGTGCGCTCCAGCCAATCCACGACTCGATGCTACAGATGATACTAAAGACCAGGAAGGGGCTCTGGAGGTGCGGAAAGTTACCCTAAACTCGAAGGCGTGCTCGGCAGGCTTGGGGGTGGTCGGAGATGACCGAATCGACCCGATTTCCGGCGAGGTCTGGCGGGAAAGAACGGTGAAATTTGCGCTCCTGCAAGCTCCCCTGGATGCGTGGCTGCTACCAGATGATGAAGGAGACGAGGCGCATCTCCAGGCATGCTCCTTGGCCTCAGTGATGGTCTCCAGGGATGGCGTTGGAGTTCACCGGAGTTAGGGTTCCGGTGACTGTGGCCGATAGAGAGAGGATGAGAGAGATTGAGAGGTGCGGTGGCCTTCTCGGGTTTCTGACGGCGGCGGACCTCGTTATATAGGGCGTCAAGGGCGGTGGCACGGATCTTGGCGTCGGCGACTCCCCGGAGCTCAACAGCGAGCTGCTTCCTCCGAATGGAGGAAGACGATGTATTTCCCCCCCGGTGGGTCCCACTTGTCGGTCGAATACCGAAACGGTATCCAGGCCAGGCCCCGGGTGGGCTAACTAGCTGGGCCGGCCAAGTGGGCTTCGGCCATGTAAGCTCCCTTCATTTTTTTCCTGTTTCAATTTTCTTTTCTTTTTCTTCTATTTTCTATTTTAGATTCTAATTAGATTTTGATAATTTGTTTTGCAGGTTTTTTAGAAACTGTACTGGAGCAAATATATGATGGCAAGTTTATTTAAGTATACAATAAAGAGTAATTATGTGCATAAGCACATAAAATTATTTATTTGATTCTAGGGTTTTACTTAGCCACTATATAGGAATAGTTTCAAATACTACCATAAGAGTGTTCAAATCATTTTATGAAGGTTTGGTTGAGTTCCATTATAAGATGTAGGAATTTGCATTTTTGGGGTCAAATAGTTACTGTTAAATATTATATCTCATGTTTGACTTACTATGCAGAGATAGGTCCCTCTAACATGATTTTATGTTAATCATATTATTCCTATTGGCTTGGAAATGTCCTATGGACCATTTCAAAATGACTAGTGATTTCTTAGTACAAACATATGCATGATATAAGTAGCTACTTTATATTTTGTGGGTCTGATTTGATTCCTAGTACATTTACTTGTTTGTTCTGGGTGCTCATATGATCATTTAGATGCATGTGACATGCCCCTGAATCATGTATATGTTTTTAGTAGATGATTTCAGAGCACAGGCCTATATTTCTCTTGCCTATGGTGAGTGCTTCCCATTTCCCAATAACTACACTCCTCTCCCCTCCTACTAGACCAACTTGGTGGTCTTGTGAAGCTTGTTCTTCGGGAATTCTGATAAACCTGCATCTTGTGGCATGCCTGCACCTCCTAGCTGCTTGACCTAGTTCCTAATTGAACTAAGTAACCATTTGGGCTTGGGCTTGCTAGTTGGGTTCTTGTGGTTGTGCTGGTGGTGGTGAATCCTGCCCTGTTGCTCAACTCATGAGCAGGGTGGATTGTGTGGTGATGTTGCTGGTGTGATGGTGGTGTTTCTTGTGTGATGGTGAGGTTTCTAGGCCCTAACTAAGGTATGATATGGCCCAAATTCGTTGGTCTACTCATACCATGAGTTTGTGGTGTCAAATGAATGCCATGGGGTTCCTTTTATAGTGTCTTGAGGCTCACCACAAGTTGACACCTCAAGTGATGACTCTTGTTTTCATTTGGTGAGTAAGCTACTTGTTGTCAAGCTCTCATGCATGCGCATTACTTGGGGTTCAAGTAAAAGAAGATATTTTCATGTGGATAACTATGAACATTGCTTGGGGTTCAAGCATAGGAAGATATTTTGAAATGCATTACTTGGGGTTCAAGTAAAGGAAGATATTTTCAAGTGGATAACTATCACAAGATATTTTCAAGTGGATAACTATCCTAGGTGGCATGATGATTATCCTCTAATAATCTTTATTTTGGATAGCCAAGTGGCATTTGGCACTAAATGGACTTGTGGCTGAATCAATTCATATTCTTATACATATTCATAATTGAATTGTTATCAATGGATATTGTATTAATTGTTTGGAGGTTTAACTTCCAAAGTTCATATTTGAAAGGATCATGTTATTGTGAATTATGCATATTGTCATATCTTCTTTGTTCCTATTATCAGTTGTGCTCAAAATATCCAAGTTAGCAAAGGTCATGTTCAAATTTTAAATGATTTTATTTGATTTCACCAAGGCATGATCATAAGAGTTTCAAAATGATCATAGTTATTTTTATTCAAATAGTTTGAACTATTTAAGGTAATGTAAATGAGTTCAGTTTTGTTATATCTCATATAGTTAATAAGTTATGATTTAAATAAGAATGTGTGGCTTTTATGCACTTTAGACCTTGTGGTTTACCAATTTTGGTAACAAGTTGAAAAGTGAATTATATAATACCCAGAAGTACTAGATAAGTATTTAAGTGGTTAAACTCTATTGTAAACTCCTCTAACCATCTTGGTACTAGGATAGTCTTTCCCTCTTCTGAAGCTTCTGAATTGTACCCTATGGTTCTATCTGAAGAGATAGGAATTATATTGGATTTGGTATAGACTCTCTCCTTGTTCTGGAGATAGATAGATTTAGATGGGAAAGGTTATGATAACCAAGACATGAAAACAAAGTAGATTAAGAGTCAAGGTAAGACTTGGGTTGTCTTCCTTTAAGCTAGGAATGGCTTCAATGATTTAGGTTTAAGAAATACCATGGTGATCATGGTAGAATTAGTTATAAGGTCCTAAAATGATGTGTTAACATATTAATCCTACCTCACATTCATCTCCTTTGATTGTTGTTATTATCTCTACCCAAAACAAGGTTGTTAACAAAGGTCATGTTGAAGTTTATCGCACTTCAGTCGATGAGCTACTTCAATTCCATCAACTCAAGAGAAGCTTCAATCACTTTGACAAGTTTTATTTAAAAGCGCGAAAATTCCCCAGATTTTCTATGCATGAATGCAATGTACACTTCTGTGTTCTCTCTATTTCTAGCCTCACATCCTGGGATGTTATAGACTCTCCCCCTTAAAATCAACTTCGTCCTCGAAGTTCGAACTCTCTTACGTTTGGGCTGAGCTTATCGTGGATAACATCTAGCTTGCAACTCCATCTCCGTAGAATTTGGATATAGATGATAGCCTTTGTTCAGAGTATCTCTTAAATCCTCTTTCTCCGGCTCTGAACAATTGTTACTTCAATGAGTCCCATGTTGTCTTCCAACATTCTTGGGAATCCAATAGCCTTCGGCACCTTAATTTACTTGGTTTTACAAGCTGTTTTGGTTAGGTCTCCATACTATGGTATCAACTTTCTATGTATGGCCAGGTTATGGTCTATAAAATAAGGTTTCACGGAGATCATAATGACACTTAAGAGGTCCGTTAAGGCATAGGCATATTTAAAGATTCAGTTCTAAGTAATGGATT
Organism: Dactylis glomerata; assembly: GCA_007115705.1. Lineage (NCBI taxonomy): Eukaryota > Viridiplantae > Streptophyta > Magnoliopsida > Poales > Poaceae > Dactylis > Dactylis glomerata. Next base: position 2,273,061 of record QXEO01000523.1, on the reverse strand, counting down.
AGACTCATTTAGCCAGTCCAATATAGGGTGTTGGTTTACTTCATAAGGTTGACCTTGGTCCTCTATGCTCAAAAGTTACTAACTGTGGTTCCTACTAGATGTGGTTCATGGTCCACAATCGTCTAACTTCTTCACTGCTCTCCTAATGGAGCTACGGTGAATCTTAGGGAAGTGCCGGTCAAATATACTTCATCCAACTTCCATCATCTTTGGTTTCTCCCCAATTGCTGCTTCTTCAAAGTATTATTTACTCCTTTTGGTCAAGTTTAAGGTCTAGTTGTTGCTTCCATGAGGTATAAACCTCAACTTCCATTCTGATGAACTTCCGAGGCAAGTATCAATACAATACCTCAACATCACCTTATGGAAATAAGACTAATCTCATCTTAGTCTAGACCTCCTCCTTACTCCAACTTGTCGATGGATTTCGTGTCGCAAGAACACGGGGTACCACGCGACGGACCCAAAGATTCGAACGCAGGGGGCTGAACGTGTGAGATCTCGGATCGCAGCGAAGCACGGTGACGGAAGCCTCGAGTCGTCGAACGCGCAACGCACTGCAGAGAGAGACACCGAGCCTTACCCAGGTTCAGGGCCCTCGTGGTGAGGTAAAACCCCTACTTCCTGCCTTCTTGTATTGCAACGCGACACCTCGCGAGGAGTACAAGGCCTTGGTTACAAAGCTCTAGCTGGCCAGAGGTTGAAGAACCTGCGTGCCCAGCTAGCAGCCTCCAGAAGATCAGATCCCATCTAAGGGGTGGCCTCCCCTCCTTTTATAGCGCCAAGGTCCTCCTTCCCCTTATCTTCTTGGGGAAGGGGTTGCCACACACACGGCCAAGGAGGGTGGACAGCTATAGACTACACTCTTCTGTAGACATGGTCGTCGTAGAGTAGTGGCGCCGGTCCACAGGAGTGGGTGGAGGAAGCTGACGTCCTCCTCTGGCGCCCTGCACCGTCCACGCTATTTTTAGGGGAGTGGCCAACAACCACTGTGCCGCTTTGGGCAGGCACAACGAAAGTTGGTCTCCTCCCTGTCGGGGGTAGCGTGGGCGGTACGCGGTCTTCTGCCCGTTATCTTCTTGCTCTGCACGCAAACGTGCTGAGCTGACGTGGGCGTGCTTCCTCTCCTCACCAGCAGGGGCTCGTGAGGGGGTCTTCTGGTCCTTAGCAGTTAGGGTCGTCGTTCTCCTCACGAGGCGCCTCCTCGTGAGGGTCTTCTCCGCAGCTTGGGTCGTTGATTCTGAAGATGGGCCGATGATGTGGCCCAGGAGCAGGTGGACCGGGATACCCCGGTATCCAGAACACCGACAGTAGCCCCCAGGAGCCCGGCCCGCGAACGCGCCCTCTTGAGGGAGCGAAGGGCCGGGGGCCCCAGAAGCTGCTGGGCCCTCCAACGGCACGCGTCAACCGTGCGGTCAGAGGACCATGTGAAGAAGCGGAGGTCGTGGGCACGTGGCGCCCTTGCAGTTGGCGAAGCGACGCGGGGGGCGACGCTGCAGTCTCCGAGGCGTCAAACCGTCATAATGATGCGTCGCTTGACTGCGGAGCACTGCGCCAACGCTTCGATTCCCGCGCAGGGATTTGACGCATCGACGCCGGGCGCCCCCCCTTAAATAGATCCTCCTCGAGACCTCCGGCACTTCACCTCCTTCCTCCAGTGCCATTTCTGCTTCCGCGCCCCTGAGCTCATGGATCCTTCCAACTCCTCCGCCGCCGCTGGACCTAGCTCTGGAGCGAAACGCCGCAGGCGTCCGCCGGGCAGCGGGATCAAGGTGAAGATCCCGGCCCGATGGACGCCCGGCGCCGGCGGCCCCCTCCGCATCGGCGCGCCGCGGCAGGATGAGGCGAGCCGCGCCACCTTGGGGACCTCCAGCGCCATGACCCTCCGGGGTTCCGTGCGCGGAGGCGCTTTGAACTCGCCGTCGCCGCTGGCGGCGGCGCCTGCTCCCCGCGCCTCGGGGAGCGTCGACCGGGTCCTCCGGGAGGCGGAGGCCGCCCTGGGCCCCCCTCCCCCTGCTGCAGATCCTCCGGCCCCGCCGGCGAACGGAGTGGTTGCCACTCCGCGCCACCTGGCGGCGGTGATGTTGGGACCCCTTACCGGCCCGGGGTCCCGCTTCTTGGAGCTCCTCGTCGTCGTCGACGCCCCGGGCTTCAACTCCCTTCGGCTGCCCGACGCCGTTCGGAGGGTGATTTACGCCCCCGGCGCGGCCGCCGGGGAGAACGCCCTGGGGGAGCAGAGCAGGCCAGATCTCCTCTGGCCTGTGGACATCCTTCTCGGGGTGGGCGGCAACGCCGTCCTCTCCGGCCGCTGGAGGGCCTTCGCCCACGGCCATCGCCTCCGCGTCGGCGACCACCTCGTCTTCCGCTTCAAGCTGGGGACGCTGGAGGCCTCGGTGCGGATCTTCACCGCCGGTGGCATCCGCCGCACCTACCCCCAGCCCGCGGCGCAGTGAAGAGGAGGCCCTGACGCTGTAGTCTTCTGGGGAGGGGAGCTAGTCTCCTCCCCACTTTTGTCGTGTAGTCCTCGCCGGCGGGGTATGCCCCGCCGTGCTTTTGCTCCTCCCTGTGGTGGGATTATATCAATGAAGTCCGCCTTTTAGCTGTCCTGCATTTCGCTTCTTATTGCTCTTCATAGTCCCGGTCATTCGCACGCTCGAGAGCCCTGATGAGCTGTTGGCGTCGATGGGAGGCCTCCCTTTGCCTCAGAGCTCGAGACGGGGTCAGCGCCGATGACACATTGGACGATTCCTGAGACAAGAAGTTGAAGAAGGAGTTGGAAAAGAAAAAACCCCAAATCCCCGAAAACGGAAAAACAAGTCGATAAAACAAACGAAAAAAGAAGGCGAATAAGATGCCCCTGTGACTGGCACAGGGACCTTCTCCGTCATGGAGGAGCGCGGCACTATCTGTGCTTGCAGCTAAGAGCAAATTGCCGCGCGTGGCGATTCACGGGGCCTTCCTCGTCGTTGAGGGAAGCTGGACCCTCACGGATGTGAAAACGTCGAAGCTTAAGAGAGCCCAGAGGCCGTCGACACCTCGCAAGGGTTGCTCACGAGGTGAAGGGCCTGGCGCAGACCTCCGGATCTGCGTCTCCTTCGCAAGATGATCGGAGCGGCCTTGGTCTTCAATAATCCTGCCACGTTAGGCCTTCCTCGATAGAGGGAATCTTCCTGCGGATGCTTGTTGCATCGACGCATTCTTGCCTCCTCGTGAGGGTTGCTCACGGGGGGTAGGTCCTTAGCGGGTGCCTTGGGGCACACCTTGGACTTTTACTCGAAGATTTTTTATTTTCCGATGTACTTCGCGAGGAACTAAGCACCATGGGTATTTAGAGGTGATCGATAATAGGGCCGTCGCCCCCGACCAGAGCTCATTCCCTTCGGGTTTTTCGGGCTCGCTGTTTTCCGAGCGAAGGCCCCAGCATAGACACCGTGCCTAGCCCCCTTCCGCGTGGAGTACAATAGAAAATAAATGGACTTCATGCCATTTTGATGTCATGCCGAAGCAGAGGCGCTATATTGCGCTTTAACTTAATATCAGTGCTTAAGAGCAGGTTGAGCTGATACAAGTGCCGTGAAAACGGTCTTTTTCTCCTCGTGAGGAACCTAAGGGTAGAACTTTCGCAGATGAGCTATGTTCCACGGGTTCCCCACCGGCGCGCCTTCTGCGGTTTCCAGCCGCGCCGAGCCTGGCCTGGCGATGTGCGTCACCTTGAAGGGTCCTTCCCACATTGGAGATAGCTTGTGCAGGCCCTCGCGAGAGAGTATTCTCCTCAGCACCAGATCGCCGACCTCCAGAGTCCTTGCTTGAACATGGCGGCTATGGTAGCGGCGTAGTCCTTGCTGGTACCTCGCGGCGCGGAGCGCGGCTTGGCACCGAGCTTCTTCGAGCAGGAGGAGACGATCCTTGATGAGGTCCTCTTGGCGAATTTCATCGAAGGCGAGCACTCTTGGCGATCCGAACTTGACGTCGGTGGGAAGAACAGCCTCCGCCCCATGGACCAGGAAGAAGGGGGTTTCTCCAGTGGGTTTGGTGGCGGTAGTCCTGATGGACCACAAGATGGATTGGAGGTTGTCTAACCATTTTTTGCCACAGGCTTCGAGCTTGGCGTTGAAGCTTTTCGTCTTGAGCCCCTTGAGGACCTCGGCGTTAGCACGCTCGGCCTGGCCATTGCTCCGGGGGTAGGGGACGGAGGCGAAGCAGATCTTGATGCCGACCGATGCGCAGTACTCCCGGAACAGTCCGCTGGTGAACTGGCTGCCGTTGTCGGTGATTATGCGGTTAGGCACACCAAAACGACAGACCAGCCCATGGATGAACTTGACTGCGGACCTGGCCGGGATGGTGCACACCGGTTCCACCTCCACCCACTTGGTGAATTTGTCGATGGCGACGTAGAGGTAGCGGTAGCCCCCTTGCGCTCTGGGGAATGGATCGAGGATGTCCAGCCCCCAAACTGCAAAGGGCCAAGTGAGTGGGATGGTTCACAGCTCCTGTGCCGGCTGGTGGATCTGCTTGGCATGGAACTGGCATGCCTCGCACCTCTTGACCATCTCCGCCGCATCCCCGAGCGCTGAGGGCCAGTAGAAGCCGCTTCGATATGCTTCCGCGGCTAGAGTTATCGCAGAAGCATGATGGCCACACTCGCCGGCGTGGATGTCCCTGAGAAGCTCTTGGCCTTGGTGAGTAGATATGCACTTCAGAGCGACGCCGTTTGGGCGATGCCAGTACAAGTCACCGTCCTTGACGCAGTAGCCCGAAGCCTAGCGTACGATCCTTTCGGCCTCCTCCTCATCCTCGGGAAGCCTGCTGCTGGTGAGGAAGGCCTTGAGCTCGAGAATCCAATCCACTCCCTCCTGCCGTGCCAATGCCAGAAGGACGCGGTCACCCGAAGGTGGCCCGCAGTCTGGAGCCCCCTACTCCGGCGGTGGCGGCAGGGCAGGTGGAGGGTCGGATCCAGATGGCGGTGGAGAAGCGGATGGCTTGAAGAGACGCTCCTCAAAGACGCCAGCGGGTTGCGCCAGGCGGTGAGAGGCGCGCTTGGCGATCTCGTCGGCTTCCACATTTTCTCCTCTCGGGATGTGCTTCAGCTCCAAGCCTTGGAAGCGTTTTTCCATCTTTCGATGCTCCTCGAGATAGGCCGCCATGTGCTCATCCTTTGGAGTGTAGCTCTTGTACGAGAAATTCACAACCAGCTGTGAATCTCCCTTGACGATGAGGCGCTTGATGCCCAAAGCGTTTGCCGCCCTTAAGCCGGCGAGTAGTCCTTCGTATTCCGCGATGTTGTTGGAGACCTTGCTCTCAGGCTTGAAGCAGAGCTGCACGGCATAGAAGAGCTTGTCTCCAGAGGGAGAGGTTAGGACAGCACCAGCTCCCGCGCCGGGGAGGTTGAAGGCGCCGTCGAAGTGCATGACCCAGAGGCCTGGGGCCTCCTCTCCTGGGAGCGTTGACTCCTCCTCCGGAGGCTCGTCGGCGAACGGATCGGTCCACTCCGCACTAAACTCGGCCAAAGCCTTGCTTTTGATTACCTTTGTAGTTTCGAAGGAGATCTCGAAGGGTTGAAGCTCCACGGCCCATTCTGCCACCCGCCCGGTGACGTTGGGATTGCGTAGGATGGTCTCCAGGGGACGATCGGTTACCACCTTGATCGGGTGACCCTGGAAGTAGTGGCGCAGCTTCCGCGAAGCGATGAGCAGGGTGTAGAGCAGCTTTTGCTGCATGGTGTAGCGTTCCCACGCGTCGCGCAGTACCGTGCTGACGAAGTACACAGGCTTTTGCACCTTGACGACACCCTCGGGAGGCTCCTCCTCGGGAGGCTTTTGAGCGTTGCTCTGAGGGAGCAGCTCGGTCGGCGAAGATGCCGCGGGTGGTTCCTCTCGAGGGTCGGGAGGTGGAGCGGCCTCTTCCTCGCGAGGAGCCCCCGAGCTTGGAGAGTTGACTTCCTCTTTGGCGATCACCTTGGCGTCTCGCTCCGCGACGAGGACGGCGCTTGCAGTCCTTGGAGTTGTCGCGATGTAGAGTAGCAAGGGCTCGCGGGCGGTTGGGGCAACCATGATCGGGGGCTCGTGAGGTACCTTTTCAACTCAGCGAAGGCCTTGTCGGCTTCCGGTGTCCACTCGAACTTCCCAGCGCGCTTCATGAGCTTGAAGAAGGGCAAGGCTTTCTCCCCGCTCCTCGCGATGAAGCGCCCCAGGGCTGCCATGCACCCCGCGAGGCGTTGCATCTCCTTGAGACTGCGCGGTGGACGCATTTCTTCGATGGCCTTGACCTTGTCAGGGTTCGCCTCTGTCCCGCGATGGGACACGAGGAATCCCAATAGTTTTCCCGATGGTACACCGAAGGCGCACTTGGCGGGGTTGAGCTTGATGTTTACCTTCCTCAGGTTGACGAATGTTTCCTCCAGATCCTCGATGAAGGTGTGACCCTCGTGAGTTTTGACGACGATGTCGTCGACGTAGGCCTCCGCATTCCTTCCCATCTGGGCCCCCAAGGCCTTGCGCATGAGCCTTTGGAAGGTGGCTCCTGCGTTCTTCAGACTGAAGGGCATGCAGACGTAGCAGTACACACCGCAAGGCGTGATGAAGGCGGTCTTCTCCTCGTCCTCCTTTGCCATCTTGATCTGATGATAGCCAGAGAAAGCATCCAAGAAGCAAAGGAGGTCACAACCGGCGGTGGAGTCGACGATTTGATCTATCCTTGGGAGCGGATAAGGATCCTTGGGGCAGGCCTTGTTGAGACTTGTGAAGTCCACGCAGAGGCGCCCACTGCCATTTGCTTTTGGGACGACCACCGGATTCGCGATCCAGGTGGGGTGGGCTACCTCGCGTATCAGCTTGGCCTTCTTCAGCTTCTCTATCTCCTTGACAATGAAGTCCTGTTTCTCTTGCGCTTGCTTCCTTGTCTTCTGCTTCACGGGGTGTGCCTGAGGGCACACGGCTAAGTGGTGCTCAATCACCTCCCTGGGAACGCCGGGCATATCTGACGGAGTCCAAGCGAACATGTCAGAGTTTGCCCGCAGGAAGGTGACGAGCGCGCTTTCCTATTTGGGGGAAAGCCCTGCCCCGATGGTGACGAAGTTGTCGCAGCCCCCAGCCTGAAGCGGGACCTTCTTGGTTGCAGAGCGCTCTTGGGTGAACTGGGGCCTCCTTCCTGAGGGTACCGCAGCTTCCCCAATGCTCATGTCCAGCATTGGATGGACCAGGTCCTCGCTTGGAGTAGGCGATGCCGAGGCGGCGAACTTCTTCCCTGTCGAACCCAGCGGATGGGGCTCGAGAGAGGCCTTCTTCGCTGCAGCCCGTTCTTGGGATACGAGCTGCTTCTTCCTCGCGAGGTCGCCGGAGTGTTCCAGTAGATCTTCGTCGGCGGGGAACATGGTGGCGGCCTCACGGTAAACATGCTCCACTGATTGGAGAGCGTCCTTCTCATTGCAGCGCACGGTGATTGTGCCGTTAGCGCCCGGAATCTTGAGGACGTTGAAGCCATGGTGCGTCGCTGCCATAAACCTTGCCAGGGCTGGGTAGCCGAGGATGGCATTGTACGGCAGGGCGATGTAGGCGACGTCGAAGTCGAGGCTTTCCGTCCTGTAATTGTCCCGGGTGCCGAAGGTGACGGGCAGGCTTACCTGCCCAATTGGCGTTGTAGAACCTTCAGTTACCCCGGAGAATGGCCGAGTTGGCATGAGCCGGTGGTACGGCACCTGCATCTTTTCAAAGATCTCGACCGAGATGATGTTGAGTCCCGCCCCTCCGTCGATGAGAGTGCGATTGACGGCGACGTTGTTGATGGTTGGCGTGCACAAGAGAGGAATTGTGCCCACGCCCCTGGTGGAAGCCGGATGATCCTCCTCGTCGAAGCCGATCTTGCACGTTGACCACTTCATTAGGCGGTTGCCGACGCTGGGCTGTGCTGCCGCGATCTCTCGCGACAGCTGCTTGAAGTGTCGGTTGGACAAAGGAGCCTAAGCTCCACCCAGGAGGCAAGCGGCGAAGTCTCGCGGCTCTTGATAGCCCCCTGCTACTCCAAGTTGATGTGGGAGCAAACTGTCCTTGTGCGTGGTGAATAACCAGCCCGTTGGGAACCCCAAGAGGAAGGTATGATGAGTGTAGCAGCAAGTTTTCCCTCAATTAAGAAACCAAGGTTTATCGAACAGGAGAAGGGAGACGATGACGACTGAAGGTGTTGTGGAACCTGCACACACACAAACAAGTACTTTGTTCCCAACTTGCGATGAGGTTGTCAATCTCACCGGTTTGCTTGAAACAAAGGTTATGAGTGTATCGAGTGGAAAATAGTAGTAATGTGCGAGTAAAGTAAACAGTGCGGGAAAAGTAAACAGGTGATTGCAATATGATTAAAATAGGACCGAGGTCCACAGTTCACTAGTGGTGTCTCTCCATAGATAAAATAACATGCTGGGTAAACAAATTACAGTTGGGCAATTGATAGAATAAAGATAACGTGATATGTCAAGAAGATCACTATGAGATTTACTCTGGGCATTACAACAAAATACATAGACCGCCATCCAACTGCATCTATGACTAATAATCCACTCCCGGGGATATCATCCGAACACCCAAGAAGTATTAAGTTGCGAACAACAGATAATTGCATTAAGCAAAGTGTGTAATGTAAACAAAGCATATGCCCTTGAGCATATGAATGTTGTTTTCTCCCTAGTAGCAACAGCACATCTACCACCTTAGAGGTTTCTGTCACTCCCCCAGGTGAAATAGAGACATGAACCCACTATCGAGCATAAAAACCCCCTCTTGGAGTCACTAGCAACTACTCGGCCAAGATAGCTACTAACAACGGAGAGCATGCAAGATCATAAACAACATAAAGATAACAAAAGATATAATTCAGTACAATAACTTAATCATAAACACCAATATTCATCGGATCCCAACAAACCAACATCATAGAATTACATAACGGTGATCCCAATCATGTATGGCAGCTCATGAGATCTAAACATGAAGCACATGGTGGAGAAGACAACCATCTAGCTACTGCTATGGACCCATAGTCCAAGGTAGACTACTCACTCATCGCCCCGGAGGCAAGCATGGCGATGAAGAAGACCTCCGGTGGCGATTCCCCTCTCCGGCAGGGTGCCGGGAAGAGCTTCTGGACCCTCCCGATCTTCGGGTCGACGGCGGCGGCGTATCGCGATGTATTCTGGAAAACTGATCGGGCACTTAGGTTTTTCTCGTCGGGGGGTCTTTATAGGCGAAGGGGCGATGTCAGAGGAGGGACCAGGCCCCCTCACACAGGGGTGGCACGGCCAGGGGCCTGGCCGCGCCGCCTATGCGTGTGGGGCCCACGTGGCCCTCCTCCGTCTCTTCTTCGGATGTCTGGAAGCTTCCCCGTGATATAAGTCTTCAGGAACTTGTTTCGTCCAATTCCGAGAATATTTCCTGTGTATCACTTCTGAAACACAAAAACAGCAGAAAACAGGAAACTGGCACTGTGGCACTTCGTTAATAGGTTAGTTCCGGAAAATGCATAAAAGTGCCACTAAGTGTAACGAAACAATAGGCAAATGGTGTAGAAACAAGCATGGAGCATCAAAAATTATAGATACGTTTGAGACGTATCAAGCATCCCCAAGCTTAACTCCTGCTCGTCCTCGAGTAGGTAAGTGATAACAAAAGAATAATTTTTGAGGTGACATGCACCTACACAATCTTGATCATATATGCAAGCATTGGTGAGCTGGGATCAATAGAACTTAAAACATGGGCATGAAGATATAATCATGACAATAAGAACTTAGCAACCATGTTGTAAACATGTAAATGAACACAAACAAAAGATCATGATAATGAAACAATGAAAGTCAAACGTGTGTTCAAATCATAAGGAAAAACATACAAATGGTTTTCAGCTTGTCCTTCAAAGAGAGCAAAACATAAATGCATAGGACACCTCAAAGTTTAAGAGGGCGACTAGATACAAATAATTTAAGAAAAAGTGAAACCAACAATATGAATCAATCAATGAACTTTGGGACAATGCATATCACACTAAGAATGACAACTATGCTCTCTTAATGGTGCATAAAGAAAGAAGGTGGTGACTCAACATAAAAGTAAAAGAAAGGCCCTTCGCAGAGGGAAGCAGTGATTGCAAGTTTTATAACCTTCAAAAATTATGGTACTTACCGGCTTTGAGCTCTCATTGCCCCCATCATAAGCATCTTGAATGGTTAAAGTTAATGCGAGAACAATTATGATGCATATGCTTGACAAATCATAAGTTGAAAACCTCGTGTCCCGTGAATACGAGTACCCAAACCATGCTACTTTACTTAGAGTCCCAAGCAAGGCTCTTGTCATTGTAAGTGTATGCATATCATTGAGAACCGCCAATGGGGTACCTCCGTGCCCGATGACATGGAACAAGCCCACACCAAAATGACAGGACAAGCAGACAATGAACACCTCGACATCTCTTTTATTTGCTATATTGTTTAGCTTTTTATTATGAGATGCATCGTCGAATGTTCACCATGGGTATGCTGCAAATTTCCACCATGAATTATGCATGGCTTAGATTGGCGGCCCGGCGTTTCCCTAACACATATAAAAACTCCATGATCCTCACAAGATTCCCAATTCATTTCACACCGCGGGCATCCATAAACAAAAGATCACGATATCAACTCAAATAAGAAGTGCAATGTTGAAAGCTTGCCCATGACTGCATGGCTGGGCTAGAATCCAACTTACAACTTGCAAGCATAACAACTCAACATAAAAGACCACAATGTCAAATTTTTAAGAACAGGAAAAAGTAAAGTGTGCCTTCCGGTTCGTGAGAGCTTTACTGACCGAGTTTCGCATAACACTGGTAAGAGTTTAATTTGAAGAGAAAATAAAAGCAAGTCAAATTTACTTGGAATAGCAAATTGCTAGTAGGTATGTATGGTGGACACAATGGCAAACTTTGGCTTTTGGGAGTTGGATGCACGAGTAGAGCTCATACTCAGTACAAGGCGAGGGCTAGCAAAAGACTGGGAGCGACCAACTAAGAGAGCAATAATGGCCATAATCATGCAAAGCGACAAAGCGACATTAAAAGAAGCATAAGATGGCATCAAAAGTCAAAAAATAAATGATCATGAAGGCTAATGGCGACTTTGTAAGAGTCTAACATGTGTGAGCATGCGCCAAGTCAACCCAAATAAATCATCAAGGAGAAAACCAAAATAATGCTTCCATACAATAAAAACAACGCATGATTTTTTCAAAGGCTCATTAAGCAATCTCACTTATTTGAGACAAGTCATGCTACAGCAAAACCACTAAGCATACTATCAAAAAGACATCAAGCATGACATGAAAAAGCCTAAGCCGCAGTCTACACAAGCTCCTTCTTGTACCACTATTTTGCACAAAGCTTTTTCTCTTTTCCAACACCATTTGAAATTTTTATAAACACCTCTTTTGATGAAAACCAATAAAGATCAGAGGCAAAAATACACCTTGATGAAAAGATATGGCAAGATCTGAACGCAAGTCAAGGCGAAAACGAAAACCAAAAGCAGTAGCGGAAAAAGTAGAACGCTCGATAAACGATAAGAGTGAAAACTAGAGCGTTCTTTGCAAATGAAAACGAGTACATCTCCTCCAAAGGAAATTTGTTGGGGTCCTGTCGGGGGGATGACCCCCGGTAGGGTCAAGAGACTAGAAAGACACAAGGCTTATGGTTGACTTTTATGCCGGTTGACCAAGAAAGGGCGTGGCCGGAATATAGGAGCATCGGCCAGGCCGGCATATATGTATATCCCGGCTGGTGTCTGGATATGCCGGTATGGCCGAAATACTAGTATAGGTGTGTCGGCATATACTCAGATATGCCGGCCTAATTATTTTGTTTGTTGTGCAGGAGCAGGGGAGGCCGGATTACCCGACCCTCGTAGGTCGTTGGTCCGGCATATAAGTCCTGGGTATGGCCAACGGTCATATCCGGGATACTTAAGTCAACCAAGGTGTCACATCCCTACAATCAAGGAAGAAAACATCCAAGCATGGTAGCAGAGTAAGATGGCAGGGTGCACAGTGGAGGTTACCTACCCTCACTGTGCACAAGTACGAGCTTACCACACAGAGGTAAGGCCACAGTTCAAGAGGTACAAGGTACAGGGATATGGCGTCCCATCGAGATCAATCAGGGGCGAAGTCAAGGGTCTCTGCCATCGCCACCAGCTCCTGTTTGGAGTGTAGCCCTTGTCTTGTGGTCTTATATGACCGTTGTAACCCTGGCCACCACTATATAAGGTGGCACAGGGAGTCCTAGCAAAGGGTCGTTGGAAGGTTGGTCGCTGGAAGAAGGTTGATAGGTTGAAGGTAGATTGGTCACACTGTACTCCTACACTTAGCAGTTCATCTTCCTTCTCTAGCAGAGAGCTTGGAAGCACCATTGTGGTGTACTACATCGACCCATATATACAATCAGTAGAGCAGGAGTAGGGGTGTTATCTCCTTACGAGAGCCCCGAACCTGGGTAGATCAGTGTCTCTTTCTGTCGTGCTTTTTAGCTCGTTCCCCTCTCCCGAATCCTCCAGCATCTAGTTCGGCCCCCATTTAAGCCATCCTATGGCATATGTTGTTTCACCACGACGACATTTGGCGCCCACCGTGGGGCATCAGATCGATATGCTGGGCGGAGTGTTCATTCGGACGGGGTCTGTGATAGCAGCTTCGGGAGTGCGCGTGGTCTCTGGCCTCGTCCAGAGGCTAGGCTCGCTCAGTTTCGTCAGTGACAACGCCGGTTGTCTCGGTGGCCGGCCGTTCCCCAGGGATGGCCGGATTATGTCTTTCGGTTCCCACGAGGTGTACGTGGGGACTGAGAGAATTTGTAGGAAGGAGGTGCTGGTGGCGTCGGATCCTCCGTCACATCGGCTGGCTCACGCTGGGCGTAGCGCTCGCTCAGTAGAGTCGGCTGAGGTGATGATGGCCGGCACATCCGTGCCGCCGGCGGAAGATGCCGGCAAAGCAGCAGCGGCCGGAGCTTCTCCTCCGGAGCCGCCGAAGGTCAAGAGGTCGGCGCGTCCTCCGTTGGAGCGTGCGGAGAACCTGGCCGGCACTTCCGGTGTGCCGGCTAGGGGCGAGGTTCTTCTTCCCATCATCGACCGGCTTCTCGAGCCGGTGCGATCCGGCGTTGATCCGGAGCAGACAAGGGAGGTCCTGGAGGGATCTCGTCAGGCCCTCGTCGACGAGGCCCTGGCCATGAACCAGGAGCGCGAACGGTTTAACCGGCAACTCCGTGAGTATGAGGCAGCCATGGTTTTACTCCTGTAGTAATCCGGCCTAGCCGGATAGAAGAGGTTAGAACTAGAGGCAGAAATCTTAATGCTGAGATAGGAAAAGATGCTAGAGATAAGAGTCATACCGCAACTAGTACTGTGCCTAAGGTAGTCTATAGTTCGCCAGTAAAGAACCTTAGAGCAGCGGCCGAGGTAGCTAAGGATTTATCTTGTTTATCCGGCGAAGCACTGCGTGAGCAGCAAGCCCGGCTTAACCAACTTTTGTCTGAAGCTACAAAGCAGCAGGAGGCCTTTAAGAAGGCAAACCCAGGTGCCGGGGCATCCCAGTCATTGTGTCGGCGGGAGGTGCCGGCGCGAGGTCGAGGGGCCAAGCCTCGTCCCCGCATCCTAGCGCCCGGCGTGCCGGAAGTGTGACCTCTGGCCGCCGGGACAAGCAGATCCAGGTGTACGATCCGGCTGCCGCCGGAAAGCAGGCGATGGTGCAGAAGAATGTCGGCCAAGCTGACAAGTATGTCGGCAGCAAGAAGCCCGGCCAGAGTGTGCCGGCCGGGCATGAAGCAGCAGCGGCCGGTGGTGGCCGGAGAGTAACAGTGCAGTCCGGCGTCAGCAACAGGGCGCCGGAGGGCAGCGCAGCAGCAGGGTGCAGGCCATCCGGGACACGAGAGATGACGGCAATTCCGCCCTTGCCAGGGCGGGATATCAGCAGCAGCATCAGCAAGGCCGGCATAGTGAGCAGCATCAGCCGGAGCAGCAGCAGCAGATGATCGCAGGCCCAATAGCATCCCGGCTTGGACCTCGGTCCTTGGAAGCCAATGATGCACGTTTCAAGCTGGACAAGCTCCACCAATCAGAGTTGGTGGAGAGACAAGGAGCTCCGGGCCCTATGTGTTTCGGACCCCGGATTATGGGGGAGCCGGTGCCTTACTTCTTCCAGCTCGCGCGTGGCGCGAGGACATATAATGGCAGTACGAAGCCGGAAGATTGGTTGGAGGATTACTCCACAGCGGTGAACATCGCCGGAGGAAACCTCAGATGGGCGGTACGATATGTGCCGCAGATGTTGGAAGGTCCAGCCAGGATATGGCTGAATAATTTGCCGGCCGGGAGTATCAACGGCTGGATTGATTTCGAAGACAGTTTGTGTCGAACTTTACCAGTACATACAAGAGGCCCAACCGTCCGCACAGCTGGCTAACTGCCGGCAAGGAGTGAATGAGACTGACCGTGACTATCTGACCAGGTGGTGCACGTTGCGCAATTCCTGCGAAGGAATCAATGAGCAGCAGGCCATCATGTGGTTCGCTCATGGGTGCCAACATGGCACCATGCTGTGGCAAAAGCTTCAGAGGCAAATGCCGGCCACGCTGGCCGAAACAATCAAGATCGCTGATAGTTATGCTCTGGGAGATCCCAAGCAGCCCAGTCTCGATTCACAAGGACAGGGGCAAACCCAGGGGAACACCAGCAATGCCGGGAGACAGGGCAATCTATCGCCCGGATAACCGGAATAAGAGAGAGATGAGCGGCCGGATTATCGGTACGGAGCAGCACAAGTTGCAGCTGTGGAGGAAGAGCAAGGGGGCGCCGGCAGTAGCCAGCGTCCGAGATATGAGAACTATCAGCAGCCTCAGCAGCAGCCGCAGCAGCAAGCACAGCCGTTCCAGAAGAAGAATGTCTGGACCAACAAGAATGCCGGCGGAGCCGCCGGCCAGAAGAAGCAGTGGCCGAAGTATACTGTGGGTCTTGCCATGGACAAGCCTTGTGTGTTTCACACATTCCAGCCGGGAAAGCCGGCAAACCATTTGACAAGGAACTGTTCATGGCTGGACGACATATTAGCAGGTCGTGCAGGTCCCTGGGGACCGGCTAGACCCTCTGTCCCGGCAGCTCCATCGCCGTTGACAGGTGCCAATACAATTGCAGTCCCACCTAGGCCGGTAATCCTGGGAATCAGAGCAACGCCGGAAATGCCGGCGTAAATCAAGTTGACCAGAGCTATAATCCGGAATATAACGCCGGAGGCCCAGGAGCGGGCCGGAATGAGTACAAGGAGTATGATCAGAGCTATATGGTCTTTGAGACCGAGAGAACAGACAAGCAGAGCTTGTACCGGCGGAGTCTGGAGGTGAATGCCGTTATGTCGGCTGTGCCAAAGCTGATGTACTGGTCTGACCAGGCTGTTGGTTGGGACAGGGCAGATCATCCCCGGATCATGCCAAATCCCGGCGGATATGCTCTGGTGATGGATCCGACATTCGTCGGGCCGGCTAATAACGTAGATTCAGCAAGGTCCTCATTGATAATGGAAGCAGCATCAACATCATGTATCGGATACGATGGAGAAGCTGGGAATCAAGGAAAATATGCTGGAACCAAGCAAGACCACGTTCCACGGCATTGTGCCGGGACTTTCGTGTGCGCCGATGGGCAAGATCCGGATGGATGTCATGTTTGGCAGCCGGGATAACTGCAGGGTGGAAAACCTCATGTTCGAGGTGGTTGATCTGGAGAGCCCCTACCATGCTTTGCTGGGTAGACCGGCACTGGCAAAATTCATGGCCTCTACGCATGTGGCGTATCTGAAGATGAAGATGCCGGGACCCAAAGGGGTGATCACCATCATTGGTGATTACAAGCGTTCGATGGCATGTGCCACCGCCGGATCCAATCTGGCCGAGACTCTGATCATTGCAGAGGAGAGGAAGAGGCTCAAGCGAGCAGTGGAGATTGCTGAACGGTCGTGGCCGGCAAATATATGCCGGGCATGACAAATCCCGGCGGCAGTGCTTCTTTTCAAGTAGGCAAGGAAGTCAAAAAGGTGCCGCTGGATGAAGCTTTCCCGGAGCGCCATGCCCTGGTTGGGGCAAGTTTGGATCCCAAATAGGAAAGCGAGCTCATCAGCTTCCTCCGTGAGAATCGGGATATCTTTGCATGGTCTACTTCGGACCTGCAAGGTGTGCCGAGGGAGCTGGCTGAGCACGCATTGCACGTGAGACCCGATGCTAAGCCAGTGAAGCAGCCGCTCCGGCGGAATGCCGGCGATAGAAGGAAAGCCATATGGGAGGAAGTGGCCAGGCTCTTAGCCTCTGGCTTTATCAAGGAAGTACTTCATCCGGATTGGGTGTCTAATCCGGTTTTGGTGGAAAAGAAAAAGATGAGCCCGTCATAGTGAAAGTATGGCGGATGTGTGTTGATTACACCAACTTGAACAAGGCATGTCCTAAAGATCCATTCCCGCTGCCTCGGATCGATCAAGTGATTGATTCCACAGCCGGATGTGAACTGTTATCTTTGTAGATGCCTATTCTGGTTTCCACCAGATCCCCTTGTTTGAGCCAGATCAAATAAAACATCCTTTATTACCCCGTACGGGGCTTATTGCTATCTCACTATGCCGTTCGGTTTAAGAAATGCCGGCGCAACTTACCAAAGGTGTATGCAAAAGTGTTTGCACGATCAGATAGATAAAAATGTGCAGGTATATGTCGATGATATCGTCATAAAAACCAAGGAGAGCAAGACTCTCATAGATGATCTCCGGGAAACCTTTGGGAACCTGAGGAGATTCCGGATGAAGTT
This sequence comes from Dactylis glomerata, assembly GCA_007115705.1. Classification (NCBI taxonomy): domain Eukaryota; kingdom Viridiplantae; phylum Streptophyta; class Magnoliopsida; order Poales; family Poaceae; genus Dactylis; species Dactylis glomerata. The sequence continues at coordinate 2,256,206 of QXEO01000523.1, read as the reverse complement.
GAATCCGGCTAAGTGCACCTTTGGTGTGCCGGCGGGCAAGTTGCTCGGTTTCCTTGTTTCCAGCCGGGGTATTGAGGTGAATCCCGGCAAGATTCGTGCCATAGAAAGGATGAAGCCGCCGACAGATTTGAGGGAAGTACAGAAGTTCACTGGGTGCCTCGCATCCCTGAGCCGCTTCATAAGCCGGCTGGGAGAGAAAGCCTGCCGTTATATCAGTTGATGAAAAAGTCCGACACATTTGTCTGGACAACGCAAGCAGATGCAGCTTTCAAGGAATTGAAACAGTTGTTGTCAACAGCGCCGGTATTAGCGTCTCCGATGCCCCGGGAGCCAATGTTGCTCTATATAGCGGCAACCAACCGAGTTGTCAGTGCTGTGGTGGTAGTAGAGCGAGAGGAAGGAGGCAAAACCGTGCAGCGGCCGGTATATTATCTGAGTGAAGTCCTCTCCACCTCAAAGCAAAATTACCCCCACTATCAGAAGATGACCTATGGTGTCTATATGGCGGCCAAGAAGCTCAAGCATTACTTCCAAGAGCATCCAATCCGGGTAGTGGCCGAGGCCCCTATCTCGGAAATTATAGGCAACAAAGATGCCAGCGGCCGGATAGCAAAGTGGGCAATAGAGCTTTCACCATATACACCGCAGTACGATAAGAGGGATACAATCAAGTCCCAGGTCTTGGCTGATTTCTTTATTGACTGGGCCGAGATACAGTATGAGCCACCATTGCCAGATGCCAATTATTGGAGGATGCATTTCGATGGGTCCAAGACAATCCATGGCTTGGGTGCCGGCATAGTTCTCAGTTCACCAAAGAATGACCAGCTGAGATACGTCCTGCAGATTCACTTTGCAGCATCAAATAATGTGGCGGAATATGAGGCACTTGTGCATGGCCTGAAGGTGTCTAAGGACATAGGAATTCGCCGGATTATGTGCTTCGGGGATTCTGACTTAGTGATTCAGCAGTGTTCCGGCATATGGGACGCGCATGATGCTAACATGGCATCATACCGTTTCCTAGTGCAGCAGTTAAGTGGTTACTTTGAAGGTTGTGAGTTCCGGCACGTTCTCCGGGCTCAGAACGATGCAGCCGATGCATTATCCAAGCTGGGGTCTTCCCGAGATTCAATCCCCCCGGCATTTCGCTGGAGCATCTGAGGAAGCCATCGATCAAACCCTCGCCGGAGTCATCCTCCATTTATGTCCCGCCAGGTCCAGACGAAGCAGTTCCAATGACATAGATGCCGGAGCCAGACGGATAACCCGGGGACTGTTTCCTCAGTCCCGGGGACTGGGCCGGCATATGCTGTTAGTACAGTATTCCGGAGCAAAACTAAAGGCAAGGGTAAAATGTGCCAAGAGGTTGTGCCGGTATACCCGGGGACTGCTCCGGCATACCCGGGGACTGATTCTTCAGTCCCGGGGACTTCGCAGCCCATGGAGATCGATTATGTGTCGGTCGAAATGATGGAAATAGATCAGGCAGTGTTCACTGTCAGGGAAGTGCCCTCATGGGCACGTCCTATCATGAACTTCATGGTGGATGGTCAAGTGCCGGCGGATGAAACCGAGGCCCGCCGGGTTATAAGGAGATCCAAAGCGTATACCATCATCAACAAAGAAATATACAAGAGAAGTACCACCGGAGTATTGCAGAGATGTGTCGAATCTGCGGAGGGTCTGGAGATGCTCCGGGAAATTCACCAGGGGGAGTGTGGTCACCATGCTTCGTCCAGGGCATTGGTGGCAAAGGTATTCCGGCATGGCTTCTATTGGCCAACGGCACTGCAAGAGGCAGAAAACTTGGTCCGGAAATATAATGGGTGTCAAAGATATGCCCACCAGATTCATCAGCCGGCATCTGCCCTGAAAACTATCCCAATAACCTGGCCCTTTGCTGTTTGGGGCCTGGATATGGTCGGGGCTTTTAAGCCGGCCAGAGGGAAAATGACCCATATCCTGGTCATGGTGGACAAGTTCACCAAGTGGATTGAAGTGAAGCCCATAAGCAAGTGTGATGGTCACACAGCAGTGAAATTCTTAAAGGATATAATCTTGAGATATGGTGTTCCTCATAGCATCATCACTGACAATGGGTCAAACTTTGCCCAAGGGCCATTTGCCAGATTTTGTGAGGAGGTGGGAATCCGGCTGGACGTTGCGTCGGTTGCCCACCCTTGTGCCAATGGCCAAGTAGAGAGATCGAATGGGCTAGTATTATCCGGCATAAAACCCCGGCTGATAGAGCCCCTGGAGAAAACTCCGGGATGTTGGCTAGATGAGCTGCCAGCAGTGCTGTGGAGTTTAAGAACTACTCCGAATAGATCAACAGGCTACACACCATTTTTCCTGATGTATGGAGCAGAAGCTGTGCTTCCAACAGATGTAATACATGATGCACCAAGAATAGTGCTATATACTGAGGAAGAGGCTAAAGAAGCCAGAGAAAATGATGTTGATCTGCTAGAGGAAGCAAGGGAAATAACTCTGTCAAGAACAGCAGTATATCAGCAGAACCTCAGACGCTATCATGCGCAGAAGGTAAATCCAAGGAGATTTCAAGAGGGAGATCTAGTACTCCGGCTAAAGCAAGGAACAGAAGGCCGGCATAAGTTAACTCCTCCATGGGAGGGGCCATTCATTGTGAGCAGAGCTCTGCACAATGATGCCTATTATCTTATAGATGCGCAGGACCCCAAGAAGAATAAGGCGGACAGGTCCGGAGAAGAAACCAAGAGGCCATGGAACATAGCTCTACTGCGCCCCTTTTACTCCTGAGCAACACAATGTATGTATTTCCATATTTTCCTTTGTATGCCGGCGTGTTGTGCCGGCACAAGACTAATGAATGAAATACCGGCATCCCGAAGAAGCCGGGTAACTAGCTCCGAGGTATATTTGTGGTTTATTTACAGTTTTTTGCTATATGCCGGCTGGCTTTATTTGAATGTTTCCTATGTCGGCCTAGTAATGTGTCGGCACCAAAGGCCACTTTTCGACTCAGCTGTTGTCCGAAACCCGGCTTCATGGCTAGCAAGAGTAGATGCCGGAGATTGTCTACACATGGAAAACGGCTAAGGAAATGTAAAGCAAGCGAACCGACATTTTCGTTAAAATTAAAGTTAAAATTGGAAGTGTCGGATGATTTGAAGTCTAAGTTTCAAAGTTAAAGTACTGTATGTTCGATGAAGCAACCTTGAGACTCATACGTCGAAAGCCAAATAAGGTAGACAAGCAGCCAAGGTTGTGAAATTGAGGAAACAGGAAAACAACTCGGTGACTTAGCCAAAAGATGATCCGGCATTAGTAACAAGCAAACCAAGATAAAACTTGTTCAGATAGCAAACCAAAGGAAAGTAAATGTATATCTTACAACTGCACCCGGCATACCGGGGATCTGATAAAGCTTAAAGTGTTTTTGATGCAAAGATTCAAGGGGCAGACGCGGGGCCGCCAGCAGGTGGAGCAGTAGCAGTCGAAGTGGCGGCCTCAGGTGTGCCGGACCCAGCAGATGGAATGGAGCCATCACCTCCGCCCGGGGCAGATGCCTGTTCCGGAGCTTCAGTGTCGGCTTCCTCAGCTTCATCTTCATCTTGGCTGGAGTCGGAACCCTCAGCAGCAGCAGATGTCCCGGCATCGTCATTCTTCTCCGGCTCGCGGATGTCCCGGACGAATTTGTCGGTGTCGGCATAGTCCACATAACTATGGGCCAACTCCTTGCGGCGACGGATATGATCCGGATCCGTGGTCCAGATGGATCCTTCGCGCACGGTGCGCAAAGTCTCCAAGTCTGCCTTTTCATACCAAGACAAGAAGTAGCTGAGGGCTTCGTCAGCTCCAACCCTCGCGCCGGAATCTCGCCACTCCCGGAGGCGAACCTTGGCAAGCTGCAGGTCGTTGCCGAGGTCAACCGGATCAGTGGGAGTCCTTTGTCCCGGCCAGAGGGCAGAGAATGCCTCCTGGGCGCCGTAGAAGAGCTCTTCAGTGTAAAGGGTCATGGCCTCCTTCCGGGACTGCAGGGCCAGCAGCTGCTCCGACATGTCCCAGTTGGGCGAGTCAACCGGAACACCCCGGTTTTCTCGGTCCAACTGCAAAACCCTCTCAACGTCAGCGACGGAAGCGGGAAACATGCCTGCAGAATAGAAACAATGTTAGCAAAAGGAAAATATGTCGGCATAGATGCTATGCCGAAAAAGATTACACTATGTCGGGAAGGATAAAAGGGGAAAGGATTTGAAGCTTACGGGCAAGGTCGGCATTCAGCTGTGCAACTGTAACCTCCCATTTGGTGGCCTGCTCCTTCAGGCTATCCAGTTCAGCGTGGGCGTTGGAGGCATCAGTCTCGGAGGTAACAAGCAGGGTCTGGGTTTTCTTCAGTAGGCCCTCCCTCTGTTCCTTTTCGTCCAGCAGCTCGGTGATCCGGCCCTTCAACTGCTCAACCTCGGCCTTGTGACCGGCATCCCGGTCGTCCAGTTGCTTGGCCACATCCACCGAGGACACACAATCCTGGTGGCGTGCCTCCAGTGCAGCCTTCTCATCTGCAAAGATTTCAAGTTAAAAGGATTTGAAGAAAGAAAACAGTGACAAAGAGTAAAGGATTTGAAGTATAAAGTAGCTATCCGGGTAACAGCAGGATCCGGCATACCAGTAAGCTCTTTCACCCTCTTGAGAAGCTCGGTGACTTGCGCTTCGGCACCAGCTGAAGAATGTCGGCACAAGGTTACGTGTCGGCAAGAGTAAGCATTGCAAAGTAAAGAGAGGAAAGATATCCGGCATACAGCAGTATGTCGGCAAAGATTACCTTTTTGGGACAGCTCCTGCTGAAGCTTGCTGTGTGCGTCAGATAGCTTCCGGTGCTCGCACACCAACTCATGGAACATGTCGGCCCGGGTGTTGTTCATGCGCTGCAAAAATGCCGGGATTTGAAATGTCAGCAGAGAAATTTGACATGATAATTAAAGTGAAGATTTTATCAAGTGATCATTCTTTTAAAGACCCGGCACAGGTGCTGCGCACCTATCCCGGCTCTCGGTGACTAGGATTTGAAGCTCGAATCGAGCTTATATCCCGGTCAAGAGGATTTGAAAGATAATAGAGATGTGAAATTGTTAAAGACCCGGCACAGGTGCTGCGCACCTATCCCGGCCCTCGGTGACTAGGATTTGAAGCTCGGATCGAGCTCATATGTCGGCAGTTAATTCAAAAGAAGCTAGCTAAAGGACTATGAGAAAATCCCGGATGTCCATATCCCGGACAGCCGACATTTTCGGGGACTGGGGATATGTGTGTAAATAGAGAGGACTTACGTTGGTGGCATCGGCCAACTTGTGAAGTCTTTGCTGGAGGCTGAGGAGCTCGCTGGCGATCGGTATGGGCTTCGCTGCCAGGAAGTCGCTTGGGTCGCCACTGGTCTTGGCTTCGGCCAGCTTCTTGCTCCTTGAGTCCGCAGTGTCCATGTTGCTGGCGTCGTTCCATTTGATGCACTGCTCCTTAAGAGAGCCGAGGCTCTGATCACTTTTCGTCGCAAGAGGGACGAGGCCCTCGAGTTCTGGGGTGTCGAAGAAGTTGGTCCGGTACCCCGGCCGGGCTGCTGCCCTGCCAAGATGCAGGGCCAGAGCAGACCTGGTCCGGGACGCTGCCTTAGGAGGAGCAGTTGCGGCAGATGGTGTGCCGGACTTGGCCGGCTGAATCTTCAACGTGCCGGTCTGGGCCGGTGCAGTGGTCTTGGCCCGGGCAGTGGACTTGGCCGGTGCAGTGGTCTTGGCCGGTGCTGGGGTCTTGTCAGCTGAAGGAGTCTCGGGTGCGGGCTGTTCCGGCGCGGCCGGTGCATCTTGGCCAGCAGAGGCAGGATCCGGAATAGTCCGGACTTCCGGCACTAAAGGGCCTTTACCCTTGATGTCTGCTCCGGCGTTTTCAGTTGTGCCGGCGTCGCCGGTGGGCGCGCCGGAGTCTGGTACTTCTTGGTGGGCTTCTATGTCCATGTGGACATCAGGAGCCGGAGGTTCCTGTTGAGCCCCCGAGTCCATGTGGACGTCGGGGGCAGAGGTGTCTTGTTCCGGCGGAGGAACGTCCTTCGCCGGGGAGGAGGTCTTGTCGGGCGCAGGCGAGGATGCCGGCGCCGGGGAGCTCGTGTGACTGGCAGAGGGAATGTCGGAGGTAGCAGGGGCAGCGGGCTTGGTAACCTTCGGGTCGCCGCTCAAGCCAGAAGCTTGTTCCGGCTCAAGAGGAGCACTGAAAGAGAGAAAACACCAAGTCAGTAATACAAACAAGAGATATGTCGGAGGAAATGCAAAGAAAAGGAAATTTACCCTGAGGCAACAGGCCTCTGTTTCTTCTGTTTGGGCACGCCGACCTTCTGCCTTTTCGACCTCTGAGGTATGTCGGACGGGGGCTTCACACCTCGCTTCCGGCCGGCACGTCCGCCGGTGGAAGGAGGTCCCTGGTTCAGAGGGGCGGCGTCGATAACCACATCGTCCGGGATAGCTGAGGACGGCATTGCAAACTCGTGAGCAATAGGTGTTTCTGGAAAGGCGTACGCAAGTGGCATCGGGTCATAGTACAGCAGGATCTCCTCGTCAGAATCAATCTCACTCCGGTCTTGAGTATAATGCCGGGATGAAGAGCCCTTACCCATGGCAGCTGCAGCACGGGTGCTCCTGGGAAGCTTATCCCAATGATCCGGATCTTCAACATCCGCAACGGTGCGGTCCGCCGCGATCTTGATCCGGGAGTTCTCCATGGTTTGGAAGCTGAATTTCTGTATAAACAGCAAAGTCAAGTATTCAGACAAGGAAATATGCCGGTGGAAGAGGTATGTCGGATCATTATGATATGTGTCGGCAAATAGACATGTATCGGCTTAAGTATCTATGTGCCGGACATGGACTTTATGTATCGGATAAGATGGTTTACCGTTGGGGCGGGCCTATCCCGGCTGTATGGTTCTAGCCCCCAGGCAAAAGTGGCCTGAGAGGACTTGCAGACATCCTTAATCCGGCGCAGAATGTCGGCCGGAGTCAGCTCGTGTGTGGAGTGCCGGGTGGGGTCCATTAGCCCGCTCATCTGACAGATCTTGTGCGACCGGCGCTGCAGAGGGGAGACGCGCCGGCTTATATAGCAGGCCACCAGGTCTTGAGGAGTAAGACCGGCATCCAGGAGCTCGCCCTTAACCCGGTGAAGCGCATTCACCGGCATCACCGAGTTCTTCGGGTTGTAGGTCCAGTTCGTCATCGCCAAGGGTGGCTCGTCCACAAATGGCGGCAGGTTGAGCAGATCCTCGTCGGTGGTGTTCTTGACGTAGAAGAAGCTCTTCTGCCACTTCTTGCAAGATTCCAGGAGCTCCACCTTGGGGAAGTCCGAGCCCTTTCGGGACATGATGGTGGCCGCGCCGCAGAGGGTCATGGGGCGGTCCTTCTTTTCCTGGGCCGTCTCCGGCGGGTCGTCCTTGCTCCGGGGCGGCTCTTGGACGACTTGCTTCCGTAGTTGGAAGTACTTCGCCCAACCTTGAGTAAGGGCCTCTATGCCGGCATAGCCCTCGCAAAAAGCAGCGAAGGCGGAGAGGATCATCACGGCATTTGCCGGGATATGATGAGGTTGCAGGTCGTAGGTGTTGAGGAAGTCCCGGAAGAAGTCCGATGCCGGCAGACCAAAGCCCCGCTCGAAGTGGGCGATGAAGACGACGCGTTCGCCAGGTTCAGGTGCCGGCACAATTTCTCCTGCTGGTAGCCGGCATGCTACGCCCTCCGGGACTCTCCTGGTGGAGGTGACCCAGGATATGTCGGCCGGAGTAACCTCCGACCCCTCCCAGCCGGAGCGTCCTTGGGCTCGGGCCGAGGTATCTTCCTCAGAGGCCGAGGTAGCCGTCATGCTTGAAGATGCCATCTTAGTGGCCGGGATAAGGCGTGAGAGCCGGAGTCCCGTGATGTTATTCCTATCAAGGCCGGAGAAAAGAGGGAGGTTAGTCTCTCCGGCATACCACTCTCACAGATGTTAGCAGGAATAGAAGATCTACCGAGGCAGTTAAAATAGGAAACAAATAAGGGTAAAACTCCTAAAGATGAACACCTGCGAGCGTTGCCTAGCAATGCTAGTCGAATCAAAGGGAAAACTAGCTCTGAAACCGAGGCAGATCTGTGCAAGCGGGGCTACCGGTGCGAAGTTGTAAAAGGCGTGAAAGAGGAAGAACAGAGGGAGGTCTCACCGGAGCTTGGCCGGCGACGATGGAGCGGCGGCGAGCGTGCAGGAAGATCCAATCTCCCTGCAATGCTGCAGAGAGAAGAGGCGGCGGCGGCGGCGTCGTCAAAGGTGATGCCGTGCGTCGTCGGGCGTCGGCGTCGGCGGGGAGCAGGTCGGCTGCGACGGCGATGCTGCTCTTCGGACCGGCGGTGGAGCGCAGGAGGCAAAGTAGCAGGCGAGGAAGGCGAGGAAGACGATGGTGGTGGGGGGTAAAAAGATACGTTTACCCCCGCCGCCCTATTTATAGGTCTGCCAGGTCAGGGTCGTGGGGATCGTGGGGATCGTGGGAGTGTTCCACTCCCCCGACCGTTTCTGCGGCGAGGCGCCACGTGGCGGCGCAGAGTGGCGCGGCGGTTCCTGTAACCGTGCCATGACGCCATGATGGCAAGAAGTAACTGCTGCACTGTGAACCGTCACATCGTGGGTGACCGTTCGAGGTGGCAGGGCAGTTACAAGTTTCGATGCAAAGCTGTCAGACATGGCTTCTCGAGGAAGACTCGTCTATATGTCGGATTAATTGCCCGATGTATATGTTCCGTCCGGAATACCCTCGGGACCGGCCGGAATAAGTTTTGGAACAGGAACAGAGGCCGGGATATGTGCAGATGTGCCGGCATATAATCTGATCGCCGGGGCATAATGAAGAAAGGTATGTTGAACCTGTCAAGGCTCCACAGTTATGACTGGGGAACCTCGGCAGCTTCGGGGACTAGTGTCGGGGGGATGACCCCCGGTAGGGTCAAGAGACTAGAAAGACACAAGGCTTATGGTTGACTTTTATGCCGGTTGACCAAGAAAGGGCCTGGCCGGAATATAGGAGCATCGGCCAGGCCGGCATATATGTATATCCCGGCTGGTGTCTGGATATGCCGGTATGGCCGAAATACTAGTATAGGTGTGCCGGCATATACTCAGATATGCCGGCCTAATTATTTTGTGTGTTGTGCAGGAGCAGGGGAGGCCGGATTACCCGACCCTCGTAGGTCGTTGGTCCGGCATATAAGTCCTGGGTATGGCCAACGGTCATATCCGGGATACTTAAGTCAACCAAGGTGTCACATCCCTACAATCAAGGAAGAAAACATCCAAGCATGGTAGCAGAGTAAGATGGCAGGGTGCACAGTGGAGGTTACCTACCCTCACTGTGCACAAGTACGAGCTTACCGCACAGAGGTAAGGCCACAGTTCAAGAGGTACAAGGTACAGGGATATGGCGTCCCATCGAGAGCAATCAGGGGCGAAGTCAAGGGTCTCTGCCATCGCCACCAGCTCCTGTTTGGAGTGTAGCCCTTGTCTTGTGGTCTTATATGACCGTTGTAACCCTGGCCACCACTATATAAGGTGGCACAGGGAGTCCTAGCAAAGGGTCGTTGGAAGGTTGGTCGCTGGAAGAAGGTTGATAGGTTGAAGGTAGATTGGTCACACTGTACTCCTACACTTAGCAGTTCATCTTCCTTCTCTAGCAGAGAGCTTGGAAGCACCATTGTGGTGTACTACATCGACCCATATATACAATCAGTAGAGCAGGAGTAGGGGTGTTATCTCCTTACGAGAGCCCCGAACCTGGGTAGATCAGTGTCTCTTTCTGTCGTGCTTTTTAGCTCGTTCCCCTCTCCCGAATCCTCCAGCATCTAGTTCGGCCCCCATTTAAGCCATCCTATGGCATATGTTGTTTCACCACGACGACAGGTCCAACCATTTATTGCAGCAAACAAACAAACTAAACCAACTAAGAAAACTAAAACAACTGACGCTCCAAGAAAAACACATAGTGCATGAAGCAATAAAAATATAGTGTTTTGAAAGGTGACCTGATTTTTGCCGATGAAGAAGGGGTGCCTCGGGGGCATCCCCAAGCTTTGACGCTTGTACTTCTTGGATATTTCTTGGGGTGATGCATGGGCATCCCCAAGCTTGAGATTTTGTCCATTCTTCAACTCATCTCATCATTCTCCAATCCCTACACTTGAAAACTTCCTTCATACAAAACTAAACACAATTCTATTAGCAACATTAATGTAAGCATAAAATATATTCAACCTCTTTTAGCTTCAGGTTTCAACCCAAAACCACCACATATAAAGTATATACTACTGTAGCAACTTCCACAAGAGTTCCATGATAAAAAAGAACTCAAAAGAAAGCGATAAAGTGGCAAAAACAAATATTGGCAGAAATATGTCAAAACTGGACAGCTGACAAAGGACGAATTTTTGAGGGATTTTCCGTTGCTCAAATCAAAAAGTGTTAAACTAAGAAAAGTTTGGATATAACCTGGGGCATATGCACAAGAAATCGCAGGTCCAAAATATATACAGAGAATTTTCACGAATTTTTACGGTGCAGCACCGAAAACTGTTTCAGGACAGCAACATCCCCAAATCTTTACCTCACTCAAATTAGAGGCTTCTCTTGGCACAAAAACGAAATAAACAAGATAAGGAGAGGTCATTACAGTAGTAATGACTTGCAAGACTCAAATAAAAGAAAAAGTACTGAAAAGTAAACAATGGGTTATCTCCCAAGAGTGCTTTTCTTTAACGCCTTTGAGCTAGGCACAGAAAATTGCGAATCAAGTAATATCAAGAGATGAAGTGCTAGTTACCTCAGTAGGCTCTTTGAAGGTTCCCGAAGATGATTCAACCTGCAAGTCACCCTTAGTGGAACTAAGAGTCTTACCAATCTTAAGAACATGTTGAGATTTAAGCGCAGAAACCTTGGGAACATACATAAATTTTTGCTATTTTCCAACAAACACTTTCTCCTTCTTAAATTTAAGAGAAGAGAAGATTAAACTAAGAGTTTCCATAGACTCCTCTAGTTTACCAATCCTTAAGTTTTGATTGTCATGAGTAGTGCTAGCCTCTAAAATGGTAATTCTCTTACCAATATTTTCTATTAATTCACTAACGCGGCTAGCATTTTCTAGGATACTTGGCAAACTTTTTTCTAAGGAGCTGAGCTTTTCTACCACCTCTTCCAAGGTGGTCTCAGTCTTAGCAACATGAATAGGTGGTACTCCCACTAAACTTTCAATTATAGTGCATGCTTCTCCCGCGGGAGTACCCAGAAAATTACCTCCTGTAAGAGTATCAAGAACATACCTATTCCAGCTAGATATACCAACATAAAAATTTCTAAGGAGGATAGTGGTGGAGTGCTTTTTGGTACACCTATGATGAGCATTGTTAATACGGTACCAAGCATCTTTTAAACTTTCTCCCCCTTGTTGCTTGAAACTACGAACTTCTACTTCAGGATTACTCATTGTAACAAAACTAAAAGCAGATAAGTAAAAACAACTACCAAGGATTCTAATTTTTTTGGGTTTTTGATATAAAAAGCAACGCAGGTAAAATAAAATAAAGTAAAGCAAAACAAATAACAAAGTAAAGAATGTGTCTGCGAAGAACTCCCCTCGCAGAAGTCTTCTCTCTTCCCCGGCAACGGCGCCAAAAAAATAGCTGCTACTCCAAGTTGATGTGGGAGCAAACTGTCCTTGTGCGTGGTGAATAACCAGCCCGTTGGGAACCCCAAGAGGAAGGTATGATGAGTGTAGCAGCAAGTTTTCCCTCAATTAAGAAACCAAGGTTTATCGAACAGGAGAAGGGAGACGATGACGACTGAAGGTGTTGTGGAACCTGCACACACACAAACAAGTACTTTGTTCCCAACTTGCGATGAGGTTGTCAATCTCACCGGTTTGCTTGAAACAAAGGTTATGAGTGTATCGAGAGGAAAACAGTAGTAATGTGCGAGTAAAGTAAACAGTGCGGGAAAAGTAAACAGGTGATTGCAATATGATTAAAATAGGACCGGGGTCCACAGTTCACTAGTGGTGTCTCTCCATAGATAAAATAACATGCTGGGTAAACAAATTACAGTTGGGCAATTGATAGAATAAAGATAACGTGATATGTCAAGAAGATCACTATGAGATTTACTCTGGGCATTACAACAAAATACATAGACCGCCATCCAATTGCATCTATGACTAATAATCCACTCCCGGGGATATCATCCGAACACCCTAGAAGTATTAAGTTGCGAACAACAGATAATTGCATTAAGCAAAGTGTGTAATGTAAACAAAGCATATGCCCTTGAGCATATGGATGTTGTTTTCTCCCTAGTAGCAACAGCACATCTACCACCTTAGAGGTTTCTGTCACTCCCCCAGGTGAAATAGAGACATGAACCCACTATCGAGCATAAATACCCCCTCTTGGAGTCACTAGCAACTACTCGGCCAAGATAGCTACTAACAACGGAGAGCATGCAAGATCATAAACAACATAGAGATAACAAAAGATATAATTCAGTACAGCAACTTAATCATAAACACCAATATTCATCGGATCCCAACAAACCAACATCATAGAATTACATAACGGTGATCTCAATCATGTATGGCAGCTCATGAGATCTAAACATGAAGCACATGGTAGAGAAGACAACCATCTAGCTACTGCTATGTACCCATAGTCCAAGGTAGACTACTCACTCATCGCCCCGAAGGCAAGCATGGCGATGAAGAAGACCTCCGGTGGCGATTCCCCTCTCCGGTAGGGTGCCGGGAAGAGCTTCTGGACCCTCCCGATCTTCGGGTCGACGGCGGCGGCGTATCGCGATGTATTCTGGAAAACTGATCGGGCACTTAGGTTTTTCTCGTTGGGGGGTCTTTATAGGCGAAGGGGCGATGTCAGAGGAGGGACCAGGCCCCCTCACACAGGGGTGGCGCGGCCAGGGGCCTGGCCGCGCCGCCTGTGCGTGTGGGGCCCACGTGGCCCTCCTCCGTCTCTTCTTCGGATGTCTGGAAGCTTCCCCGTGATATAAGTCTTCAGGAACTTGTTTCGTCCAATTTCGAGAATATTTCCTGTGTATCACTTCTGAAACACAAAAACAGCAGAAAACAGGAAACTGGCACTGTGGCACTTCGTTAATAGGTTAGTTCCGGAAAATGCATAAAAGTGCCACTAAGTGTAATGAAACAATAGGCAAATGGTGTAGAAACAAGCATGGAGCATCAAAAATTATAGATACGTTTGAGACGTATCACCCCCTGGTTCTCCTCCCGACGATCGTTTGCTGGTGGGGGCAGCGGCTCGGGATCGGCTCGAGACAGACCCTCGCGGCAGCGACCTTCCTCGCGGTCATCGTCGCGGCGATCGCCCCGGGATCCACTCTTGCCGTAGCTGCGGCCACCCCCGCGGCGCTTGGAGACACCATTTTCTTCGTGAAACCTCCGGACAAACCAACAATCGTCGGTATTGTGGGTGTCCTTCTGGTGGAGAACGCAGTAGCGGCGATGTCGTCCCTTGTCGCGCTCGGTGCGGTCCCCGCGGCGTTGCTTATGATCTGGCTCCGCCGCGAGGACAGCAGCCTCCTTTCGCTTGGGGTCCTTGGACTTTGGCTTAGGGGGAGGCGCCTCCGGCAAGTTATGCACGAAGAGCCTCCCTTCGTCGGCCTTGGCGCAGCGGTCGGCGATCTCGAAGAGCCTGACGACGGAAGTCAACTCATCATTCACGGACAGCTTCTCCCTCATCTTGATGTCGGAGACGCCCGTGGAGAACGCGGAGATGACCTCCTCGTTGGAGATCCTGGGGATCTTGTTCCTCATCTGGCTGAAGCGCTGGATGTACTGACGAAGCGTCTCGCCCTTGTACTGACGCACCGCCTTAAGATCATTCTTGGTAGCGGGGCGCTCGTACGTGGGCATGAAGTTGGCCACGAACTGGCGGCATAAATCCTTCCATGAAGTCACGGATTCGTGAGGAAGATTCATGAGCCAAGTTCGCGGAGCGTCCTTGAGGGCCATGGGGAACCAATTTTCCATGGCACGCTGATCCCCACGCGCAGCCTGAACGGCGACGACGTAGAGTTGGAGGAATTCGACGGGGTTGGTGGTCCCGTCGTAACGCGCGCCGATGTCTGGCTTGAACTTGTCAGGCCAGACGACGTAGCGTTGCTGGCGAGTGAGGGCGAGACACCCGGGGTTGTAGATTGGGTCGCCGGGGGTCCTGACGTTCTTGCCAGCTTCGCCGATGTCATCGATGGCGCGGTCATGATTTTCGCGGCGGCGCTCAAGGGAGACGCGTGCGTCTTCCGGAGCGCGTTGGACGATTTGACAGCTGGGCTCCCCGCGCGGCGAAGATGCGGCGCGGGAAACCACCTTCTTGGCCTTGTTGGCCTTCCCATCTCCGGCGCCCGGGGCGCGACGCCCCGCCGCCGGATCTGGATCTCCCGCGCCCTGGGCTCCTCCCTGGGCCGGGTCTTCGTTGGCGATGGCGACGAGCTCGGAGATTCGAGCGCGCCACCCCTCATGCCCGTCGTCGGTGGGTTGGTAGCGCAGCAGCTCCTGCGCCATGGCGAGAGCCTGCGCAGGAGACAGCTGACTCCCAGAACGAGCGCGAGAAGTGGCGGTGGCGGTGAAGGAGAGCGAAGGCTCTGTACGCCCGGACGGGAGGTAGGAGGACTCCAGATCTTCCTCCTCAGCCGAAGCTTCACGACGATGGAAGATGGGCTCGGTTTGCCCCCGAGCAGCGTTGCGACGGCGAAGACGCTCGAGCCTTGCGTTGGCGTCGGCCATGTCGAAGCAGATCTTGGAGAAAACACACCACAGCCCCCTACCTGGCGCGCCAAATGTCGATGGATTTTGTGTCGCAAGAACACGGGGTACCACGCGACGGACCCAAAGATTCGAACGCAGGGGGCTGAACGTGTGAGATCTCGGATCGCAGCGAAGCACGGTGACGGAAGCCTCGAGTCGTCGAACGCGCAACGCACTGCAGAGAGAGACACCGAGCCTTACCCAGGTTCAGGGCCCTCATGGTGAGGTAAAACCCCTACTTCCTGCCTTCTTGTATTGCAACGCGACACCTCGCGAGGAGTACAAGGCCTTGGTTACAAAGCTCTAGCTGGCCAGAGGTTGAAGAACCTGCGTACCCAGCTAGCAGCCTCCAGAAGATCAGATCCCATCTAAGGGGTGGCCTCCCCTCCTTTTATAGCGCCAAGGTCCTCCTTCCCCTTATCTTCTTGGGGAAGGGGTTGCCACACACACGGCCAAGGAGGGTGGACAGCTATAGACTACACTCTTCTGTAGACATGGTCTTCGTAGAGTAGTGGCGCCGGTCCACAGGAGTGGGTGGAGGAAGCTGACGTCCTCCTCTGGCGCCCTGCACCGTCCACGCTATTTTTAGGGGAGTGGCCAACAACCACTGTGCCGCTTTGGGCAGGCACAACGAAAGTTGGTCTCCTCCCTGTCGGGGGTAGCGTGGGCGGTACGCGGTCTTCTGCCCGTTATCTTCTTGCTCTGCACGCAAACGTGCTGAGCTGACGTGGGCGTGCTTCCTCTCCTCACCAGCAGGGGCTCGTGAGGGGGTCTTCTGGTCCTTAGCAGTTAGGGTCGTCGTTCTCCTCACGAGGCGCCTCCTCGTGAGGGTCTTCTCCGCAGCTTGGGTCGTTGATTCTGAAGATGGGCCGATGACGTGGCCCAGGAGCAGGTGGACTGGGATACCCCGGTATCCAGAACACCGACACACCTGATTTGGTCTAGTTCTCCCAACTTGTGGCATACTCTCCCCCTTAGGCTTTCCTAATGGTCTCTCGAAGAAATCTGCGGTGTACCCACACAATTGTGGATATCCGGTGTGAATCCTTCGATTATGTGTTTATGTAGGGCTTCATTTCCACTTCTAGAAGTATGAACTTACCCAAAGGTTCTAAAGGTTGGTGAGAATTGGGTTTTCCCATCGTTAACTCTCCATATTTGGATGGTAGGGTATATACAAAGCCACGGGAGAAATCCGGCAGAGTTTCTCTTGTACCGGAGGACATCCACGACAGGCAATTGTATAAGTTGAACAGGATATGAACTAACGGGAACATAAACAAACCAATGGCCTCAACTGATCATTATTAACACGAAAACCTCGCAAGTCTTTGTCCATAGACAAAGACTGCAACTCTAAGATAAGAAAAGATGTTGCTAACGTCTTAACCACCAATCTACAATTCAAGATTTTGGGACTAGGGATCAAAGTTATACAGAAATGTTATGCGTCTTAGTCACGCTAGCAACGAGGGTTACTGGGGTTACCACTCCCAGGCTGAGTAAAGCAGCAGGCAATACCGGAATGGATCATCGGTATTACAACACCTCAATCGACCCGTGATGTACTAAGCATAACCAAGGCTGCATAACAACAAGCTCAAATACCTCAAACTCAACTGTAGATAACCTAATTAGTGGTTCTACCCCATGATCTGGTGTTAGAATCTAGTACTTACAAACTTATAGTTCCACTAAATTCCAATACTTCATACTTCTACCACCTCATGATACTTCCAGAAATGGGTCTTACTACCTTTCTCCACCTTTTGCCACCAACTGTGGTATCTCTTAATCAATTTTTCTTCTTCTTCTAGGGTTTGTATTGCAAGAAATACACCATCTACAGGTGTGTTCTCATACATTCCCTTTTTGTTTGGCTTCCTTCTTCTTGTGATTTCTTCATCATTGTCTTGACTGTCTTCGAAACTCGTCTCTTCCTCACACGAATCCTTTAACCCTCTAGATCAATGCCATGAAGTAAGAACTTGATAAAGCAACATGCATTTGCATATCAGAGTTAAACTTCATGTATGGATCTAGTCAATTAATAAAAATCCAAATGTGTGTTGGCAACATACATCATCATAAGCCCGTTGAGTAAAACATCTCTATAATTCAGGCTTAGATGTGTACTTTATAGCACCAAGTAATATAGGTTTATATCGTGCTATATTGCACATGTTGGTGGACTACTACTCTTTGTCTCAATATTTAATCTAATTGCTCAATTGCAATCAAATAAATTTGAGCAAAAGGGGTTTTGGGAGTTTTATGGCTGACCATACGTGCTTTTCTATACTTCTATAACTTACCTTCCGTTCTATTGAAGATTACCCTCACATGATCTTTCGAAACTTCTAGCGTAGCTTCTCTAAGCACCTACTTCACTAAGCCTGGTTCGCACAACTCCATGATTTTCATGGGGTTCTCTGTTGTGCCTTGATAAATCTCCTCGAACTAAAGACTATGATTGTGGCACACTTCACCTAGTTACCATGGTTTGGAACACTTCATTCACCCTTCTCCTTGAACTTCTCCCTCCTCAGCAAGGAATTGCTGGTTTTCTACAAAGTTCTTCTTCATTATGTAAAGATTCTCATGTGAATCTCACAGACTCCAAGATTTTACACCATGGGTACTTCTTACTTGTATATGGAATGCTTGAGTATCCACATACATGACTTAACATGAGGTCCTACTATCTCATATAGCTTCACTTTATCACTTAATATCATCCTACTACAGTTTCAGATGACTCATGTTTAACACGACGGCCTTGGTATACTTCTTCCAATAGGATAGTTCCCATTCTGGTTGTATCCTCTCTTTGGACTACCATGTATTGTATACCAATTGTAATCAACTTCCATCCTTTGTGTAAGGTTATAATAATGTCCTAACTACTTGGTTTGGAACAAGATATCTAGCTTCACTTAAGAAGACAGGTAAGAAATTTGACTCAAGTGTGTCAGGAGTATCCTTTTATGGAATATCCATCCCAAGTCATAAGAAGAATTGGTTTAGATAAGATGGCTTCCTATAGTCACTACCAAACCTATAGGTCTCCTATTAAAGGGTTTTAATCCTAGGGTCAAAGCGTTTGCTCTGATACCAACTGTGGTGACCCAGCATACCACTGCATGTGTAGTATGCAAGTCGTTGACATAACACCAATGAAACACCGTCTCACTAGTATTACATCGATCAGAGTGGTACAACAGAAACATCGCAGGTCCAAGGTAGGTGCATAGGATTACAATTTCATCATACAGAAGAGCTTCAGAACTTCCTCAACAGGTAGAGGTTTAGTCCCGGCGACTACAAATGAGAATAATACATTGAAGACTCAACTAGAGCTTCACTAATGCAGTTGGCTTGCTACAGAACTACCTTAGCTACTTAGGTTCTAGGATTAGGGAATTGGGTCCCTTCTATTCCTATTCTAGTTTTCCACCAAGCTTGGCGTAGTCGTTGACTCCATTGATAGTTCTGACATTGGTCGAGGACTTCATCTTCATCTTTAGTGTCTCGAGGTTGCCTCCTGTGTTGCCTCCAATCTAAGCAAGGGTTACGAGGGAGTGGGGCGAGTAACGAGCGTTACCCAGCAAGTTCATATAGAGAATAAGGTGTTTTATGCACTAGCTACAGCCTTGGACTCAAGAGTCATTTGGCAATGCAAGTTTTTGTAAACATTTCTTCAAGAGGTTGCTTTTATTCAGAAGAACTATGTCCTTCAGTCTTCACAGGTTGATTAGAACTTTGATGGGCTCCTTTCCTGCCGTGTTCGCAGCTTCTTCCCGAAGCAGGGAGTATCCAGATACTTTCTTACACTCTGCAGAGGTGGTCACTTGTACCCATAGGAGATCAACACTTTGTCGCACATCCGAGTTCGATGCTCATCCACACTTCCTTTGTGTGGGGCCCAGCCGTTGATCCGAGCCAATCACTGTTCCTTCCCGCGACCGTGCATACCCACCCTTTTGTGGCTCCAACTTCGGTTCGCTACCCTCGCCGGTCTACACCTACGGTAGTTGCCGACCTCGGCATACTTGCCTCTCTTAGGCAATGAGTTAGCCCCACCGGTTTCCACCGGCGCAAACTCTACCCCCGTCTTTGCCGCAATCCATCATAGACCGCCAGAATCGTGAATTCATTAGGGGGAATCCACCCATCCCGAAGCTCCGCGCAGGGAGACGACTACTCCGAAACGGCGCGTCCGTTGATATGCATGAGGGAAAAGATACAGCTGACTCTCCCGTCCCATTCCAGACCCTATGGTTGACCGTATTTTACGGCACAAGAATCACTAGTGACATTGGTTATTAGTCCTAGGTGAACATTCCCGGTACAATGGGACCTCCACCATACTCTTACCATGGTCCCACTGCCCACCTTCCTAGGTCGACAACCATTATGATTGCTAACCACTAAGCATATTCATTCATGAAAAGCAGAACATTTGCTTTTTAATGCAATCATAATTATAATACCACCGGTATATTTGCAAATACTTTGCTAAAGATAAACAAGAGATATGAGCAAGAGTGAACTTGCCTTTCTGACTGCAAGATTATGCGAGTCAGGGTCTTCGATACGATAGAAATCCCGATTCTGAAATAGCAATCATCATCCGGTAGGGATGATGTTAGAAATCTGCAGCATGATATGCATAAGGTATGATATGCATTACTCTAGGCGTAACCCAACCCCGATGATTTGTTATTATTGAGTTATGGTGATTTATTTATGATGTGTTGCACTTTTAAATCACACCATAACATGGTTGTTAAGCATTTTAGATTAGATCACTATCAGGTGATATTAAAGGAATAAGACTTTAACAAGAGCTATTGTTTTAGGGTGTTATAATCATTCCTTGATACAAGAGAATGATGGTTGATGGTGAAGACATGAAGGTAACACTTTTAAGTTGCACCTTATAATTAGCAAACAATTGGTTGATCATGGATATGCAAAGTCAAAGTAAAGTATACACATAGTAATATCTAAGTAGTTCTAGGGTTGACAACAATCTTAATCTAACTAGGCAATTGTTATCAGAAAGCATATGGTTTGGTGAAATGCTTACTTGATATGTTATTAAAAGAATAACTTTTGAAGAACATATTTTATAATGGACATGTAGTATAAAATTACCTTTTAGGGGTCATTTACTTAACAGGAAGGTTGAAGTGATTAATAAAACACAAGTTCCTTTATTATTAGCTAGTAGGGTTTGAATTACAATTTTAAATGTTTCTTAAAATTGAGTTAGTAGTTATGAAACAATTGTTAATCAATAGATTATAGTTGAAAATAGAGTCTAAACTTAAGTTGATGTTTATTTAAGAGTTATCCTAATTTCTTATTATTTAAGAAAATAGTTTTAGGATTTAAGTCAAATTTTAATGATTTAAAATTGACCTAGAAGTTTTAAGGTTAACTTTTACTGAAACAATAGTTGAAATAACAATATTAGAGTTAAGAAATAACTCTGACACAAGTTTATGATTTTTCCCAAATTTTGCTACATTAAATTTGTTTTAGAAAAATTATTTTAGGGGTTAAAATCCTAATAGTAAAGTTTTAGGATTAATATTAAATAATAACAAAATATTAATTGGAATAACATTATTTAAGTTGTCACATTTTTATTTGGTATTTGAAAACTTGGTTTGAATTATTATAATTGGGTTTGAATTCATAATTCAAATACTACTTAAACAAGTTTTCAAATTTGGTTCAAAATTATTTCACACAAGCATATGATATCACAGTACAAACCGATAGGTCTTATTTTTGTGATCATTTTGATATCTCATTTGTATTTTTTTGATTTAAAATGAATTAGATATGAATTTGCAAAGTTTCAGCAATTTTCTGGAATTTGAATTTAACAGAGAATAACTTTTCTAACCGAGGGGTATCTAGCCTATTAGGCTGACTGGTTGGGCTGCGGCCAGGTCAGATGCCACGTGGGCGTCGACCAGGTCAAATCTTGACTGGGATGGTCTTCACCACCGGTGATCACCGGAGTCGGCGATTCAGAGGCCCCCATGTTGATTTGCTTGTACTGCTCGAACGAGGACAACAAGGGGAACCAAGTGGTGGTGGTGCTGTGACCCAATGGTCATCGGAGTATCTCCGACAGCGACTCCCTCCGGCGGTGCGCTCCGGCCAATCCACGACTCGATGCTACAGATGATAATAAAGACCAGGAAGGGGCTCTGGAGGTGCGGAAAGTTACCCTAAACTCGAAGGCGTGCTCGGCAGGCTTGGGGGTGGTCGGAGATGACCGAATCGACCCGATTTCCGGCGAGGTCTGGCGGGAAAGGATGGTGAAATTTGCCCTCCTGCAAGCTCCCCTGGATGCGTGGCTGCTACCAGATGATGAAGGAGACGAGGCGCTTCTCCTGGCATGCTCCTTGGCCTCAGTGACGGTCTCCAGGGATGGCGTTGGAGTTCACCGGAGTTAGGGTTCCGGTGACTGTGGCCGATAGAGAGAGGATGAGAGAGATTGAGAGGTGCGGTGGCCTTCTAGGGTTTCTGACGGCGGCGGACCTCGTTATATAGGGCGTCAAGGGCGGTGGCACGGATCTTGGCGTCGGCGACTCGCCGGAGCTCGACAGCGAGCTGCTTCCTCCGAATGGAGGAAGACGATGTATTTCCCCCCGGTGGGTCCCGCTTGTTGGTCGGATACCGAAACGGTATCCAGGCCAGGCCCCGGGTGGGCTGACTAGCTGGGCTGGCCAAGTGGGCTTCGGCCAAGTAAGCTCCCTTCATTATTTTTCCTGTTTCAATTTTCTTTTCTTTTTCTTCTGTTTTCTATTTTAGATTCTAATTAGATTTTGATAATTTGTTTTGCAGGTTTTTTAGAAACTGTACTGGAGCAAATATATGATGGCAAGTTTATTTAAGTATACAATAAAGAGTAATTATGTTCATAAGCATATAAAATTATTTATTTGATTCTAGGGTTTTACTTAGCCACTATATAGGAATAGTTTCAAATACTACCATAAGAGTGTTCAAAGCATTTTATGAAGGTTTGGTTGAGTTCCATCATAAGATGTAGGAATTTGCATTTTTGGGGTCAAATAGTTACTGTTAAATATTATATCTCATGTTTGACTTACTATGCAGAGATAGGTCCCTCTAACATGATTTTATGTTAATCATATTATTCCTATTGGCTTGGAAATGTCCTATGGACCATTTCAAAATGACTAGTGATTTCTTACTACAAACATATGCATGATATAAGTAGCTACTTTATATTTTGTGGGTCTGATTTGATTCCTAGTAAATTTACTTGTTTGTTCTGGGTGCTCATATGATCATTTAGATGCATGTGACATGCCCCTGAATCATGTATATGTTTTTAGTAGATGATTTCAGAGCACAGGCCTATATTTCTCTTGCCTATGGTGAGTGCTTCCCATTTCCCAATAACTACACTCCTCTCCCCTCCTACTAGACCAACCTGGTGGTCTTGTGAAGCTTGTTCTTCGGGAATTCTGATAAACCTGCATCTTGTGGCATGCCTGCACCTCCTAGCTGCTTGACCTAGTTCCTAATTGAACTAAGTAACCATTTGGGCTTGGGCTTGCTAGTTGGGTTCTTGTGGTTGTGCTGGTGGTGGTGAATCCTGCCCTGTTGCTCAAATCATGAGCAGGGTGGATTGTGTGGTGATGTTGCTGGTGTGATGGTGGTGTTTCTTGTGTGATGGTGAGGTTTCTAGGCCCTAACTAAGGTATGATATGGCCCAAATTCGTTGGTCTACTCATACCATGAGTTTGTGGTGTCAAATGAATGCCATGGGTTCCTTTTATAGTGTCTTGAGGCTCACCACAAGTTGACACCTCAAGTGATGACTCTTGTTTTCATTTGGTGAGTAAGCTACTTGTTGTCAAGCTCTCATGCATGCGCATTACTTGGGGTTCAAGTAAAAGAAGATATTTTCATGTGGATAACTATGAACATTACTTGGGGTTCAAGTATAGGAAGATATTTTGAAATGCATTACTTGGGGTTCAAGTAAAGGAAGATATTTTCAAGTGGATAACTATCACAAGATATTTTCAAGTGGATAACTATCCTAGGTGGCATGATGCTTATCCTCTAATAATCTTTATTTTGGATAGCCAAGTGGCATTTGGCACTAAATGGACTTGTGGCTGAATCAATTCATATTCTTATACATATTCATAATTGAATTGTTATCAATGGATATTGTATTAATTGTTTGGAGGTTTAACTTCCAAAGTTCATATTTGAAAGGATCTTGTTATTGTGAATTATGCATATTGTCATATCTTCTTTGTTCCTATTATCAGTTGTGCTCAAAATATCCAAGTTAGCAAAGGTCATGTTCAAATTTTAAATGATTTGATTTGATTTCACCAAGGCATGATCATAAGAGTTTCAAAATGATCATAGTTATTTTTATTCAAATAGTTTGAACTATTTAAGGTAATGTAAATGAGTTCAGTTTTGTTATATCTCATATAGTTAATAAGTTATGATTTAAATAAGAATGTGTGGCTTTTATGCACTTTAGACCTTGTGGTTTACCAATTTTGGTAACAAGTTGAAAAGTGAATTATATAATACCCAGGAGTACTAGATAAGTATTTAAGTGGTTAAACTCTATTGTAAACTCCTCTAACCATCTTGGTACTAGGATAGTCTTTCCCTCTTCTGAAGCTTCTGAATTGTACCCTATGGTTCTATCTCAAGAGATAGGAATTATATTGGATTTGGTATAGACTCTCTCCTTGTTCTGGAGATAGATATATTTAGATGGGAAAGATTATGATAACCAAGACATGAAAACAAAGTAGATTAAGAGTCAAGGTAAGACTTGGGTTGTCTTCCTTTAAGCTAGGAATGGCTTCAATGATTTAGGTTTAAGAAATACCATGGTGACCATGGTAGAATTAGTTATAAGGTCCTAAAATGATGTGTTAACATATTAATCCTACCTCACATTCATCTCCTTTGATTGTTGTTATTATCTCTACCCAAAACAAGGTTGTTAACAAAGGTCATGTTGAAGTTTATCGCACTTCAGTCAATGAGCTACTTCAATTCCATCAACTCAAGAGAAGCTTCAATCACTTTGACAAGTTTTATTTAAAAGCGCGAAAATTCCCCAGATTTTCTATGCATGAATGCAATGCACACTTCTGTGTTCTCTCTATTTCTAGCCTCACATCCTGGGATGTTACATTAACTTAGCAACCATGTTATAACATGAAAATGAACACAAACAAAAGATCATAAAAATGAAACAATGAAAGTCAAACGTGTGTTCAAATCATAAGGAAAAACATACAAATGGTTTTCAGCTTGTCCCTCATGGAGTAGCAAAACATAAATGCATAGGACACCTTCAAGTTTAAGAGGGCGTCTAGATACAAATAATTTGAGAACAAGTGAAACCAACAATATGAATCAATCAATGAAAACTTTGGGACAATGCACATTATACTCAGAATGACAACTATGCTCTCTTAATGGTGCATAAAGGTAGAAGGTGGTGACTCAACATAAAAGTTAAAGAAAGGCCCTTCGCGGAGGGAAGCAGTGATTGCAAGTTTTATAAACCTTCAAAAATTATGGTACTTACCGGCTTTGAGCTCTCATTGCCCCCATTATAGGCATCTTGAATGGTTAAAGTTAATGCGAGAACACTTAGGCTGCATATGCTTGACAAATCATAAGTTGAAAACCTCGTGTCCTGTGAAATACAAATACCCAAACCTCATGCTACTCGACTTAGAGTCCCAAGCAAGCTCTTGTCATTGTAAATATATGTGTATCATCGAGAACTGCCAACGGGGTACCTCCGTGCCCAATGACATGGAACAATCCCACATCAAAATGACAGGACAAACAGACAATGAACATCTCGGCATATCTTTTATTTACCATTGGTATAGCTTTTTATTGCGAGATGCGTCGTCGAATGTTCACTATGGGCATGCTGTAAATTTCTACCATGAATTATGCATGGCTTAGATTAGCGGCCCAGGCGTTTCCCTAACACATATAAAAACTCCATGATCCCGCAAGATTCCCAACTTATTTCACATCGCGAGTATCCATAAACAAAAGATCACGATATCAACTCAAATGAAAGATAGTGCAATGTTGAAAGCTTGCCCCATGACGGCATGGCTATCTAATTCCCAACTTACAACTTGCAAGCATAACAACTCAACATAAGAGACCGCAATTTCAAAATTTTAAAACGAGAAAAGTAAAGTGTGCCATCCGGTTCGTGAGAGCTTTACTGGCCAATTTTTGCATAACACCAAAAAGAGTTTAATTTGAAGGATAGATAAAAGCAAGTCAAATGTACTTTGGAATAGCAAATTGCTAATAGGTATGTATGGTGGACACTTTGGCAAACTTAGTTTTTAGGAGTTGGATGCACGAGTAGAGCTCATACTCAGTACAAAATGAAGGCTAGCAAAAGACTGGGAGCGACCAACTAAGAGAGCACTAACGGCCATAATCATGCAGAGCGACAAAGCGACATTAAAAGAAGCATAAGATGGCATCAAAAGTCAAAAACTAAATGATCATAGAGGCAATGGCGACTTTGTATGAGTCTAACATGTGTGAGCATGCGCCAAGTCAACCCAAATAAAGCATAAAGGAGAAAACCAAAATAATGCTTCCAAATAATTAAAACAATGCATGATTTTTTCAAAGGCTCATTAAGCAATCTCAGTCATTTGAGACAAGTCATGCTACATCAAAACCACTAAGCATACTATCAAAAAGACATCAAGCATGACATGCAAAAGCCTAGGCCGCAGTCTACACAAGCTCCTTCTTGTACCACTTTTTTGCATAAAGCTTTTTCTCTTTTCCAACACCATTCGAAATTTTTATAGCCAACTCTTTTGATGAAAACCAATAAGGACCAGAGGCAAAAATACACCTTGATGAAAATATATAACAAGATCTGAACACAAATCAAGGCGAAAATCGAAAACTAAACGCAGTTCTAGAAAAAGAAGAACACTCGTTGAAACGATGAAAGTGAAAAACGGAGTGTTCTTGGCAAATGAAAAGCAAGGCAACTTCTCCAAAAGGAATTTGTTGGGGTGCAACAATTTATTGCAGCAAACAAAACTAAACTAAACTGAAAACTAAAAACAACTGACGCTCCAAGAAAAACGCATAATGCATGAAGCAATAAAAATATAGTATGTTGAAAGGTGACCTGATTTTTGCCAATGAAAAAGGGTGCCTCGGGGGCATCCCCAAGCTTTGACGCTTGTACTTCTTGGATATTTCTTGGGGTGACATGGGCATCCCAAGCTTGAGCTTTTATCCATTCTTCAACTCATCTCATCATTCTCCGATCCCTACACTTGAAAACTTCCTTCATACAAAACTAAACCCAAATCTATTAGCAACATTAGTGTAAGCATAACATTGAATCAACCCTTTTTGCTTTGGGTTTCAACCTAAAACCACCACATATAAAGTATATACTACTGTAGCAACTTCCCCAAAAGTTCTGTGATCAAAAGAACTCAAAAAGAAAGCGATAAAGCGGCAAACACAAATATTGGCAGAAATCCGTCAAAACAGAACAGCTGACAAATGTCGAATTTTTGGAGGGTTTTCTGTTGCTCAAATCAAAACGTGTTAAACTAATGAAACTTTGGATATAACCTGGGGCATATGCATAAGAAATCGAAGGTCCAAAAGATATACAGAGAATTTTCACGAATTTTTACGGTGCAGCACCGAAAACAGTTTCAGGACAGCAACATCCTCAAATCTTACCTCGCTCAAATTAGAGGCTTCTCTTGGCACAAAAACGAAATAAAAAGGATAAGGAGCAGTCATTACAGTAGTAATAACTTTCAAGACTCAAATAAAAGAAAAATAACTGAATGTAAAAACATTGGGTTATCTCCCAAGAGTGCTTTTCTTTAACGCCTTTGAGCTAGGCGCAGAAAATGCGAATCAAGTAATATCAAGTGATGAAGCATCAAGCTCATAATTTGCTCTAAGAATAGAGTCAAAAAGTAATTTCTTTCTCTTTCTAGGTAAGTGTTCCATACCTTTCTTGATTGGAAATTGATATTTGATGGTGCCTTCCCTCATATCAATGATGGCACCTACAGTTCGAAGAAAGGGTCTTCCCAAAATAATAGGGCATGAAGCATTGCATTCAACATCCATGACAAGAAAATCAACGGGAACAAGGTTATTGTTAACCATAATAAGAACATCATTAATTCTTTCCAAAGGTTTCTTCTAAGCAACATCAGCAATAGGAACATCATAATAACATTTTTCAAGCGGTGGTAAATCAAGCATGTCATAAATCTTTCTAGGCATGATAGAAATACTAGCACCTAGATCACATAAAGCATGGCAATCAAAACCATTAACATGCATATCAATGATGGGTTCCCAACCATCTTCTAACTTCTTGGTAATAGAAGCTTTTTGCTTCAACTTTTCATCCCTAATTTTCATAAGAGCATTGGTAATATGCTTAGTAAAAGCAACATTTAAAGAACTAGCATTGGGAGTCAAAGCAAGCTTTTGCAAGAACAAAATAACTTCAGATATATTGCAGCCATCAACATCAAAATCATTAAAGAAAATAGAACTATCATCTCCTACACTCCAAAAAAATTCAGCACTCTTTTGAGAAAAAGTTTTGGCAGTTTTAAGCTTTTTAACACAAGGGGTGGGAGTTTTCTCTACACCAATCAAAGTAAGAGGATTGCTAGCATTAGGAATAACATCATTAGAGGTAGTAATGGTATATACCTTCATCTTTCTAGCCATCTCATCTTCTCTTTCCCACCTGGCATGTGCTACCGGTTGATGGCGCCAGAAAAGAGCTGGTGGCGTGTAGTTGACGTGGAGCAGTAAGTCCTTGTGCGTGGTGAATGACCAGCCCGTTGGGAACCCCAAGAGGAAGGTATGATGAGTGTAGCAGCTAGTTTTCCCTCAGTTAAGAAATCAAGGTTTAATGTCGATCTTGAAGAGGAGAGACAATGACGACTGAAGGTGATGCAGACTGGCTTAATAACACTCCAACAAGGGCGCCGCTAACGATACTTGTTGACTCGTCTTCGGCCAGTAGCAACGCGGAACCTGCACACAACACAACCAAGTACTTTGTTCCCAACTTACGATGAGGTTGTCAATCTCACCGGTTTGCTTGAAACAAAGATTATGAGCGTATCGAGTGGAAAATAATATATTATGCGAGTAAAGTAAACAGTACGAGTAAAGTAAACAGGTGATAGCAATATGATGGAAATAGGACCGGGGTCCACAGTTCACTAGTGGTGTCTCTCCATAGATAAAACATGCTGGGTAAACAAATTACAGTTGGGCAATTGATAGAATAAAGATAACGTGATATGTCAAGAAGATCACTATGAGATTTACTCTGGGCATTACAACAAAATACATAGACCTCCATCCAACTGCATCTATGACTAATAATCCACTCCCGGGGATATCAATCCGAACACCCCAGTAGTATTAAGTTGCGAACAACAGATAATTGCATTAAGCAAAGTGTGTAATATAAACAAAGCATATGCCCTTGAGCATATGAATGTTGTTTTCTCCCTAGTAGCAACAGCACATCTACCACCTTAGAGGTTTCTGTCACACCCCCAGGTGAAATAGAGGCATGAACCCACTATCGAGCATAAATACCCCCTCTTGGAGTCACTAGCAACTACTCGGCCAAGATAGCTACTAACAACGGAGAGCATGCAAGATCATAAACAACATAGAGATAACAAAAGATATAATTCAGTACAGCAACTTAATCATAAACACCAATATTCATTGGATCCCAACAAACCAACATCATAGAATTACATAATGGTGATCTCAATCATGTAGGGCAGCTCATGAGATCTAAACATGAAGCACATAGTGGAGAAGACAACCATCTAGCTACTGCTATGGACCCATAGTCCAAGGTAGACTACTCACTCATCGCTCCGAAGGCAAGCATGGCGATGAAGAAGACCTCCGGTGGCGATTCCCCTCTCCGGCAGGGTGCCGGGAAGAGCTTCTGAACCCTCCCGATCTTCGGGTCGACGGTGGCGGCGGATCGCGATGTGTTCTAGAAATCTGATCGGGTACTTAGGTTTTTTCCGTCGGGGGGTCTTTATAGGCGAAAGGACGATGTCAGAGGAGGGGCCAGGCGCCCTCACGTGGGCCCGGCGCGGCCAGGGGGCTGGCCGCGCCACCCACGTGTGTGGGGCCCTGGTGGCCCCCCTCCGACACTTCTTCGGATCTCTGGAAGCTTCCGGGAAAAATAAGACTTCAGGAACTTGTTTCGTCCAATTCCGAGAATATTTCCTATGTATCACTTCTGAAACACAAAAACAGAAGAAAACAGGAAACTGGCACTGTGGCGCTTGTTAATAGGTTAGTTCCGGAAAATGCATAAAAGTGCCACTAAGTGTAACGAAACAATAGGCAAATGGTGTAAAAACAAGCATGGAGCATCAAAAATTATAGATACGTTTGAGACGTATCAAGCATCCCCAAGCTTAACTCCTGCTCGTCCTCGAGTAGGTAAGTGATAACAAAAGAATAATTTTTGAGGTGACATGCACCTACACAATCTTGATCATATATGTAAGCATTGGTGAGCTGGGATCATAAGAACTTAAAACATGGGCATGAAGATATAATCATGACAATAAGAAACTTAGCAACCATGTTGTAAACATGCAAATGAACACAAACAAAAGATCATGATAATGAAACAATGAAAGTCAAACGTGTGTTCAAATCATAAGGAAAAACATACAAATGGTTTTCAGCTTGTCCTTCAAAGAGAGCAAAACATAAATGCATAGGACACCTCAAAGTTTAAGAGGGCGACTAGATACAAATAATTTAAGAACAAGTGAAACCAATCATCATGAATCAATCAATGAACTTTGGGACAATGCATATCACACTAAGAATGACAACTATGCTCTCTTAATGGTGCATAAAGAAAGAAGGTGGTGACTCAACATAAAAATAAAAGAAAGGCCCTTCGCAGAGGGAAGCAGTGATTGCAAGTTTTATAACCTTCAAAAATTATGGTACTTACCGGCTTTGAGCTCTCATTGCCCCCATCATAAGCATCTTGAATGGTTTAAGTTAATGCGAGAACAATTATGATGCATATGCTTGACAAATCATAAGTTGAAAACCTCGTGCCCCGTGAATACGAGTACCCAAACCTCATGCTACTTTACTTAGAGTCCCAAGCAAGGCTCTTGTCATTGTAAGTATATGCATATCATTGAGAACCGCCAATGGGGTACCTCCATGCCCGATGACATGGAACAAGCCCACACCAAAATGACAGGACAAGCAGACAATGAACACCTCGACATCTCTTTTATTTGCCTTTTGTTTAGCTTTTTATTGTGAGATGCGTCGTCGAATGTTCACCATGGGTATGCTGCAAATTTCCACCATGAATTATGCATGGCTTAGATTGGCGGCCCGGCGTTTCCCTAACACATATACAAACTCCATGATCCCCACAAGATTCCTAATTCATTTCACACCGCGGGCATCCATAAACAAAAGATCACGATATCAACTCAAATAAGAAGTGCAATGTTGAAAGCTTGCCCCATGACAGCATGGATGGGCTAGAATCCAACTTACAACTTGCAAGCATAACAACTCAACATAAGAGACCACAATGTCAAATTTTTAAGAACAGGAAAAAGTAAAGTGTGCCTTCCGGTTCGTGAGAGCTTTACTGACCGAATTTCGCATAACACTGGTAAGAGTTTAATTTGAAGAGAAAATAAAAGCAAGTCAAATTTACTTGGAATAGCAAATTGCTAGTAGGTATGTATGGTGGACACTTTGGAAAACTTTGGCTTTTAGGAGTTGGATGCACGAGTAGAGCTCATACTCAGTACAAGGTGAGGGCTAGCAAAAGACTGGGAGCGACCAACTAAGAGAGCAATAATGGCCATAATCATGCAAAGCGACAAAGCGACATTAAAAGAAGCATAAGATGGCATCAAAAGTCAAAAACTAAATGATCATGAAGGCTATTGGCGACTTTGTAAGAGTCTAACATGTGTGAGCATGCGCCAAGTCAACCCAAATAAAGCATCAAGGAGAAAACCAAAATAATGCTTCCATACAATAAAAACAACGCATGATTTTTTCAAAGGCTCATTAAGCAATCTCAGTTATTTGAGACAAGTCATGCTACAGAAAAACCACTAAGCATACTATCAAAAAGACATCAAGCATGACATGAAAAAGCCTAAGCCGCAGTCTACACAAGCTCCTTCTTGTACCACTATTTTGCACAAAGCTTTTTCTCTTTTCCAACACCATTTGAAATTTTTATAAACACATCTTTTGATGAAAACCAATAAATATCAGAGGCAAAAATACACCTTTATGAAAAGATATGACAAGATCTGAATGCAAATCAAGGCGAAAACAAAAACCAAAAGCAGCAGCAGAAAAAAGTAGAACGCTCGATTTTAAATAAGAGTGAAAACTAGAGCGTTCTTGGCAAATGAAAACGAGTACATCTCCTCCAAAAGAAATTTGTTGGGGTCCAACCATTTATTGCAGCAAACAAACAAACTAAACTAACTAAGAAAACTAAAACAACTGACGCTCCAAGAAAAACACATAGTGCATGAAGCAATAAAAATATAGTGTTTTGAAAGGTGACATGATTTTTGCCGATGAAGAAGGGGTGCCTCGGGGGCATCCCCAAGCTTTGACGCTTGTACTTCTTGGATATTTCTTGGGGTGATGCATGGGCATCCCCAAGCTTGAGCTTTTGTCCATTCTTCAACTCATCTCATCATTCTCCAATCCCTACACTTGAAAACTTCCTTCATACAAAACTAAACACAAATCTATTAGCAACATTAGTGTAAGCATAAAATATATTCAACCTCTTTTAGCTTCAGGTTTCAACTCAAAACCACCACATATAATGCAAATACTACTGTAGCAACTCCCCAAAAAGTTCCATGATCAAAAGAACTCAAAAGAAAGCGATAAAGTGGCAAACACAAATATTGGCAGAAATCTGTCAAAACTGAACAGCTGACAAAGGTCGAATTTTTGAGGGATTTTCTGTTGCTCAAATCAAAAAGTGTTAAACTAACAAAAGTTTGGATATAACCTGGGGCATAAGCACAAGAAATCGCAGGTCCAAAAGATAAACAGAGAATTTTCACGAATTTTTACGGTGCAGCACCGAAAACAGTTTCAGGACAGCAATATCCCCAAATCTTTACCTCACTCAAATTAGAGGCTTCTCTTGGCACAAAAACGAAATAAAAAGGATAAGGAGCGGTCATTACAGTAGTAATGACTTCCAAGACTCAAATAAAATAAAAAGTACTGAAAAGAAAACATTGGGTTATCTCCCAAGAGTGCTTTTCTTTAACGCCTTTGAGCTAGGCGCAAAAAATTGTGAATCAAGTAATATCAGCAGATGCATTAAGATCAACAGAAGAAGTCTTGTCAATAAGGCATTGTATTTCATGCACATAAGTTTTTGAAGACCCTTTGTGATCATGCTTTGGTACACTATTCTCATCAAAAAGATTTTCAGGACAAATCCAGTCAAAATTATTTTCGAAAGCTTCATTCAATCCCAAAAGCTTGCAAGGTATAGGTATCTCGGCCTCCTCATCATTTGTACTAATAACCGTTATAGGTGAACCGAGTTTATGAAAACGTTTAAGAACCTTCCTAGCTTCAATAATGACATCCTTAAATTCTAAACGCAAAGTTTCCAAGATAAAAGCTTTCTTTTCGGGGTCCTCAATTTCATGAAGCTTAAGGAATATGTATTGCATAAAAGGATTAAGACTAGCAAACCTAGTTTCCAACATGTCAATTAAATAAATAGAAGCAACTTCAATACTAGGAGCAAGCTCAACCCAAGACTTTTCCTCATCTTCTTCATGCATACTAATGTGATTAAAGAACTCCTCAATGTTACTTTTGCCAATAATCGAACCACTACCTACTGAGAGGTCCTCCAGAACGAACTCAGGGAACAGCATGATAAACTAAAGTAAAGAAATAACAACTACCAAGGATTCTAATTTTTTTGGGTTTTTTGATAAAAAGCAATGCAGGTAAAATAAATAAAGTAAAGCAAAGCAATAACAAAGTAAAGGATGTGTGTGCGAAAAACTCCCCTCGCAGAAGTCTTCTCTTCCTCCCCGGCAACGGCGCCAGAAAAGAAGCTGCTACCGGTTGATGGCGCCAGAAAAGAGCTGGTGGCGTGTAGTTGACGTGGAGCAGTAAGTCCTTGTGCGTGGTGAATGACCAGCCCGTTGGGAACCCCAAGAGGAAGGTATGATGAGTGTAGCGGCTAGTTTTCCCTCAGTTAAGAAACCAAGGTTTAATGTCGATCTTGAAGAGGAGAGACAATGACGACTGAAGGTGATGCAGACTGGCTTAATAACACTCCAACAAGGGCGCCGTTAACGATACTTTTTGACTCGTCTTCGGCCAGTAGCAACGCGGAACCTGCACACAACACAACCAAGTACTTTGTTCCCAACTTACGATGAGGTTGTCAATCTCACCGGTTTGCTTGAAACAAAGATTATGAGCGTATCGAGTGGAAAATAATATATTATGCGAGTAAAGTAAACAGTACGAGTAAAGTAAATAGGTGATAGCAATATGATGGAAATAGGACCGGGGTCCACAGTTCACTAGTGGTGTCTCTCCATAGATAAAACATGCTGGGTAAACAAATTACATTTGGGCAATTGATAGAATAAAGATAACGTGATATGTCAAGAAGATCACTATGAGATTTACTCTGGGCATTACAACAAAATACATAGACCGCCATCCAACTGCATCTATGACTAATAATCCACTCCCGGGGATATCAATCCGAACACCCCAGTAGTATTAAGTTGCGAACAACAGATAATTGCATTAAGCAAAGTGTGTAATGTAAACAAAGCATATGCCCTTGAGCATATGAATGTTGTTTTCTCCCTAGTAGCAACAGCACATCTACCACCTTAGAGGTTTCTGTCACTCCCCTAGGTGAAATAGAGGCATGAACCCACTATCGAGCATAAATACCCCCTCTTGGAGTCACTAGCAACTACTCGGCCAAGATAGCTACTAACAACGGAGAGCATGCAAGATCATAAAAAACATAGAGATAACAAAAGATATAATTCAGTACAGCAACTTAATCATAAACACCAATATTCATCGGATCCCAACAAACCAACATCATAGAATTACATAACGGTGATCTCAATCATGTAGGGCAGCTCGTGAGATCTAAACATGAAGCACATAGTAGAGAAGACAACCATCTAGCTACTGCTATGGACCCATAGTCCAAGGTAGACTACTCACTCATCGCTCCGGAGGCAAGCATGGCGATGAAGAAGACCTCTGGTGGCGATTCCCCTCTCCGGCAGGGTGCCGGGAAGAGCTTCTGAACCCTCCCGATCTTCGGGTCGACGGTGGCGGCGGATCGCGATGTGTTCTGGAAATCTGATCGGGTACTTAGGTTTTTTCCATTGGGGGGTCTTTATAGGTGAAGGGACGATGTCAGAGGAGGGGCCAGGCGCCCTCACGTGGGCCCGGCGCGGCCAGGGGGCTGGCCGCGCCACCCACGCGTGTGGGGCCCTGGTGGCCCCACTCCGACACTTCTTCGGATCTCTGGAAGCTTCCGGGAAAAATAAGACTTCAGGAACTTGTTTCGTCCAATTCCGAGAATATTTCCTGTGTATCACTTCTGAAACACAAAAACAGCAGAAAACAGGAAACTGGCACTGTGGCGCTTGTTAATAGGTTAGTTCCGGAAAATGCATAAAAGTGCCACTAAGTGTAACGAAACAATAGGCAAATGGTGTAAAAACAAGCATGGAGCATCAAAAATTATAGATACGTTTGAGACGTATCAGCATGCAATTCTGCTAGCATCCTAATATTTTCATCAATTCTAACTTGGATAGCATTAGCAGTGGCAAAAACATTGTTCTCTTTCACATCATTAGGCAACACTTTTAATTTCAGAACTTCAACATCATGAGCAAGGCTATCAACTTTAGAAGCAAGAATATCAATTTTGCCTAACTTTTCCTCAACAGACTTGTTAAAAGCATTTAGCTTACCGATGAAGTCCTTGAGCATTACCTCAAGCTCGGAGGGCGTGGCCCTAGTGTTGTTGGAGGAATTACCATAAGAGTTACCATAACCATTACCATTGGTAGAAGGATACGGCCTATAATTGTTACCAGTAAAATTGTTCCTATAAGCATTGTTATTAAAATTATTATTTCTAATGAAGTTTACATCAACATGCTCTTCTTGAGCAACCAAAGAGGCTAAAGGAACATTATTAGGATCAACATGAGTCCTATCATTAGAAAGCATAAGCATAATAGCATCAATCTTATCACCCAAGGAAGAGGTTTCCTCAACAAAATTTACCTTCTTACCTTGTGGAGCTCTCTAGGTGTGCCATTCAGAGTAATTTACCATCATATTGTCGAGAAGCTTTGTTGCGGCGCCCAAGGTAAAGGACATAAAAGTGCCTCCAGTAGCTGAATCAAGTAGGTTCCTTGAAGAAAAATTCAGTCCTGCATAAAAAGTTTGGACAATCATCCAAGTAGTCAGTCCATGAGTGGGACAATTCTTTATCATAGATTTTATTCTTTCCCAAGCTTGAGCAACATGTCCATTATCAAACTGACTAAACTTTATAATATTGCTATGCAAAGCTATAATCTTAGCAGGAGGATAGTATCTACCAATAAAAGCATCCTTACACTTAGCCTATGAATCAATACTATTTTTAGGCAAAGACAGCAACCAATCCTTAGCTTTTCCTCTCAAAGAAAAAGGAAACAACTTAAGCTTAATAATATCACTTTCCAAATCCTTATATTTCTGTATCTCACATAGCTCAACAAAATTGTTGAGATGAGCTGCAACATCATCAGTACTAGCACCAGAAAATTGCTCTTTCATAACAAGGTTCAACAAAGCAGGCTTAATCTCATAAAAATTTGCAGCAGGAACAGGTGGCACAATAGGAGTGCAGATAAAATCACTATTATTCGTGCTAGTAAAGTCACACAACTTGGTGTTTTCAAGGGTAGCCATTCTAGCAAATCAAAAGCAGACAAGTAAAAACAACTACAAAGGATTCTATTTTTTTAGGTTTTTGATAAAACGATGCAAGTAAAAATAAAGTAAAGCAAAACTAAAAACAAAGTAAAGGATGTGCGTGCGAAAACTCCCCTTGCAGAAGTCTTCTTCTTCATCCCCGGCAACGGCGCCAGAAAAGAGCTTGATGCGGTACGGTGTTGATAGTTTTTCACCGTCCAATTGGGAACCCCAAGAGGAAGGTATGATGAATATAGCAGCAAGGTTTTCCCTCAGTAAGAAACCAAGGTATGTCGGTGATACGTCTCCAACGTATCTATAATTTTTGATGCTCCATGCTTGTTTTTACACCATTTGCCTACTATTTCGTCACACTTCGTGGCACTTTTATGCATTTTCTGGAACTAACC
This sequence comes from Dactylis glomerata, assembly GCA_007115705.1. Taxonomy (NCBI): domain Eukaryota; kingdom Viridiplantae; phylum Streptophyta; class Magnoliopsida; order Poales; family Poaceae; genus Dactylis; species Dactylis glomerata. The sequence continues at coordinate 2,219,759 of QXEO01000523.1, read as the reverse complement.
TATTAACTAGTTGCCACAGTGCCAGTTCCCTGTTTTCTGCTGTTTTTGTGTTTCAGAAAAGCTACATAAGAAATATTCTCGGAATTGGACGAAATAAGTTCCAAAAGTCTTATTTTTCCCGGAAGCTTCCCGAAGACCGAAAGAGAGCTGGAGGGGGGCCAGAGGCCGCCCTCACACATAGGTGGCGCGGCCCAGGCCCTAGCCGCGCCACCCTGGTGTGAGGAGCCCCTGGCTGCCCCCTGACGACGCCCCTTCGCCTATAAGAAGCCTCGGGACGGAAAACCCTAGGGGAGTCGATGATTTTTCCAGAACAGTTCCGCAGCTCCGCCGCCGTCGAAGACAAATTTCGGGGGACAGAAGTCTCTGTTCCGGCACCCTGCCGGGACGGGGAAGTGCCCCCGAAGCCATCTCCATCGGTCTCCATCGCCGTCTTCGCCGTCTCCATCGATCTCACCGCCATATCCATCAACCTTGCTGTCTCCTATGATGAGGAGGGAGTAGTTCATCCCCGGGGCTGAGGGCTCTACCGGTAGCTATGTGGTTCACCTCTCTCTCCCATGATGTGATATTTATGTGATTGTGAGCTTTGTATCATGTTGAACAAGTAGATGTTATTATTCAGATATTATGTGTACTCTAGTGATGTTATTAAAGTAATCTATTCCTCCTGCCATGGTGTAATAGTGACAGTGCATGCATCGTGGTGGTACTTGGTCTAGGCTACGATTGCGATCTCTTATGGATTATGAGAATAATTATCGCTATGATAGTATTGAAGTGATCTATTCCTCCTTTCATGGTGTAATGTTGACAGTGTGTGCACCGTGTTACTACTTGGTCTAAGTTGCAATAATATCTATCTTGAGTTGTGCTTTGATTTGGATATCTCTATGAGTGGTGTTTGTCAAGTACTTGATGAACTTTAAGGGGTGCTTCTGTAGCCACTACGCAATGATTAGCGTTATTCAATAGGACAGTAATTCAGAGTACCATAGTGGAGAGAAGTTGTTTATTTGTTCAATCATGTTATATTGTTGGGAGTGTGTCCACTAGTGAAAGTATGATCCCTAGGTCTTGTTTCCAAGCATTGCACACCGTTTACTTGCTGTTTTGTTACATGTTTGCTCGCAGCGATACTTATTTCATATCACAGTTACTACTTATAATCATCACTACCAACGTATCTATAATTTTTGATGCTCCATGCTTGTTTTTACATCATTTGCCTATTGTTTCGTTACACTTAGTGGCATTTTTATACATTTTCCGGAACTAACCTATTAACGAAGTGCCACAGTGCCAGTTTCCTGTTTTCTGCTGTTTTTGTGTTTCAGAAGTGATACACAGGAAATATTCTCGGAATTGGACGAAACAAGTTCCTGAAGTCATATTTTACGGGGAAGCTCCCAAACATCCGAAGACCTGACGGAGGGGGGCCACGTGGCCCCCACACACAGGGGCGGCGCGGCCACCCCCCTGGCCGCGTCGGGCCCACGTGAGGGGCCGTGGTCTCTCCTCTGACATCGCCCCTTCGCCTATATATACCCCCTGACGAGAAAAACCTAAGGGCCCGATCAGTTTTCCAGAATACATCGCGATCCGCCGCCGCCGTCGACCCGAAGATCGGGAGGGTCCAGAAGCTCTTCCCGGCACCCTGCCGGAGAGGGGAATCGCCACCGGAGGTCTTCTTCATCGCCATGCTTGCCTCCGGAGCGATGAGTGAGTAGTCTACCTTGGACTATGGGTCCATAGCAGTAGCTAGCTGGTTGTCTTCTCCACCATGTGCTTCATGTTTAGATCTCATGAGCTGCCTTACATGATTGAGATCACCGTTATGTAATTCTATGATGTTGGTTTGTTGGGATCCGATGAATATTGGTGTTTATGATTAAGTTGCTGTACTGAATTATATCTTTTGTTATCTCTATGTTGTTTATGATCTTGCATGCTCTCCGTTGTTAGTAGCTATCTTGGCCGAGTAGTTGCTAGTGACTCCAAGAGGGGGTATTTATGCTCGATAGTGGGTTCATGTCTCTATTTCACCTGGGGGAGTGACAGAAACCTCTAAGGTGGTAGATGTGCTGTTGCTACTAGGGAGAAAACAACATTCATATGCTCAAGGGCATATGCTTTGTTTACATTACACACTTTGCTTAATGCAATTATCTGTTGTTCGCAACTTAATACTTCTAGGGTGTTCGGATGATATCCCCGGGGGTGGATTATTAGTCATAGATGCAGTTGGATGGCGGTCTATGTATTTTGTTGTAATGCCCAGAGTGAATCTCATAGTGATCTTCTTGACATATCACGTTATCTTTATTCTATCAATTGCCCAACTGTAATTTGTTTACCCAGCATGTTATTTTATCTATGGAGAGACACCACTAGTGAACTGTGGACCCCGGTCCTATTTTAATCATATTGCAATCACCTGTTTACTTTTCCCGCATTGTTTACTTTACTCGCATATTACTACTGTTTTCCACTCGATACACTCATAACCTTTGTTTCAAGCAAACCGGTGAGATTGACAACCTCATCGCAAGTTAGGGACAAAGTATTTGTTTGTGTGTGTGCAGGTTCCACAAACACCTTCAGTCGTCACCGTCTCTCTTCTTCAAGATCGACATTAAACCTTGGTTTCTTAACTGAGGGAAAACTAGCCGCTACACTCATCATACCTTCCTCTTGGGGTTCCCAACGGGCTGGTCATCACCACGCACAAGGACTTACTGCTCCCACGTCAACTAAACGCCACAGTCTTTTCTGGCGCCATCACACGAGTAGCAGCTTCTTTTCTGGCGCCGTTGCCGGGGAAGAGAGAAGACTTCTGCGAGGGGAGTTCTTCGCACACACATTCTTTACTTTGTTATTTGTTTTGCTTTACTTTATTTTATTTTACCTGCACTGCTTTTTATATCAAAAACCCAAAAAAAAATTAGAATCCTTGGTAGTTGTTATCTCTTTACTTTAGTTTATCATGTTGATCCCTAAGTACGTTCTGGAGGACCCCTCTGTAGGTAGTGGTTCGATTATTGGCAAAAGTAACATTGAGGAGTTCTTTAATCACATTAGTATGCATAAGGAAGTTGAGGAAAAGTCTTTGGTTGAGTTAGCTCCTAGCTATGAAGTCGCTTCTGCTCATTTAGTTCACATGTTAGAAGCTAGGTTTGCTAGTCTTAATTCTTCTATGCAATACATGTTCCTTAAACTTCTTGAAATTGAGGATCCCGAAAAGAAAGCTTTTATCTTAGAAACCTTGCGCACAGAATTTAGAGATGTTGCAATTGAGGCTAGGAAAGTCTTTAGGAAGTTTAATAAGCTTGGCTCGCCTGCTAAGGTTGTTGGTACGCCTGATGATTTTAAAACACCAATACCTTATGAACTTATAGGAATTCATGATGCTTGGGAAAAGAATTCCAGTTGGATTTGCCCTGAAAATCTTTTTGATGAAAGTAGTGTGCCAATGCGTGATCGTAAAGGAGTTTCAAAAACTCAGTTGAACATGTTTTCCTTCATTGTTGAAAAGATCTCTGCTGTCGATCTTAATGCTTCTGCTGATATTACTTGATTCGCAATTTTCTACGCCTAGCTCAAAGGCGTTAAAGAAAAGCACTCTTGGGAGATAACCCAATGTTTACTTTTCAGTACTTTTTCTTTTATTTGAGTCTTGGAAGTCATTACTACTGTAATGACCGCTCCTTATCTTGTTTATTTCGTTTTTGTGCCAAGAGAAGCCTCTAATTTGAGTGAGGTAAAGATTTGGGGTTATTGCTGTCCTGAAACTGTTTTCGGTGCTGCACCGTAAAAATTCGTGAAAATTCTCTGTTTATCTTTTGGACCTGCGATTTCTTGTGCATATGCCCCAGGTTATATCCAAACTTTTCTTAGTTGAACACTTTTTGATTTGAGCAACAGAAAATCCCTCAAAAATTTGTCCTTTGTCAGCTGTCCAGTTTTGACAGATTTCTGCCAATATTTGTTTTTGCCACTTTATCGCTTTCTTTTGAGTTCTTTTTGATCATGGAACTCTTGTGGAAGTTGCTACAGTAGTATATACTTTATATGTGGTGGTTTTGGGTTGAAACCTGAAGCTAAAAGAGGTTGAATATATTTTATGCTTACACTAATGTTGCTAATAGAATTGTGTTTAGTTTTGTATCAAGGAAGTTTTCAAGTGTAGGGATTGGAGAATGATGAGATGAGTTGAAGAATGGACAAAAGCTCAAGCTTGGGGATGCCCATGCATCACCCCAAGAAATATCCAAGAAGTACAAGCGTCAAAGCTTGGGGATGCCCCCGAGGCACCCCTTCTTCATCGGCAAAAATCAGGTCACCTTTCAAAACACTATATTTTTATTGCTTCATGCACTATGTGTTTTTCTTGGAGCGTCAGTTGTTTTAGTTGGTTTAGTTTGTTTGTTTGCTGCAATAAATGGTTGGACCCCAACAAATTTCCTTTGGAGGAGATGTACTCGTTTTCATTTGCAAAGAACGCTCTAGTTTTCACTCTTATATAAAATCGAGCGTTCTACCTTTTCTGCTACTGCTTTTGGTTTTCGTTTTCGCCTTGATATGCATTCAGATCTTGTCATATCTTTTCATAAAGGTATATTTTTGCCTCTGATCTTCATTGGTTTTCATCAAAAGAGGTGCTTATAAAAATTTCAAATGGTGTTGGAAAAGAGAAAAAGCTTTGTGCAAAATAGTGGTACAAGAGGGAGCTTGTGTAGACTGCGGCTTAGGCTTTTTCATGTCATGCTTGATGTCTTTTTGATAGTATGCTTAGTGGTTTTGCTGTAGCATGACTTGTCTCAAATAACTGAGATTGCTTAATGAGCCTTTGAAAAAATCATGCGTTGTTTTTATTGTATGGAAGCATTATTTTGGTTTTCTCCTTGATGCTTTATTTGGGTTGACTTGGCGCATGCTCACACATGTTAGACTCTTACAAAGTCGCCATTAGCCTTCATGATCATTTAGTTTTAGACTTTTGATGCCATCGTATGCTTCTTTTAATGTCGCTTTGTCGCTTTGCATGATTATGGCCATTATTGTTCTCTTAGTTGGTCGCTCCCAGTCTTTTGCTAGCCCTCGCCTTGTACTGAGTATGAGCTCTACTCGTGCATCCAACTCCTAAAAGCCAAAGTTTTCCAAAGTGTCCACCATACATACCTACTAGCAATTTGCTATTCCAAGTAAATTTGACTTGCTTTTATATTCTCTTCAAATTAAACTCTTACCAGTGTTATGCGAAATTCGGTCAGTAAAGCTCTCACGAACCGGAAGGCACACTTTACTTTTTCCTGTTCTTAAAAATTTGACATTGTGGTCTTTTATGCTGAGTTGTTATGCTTGCAAGTTGTAAGTTGGATTCTAGCCCAGCCATGCTGTCATGGGGCAAGCTTTCAACATTGCACTTCTTTTTGAGTTGATATCGTGATCTTTTGTTTATGGATGCCCGCTGTGTGAAATGAATTGGGAATCTTGTGAGGATCATGGAGTTTTTATATGTGTTAGGGAAACGCCGGGCCGCCAATCTAAGCCATGCATAATTCATGGTGGAAATTTGCAGCATACCCATGGTGAACATTCGACGACGCATCTCACAATAAAAAGCTAAACAATATAGCAAATAAAAGAGATGTCGAGGTGTTCATTGTCTGCTTGTCCTGTCATTTTGGTGTGGGCTTGTTCCATGTCATCGGGCACGGAGGTACCCCATTGGCGGTTCTCAATGATATGCATATACTTACAATGACAAGAGCCTTGCTTGGGACTCTAAGTAAATTAGCATGGTTTGGGTACTCGTATTCACGGGACACGAGGTTTTCAACTTATGATTTGTCAAGCATATGCATCATAACTGTTCTCGCATTAACTTTAACCATTCAAGATGCTTATGATGGGGGCAATGAGAGCTCAAAGCCGGTAAGTACCATAATTTTTGAAGGTTATAAAACTTGCAATCACTGCTTCCCTCTGCGAAGGGCCTTTCTTTTACTTTTATGTTGAGTCACCACCTTCTTTCTTTATGCACCATTAAGAGAGCATAGTTGTCATTCTTAGTGTGATATGCATTGTCCCAAAGTTCATTGATTGACTCATATTGTTGGTTTCACTTGTTCTTAAATTATTTGTATCTAGTCGCCCTCTTAAACTTTGAGGTGTCCTATGCATTTATGTTTTGCTCTCTTTGAAGGACAAGCTGAAAACCATTTGTATGTTTTTCCTTATGATTTGAACACACGTTTGACTTTCATTGTTTCATTATCATGATCTTTTGTTTGTGTTCATTTACATGTTTACAACATGGTTGCTAAGTTCTTATTGTCATGATTATATCTTTCATGCCCATGTTTTAAGTTCTATTGATCCCAGCTCACCAATGCTTACATATATGATCAAGATTGTGTAGGTGCATGTCACCTCAAAAATTATTCTTTGTTATCACTTACCTACTCGAGGACGAGCAGGAGTTAAGCTTGGGGATGCTTGATACGTCCCGAACGTATCTATAATTTTTGATGCTCCATGCTTGTTTTTACACCATTTGCCTATTGTTTCGTTACACTTAGTGGCATTTTTATACATTTTCCGGAACTAACCTATTAACGAAGTGCCACAGTGCCAGTTTCCTGTTTTCTGCTGTTTTTGTGTTTCAGAAGTGATACACAGGAAATATTCTCGGAATTGGACGAAACAAGTTCCTGAAGTCATATTTTACGGGGAAGCTCCCAAACATCCGAAGACCTGACGGAGGGGGGCCATGTGGCCCCCACACACAGGGGCGGCGCGGCCACCCCCCTGGCCGCGTCGGGCCCACGTGAGGGGCCGTGGTCTCTCCTCTGACATCGCCCCTTCGCCTATATATACCCCCTGACGAGAAAAACCTAAGGGCCCAATCAGTTTTCCAGAATACATCGCGATCCGCCGCCGCCGTCGACCCGAAGATCGGGAGGGTCCAGAAGCTCTTCCCGGCACCCTGCCGGAGAGGGGAATCGCCACCGGAGGTCTTCTTCATTGCCATGCTTGCCTCCGGAGCGATGAGTGAGTAGTCTACCTTGGACTATGGGTCCATAGCAGTAGCTAGCTGGTTGTCTTCTCCACCATGTGCTTCATGTTTAGATCTCATGAGCTGCCTTACATGATTGAGATCACCGTTATGTAATTCTATGATGTTGGTTTGTTGGGATCCGATGAATATTGGTGTTTATGATTAAGTTGCTGTACTGAATTATATCTTTTGTTATCTCTATGTTGTTTATGATCTTGCATGCTCTCCGTTGTTAGTAGCTATCTTGGCCGAGTAGTTGCTAGTGACTCCAAGAGGGGGTATTTATGCTCGATAGTGGGTTCATGTCTCTATTTCACCTGGGGGAGTGACAGAAACCTCTAAGGTGGTAGATGTGCTGTTGCTACTAGGGAGAAAACAACATTCATATGCTCAAGGGCATATGCTTTGTTTACATTACACACTTTGCTTAATGCAATTATCTGTTGTTCGCAACTTAATACTTCTAGGGTGTTCGGATGATATCCCCGGGGGTGGATTATTAGTCATAGATGCAGTTGGATGGCGGTCTATGTATTTTGTTGTAATGCCCAGAGTGAATCTCATAGTGATCTTCTTGACATATCACGTTATCTTTATTCTATCAATTGCCCAACTGTAATTTGTTTACCCAGCATGTTATTTTATCTATGGAGAGACACCACTAGTGAACTGTGGACCCCGGTCCTATTTTAATCATATTGCAATCACCTGTTTACTTTTCCCGCATTGTTTACTTTACTCGCATATTACTACTGTTTTCCACTCGATACACTCATAACCTTTGTTTCAAGCAAACCGGTGAGATTGACAACCTCATCGCAAGTTAGGGACAAAGTATTTGTTTGTGTGTGTGCAGGTTCCACAAACACCTTCAGTCGTCACCGTCTCTCTTCTTCAAGATCGACATTAAACCTTGGTTTCTTAACTGAGGGAAAACTAGCCGCTACACTCATCATACCTTCCTCTTGGGGTTCCCAACGGGCTGGTCATCACCACGCACAAGGACTTACTGCTCCCACGTCAACTAAACGCCACAGTCTTTTCTGGCGCCATCACACGAGTAGCAGCTTCTTTTCTGGCGCCGTTGCCGGGGAAGAGAGAAGACTTCTGCGAGGGGAGTTCTTCGCACACACATTCTTTACTTTGTTATTTGTTTTGCTTTACTTTATTTTATTTTACCTGCACTGCTTTTTATATCAAAAACCCAAAAAAAAATTAGAATCCTTGGTAGTTGTTATCTCTTTACTTTAGTTTATCATGTTGATCCCTAAGTACGTTCTGGAGGACCCCTCTGTAGGTAGTGGTTCGATTATTGGCAAAAGTAACATTGAGGAGTTCTTTAATCACATTAGTATGCATAAGGAAGTTGAGGAAAAGTCTTTGGTTGAGTTAGCTCCTAGCTATGAAGTCGCTTCTGCTCATTTAGTTCACATGTTAGAAGCTAGGTTTGCTAGTCTTAATTCTTCTATGCAATACCGTTACTGTTAATGCTATAGAAAAGTCTAAGCTTGGGGAAGCTGGTTTTGTTAAGCATGATATTTTTAGTTCCCCAGCTTTAGTGGAGAAAGTTTGTTCTAATAATATTTTATCTCCCATATGTGATGTTCCTTCTTATGATGATATGTTTGAAGAATATGCTTTGCGACATAGTAGTTCTCTATCTTGTGATGATACTAAGCCTCTAGTCTATGATGATGAGTATAATATTTTCAGTTCACCTACTTTTGAGGAGAAAATTAGTTATGATTACAATATGCCTCCTATTTATGATGATTATAGTGATGAGAATAATTATTCTATTGAATTCGCTCCTACTACTATTGTTCCTGTTGTGAGTATTAATTCTTTTATGCATGTGGCTCATGATAGAGATGCTTTATGTGATAGTTATATTATTAGTTCTATTCATGATGCTACTGAAAGTTATTATGAGAGAGGGAAACATGGTTTGATGGATCTCAACAATATTAAGTTTCCCCTCTTTATGTTGCAAATCTTGAAGTGGCACTTGTTTTATCTATCCATGCTTGCTACTATGTGCCTCGTTGATTTATTTTCTTACAAGATTCCTATGCATAGGAAGTGGTTCAGATATAAATGTCTTTCACATTTACTTTTTGATGCTCTTTATTGCTTTAAGTTCCTATATGGCGCCTTTGCCTCAAGCTCTTATATGGCGCCCACATGAGCATCTTTGCAAATTACTGTGCCTAGCTCAAAGGCGTTAAAGAAAAGCACTCTTGGGAGATAACCCATTGTTTATTTTCAGTACTTTTTCTTTTATTTGAGTCTTGGAAGTTATTACTACTGTAATAACCGCTCCTTATCCTTTTTATTTCGTTTTTGTGCCAACAGAAGCCACTAATTTGAGCGAGGTAAGATTTGGGGATGTTGCTGTCCTGAAACAGTTTTTGGTGCTGCACCGTAAAAATTCGTGAAAATTCTCTGTATATCTTTTGGACCTGCAATTTCTTGTGCGTATGCCCCAGGTTATATCCAAACTTTCATTAGTTGAACACTTTTTGATTTGAGCAACAGAAAACCCCTCAAAAATTCGACCTTTGTCAGCTGTTCTGTTTTGACAGATTTCTGCCAATATTTGTGTTTGCCGCTTTATCGCTTTCTTTTTGAGTTCTTTTGATCACGGAACTTTTGGGGAAGTTGCTACAGTAGTATATGCTTTATATGTGGTGGTTTTGGGTTGAAACCTAAAGCAAAAAGAGGTTGATTATATGTTATGCCTACACTAATGTTGCTAATAGAATTGTGTTTAGTTTTGTATGAAGGAAGTTTTCAAGTGTAGGGATTGGAAAATGATGAGATGAGGTGAAGAATGGACAAAAGCTCAAGCTTGGGGATGCCCATGTATCACCCCAAGAAATATCCAAGAAGTACAAGCGTCAAAGCTTGGGGATGCCCCCGAGGCACCCCTTCTTCATCGGCAAAAATCAGGTCACCTTTCAAGACACTATATTTTTATTGCTTCATGCACTATGCATTTTTCTTGGAGCGTCAGTTGTTTTTGTTTTCAGTTTTCTTTTGTTTTGTTTGCTGCAATAATTGGTTAGATCACATCATATTTATTTTGGAGGAGATGAACTCGCTTTTCATTTGTCAAGAACACTCTAGTTTTCACTCCTATCGTTTCAACGAGTGTTCTCTTTTTCTGCTACTGGGTTTAGCTTGCATTTTTCACCTTGATTTTTGTTCAGATCTTGTTTTATCTTTTTATCATGGTGTATTTTTGCCTCTGATCTTTATTGGTTTTCATCAAAAGAGGTGTCTTTAAAAATTTCAAATGGTGTTGGAAAAGAGAAAAAGCTTTATGCAAAATAGTGGTACAAGAAGGAGCTTGTGTAGACTGCGGCTTAGGCTTTTTCATGTCATGCTTGATGTCTTTTTGATATTATGCTTAGTGGTTTTGCTGTAGCATGACTTGTCTCAAATAACTTAGATTGCTTAATGAGCCTTTGAAAAAATCATGCGTTGTTTTTATTGTATAGAAGCATTATTTTGGTTTTCTCCTTGATGCTTTATTTGGGTTGACTTGGCGCATGCTCACACATGTTAGACTCTTACAAAGTCACCAATAGCCTCTATGATCATTTAGTTTTTGACTTTTGATGCCATCTTATGCTTCTTTTAATATCGCTTTGTCGCTATGCATGATTATGGCCGTTATTGCTCTCTTAGTTGGTCGCTCCCAGTCTTTTGCTAGCCCTCGCCTTGTACTGAGTATGAGCTCTACTCGTGCATCCAACTCCCAAAAACCAAGTTTGCCATTGTGTCCACTATAAATTCCTATGCATGGTATTTGTAAGCCATTCCAAGTAAATTTTCATGTGCTACCTTTCAAAAAACCTTCAAAATACTTCTCATTTTGTGACACTGTTTTTAGCTCATGGGGACGTAGTGGTCGGATTTGCTATCTTCCATATTGCTTATTCCAAAAAGAAAAAAAAGAGAAAAAAGAAAGAAAAAAAGGCACTCCTCCATGGAATGTGAATGTTGGTGGGCACCCGATGGAATCGGTTAGCCATGGTTTGAGAAAGGAAAAAAGGTGGGGAGAAGTGCCAAGCTTTATAAAAGAGCACAAAAGTGCCAATATCTCTCTCAAAAACTTGCTTCATTTTTGTATGGAAGATAGTAAGAACCCACTACAACAGGACGGAGCTTTGGTAACACAATCTTGTGTTACTACAGGTCCAAAATAGTGTTACTAGGCCATCCAGTAACAGATTTTATGATGTGTTCCATTAGGCCGTGTTACTAAGTGGGTTCCCTAGTCACACATCATAACTGTTACCCCATGTGAAATATTGTGTTACAATTTATATTGTAGTAACATTCATATTGTGTGTTACTACATGCGCTGGTAACACATTTTTGTAACTATAGTAACACTGATAGTAACATATTTTTATGGGCATAGATGGTTGGTGGTAACATATTTTTGTAACTCTTGTAACATATTTAGTAACATTCTTTTTAGTTTCAGGATGAAATTCGTACCATAATATCCAAATCTTGTAACACTATATTTTAGTTATCGACTAGCCTAGTAACACATTTTTCATAACTATGGTAACACGACACTATCACTGCAGTAACAATACAATAATAGTACCACAATGTAATTAATTTAATTAATTTTCTCATTAAACACAAATTTAGTTACAAATTTATGGAATATACATTTATTGTAAAAAAAACTCACATGCTCAATCATTATTTATTATGATGTTCAACACCATTAAAATTATAAAAAGATTGAAGCACGACACATGCACAAACTAAATATATCAAGATACTTACAAATAAAAGAGTGTAGGATATGCATTAAATAATAAATAAATACCAACATCATTGGTGTAAATCATAACACTCATACCAAGTTGAGTATAGATAACACGTACAATTGTGACAAATATTACACCATAGTATTTGCATCAATTGGACCAAAAAAAGTTCTATAAACAAGATTACATTTTTAATGTGTTAATGAGAACTTCAATAATTGCTAAGGAAAATCTTCAAACTGTATGTGCTTCTTGATCATGTGCTTCTTGATCATGTGCTTTTTGATCGAACCGTAGTATTCCACTGCAACTCAGTCATTCTTCTTTTGAGTCGGTTAAAGAAAAATTGGACCTTAGAAAAGCTGAAAGCCAAACAAATAAGAATCCTTCATCAAAAGCATCACCAATTGTCTTGCAGACGCATACTTCTCTTACCAACTCCTCATAATCCATAATAAGTTCATTTATGCACACAAGTGCAAATTTGGCACCAAACTCAATGCCACGTGCCTTCGGTGTAGGATCCATGCTCTTAATAGTAGCACACACAACATTCTATTTGTTTGGATAGGTTGAAATCTTCAAAACTACTTTGGAGCCAACCTATATTATGATCAATATTAGCATTTGATGACAATGATGATATAATTTACATGAATAATATGCCAATGGATACACATGGTCATAGCTTTACCTCGAGTGAAGAAGTATGCCTTCTTTTTTAGGGGTGTTTATTTTTAGTCCCCTACTAGTCTAGTCTTGCAAAAGATTCACCTGTCTAACCCCTCGTTTCCCTCACCTACAAAGATACAATAATAATTAAAAGAGTGACTAGAACTACTCAGAACAGAAAGCAGGCAAAACATATGTTCGTGGAGATACTTTTAATATATCTCAGTAGTCAGTACATCCGTAACAGCATACTGTATCTACCACAAACCTTGGTGTAATAATCTGGGACAGTGCAAATGTGCAATGATTGGAGTCTCCCGCAACTACCATATAAATAACATCAACCACCTTATACGTAGTAGCCTTCCAACAAAATAAGAGCTGATGTAGTATATATATCACCTATAAATTTTGGTAAATGAAAAATATCATGCAATGCTGAGATAATTTAAGCCCTCGGGTAACTAAAACTATGCATGATCATTTTGCCATAACCATTTTTTCTACTGGTACACAAGTCTAAATAGGAGAGGACACGAGTATAAGTTAGAGATAAATAAAATAAGTTCTAGTACATGTATTCTAATTACAAAGTGTGTCGAGAGAAAGAAAATTTATGTTTGAACTGATACCCAGGTAAAGTACGTTAAAGTATCATGATGTATATTCATCGTGCATTGAATTTCCACGGGAAAGGGATATTTAGAAGAAAAAAATCTGGGTTCAGGTTGATTACAAAATGCATCGGATTGGGAAGAAAAACAGATGGACGCATATTGTGGAAGGCAAAGATTTATATAAATGCAAAAGCTATGTGGTACAGAAATTCGTGTTCCGGAGCTCAGTTTATAAGTCTAGTACTAACAGCAACGAGGTTTCAATTTCCATGAACCAGAAGCAAGCAGATAGTGAACAAAAATGAAGAATATAGTTAAAGCATGAAAAACATTCAGATAGAAAACAAAAATCTGGGCCGATTCAGGTTGAGAATGAGCGCTTGTGATGACTGAAGTCGGGCAAACGCAGGAATTATTCAAGATTTCAAAACTGTTTACTGCCTTTCTTGAGTTTCTAAAGTAGACAGATCGGGTAACTACTTTGCTCATGTGCTTTCGAAATTAGGTATATCCGTATAAAGGCCTAAAGGGTCGGTTCAAAAAAAATCCACTCGTACAGATCAGATGCAATGTTTATACAGTAACTGATTTACAAACTGGTACGCACACTACAAACAATCATGTACTACCAGATTCAAATAACATAGGCGGAGGATGAAAGAGAACCACGCACGAATTCGTAGCAGGAGACGGGCGTTGATACCAATGCCTGCCTCTGGAATAGCGGTACATGTTGTGGTGGTAGCTTCCGCCTTTCCGGTGTCGCGGCTGCAAACCTAGAGGCGCTGAGGCAGATCGAATCGATGGGGTGGCGGAGCGGTGGTGGGAGGGCGATGGGGGCGGAGCGGTGGTGGGAGGGCGATGGGGGCGGCGCGGTGGTGGGAGGCGATGGGGGCGGTGAAGATCAGATAATTGCGGGGCTTGATTTGGCGCTAATTAATCAGAGTGCTCCATATATAGGAGAGGTCAAAGTGTATATTAGCGGGAAGGATTAAAACTTTCCCTCCGCTGGGTTTTGGTCTCCGCCAAACTAAATTAGATTGGAACTGTAAAACCTTTTTTTTTAAAGGACCTCAGATCTACTTGATCAAACTAGCAGAATGGGTACCCTAAATTTAAAAATACATCGAAGGCCCTTATTATGTATTTATTTATTAGATGAAAGGCTATATACTACATCCGTTGCGAAAAATAAGGTGTATAAATTTTGTGAGAAGTCAAATTGTTAAGTTTGACCAAGATTATTGAAAATACTAATATTTGAAATGTCAAATATCTGTCATTAGATACATTACCAAATACATTAGTATGGGAAATAGTGGGATAGCCACCATGATAGCTGTGCATATGCATCCCACCGTTGGATCTGGCACATGCAACATGGTGGTCTCCAAGTCTAACACTGCGGCAACTAACGACGTTATATAGGGAGCACAGCATATATCATTCACTTCTGTTTATTTTCCTCCTCCACGGCACTAGAGATGTTGGTCTGGTTTTATTTTCATTCACATTGCATGTGTGGGTAGGTGTGCTTGGGGGTTCGGTCCTATGCCAACTTTTGAAAACTTTTCAAAGTGCCACTACTTTTTGTCTATCATTCCATGCATGCGATCTCCTGAGAGTTTTAGTTTTCGTTCGACTTGCCCACTTTTGTTTTCTTTTCCAAAGTCGCCACTCATCCGTCTTTTGTTTTGAATCTTTAACTGTTTTGTTCTCTCTCTCCCTAGGAACTAGTCACTGTTGTTTCCTTTTCGTCGCATCCCACAAGGTGTATGAGCCAACTTTTGTTTGCTACAACCTGTTCCTCTTTTCCATTGACCACAAATCCGAAAAAACAAACCGAGGAGAGAGTGAATCATAGGTAAATAAAGAGAGACTGTGATGAGCTTGTATGCCAAGAACAAACAGCAACAGATCGTACCCTAGGGCTGGTTCTTGGCTTGTCATTTTTGTTGTCCCTCTCCGTTTCCTATATGCCTTTTTTTATCACTATTTGATGCGGTGTTCTTAGGCTTTATGGAACCGAAATGGCAAAGTTTTAATCTACCAAACGGGGTGGTATACATATCCCAGCTTGTAAAGAAGAAAAACAATTCCATTGGTAGGTCATGCGGGCATTGTAGCTTTTGAAAACTTTCCCCAACACATCGTACCAACTATCCAAAACAAGTATAGCTTTTGAAAACTTTCCACAACACCATATGGAAACTTTCCAAAACACGGCTTGCATGCATGGCCATCCATACACAAAAACAAAACCTGCTGCTTCTTTTTGTTGGACGAAGATCATTGCTAGCTAATGGAGCCACTCCAAGATCTGATCCCATGGAGCATGTGCTCCCCATCATCCAACGGCTACTGGGGTATGCACAGCTAGCTACATTGTATCTACATAATAAAATAAATAATTAATATTTGTATATAAACTTAGTCAAACTTGACATCATTTAACTTTCAGAATTTTTATACGCTTTCTTTTCTAGAACAAAGGTAGGAGTATTGTAATTTAAGGACTAAGAATTTTGTGGATTTATAAGCCCATATAAAAATTATACACACTTCGGGACCACCCCGTCAATTGGTTCACGCCGCGCCCAATTGTTACTTCTCGCTTGCCATTCCCTTCAAGTAATATATAATAAGCACTCACAAACTCATTGTCACGGGATGCAATCTATAACAAAGGCTCTTCTATTCAAAGCATAGTTTGTTCCTAGAGTTGTACCTAAGATCCCTACCAGGTTTTAGATGACTTATGAAAGGTATGTCGTACAGATTAAAAGTGCCACTTGGCAAAGTCGAGGAAAAGGACAAATGTGCAAACATCTCAATGAACTTATTTCCAGACAGATTTTCCTCATGCCTCCTTATACTTTGTTATTGGAGTTCTCTTTCTCGAAGAGCACCACTATGCACTCCAGGCGGTCACCATTTCGTGATGCATGCCTCATGTAGGCCTCGATACCAGCAACCTCTCATCTCCCTTATCCCCTTGATACGGGGAGGCGAAACTTTGAGGATGAGATTAGATAAGCAACAACAAGGCTAACAGAGTGATACCAATCTGATCTAAGATCAAACCACTTTAGCATCTCTTGTTGCTCTCCTCCCGCTGCATGATGAAGGTTGTTGTCATCGTGATGCATCATCTTCCTCTTCCATCAAGGTTAGCAAAGACAATTATGGGACTCATGGTTTATTTTCACATGTGTCGTCACTGACTCATGTCATCATCTGTTTATTTGGAACTTTTAGAACATCTTATCTTATGAATGCCTATTGACAGTGATTGGGCTTACGGACGACATCGTAATAATTGACAAAAAGATGTGACGGTGGGTAAAATAATAAAACAATTGTATTGTGATTTGGCCATTTATTATTTGAACTTATATATAGTAGCCATATATAAATGAGGAAGTTATAAACAACATTTATAAACAACATTTAAGGAAACAAAAATGAGCCCTCAAAAACACATCGTTTCGAGATACAATCTATTTTATGACAAAACAGAGTATCTTCTATTCAAACCCTAATTGTTTCTTAGAGTTGGACCTAGGATCCCTACCAGGTTTTAGATGATTTACGAAAGGTATGTTGTATGGACCAAAAGTGCCACTTGGCAAAATCAGGGAAAACACACATTGCAAACATCTCAAAGAACTTCGTTCTGGAAAGTTTTTCCTTATACCTCCTTATGCTTCGCTATTGGAGTTCTATTTCTTGATGAGCACCACTATGTGTTCCGGGCGATCACTGTTTCATGATGCACGTCTCATGTGGGCCTCAACACCAATGACAGATAGGGGGAGGCCAATATTTGAGGACGATATTCGATAAGCAGCAACAAGGATAATGGGTGATGCCAATCTGATCTAAGATCAAACCACTTTAGCATCTCTTGTTCCCCATCCTCCTCCCATCAAGGTTGTTTTCATCACGATGCATCGTCTTCCTCTTCCTTCGACAATGAATCATAGAAAACTTTGCCAAAGCTCCTCTCGCAATTACTTCGCGTGCCGACGAAAGAATTGCTCCCCCTCTGCTATTCTAGGTCAAGGTGAGCAATGGCAATTTGTGAGACTCATGGTTTATGTGCGCATGTGTCGTCACCGACTCATGTCGTCATGTGTTTATTTGTAACTTTTAGAGCAGCGTATCTTATAAATGCCTATTCACATCGATTGGACTTACAGACGACATCACAACAATTGACAAAAAGAAATTGATGGGTAAAATAATAAAATAATTGTATTGTGATTTGGCAATTATATTATTTGAACATACATATCATAGCCATATATAAGTGAGAAAGTTATGAACATATATACTGTAAAATAATGATAATACTTCGTATTGATAGCAAGTAAAGATTTCCGTAGAAAAAAAATTAAGGATAAAAAATAAACGGTGTTTAAATAATATTTCTGCTTAAAAATAGAAGATAATGAGAAAAACATTATAGTAGGAGTCGAACACAAATATGTTTCCTGTCATTTTCTGGTTCGAACCCTAGATCGCTTCAATCCCGTATTGGCATCTCTGTTTCCTGAAATCCCGCACTGTCATCTCCGGTACCAGACGCGTTCACCCTAGTCCTCTCCAATCCAATCCAATTTCCATGCTAGAACCATCGCATACTTCCATCGTCTGCTCCAGATCTAGATCGCTTCTGCCTAGCGGCTGACTCCGAGCGACGTGCAGTAGAAGCTGGTGGCCGCCGCGGATGCGGCCGTGCGTACCAGCTGGAATTCGATCGATCAGAGGATTTGATCCGGCACGGTCGTGTCGAGTTCAATTTCTTAGAGGTAAACTCATACGAAGTAAATGGTTATTTGTTGCCAATTTCTTTCGCTTGTGTGTGTCTATGTACTCCTGCGTGGGGATTAGCTGCCAGAACATATTATCAAGTAATATATGCGTGTCCTTCTGTAAAATTAACCTAAGAACATAGAACGACAGTGTGATCTCCCAAGATATGTACTCGTATTGGTTATGTACATGGGCGGAGCCAGGATTTATAATTTGGGTGTACAGAGCATGAAAAATTTCGCTTCGAACTGCAATGACCTTTTCAATTTGTGCCTAAGTTTTCCTCTTTGTCGTGGCTCTATGCCACAAAGGCCTTAAATTAACACATTTCCTCTTCATTTTCCAAGTCCTTTTTGCACAAATTGTTTTACTGATTTAGATTACATTCTCAAAATCCGTAATAAATTATTTCACCAATAAATGCATTCCAATAGAATAACACCGAGATGAAAATGAGCAAAATAAAATACGTCCAGGTGGTCGGCGGGGCAGCACCGCGGGAGCCCGCGACGATCCGTCCCCCGCTGACAATCGGCCTGCCCTGCTGCGGCTGGTCGCCTGCATGGCCACGTCTAGCTCCCGTCGCAGATGGTGGTCGCCTGGTCGGCCGTTGCAGGCTCCAAGCTCTTGAAGCGGCGCAACCGGTCAATGTGCAGTCGTGCAGAACTCCCCAATCGACTGGGGAATGGCTGAGCTGAGCAAGCAAATGGGCTTGTACGCTTTGCCTTATTGCCTTGCTGGGACGAATGGCTTCTTGTTCCGGAGGAGAGAAATCCCCAGTTTTCAACCAATATACACCTTTTACCGTATATGCATATATACTGAAATTTTTTGGTGAAAATAATGGGTGTACATCTGTACACCCATGTACCCATGTTGACCCGCCTATGGTTATGTAAACTTGTACAGTTAGTTGTGGGCCTCTTGTCTGAAGTTTCGTTTAGCTCAAGTTGGGTTTGGATTGTTATAAAGCAGTAGCACGCCACGTATCATGAATACCAGTAGACTGCTGTTTAGTAAGTTTTGCCGAAAGTAGCTAGGGAGAACCTGAACTCCATAATCAACATGTACATGTCAAGTTGTCAATTATCTTCTTCCAAAATTAAGTTGGAAGCTGCAATATATACGTAGTTAGAGGCTTAGAAAATGGGTAACTAAGATCAGAGAATTAATATTGGTGGTAGTATGGTCAATAATTGCCAAGCTAGTGCCTTACAACTTACTAGTACTAGTTGAATGCCCGTGCGTTGCCACGGCATCCATGTAAACATAATGAACATAAGCATTTTATTGTATAAAAATATAAATATTTGTTTCTATGGACAAAAATAACTATGTACTATTTAGAATCACGTCATTAGTAAATCATACTACAGCTAATTATACATTCAGATACAAACAGAACTTCCCAAACCATTATATCTTTTAATAAAGTTAATGCAAAATTTGGTGATATATGTACACACAGTTGAAGTAGTATTTTTCTCAGTGTAGCGTTAACATTCGTGAAAGGTAAAGTAAGCTTCTCTCACTCCGTGAGTAACTCTCTTGGCATCACTCACCTCCCATCTCAACTCTCTTCTTGATCTGTAATATTAAATTAGAAAAGTGTATTACTCTCATCTGGTGTTCTGGATTTGTCAACCTCCATAGTGGATTGTTGTTGTATATATTCTTCTTCGTCCTTTTACTATGCTTAGCCTTCTTCCTCTATATCCCTTTCTCTCCAAAGTTTATCCGGCTCGTCCCTTTCTCTCGAAAGTTTATCTGTA
The DNA here is from genome assembly GCA_007115705.1 of Dactylis glomerata. Lineage (NCBI taxonomy): Eukaryota > Viridiplantae > Streptophyta > Magnoliopsida > Poales > Poaceae > Dactylis > Dactylis glomerata. The sequence goes on along the minus strand of QXEO01000523.1, from coordinate 2,200,021 downwards.
AACGTGGGATGAGGGTAAATTTGCAGGAATCATGTAGCAGACAAAGGCACTGTGATTCCTGACCTTGCGTGAATCAAGCAGCCGAAGTCAACTAATCAACATCATACGAGAAACATATGAATTAAACAGAAGCTGATTTTTTGTGTCGTTGTGCTACCATAAACAATTTACTAAAGCCCTGATGGATATACCATGCCTAACCTTAATTACAGACTACATCATTTAAACTGTTTTGTCGGGATTTTTAGCCCTGGAAAACATGTAGCATGTGGCTTAGTGTTCTCCTAAGTGTTTGTCATGTACTACTACATTTTACTGTATAAGCATCTAGGATCTTAATCCCAAACAACTACTTGCAGCAATCACAATACCAGCGACATACCGCAGAATCCGCCCCTAGATCAGAGCAGTCTACCTAGTTAGCAAGCCCAAAGAAATACCCGCTCAAATTAGAGAGGGGGAGGAAGGAACTGGAACATACCCTGCCGCCTTGGGCACGACGACCTAATCGGAGAAGGTAGATGTTCTGGAGAAGCCACATCTTGCGCCACCGCCTAAAGACACAACACCACCGATGAAGCCATATGCATCTTGTGCAACTGGATACTCTCTTGAGAACAAAATTCTAGCCGCTTAGAGTAACATTGGTAGATGTCACATTGATCAACAAGGTTGATAATTACTGATAACTCAAGTTCAGCACATCTTACGTTATGCACATGGAAAAATACCATTGCAAGTTACTATATGCATTTTTCTGGAATACTTACTGATTTGAAATGTCAGTTATACTGTGCATGTCCAACTATATGCTCACTGATGCAACATTGGTATGTTTTCAGACTAAGAGAAGATGAACTCTTTACAAACACTAACCTATATAGGAGTTCTTGAATGACATTTTCTTCATCTTCACTGAGTGTGTGCAATGGCTCTCCGCGTACTTGAAGAGCATATGATTGATCTTTGGACCATTTTTGAATCCTGCTTCATGTATTAGAGTTCAGGGTGTTGGGTAGCACTTCCATCTTCACAGCGAAAGAAGGTTTTTCACAGCATTTTCACCAAGTTTATCATCGATGGCAATGGCGACCTCCATTTTCGGCACCAAAATAAAGTAAAACAGAGAGAAACTAAGTAACATACATAGCAGAATACATACGTGACATGTGAATTATGAAGCAGCGCGAACTGCCAGAGAGCTCACCAAGATTTTCACCATAATTGTTGAGCTGTTTGGCTTGGTAACTTGCAATGCGTTGCCTGAAGACAATTGCCATGTGGCTATGGCCAAACTGAAATTCATTTAGGATGTCATATATAGGCACATTTTCTGAAACACTAACATTTAACAAGGTACATACATCTAAGCTGAACATACAAATACTTGGTACATAACTCTGAATCTCCAACCAACAAAATCCATGTCCTTATGTTCATATATTCCACATCGTGCATTTAATCTAGATATTATATTGTCCCCACATTTTAGAGATAACAAATGACTGTCAGATGTTTTGTAAGCATACCTGAATCAACAGGACCGTGTGCCTGCACCACGGCGGTTGCCTCCTGTTCCAAAGTGGCATCGTTGCCCGGCGTCGCTCTGCCTTCCTTGTCATGGCTGAATCTGCAGAAGGCGTCGAAGCCTCACGCAAGGTCACCTCCTCTTGCGCCTCCATGGAGGCGGTGTCGCCCTCGACGCTTCCTCTTCCTCACAGTCCACCTTGGCCACACACAGGTACGTGGGCCTGAACTGCCCCTGCCCAAACTTCTTCCCGATACAGTAGTTAGAGGTCGGGCACGCTTACCGTCCTATGCGGCAGCACGCATCACCGACACCGATCACCTGGAACCGGCCGGCGCGGAGGTCATGGGCAGCGACCGCGCATTCACGCCACTCCGGCGTTGCCAATCCCGTCCGGCGTGCACCCTGGATCAAGAACCGCACGGATGTAGCGATACCATAGATAAATAAATGAATATAGTTCAAGAAATTGGTGGCCCGACAACAGGATACGATAAAACAAGGGAAGCTCGTTCACCTCTGATCGTGCTTGTTTCCTCGATGGAAAAGGACCTCCAGATGGATGTCGCAGGTATGGCCGCACAAGCCTGTCAATTTTTGTGCGTGGAAGAGGGAGAGGGGAGGACGATTTGATTATAAAAAATATCTTTGCCAGGGAACACAATTTCTTTTTTAGTTAGTAGATAGAAGAGGTAGCTTTAGGTAACAGACACGCGATTTGATTTCAATCAAAATTGATTGCACGCGGTCTCTCTCCATTGTAGTATACTATTGATTAGCATTTGATTCTTATATTAATAATTGCAATTTGCTACCGTAATTTGATCCTGTGATTAATTGCCTTCCAGATTTTTTTGTTAGGGGTAATTCCGGAAATCAAATGATGTATGTCGAGTTGGTGGCTTCACCACCAACTCGAAACCAATAGTAAAGATTGTCTTAGAGGTGGTCTCAACAATATATTTTATATGAATATGTCTGGCCTTATCATGATGCTCAGGCTACTATACAGCCTCAGAATTACGATCACATTTCAGATGCGATGTCAACTGTTGTTTATAACGCAAATCTACAGCCATGATTCAACTTATGAGTACCTAATGAATTTTAAAATCTCATATTTTACTTTCGCCCAAGTAGGTGCATCTATCTCAGCCAGCATACATATATATGGTTAGTGATCTCTCTAGTGTTGCATAACGAGAGAAATGTCAGTGGGTTAATGTTTTTTCTGAAAATGGAATTCAGAAGGATAGGTACCGCTACACAGTTCTGAACTTCTCACATATCTTACACAACGAAGACAAGATCGAGCACCAGCCCTTTATTATTCCTAACCAAGATTAGAAGTGTTTTATGCGGATGATGAAATAAACTCGGGTTGGTCTTTCTTACTGAAGTCACCAAAATGTAGAGCTCTCTATGACATTGACTACAAGGAATATGTAGAGGCCCTTCCATGTCTCGCACCTTGCGAAGATGTTCAAAAACAAAAGGCATGACAAACATTGGGTAAGAACTGACAGTGAAGAAATAGAAGTGGATGATAACACCGATGCTCCAAGCAACAAAGAATAGTGGAAGGTAATTTATAGAATGATCATCTCACTATGGTATGCGTATATTTAGATGAATTTTGGAAGTTTTTATTGTGTGGTTGTAGATGATTATGCTCCTCAAAAGCAAATAGATGTTCTTCTGTAAATGACCAATCCCCCTTTAATTTACAGAAAGTTTGACTTTATTGATCGAATGTACTTACTGCACTTTTGAAGAGTGAAGATGTTTGTTTAGAGTCCTAGGATGTTTTCTTCAGTCCATCTTTTAACTTATTTTACCTATCTGTGTTCTTGAAACTGTCAATAAATTAAATTCTCTTTATTCATCTCATTTGTAGGTTTCAATTAATAACTGGAGCTACTCTCTTGTGCAGCATCAACCGCTCAACCAAACCAATTTCAGGAGAAAGAATACAAGCATCTATCGCAGCTGTTAAAATTTCTATTTTAAATTTTGTGGTATCTGTTTTGTGTGAATGTCAATGAAGGAATAGCCAAAAGGCTGAGATAATCACATAGCAGGTTTTTTGTTCTTGTAACTTTGTCATTAGTAAACTCATGCTCTTGTTCATGTCAATTTGTCATGCGGTGTTAAACTGTATGAAGTTGTGAGAGATTTTCTTATCTGGCATATCTGAAAACTGATAAATTTGATACTCTGAAATTTTACTCTTTCACAAATTGATTTGGTGATAATGATGTACATGTATTTTTGTGGTTCAGTAGCATTTCAGATTTGTATTTCAATTCAGGGGATTAGATACAGGACATGTAAGAATGTTGCTATCATAGATTTCGATAGTAGATGCTCCCGGGATTCTACACGGTGGAGGATTTGAACCTCCGCCCAATTTGCATCTTGAGCAGCAGATCAGTTGGAGGGGAGCCATGTCCTAGAGGGAAGTCAGACTAGCCGGATAAATAGGACACCTCCATGGATTCACAACTTGAGGTCGATTGCCAGATTCTTTTTTTAAGCAAATTGGCAGATTCTTCTGGGGGAGGATCGAGGAGAATGAACAGGAACAACACGACCCAGGCGAATGGTGATGGGCTACGAGCGATTATATATAAATTATGCAGCTGGCCTTAATCCTCCACTAAATTGGGACATGCATATTTTTGAGTTGGGCCCTAAACACCGGAAAATAGGGAGCACGTCATGAGCTTTGGAGTAAATGCGGAATGGGTCTGTCGCTATGACGTCACCATGCAGGGTTTGTATTTAAAAAATTAATTGATATGTCTGCGATAATATTTTTCTCTATGACGACGCTGCATTGCTGGGTTCTAATGAGCCGAGGGTGGGATTTAGGATGGGTGCAGACTGCAGAAACAAGTTCTCCATTGTACTTTCGTGGCGAGGGTGCTCTATAATTTAATTCTTAGTAGATTGTTTTTGCCATTGCATAGATGCATAGATCCATTCGCTTTTTGGGATGGAGGGGTGTACCTTTTTATATTTTTCACTTGTAAAAGTACACACGTGTATTTATATATAATTTTTTTAAAAATACATAACTATGTAACTTGTTCCCAGACACACATTTTTGAAATTTCACAAAAGCAACATTTTCAAATTTCATAAAAATATATACTATTTTGATGCATATATCTAATACTGTTTTGATTCATAAATATTAAGTGTCTCGTTGTTGTAGTTTAGCACTATGCCTAGAAAACTTAGGATTAACCTTATATGGAGCTTGTAACACTACGGATCATCATATGATTATGTGTTACTCGCAGTAAAATTTGTAACACATGCGCACCAACGCATAACTTCTGTTACTACATCAAAGTACTTGTATCACATTACCTGCCACACATATTTATATGTTACTCCGTAGATAGTTTTGTAACACAATTGTGGGCCTTATAGAGTTTGTGTTACTGACAGTCTTAGGCACATAAATTATGTGTTACTATAATTTTACCTGTAACTTATTTTACTATGTGTTACATGAGTGTGTTACCAAAGCTACGTTCTGCTGTAGTGACCCCATTGCCAGTCGTTGATAAAGACAACCACCTCTCAAAACCAATTTTTATCTCTCTGTTTTACAAATGAAAAGCTCTAGCACATGTTTAATCACTGCTTCCCCCTGCGAAGGGCCTTTCTTCTACTTTTATGTTGAGTCACCACCTTCTATCTTTATGCACCATTAAGAGAGCATAGTTGTCATTCTGAGTATAATGTGCATTGTCCCAAAGTTTTCATTGATTGATTCATGATCATGGTTTCACTAGTTCTTAAATTATTTGTATCTAGTCGCCCTCTTAAACTTGAAGGTGTCCTATGCATTTATGTTTTGCTCTCCATGAGGGACAAGCTGAAAACCATTTGTATGTTTTTCCTTATGATTTGAACACACGTTTGACTTTCATTGTTTTATTTTCATGATCTTTTGTTTGTGTTCATTTTCATGTTATAACATGGTTGCTAAGTTTCTATTATCAAGATTATGTCTTTCATGCCCATGTTTTAAGTTCTTATGATCCCAGCTCACAAATGCTTACATATATGATCAAGATTGTGTAGGTGCATGTCACCTCAAAAATTATTCTTTTGTTATCACTTATCTACTCGAGGACGAGCAGGAGTTAAGCTTGGGGATGCTTGATACGTCTCCAACGTATCTATAATTTTTGATGCTCCATGCTTGTTTTTACACCATTTGCCTACTGTTTCGTCACACTTCGTGGCACTTTTATGCATTTTCTGGAACTAACCTATTAACAAGTTGCCACAGTGCCAGTTCCCTGTTTTCTGCTGTTTTTGTGTTTCAGAAAAGCTACACAAGAAATATTCTCGGAATTGGACGAAACAAGTTCCAGAAGTCTTATTTTTCCTGGAAGCTTCCCGAAGACCGAAAGAGAGCCGGAGGGGGGCCAGAGGCCGCCCTCACACATAGGTGGTGCGACCCAGGCCCTGGTCGCGCCACCCTGGTGTGAGGAGCCCCTGGCTGCCCCCTGACGACGCCCCTTCGCCTATAAGAAGCCTCGGGACGGAAAACCCTAGGGGAGTCGACGATTTTTCCAGAATAGTTCCGCAGCTCCGCCGCCGTCAAAGACAAATCTCGGGGGACAGAAGTCTCTGTTCCGGCACCCTGCCGGGAAGGGGAAGTGCCCCCGGAGCCATCTCCATCGGTCTCCATCGCCGTCTTCGCCGTCTCCATCGACCTCACCGCCATCTCCATTAACCTTGCTGTCTCCTATGATGAGGAGGGAGTAGTTCATCCCCGGGGCTGAGGGCTTTACCGGTAGCTATGTGGTTCACCTCTCTCTCCCATGATGTGATCTTTATGTGATCGTGAGCTTTGTATCATGTTGAACAAGTAGATGTTATTATTCAGATATTATGTGTACTCTAGTGATGTTATTAAAGTAATCTATTCCTCCTGCCATGGTGTAATGGTGACAGTGCGTGCATCGTGGTGGTACTTGGTCTAGGCTACGATTGTGATCTCTTATGGATTATGAGAATAATTATCACTATGATAGTATTGAAGTGATCTATTCCTCCTTTCATGGTGTAATGTTGACAGTGTGTGCACCGTGTTAGTACTTGGTCTAAGTTGCAATAATATCTATCTTGAGTTGTGCTTTGATTTGGATATCTCTATGAGTGGTGTTTGTCAAGTACTTCATGAACTTTAAGGGGTGCTTCTGTAGCCACTACGCAATGATTAGCGTTATTCAATAGGAGAGTAATTCAGAGTACCATAGTGGAGAGAAGTTGTTTATTTGTTCAATCATGTTATATTGTTGGGAGTGTGTCCACTAGTGAAAGTATGATCCCTAGGCCTTGTTTCCAAGCATTGCACACCATTTACTTGTTGTTTTGTTACATGTTTGCTCGCAACGATACTTATTTCATATCACAGTTACTACTTATAATCATCACTACCGCTTGTATTTCACTATCTCTTCGCCGAACTAGTGCACCTATACATCTGACAAGTGTATTGGGTGTGTTGGGGATACAAGAGACTTTCTGTATCGTAATTGCAGGGTTGTTTGAGAGGGATAGCTTTGACCTCTTCCTCTCTGAGTTCGATAAACCTTGGGTGGTCCACTTAAGGGAAACTTGCTGCTGTTCTACAAACCTCTGCACTTGGAGGCCCAACACTGTCTACAAGAATAGACGCCCCTGCGTGCGTAGACATCAGTTGGCCAAGAGAGGAAGGAGCCAATACGACTGAAGGTGATGCCCGCTAGCTGCGTGATGCTCTAACAAGGGCGCCGTTAACGATAACTTGTTAGCGCGTCTTCAACCAGTAGCAACGTGGAACCTGCACACAACACAACCAAATACTTTGTTCCCAACTTACAATGAGGTTGTCAATCTCACCGGTTTGCTGTAAACAAAGGAATGAGCGTATCGAGTGGAAAGTAGTAATAGTATGCGAGTAAAGTAAACAGTGCGAGTAAAGTAAACAGGTGATAGCAATATAAAGGAAATAGGACCGAGGTCCACAGTTCACTAGTGGTGTCTCTCCATAAGATAAAATAATACATGCTGGGTAAACAAATTACAGTTGGGCAATTGATAGAATAAAGACAACATGCATATATCGAGAGGATCACTGGGCATTACAACAAGATACATAGACTGCCATCCAACTGCATCTATGACTAATAATCCACTTGTGGCGAATCAATCCGAGAACTCCACAAGTATTAAGTTGCGAACAACAGATAATTGCATTAAGCAAAGTGTGTAATGTAAACAAAGCCTATGCCCTTGAGCATATGAATGTTGTTTTCCCCCTAGTAGCAATAGCACATCTACAACCTTAGAGGTTTCTGTCACTCCCCCAAATTAAATGGAGGTATGAACCCACTATCGAGCATAAATACCCCCTCTTGGAGTCACTAGCAACTACTCGGCCAAGATAGCTACTAACAACGGAGAGCATGCAAGATCATAAACAACATAGAGATAACATAAGATAAATTTCAGTACATCAACTCAATCATAACACCAATATTCATCGGATCCCAACAAACACAACATGTAGAATTACATAACGGTGATCTCGATCATGTAAGGCAGCTCACGAGATCTAAACATGAAGCACATGGTGGAGAAGACAACCATCTAGCTACTGCTATGGAACCATAGTCCAAGGTAGACTACTCACTCATCGCGCCGGAGGCAAGCATGGCGATGAAGAAGACCTCCGGTGGCGATTCCCCTCTCTGGCAGGGTGCCGGGAAGAGCTTCTGGACCCTCTCGATCTTCGGGTCGACGGCGGCGGCGGATCGCGATGTGTTCTGGAAAAGTGATCGGGTATTTAGGTTTTTCTCGTCGGGGGGTCTTTATAGGCGAAGGGGCGGCGTCTGAAGTGGACCAGGGGGCCCACACCACTAGGGGCGTGGGCCAGTCCTAGGCTGCGCCACCCTGTGGTGTGGCCGCCCTCTGGCTCAGCTCCGTCTCCTCTTCGGTGTTCTGGAAGCTCCGTGAAATATCTGGACGACTGGCTTTGGTTTCATCCAATTCCAAGAATATTTCCTGTGTAACTTTTCTGAAACACAAAAATAGCAGAAAACAGGGAACTGGCACTGTGGCATCTCGTTAATAGGTTAGTTTTCCAAAAAATGCATAAAAATGCCACGAAGTGTAACGAAATACTAAACAAATGGTGTAAAAATAAGCATGGAGCATCAAAAATTATGGATACGTTGGAGACATAACGTAGCTTTAAAAGGATATGAAACCAAATCGTTTTTTTTTGAAATCTTCCTTAGGGAAATGCTAAATGGTTTTCAAGAATGGTTTCTTTTATCCTACTCTTTTGAAACAAGCTACCTTTATTGAAATATGGTTTTACCTATTGTTCAAATCTTTTCTTTGTAATGGTTTGAAATGAGTTTCAAAGAAATAGAATTTGTTTTGGTCTTTTTATTTGATGCATGGGAGCAAATGCTCAAATTCACCCTTTTTAAAAGACAAGAAATAAATCTTGTATTTGAAATAAAAGTTTTTGTTGGCTCAAAAATTTGGTATTTTGATTAACTCCATTTATTTCTATTTTCCAAAATTTTGGGTTGTTACAACCAGACATTTAACTAGTGTAACTAGTTGCAAACTTGAGCTTCTAATTTCCATAATACACTTCTCATGATGAGTTCGTGGAAGAAAGCATTGTCCACTGTAAAGAACGAATCCATTGGCAAACCAAAATGGTTGATAGAGTCAGCATACATGAGGGTGAAGCTGGCGTGCTAATTGAGTACAGTGTCAACGTTGGATTTGGCCCGTAGCCATATGGAGAAACGAAGGAGAGGGTCGGCTCCCTGGCTAGTAAGCATTGGATGAAATGGGACATCGTGCTTCTAGAAGATATAATATTGTTCGAAAAATTTGTGGGATATCAATGATGAGTGAAAAAACTATAGTTGAAGATAAGCTAAGGCACTATCTAGTACGAGTATATTGTTTTTCCTTTATTGAAATTTGTGTGGTACTGGTCAGAACCCCACATCGTAACCGGATCAGCTTACCTTTGGGTAGGAGCTGTGCAGGCGGTGCCATGCAAGTATGGAAACAAAGAGAAGATCGCTCCCATATCGACTTATCGAGTACCATTCCTTAGTAGTAGCCGGAAGAGGGGTGTATATAGGCTATAGCGATCCATTAGACGGTCGACACCAAGCATCCATGCAATACAAACCCCGCACCGTGCTTTCCGTGGTTTGGGCACTATCCTTGATCCGGTAGTTAAAAAAGTGGCGTCAAGACATGGCAGCAATAAGAACACTGAGCATATATATCCCGTGACAATAGTGGATCGTGATGCAGAAACTAAATGTTATGATTATCTTGTCGAACATCGTACACAACCCATCCTCGCCTCTTTTAGTGTTGCTGCTCGAATGTTTTCTTAATTGAACCGTAAAAGCTTTGATGAGCGTCAACTCGCTAGCTTCCAACGGTTGATCCTTTTGGCACCAAGCTAGAGGTGACAAAACCCGGGTATGTTTAAGGAAGCAGGGCGAGGCGTACAGACAAACCAATTGGAGTACTTGAAATTCAAAACGGAAACAAATTTAAAAAATGACAGTAAAAAGAAATGTGAACGGGAAGGAATTAAAAATCCCGTTAGTGCTTAATGCATGGGCCAGCTACTATATTAAGCTTGACCTAGGCTATAGTACTTTTTGACTGGGCCCTTTCTAGGATGTTTTCAGAGATCTAACTGGGCCTAGAAGATGCCTCCTTCGTGGGCTGATCGCTGGTTTATTGCCAACTTGTGAACAGAACCCAAAACTTCACATTTTCAAGTAGCGCCCGCGGTTTGCCCACGAAGAAGGCCTATGTCCGCGCTAGACACCGAACTCAAAAGTCACAATACTTGCAATTCACGTCAGCCATCCTCCATGCTCACGTAAAAAAACTCTAGCTGTCTCTGCTCACGAGGGCGAAATGGGAATGACCTGGACGTTCCTGCGACCGTCGTCCTCGTCCGTCATACGGAAGTTGTCTCTCCAGATCGACGAAAACAGAACTGGGCGAGCAGACAATGGGAATCAGGTAGGCGGAGTCTCGGTGGAGAGCGGCGTGGAAGAGCCATCGACGGCGGGTCCCGGAGCGCATTAGCACCTGAAACGAATCGCGCTGCGTCAAATTCCAGCGCCTGAGTCCGACCGCCGAAAACGACGGGCCTTGACCTATGCCGCCACCGCGCGGCCGCCTCCGCCCTGAAGACCACCGGGCAAGGTCAGTGCTCCGGCCTCCGGCCGATACCACGTCGTCGCGCCGCGCGTCCGGACGCCGTCACGGCGGGTGGTCCCGTACCACCGGGAGACGATGAGCGTGCTGCAGGTCAATCCGATCACCGGGAATATGCACGCACTTGTCTGTTCACGTCAAACAGCGCGTGCATCTGCACTGCACAAGCAAGTCGGGTTGGATACGCGGCGGATTCGATTTGACCTTTGGCGCCAGCAGGATGATTTCCTATTCGCCTATTCCAGTGGCCTCTGACTCGAGAGGCTGACCTCTCGAAAAACTTGCAGGACTGCTCATGTCCAGATGGAATGGAGATGGTGAGGTGAGGTGGTGAAGTCACGACGGCGACAGTTGAAGACGCGGTGTGACCGGGGGTTGAAATCCGGAGCGTGCTGTCGGGCGCGCGTCCTGTCTTCTCCATCCACCAAATCATGCATGGGGCGGCTCGATTAAACGTGAGAGCAGGGTTTTCCTCTGACGGCGAATCCACTCAGGTTTGTTAATGGTAACTGCGAAATTCTCCACCACTAGCCATTTCTGGATATTTGTGGTGGTGATCGGGTCGCCGTCTTCTTTTTCTGATTAGATGTATGAAGAGATCACTTATTACGGAAATATCATGGAGTATTCGTATCCTCAAAACGAAGATGGAAATATGCTAGGAGCCCGGGAATGCGAGTTGTGCTCAAATATAAGTTCCACCCTTGCTACATACCAGCTTATCAGCTGTGTTAATTCTGCAGTGCGAGCCTTGAAACCAACCTTACACGGTATATGTTTTTTTTGTTGAAAATTCGAAAAGCGAGGAATTGGGTATTTTTTGCGCATCTATTCTTTTTGCGGAGGAATCCTATCTAGTTGACCAGATCCTGCAAGGGTCCTTTTCGAAACATTCCTCCCCTCTTGCGTCTTCGGAGTACGGATGTGCACAAGCTTGATCAGATATCACGACGAACCCCAAGTATCGATGTATGTCTGTGGGGGATGTCAAAGTAAAAAAATTAAATTGAAGCCCTTTCCAAAAAAAAAAATCATCACAACTTGATTCAAAGTTTTTTTTCGGGGGGAGGGGGGGGGGGACGTGAAAAAACACTCGATTGGTCCTCAACACCCTCTTTTTCGAGGAATACGGAATACCACAACTGCGGAACTAGCATAGCGCTCAGTAGGCGCACCAACTAGCCAGGGTTCCACGTCCACACCGCAAACTATGTGAGCGAGTTCAAGGTGCCTCGTGTCAAACAGGTCAATAAAAGGCTATCCGCAAGAGGCCTGACCTACAATGGTTACACTGTACTTGTTTCATTTTAACGCGCCAGTTTCAAATGAGCACTTTGGAACCCTAGTTATTCCAACTAGAAGAGAGAATCGATATTAAAACTAGACTCGAGAAATGTAAACCATGATTACATAAACAAGTGTGATAGATGAGGGTGAGGGGGCGGTGCCCCCCCCCCCCCCTCTGACCTATACTAAGCTCCGCCTCAGATGTTTTTAGAATTAATTTTGACACGGTCGTCTAACGCACTCCGCCTTAGTTTGGGGGGGGGGGACCAAATATCAGTGTTTGTGTGTGGGTGTGGCGAAAGTCATTTTTCCCATCTAAGCCCTTTCAAAAAAAGTTCATCACAACTTGGTCATTTTTTTTGGAGGGGGGCGTTTGCTCAGGTCGTTGTCATGTGCTCTACCATCTATTGACACGACGCAATGAAACAACAGTCGAATAGGCCCTAACACACTATTCATTGCCTAATACCACAACTCCGGTCCTAGTGTAGTGCCTTTGGGCATGTCATTTCGACGCAGTTCCAGGTCTTCACTTCAAATGATGTGCGCGAGTTGAAGGTGCATCGTTTCATCGGTAGCAAGGCTAGCAGCGAGAGGCGTGACCTACAATAGTTAGATTCTACACATTTCATTGTAGTACTAGTTTTGTTTAATGTTTTGGATAACTGGTTTTGGCAGTTATTCCAACTTGACTTGACAAATGCAATTCACATTTTCAAAAAACGAGTCTGTTAGTTGCAGGTTGGGGTGGGGGAGCTAGACTTGAGAATTTTGACATATTAATTAATAATTTGCCAAGACATGCATGCATTTGGAGGTGGTCACGCTTGGCCCTTCGACCGCGGCTTCCATGCTAGCATCTTCAGATACTATCTAGTCGCTTGTATTTGTTGACGCCGATATTCTCTTTGCAAAGAAGCTTTGTGACCTTCTCAACAGTTTGGAGATGGCTTGCCCTCGATCTAGCAAAGAGATTGCATGCCTCCTGTCGGAGAAGGGTACGAGAGAAAAATTCAAGAAGGTGAAGGATTATCTCAGGAGTATAAACAAGAGAGGTGGTGGCGCCACATGAAAGGCGTCCACAGCTGCTTGATGGACGATTCTCATCTTTTCAGGTGGTTGTGTCCTAGACCTTTGCTCTTGTGCTTTTAGTGGGGTTTTATTTGGTGTGGTGGCCAATGCACTAAGATTTTTCATTATACCGGGCTGGGAGAGTTGGATGATCTGCCTTGGCGATCATAGAGTTGCAAACTTTGGGATTAGTCCGCATGTCATGTAAATATAATATTTTTTGCCCATCTTTCTATTAATTAACCGAGCATTCTCTTTTATTTAATCAATAGATTAAAACAGAGCTTTTACTAACATCAGCCAGCTTACACACTGCTAATCTATTTTAAACTAAGTAAAAAAAGTTGTGTGCATCGCTCGATGCAGAGGCTGGAGCTATGCTCCCATTTATTACACGCGGAGTCACTTGAGCTAGTTAATTGTTCTTTTAAACAAAAAGCTACCATGGATGTCTACGAAAATGGCTGCTACTAGCTCTTTTCTTCTGAACTCGTATGAAAGCTCCTCCGAGACACTGCTGACCATATATTCTCATCTTGAACCCAGCTTGACCAATGACCACCTGAGGCTTGACCGCCACGCGTGACCAAACACCAGTTTTTTTTATATAATTTAGACGCTGGGGACGACAGGAAGAGACCAAAACCCAGCCTTGTCCCGTTCCAGTTCGATCATTCTGCAACTTGCTCGAAGAAACCAGATATTCTCCTGAGCCGCAAGGTTCCAGCCGGCTAGAGACGAAGATCAAAAGCGAAAAGGAGAGGGGAAGAAGACGACGAAATGGGTGGCCGATCCAAACACTTGCAAAGAGATGGGTTTCGCGCGATGCGAGCGACATGCCATAGAAAAACTAGGAGTCGAGTGAGGTATGGCCTGTGGAAGTGGAATTCCATATATTCCCTTTCCACGGATCAGAGACGTTGGATTCTTTCGACGGGGCCGTCCATCCACCCGGCCGGGGCGTGCGGTCTACGTCTGTGGTTGCCGCGTGGAGCTGACGTCAGATGGGGACATGCATGGACCCGGTTAAATTCCATCTCCGTTCTCACCCGGGTTATGTAAAAGGGTCTGTCTATGTCTCAGTCGCCTAAGAAATTGTTATTTCTCAGCCACTCAAAAAAGTGCAACCGTAGTTTAAAGAAAAGTGCAACTGCAACGAGTTGCACTTTTGTAACAGAAAAGTGCAATTGCACTTTTTTACGAGAAAAGTGCAACTGATATGTATCTTTTAGGGTGACTGAGAAATAAGAATTTCTCAGGCGCCTGTTACTTAGCAAATCTGTATGTAAAATGTCGACGAACCGTGGAACTATGCGTACGAGTCTTGGAACTCCTGTCTCCCTATAATAACTTGTTTGGATCGCCCAACCAACCAGTGCAAAACCTATGCGATTAGCCAGGAGCCTAATGCTGAGGAGGCCCTAGCTATTTGGTCTTATGTGTGTCCTATAATAGGGCAGTGGTGATCTGTTCGAAAGAGGCCAAGAACAAGGAGACCATCTGCAACTGCATGCAACACATGCATGGCGTACTACTCGTCGTAAAAAGCGATCCACTGATCACGCAGTGTGATCGGTTCTCGGTTGGCAAATTAGACAGTTGCTGGAGCCCTACCTGCCCACGAAGTTTTAGTATCTGAACAAATCAATCACTTGATAGTGTACCTGGCTGCTCCTGCCTGGATGGCTTTGAAACGATGCGCGCGATTCAGCCTTAGCTGAGCATACTGCAGTGCGATGGAAGCTTGGTTGTTAAACGGAGCAGCTTTCCGTTTAAATTACAAGGACGATAGATTAGGATATACTTCCAATGCATGCAGCACGTTGCACCATATGCAGCTAGCATGGATATTTATCTGTAGATCAAGAGCAAGTGTCTGTTCGGTACTGTACGTGGGCGAGATCCGAGATCGATCATAAGGCAATAATATATCCAGTTAAGTGTAAACAAACTCGGTGTACCTCATGCCGTCCCCACGGATGTACTGATATACACGCCATTAGCTGCACCATGACGGGGAATAATTAGGGCAGACGGCACACCGGCCCGGGCTAGGTGTATATGCTGTTGCTCGCTGTTCATGGCTTGGCGCTGTATCGATCGGTGATCATACGAATACAACCTGGAGGCAGGTGGAGAAGGTACACGCGATTGGACTACTGGCCGGCTACTATGTCCCACGCTTCGAAAACACTTGTTCCCGCTACATTGAATTGAATTGAGATCGATTTGGAATCAGATCCATCCACAGTTGCCAATTGCTGGAAACGCCAATGCAGAATTCTTTTGCACTGTTCCTTCCAACAATGGTAGTGGTGCTCCTGCCAGCTGCTTGTCGAAGTACTGTATGGCAAATCCATGGTAACTTCCTGCCTACGCTGTAATTCTGGTAGAAATAATGGCGTATGTCGCAGGAACCTCATGTGGCCGTTTGTGGAGTGGATGCAGCCATGTAGCCCGCACTAACCGCGCGGCTGCAGTGAGGTCGATTGGACGCAAGAAAGCTTCCGGAGAGACAGGGAGAGGACAGGTTCATCAATCTGCAAAGTGGAAGCAAGGGCCCTCCTGCTCTCCTTGCTACCAGGAAGGCGCCTAGAACTTCCAGTCTCATTTACCATGTTACTCGCATGATACATCCCTGAACTTGCAAGTTTTAGTGGTCACAGGGAATCAAAGACTTGGCACTGATATGTTTCACTTGCAAAGTTGCAAGCCCTGAGTACTAACACCTGAGGTTGTTGGAATACTGTATACTACATGAAATGAAATGAAAAAGGCTGTGCTCCGGGACATGTGTTGCAGAAACGGGGTTGATTAACCAAACAAATGCACGGGCCACCCTGGACAATTTTAAACAGATTTGGTAATGATTGATCCACCTAACAAATTCCATGCTTAGGAAAGACGAGGAGAAAAACTAGACGAATAATGGCGAAAACGATAGTAGCAGGGAGCGGGTCAATCCTGCCTCCATGAGCCCTAAATGCATGGGTCCCTCCTAACTAAAAGCAGCGGCCGGGTAATCAGCTGCAGCTTTATTCGGGTTTTCTCCAGACTTTTACTTACCTTTAGCACTAGCCGTGCAAAAGTCGGCGTTAAGATCTTTAGGCAAGATGATGGCTCCAAGAAAGTCATTCTTCCTCGTATTGTACCTTTCAAGAGAAGTACTATGGAAACGAAGGATTTTAGCTATCGTCCAAGACATAAAATTTCACAATGTCTGTTGGCTCATACATATCAGGACACATTAGCAAGTTCTTTAGACTTCTATTTCACTTCTGTCACTGTTTTCTAGTATATTCAATGTACATTCAAGAGTTCACAATTTTTACTTTTTGTCTAGTTGTCAACCCTAATTTCTCACCCCATGTTTGGTCGTTCTTCACAGGATTGGTGAGTCATCTTTTGGCACCTAGCCATGACAACCATTGGTTCTGCCCCTGGGGGCGGAACCAACGGATGTTAGTGTGCAGCGGCTCCCACCCTAAGATTTTTGGGGTGTTTTGGTTCACCGCCAGAGATTGCTAAGCCAAGATGCACCTCTTTTGGTCAGAGTTTCGTTGACTTGAAAACCTTGGCTCACCACATAGCAACAAAGTCCCCTCGCCATACTTTTTCTCAACAAATCCTTGGCGATCGTTTTGCCTCCCAGAACATACCATAGTATTCTTGCTATGTTTCTTAACCAACCGAACATCCTCATCTTGCCAAAAAAAATTGCAACGCCAATATTTTCCTTTGCAAGCTCTAGCCGTGAACGAAACACCTACTTCATCCCTTCACATGAATACATGTGATTTTAAAAAACTAATAATCAAAAACCGAACTCAAATATATGACAGTGCCTTTGTTACCACACCCTGCCAAAACTTTCTAGACCCACAACAGTATCTTCCGCGGTGCACAGTGATTCCCCACCACAACCGTATCCCCTTCACCGCATCCCCATGGCCTCCACCTTGGAAGGAATCGACTTAGGCCATAATTTTTTTAGGAAACTAAATAATACGTACGCAAAAGAAAACCATATGCGCAATACAAAAACACTCATCATAATGTTAATTTCAAAGGAGACACGATCAATAATTAAGCACTTAGACATACAATGATATGGATAAGAAAGGTTGCAATATATTATACCTCAGCTGATAGAATTAGTCATGGGTTCAGATCCAATATGATACTAGAATATTTTTAGCAATATATCTGACCTATTTTCTCTAAGTCGTCTAGGTCTACATTCCACAAACAGGCTTTTGCCCCGCTTTATAAATAAAGCAACGATGGCTCAATCGATACATAGTGATGAGAGAACCCTCTTACAAAGTAGATCAACGTTACTCAAAAAAGTTTGTGAGAAACCAAAACACCGAGATGGGACCGAGGTGTATCGTGGCTACACAACTACGCTCTCAGGAGGATAGCAACGCAATGAGCTGCCGTCGTCGAGACCTAAAGTGGTTAAATGTTTTCACCTGGAGCCATTCACGAAGAATGTAATGGGTCCACATCTAGACCCGAGGGGTATTGAGATGTTGAGTGACTATTTCGCGATCGACTTAGTTATTTTTCAGTTGACATTATTAAAAAAATCTCACCTCTTTGAATTTGCACAAATCTAATTGTTTAGATCAAACCATTCTTAGTGTGGGCATAAAGTTAGCTATTTCCAAGATATCAAAACCACTCAAATATATTGTGCAACCTCATCTTATCATATAGATTTTAGTGAGTTCGTTGGTGCATATAACCCAGATGACCGGAGAAAATTATGAGTTTGATGCTAATAGAGTGGGGCAAGATCGATTATAGTAATATGTTTTGTACATCATGAAGTTTCCATACCCGCAAAAGAAAATCATGAAGTTTCCAAATTAGTTCCAAGCGAAAAATCATGGCTCACGACATTCTCTTCGCATGCGACGATGCTGTCTACATCGTCTCGGCCGGAAAACCCGACCCGGCCGTGCTACCACTTGGAAAGCTCCAAGAAGCACACGAGCGAGGACAATCCATGGTTTTGGCTTTTGCAAAAGCGCACAAAAGGAAGATCGGATGAAGACAGAACGTTGAACCTCGTTTCCTTTTCTGTTTCTTCCTACGTATGAAATCGCAATTAACGAGACCTCCTTTCTCACTTTCCCCGTCACAGGCACGGGCGAACCAGGCCGGTGGAGCCCTTTCCGGGCGCCGCGGGGCAGACGGTAAAGCAACTGAGTCGGAGGAGGAACCAGAAGCTCCTTGCCGGTGCCGCCGCGCTGCCGTTTCGAACTCACGAGCCAAGACTGAGTAGCCACAACCGTCCATGATGGCCGGGGTGGGTGCTCACCGGCCGGCGAGCGAGCGACACCATAATGCCAGAGTACTCATCAATCGCGAATTTTTTTTTATATTGCACTTTTTTTAAGCATTTTCAAATGTAGCATTAATTTATAGCTAATATCAAAATTAGGACACCGTCGTAACCGGCCGATGCGATTAGGACATATCGTATCCAGGGGATACGAGTAGCTGGGGGGCCCGCATGCTGGCAGGTGCTGTCGCGACTTCCGGGCGCGAGTGGAGAGGAAAGGAGCCACGTCGGCCACCTGAAAAAGAAGTCGCGCCCGGCGGATTCGAAACCAGCCTGTCGCACCCGGCGGATCCGACATGTCTGCATGCGGGGTGCTAACCCGGTCGGCACCCCCGCGCTGCACCCTAGTCGCCCCCACTCGCCCGTTGCTTCGCTCTCTTCTTCTCTCTTTGCTCTTTCACTTCCTCAGCTGAAACCTCTCAATCTCAATCTTATTTCTTCGATTCTGAGAGCATTTCTTGATCAAAATCAGTGAAATTTGTTGCAAGAAGTAGAGGATAGCCCGATCTACAAATGGGTTAGCTTTAGGAGAAATTTTGTTGGTTCGTTTTGTCACATTTCGGAGTTGTAGGTGTAAATTTCCCTGTAGATGTTCTTGTGTTCTTGATGCTGTTCTTATGTTGTTGTGCAGGTTGAATCAGGTGTGGTTGAAGTTGTGTAACGTGAGCAAGTTTCAAGGTGGTGGTTTGCACGCTTCAAGGGTAAATTTTGGATGTGAAATCTCAGTCATTATATTTTAGTGGTGTAGTTTAAAAGTGAATAAGTTGCTGTGTTTAGCCTCATATCGGTATAATAGCTGTAAAAATCTCAGTAGTTGTAATTTTGTTCTTGAGGCCGTTCTTGTATTGTTGTATAGGTTGATTCCGGTGCGTTGGAAGTGGTGTGACGTGAGCAAGTTTTGAGGTGGTGATTCGCACGCTACGAGGGTAAAAATCTTATTCTGAAATGGTGGTTGTGTAATTTTGTGTATATATATTTTAGCGGTGTAGTTGACGGAAGTAGGATTTTTTTGTAATATGTGAGGATCTCCGCCGTATTTGTAATATGTGAGCAACTACGTTTTTTTGTTTACGTTGTACTAATATTTCTTGTTCATATGTGCAGGTATGGAGTATTCATGGTTGCTTGATGAACGTGTTGAATATGATCATCGGGGCATATTGCTGAAATATTATGGATTCCACGATAATACTCATCGTATCGAGCCTCTACAGTGTCGCACTCCGAATGAGTACTGGATGATACACCCTGATTGGGTAGAAAGGTACAAGTCATTTGTATTGATATTACTAATAATTCTTGCCTTTTCATTATCTATTACTAATATGTTTAAATTTATTTGTAGGTTGAAGTGGGCTGGACTCGGACCCTATGGGTGGTTATATGGCCTTGCTTACTACTCCTCCACCTGATCCCACACAGCAGTCACAGACCGACAACCAGGAGGTCGAGAGCACTCAGTACTATCGAGCGGCCCCTAACAGGTATGGATGGACCACGCCTCCGCCACGAGGACCACCACGTGCTCCGCGCCGTCGATGATCTTTGTGATCTTTGTATGTTTGTATCCTAATAATTTGAATGCACATTCGTATTAGACATATATTTCTAAGCATGTTTGTGGTTCTCATTGTAGTACTATCCTATGATGTATGAGACACATATATTTGTCACGATTTATGTCTGACTATTTGTAAGCATTATTTCACGCTAGTTGTTTTCCGCCAACTCCTTTCCTGCTTCGTTATTCCAGCTTGTTCTTTCCCGCTCGTTTCCCGCATATTCTTTCCCGCTCGTTTCCCGCCTATTCTTTCCCGCTCGTTTCCCGCCAATTCTTTCCCGCTCGTTCTTTCCCGCTTCATATTTCTAGCCAACTCCTTTCCCGCTTCTTCTTTCCCGCCTTCTCCTTTCCCGCCAACTCCTTTCTCGCTTCTTCTTTCCCGCCTTCTTCAAGTCCTATATAAGACCACCTAAACTTCAGTTCTAGCTCATTGTATCTTGCCCAACATGGCGCCTCCCAATCGTAGTTGGAAAACAGTTATGTCCGTAGAGGTTTTCAAGGCAGCCTGTAGATATAGAAGGAACCGTGAGCTTGTTCCATTTGACGAGCTTGTCAATACCCCCAGCGATCTCATTGAGGTCACATTTGATTACAATCAGAGCAAGTTGACAGGCCCATCTCGCACCTGGAAGGAGGTCCAGGCAGAACTTATCAAGATCAACGGGCACTGGACAGATATAAAGGAGAGAGGAGAAGATATGAGCTGGTGGGTTCAACATACCGCGCTCTGGATCAACGACGGCCACAAAGATGAAGATATCTTCATGCCTAGCGATTGGGCCAAGAAGAAAGGGGCGTCATCGAAGAGCAAAGAATCTACCTCGTCCAAGCCCAAGGGCGCTGCTTGCAAGGGCAAAGAAACTGCACCGTCATGGTTGAGCGACGTAGACGATCTCGACGACGACGACCACTTCATGCCTAGCGACTGGACCAAAAAATCTTCTTCAACAAAGGGCAAGAGAGTCGTCAAGCCTTAGTTATTCATACTATATTTGTATCTTAATTTTAGTTGTCCCAAATCATGTATTTCTATTTTAGTTTGCGGTATGTAATACCGATGTATCATGCACTTTCTATATTTTAGTTTGCGGTATGTAATACCGATGTATCACGCACTTTCTATATTAATATAAATGTTACTCCAATATATATTTAGAAATACTACTCAAAGATAAAACTTCCGAAATATTTGCCGCGACTAAAAACAATACAAAGTAATGAAAATAGTTAGTAGTTGTCTAAAACAAATGCTACTGAAGCCGGCCGGGTGCGTGTAGCAGCAACAGAACTTGTCGCATCCGCCTGCCACGACAGGGACTTATCGCGTCCGCCAGATGCCACAGCAGCCACGCCAGCCTCCAAAGCAACTTGTCGTATTCGGCGGATGGAAATAGTACTAATCGTATTCGGCGGATGGAAATAGTACTAATCGTATCCGGCGGTTAAAACGGTGCCCTAGTTTTGTAATTAGCTACAAACTAATGCTACTTTTGAAAAAGCTGACAAAAAGTGCAATAAAAAAAAATCGCTCATCAATCATCATGCCCGCGTCCTACACTGCGCCCTCTCTGCTAGCCAACGGCTGCCAGCCGGTTTAGCCGAGACGCGCGGCGCGGGGCGTCCAAAAACCTGTGGCGGTTGCACTGTCGAGCGACGAGAGATAGGTGCCGGACCGTGGGTCCGGACAGCGGCGCGGCGTGCGTTCCCTTGTCGGCGCGGGAGGGCCCGACGAGCTACCGCTGGGGGTTACGATTATATTTCAGCGAGGTCGCCGGCGTCGTGGCAGTGCGCCTATGGCGCGCGGTGGTGGGGCACGGACTCCACTATCGCCACTAGCGGCAGTCGCAGGCAACGGGAGCACCGCGCTACTGTGGTTGAACCGTGACTCCTCACTTGCCATCGACGATAGTACATGTACAGCTCCGGGCTCGAGCTGAGCGTGGCCATCATTGGTTTCACGCTAGAGAGAGTGGATACGGCCTGAGACAGATCTGAGGTGTCAGCTTCCTTCACTTGTATTGTATGTAACTCTTGGGACTTGTCGATCGGACTCTGGTCTGACCGTCTTTTTCCTGCTGCACGCATGATCACCCTCGGACCACATGAGGATTGAAATAGAAGCTAATCTCTCCGTTACAAAATACAAGTGATTAAACTTCAGAGTTAAGTTTTATCAAATTTATATGTATAAACATTAACATTACAAAAATCAGGTGTGCTTCGTTACACCCGCCCCCCTCCCAATAAGGAAGGGGTACATGGGAAGACGGCGGTCGGCTGGCCCCTTCCTACGGCCTAATTAACTGGCCACCCCTAGGGTTGGCCTTGCCGACCTAGGTGGGCCTAGGAGGGCAGCCACCCCTTAGGGCTAGTATCGGGAAATAACGCGCTATTTTTTTTCCATGGTTCATACCTTTAACGTGCAGGTGTGCAAGATGAGGAAGCGTGTCGGGTGCTTCTGTTGATGTTTTCCATGGCCAAAAACATCTCGACACTAGAACAAACCACATTTAGATGGGGCATGTGGGGTAATCCCGTCAGTGTACAATGACCAACCTAGGTGTACCCACGTGGTATCAGCCTTACAATAAAGGGATTTCTATTTTCGTGCCCTCGGGTCCTTAGTTGTGCTCAGTTTTCCCCAGCCGCTTAGTTTTTCCTCAGTTTTGCCCAAGCGCTTGTCTGAAACCCTCACAAGGAGCTCGGACGGGAGGAATCCCGTTTAGTTGACCGTTTGTTGGTGCTGGCAAGTGGGGCCGCCGTTGGTGCCCCGCAGTGGACACGTCTCCACTTATCCAGATCATCGTGGGACCCACAACTTGTCCACGTTAGAGCGCCGTACCCACAGCTTACCCAGGTGACCGTTGCAAAATGGGAGCCCGAGCCAGCCCCGCGCCCATGCCCGTGCCATTGCTTCCCCTTTCTTTCCCCGCGCCCCATTGTTCTTCTTCTCCGCCAGCGGCAACCCTTCTCCGGCAGGCGGGTGATGTCTAGTTTCTCTTCGACCTCCCGTTCTTCATGGCCGCAGTATGGACCTGTGCCTTTGACAAGATGCCCTGACTGCCCACGCCAGGAGCCTCTGAAGCGGTCGATCTGTAAGACGGATGAAAACGGCAACCGTGGACGTGAGTTCCTTGCATGCGAGAGCTTGCCATATAGAGAGGGGGATAAGGTTAGATCTCGCTCTAATTGCTATGTTTTCTCTCGATTTTCTTGTTATTCCCTCGAATTTGGGATTTAGGGTTCACGTTGTTGTTTTCAGATCCTGAAGAAATGCAGGTATTTTGAGTGGATCGATGTGTACGTTCAGAGGCTTAAATTGCAGGAATCAATTGGCGCTATTGGGGAGCGCAATTTGGGAGGGGGGAGACTTGCTGTAGAGAATGCAGCGGAGAGAGGAGCCGTTCCGATTATGCCTAATGCTCCCAATGCAGAACTGGTGGAAGTGAAGGGAGAACTGAAGAAAATGAACAAGCAGTTAAAGCAGCTGATCGAGTTGAAGAAGCAAGCTAATCTGATGGCTGGTTGTTTTTTGTTTGTTTTATAATTGCGATCAGATTCTTATCATTGCTCATCAAGCGCTAGAAGTTGTTACAAGGGATCCCTTGTTACAAATCCATTAGTCAGTTACATGTACTTGTAGTTGTTTTCAAAGTTAGTGTGTGCATTCACCGAAATTACCAAAAAAAAAATAAGTGTTAGAGAATAAGATAGTTGATAATTGTCAGAGGGGTGACAAATAATGCATTCACCGAAATCCCACAAATATGTATGTCTTATGTTTATACCAAAATTATACCACTTTTGGGACGTTTCAAATAACCAAAACTATATCCCAAACTATATTCCCTAAAAGAAAAGGAATGCTAAAGAAAGTTGATAATTGTTAGAGGGGTGATAAATAATCCATTCACCGAAATCCCCCAAATATGCCAAATATGTATGTCTCATGTTTCTACCAAAATTATTCCACTTTTGGGCTGTTTCAAATTGCCAAAACTATATTCCCTAAAAAAAAGGAATGCTAAAGATAGTTGATAATTGTTAGAGGGGTGATAAATAATCCATTCACCGAAATCCCACGCGTATGCCAAATATGTATGTCTCATGTTTCTACCAAAAACTATACCACTTTTGGGCCGTTTCAAATTGCCAAAACTATATTCCCTAAAAGAAAAGGAATGCTAAAGATAGTTGATAATTGTTAGAGGGGTGATAAATAATCCATTCACCGAAATCCCACGCATATGCCAAATATGTATGTCTCATGTTTCTACCAAAAATTATACCACTTTTGGGCCGTTTCAAATTGCCAAAACTATATTCCCTAAAAGAAAAGGAATGCTAAAGATAGTTGATAATTGTTAGAGGGGTGATAAATAATCCATTCACCGAAATCCCCCAAATATGCCAAATATGTATGTCTCATGTTTCTACCAAAATTATACGACTTTTGGGCCGTCTCAAATTACCAAAACTATATTCCCTAAAAGAAAAGGAATGCTAAAGATAGTTGATAATTGTTAGAGGGGTGATAAATAATCTATTCACCAAAATCCGCAAATATGTATGTCTCTTGTTTACACCAAAATTATACCACTTTTTAGTTTAACATTTTTAAATATTGGAAAATAATGCATAAATAGAGGGAATATAGTTACGTGGCAAAATAATCCATAAATGCATGTCTCTTGTCACACGGATCGACTCTACCAATCGCTGATCCACCGACAGAGAGAGAGAGAGGGGTGGCCACGAAGAGAGAGAGAGAGAGAGAGAGAGAGAGAGAGAGGGGTGGCCACGAAGAGACGGATAGGGGTATACTGCCCGTTAGATCAGTGGATCAACGGTTGGTGGAGTCGATCCATGTGACAACGGCTCAACCAATCAGGATAAGTTTGGGCTTCTGTGAGCATTTGTGACAGTACTTGAGGGCAAAACTGAGTAGTACTAAGAAACCAAGGGCACGTAAATAGTAAATAGACTAAGGGATTCAAACAAAAGAATTACAAAATGAAAAATGCGTGTTTTGTGCAATATAATTCATATTGGGCTACATCAAATTATTTGCAATTCAAATATACATGAGTGTGACAATTATGGCCTCATTTAGACAAACTATGTTTTGGGGAAGATGTTTTGCAAATGGGTTTGAGTGGAAAACCATGCATCTTCATAGCTACTAGTGATTCTGAGAAGTGGCAATTTGTGGTAAAACTTGATTTATCTATGTTAGTTAAGGTTTCCTAGGTGGCAGGTTGCGTAGGAAGACTCCATGAGTAGGTGCCACTATGTTTTTATTTTTTTTGGATTTTTTTGCACATGAAATGACTCAGTTAGCTATGTTAATCTCATTTGTTGACTCTCTGTTGACCAACTACTTGAGGGTAGAACTGAGTATATTGCACTTGCCAGTCTAAGTACTCGAGGGGAAAACTGAGTACATATAAAATTTCTGTATAAGGCCCGAGGTTAGAACTGAGTACACCAAACGTCGAAGGGTTAGCCTCGTGTCGCGGTGCACGCTGCAGCCGTCTTTATAGCGGACGCGTGTTGCGGTACACCAAACGCCACCTTCGTCTTTATAGAGCCCCTCTTTCTCTCCCTCGACGCTCGCCCACTCTCTCATTCTCACTGCAACCGCATCTCCTGTCCCGTCATCTTCTCCACTTCGCGTCGAAAAAACCCCAAAGAAAAAAACCGCAATGATGGAGAAGAATGATATGCCCATTGTCGGCGCTTCCGACATAGCCGCCGGCGCATCAGGCGTCGGCACATCGGCCGCCGGCGCATCGGCCGCAGCCCCCATCCAGGACCCCGTTGCTGCTTCCGACGTAGCCGCTGGCACATCGGCCGCCGGTGCATCGACCGCCGGCGTATCGGCCGCCGCCCCCGTCCAGGCCCCCGTCGCTGCTTCCGACGTAGCCGCCGGCGCATCAGCCGCCGGCGCATCGGCCGCCGCCCCCGTCCATGCCCCCGTCCAGGCCCCCGTCCAGTTCCCCGTCGATTGGGACCCGTACGAACAAGAGCCGTACGTCGCCCCGGAGAACCCCTACGACACCAGCATCTTCGACGACGAGGAGGTAACCCTTTGTTCCCTTGTTCTTATTCCATTTCAATCCTTTTTGTGTTAGATCTTGCGTTATTAGGGTTCGTCTGTTCCTAGTTCTATCATTTTGTGTTAGATCTTGCGTTAATAGGGTTCGTCTGTTCCTAGTTCTAGATCTTGCATGTTAGATCTTGAGTTATTAGGGTTCGTCTGTTCCTAGTTGTAGATCTTGTGTTATTAGTGTTTGTGATTTGCTTTTGTTTAAGATTCGGTTAACTTATGTGAGTAATCAATCCCATCCGGTTAATTTGTGCCGATGATGATGAATATTTGGGCACAAATTGATTCAGGGTTTGGTCTGTGAACAATTGGTGTGTACAAATTTGTTGTGCATGATCTTTGGTTCACTGACCCAAATCCTGGATATAAGTGTGTCCAATGTAACTGAGGTTACCTCTTATTTTCGTGCCCATATTATCATGCATGATCTTTTGTTCACTCTCTGTTCCATCATCGCTGCAATTGACTCCGTGTTTTTCGATCTTTGGTGCTACGTGACAGGTGCAGAGCAGCGACGTCGACAGCGACGACGAGTCCTTCCACACCAAGACTCGTCACGTCCTCAGGAGGCTGCAGTCCGGCCATTACGATTGCCACTTTGCTGGAGGCGTTTACAGGTGCCCCTTCTGCAACAGGAGGCTCCGCGCCACCGACTACAACTGCATGGTGAACCATGCTGAATCCATTGGCAGATGCGGCGCTAGAGTTGGAACGACCGTGAACGTGTATGCATTCATGGCCAAACACAAAGCACTTGGGATTCACCTGTGCAGCCTCCAAGCTTAATCCCATGTAAAATGTAGGAGTAGCTTATGTTGGATCTCGGTAGTACTGTTGGATCTGTCGTGATCCCATATATCTATGCTATGTTGGCTGCTGTATGCAGCTTATCATATATTTTCTCTGGATTTGTGCCCTAGATTTCCTACTCCCTCCGATCCATATTACTCTTCGCTAATGTGGTTGTATCTAAACACATTTTAGTGGTAGATACATCCATATTAGTGAAGAGTAATATGGATCGGAGGGAGTACCTGATTGGGTAAAAACGAAGGCATAAAGAAATGAATGGCGTTAAAAAATAGAAGGAGAAGCTGCTCTAGATTTGCTACCAATTTGGGCAATCAAGAATGAATGAGATCGAGCAAGAGAGAGGAAAAAGGTGCATTGAAAACTGCTAATCTGGGCGAAAGAGACCGAAACCACTCGTGCCCACGTCCGGGACCCACACAGCTCCACACACTACGGCCCCACACGCTACGGCCCCAGCTCCGCTTGTATGACCAAACACGGTCTCGTCCTGTCCCACGCGGTCCCTTTCTACCAGCCCCACATGACGCGGCCCAACACGGCGCGGCCCCACTCGTCAGCACGGAACGGTCAACTAAACGAGAATCCCCCCGTCCGAGCTCCTTCTGAGGGTTTCAGACAAGGGCTTGGACAAAACTGAGGAAAAACTAAGCGGCTGGGGAAAACTGAGTACAACTAACGACTTGAGGGCACGAAAATAGAAATCCCTACAATAAATTTATGAAGTTGTTTCAGTAACAGAGGAATATTATGCAATTTAAAGTATATGACCCCAAGTCCTCTAAACTTGGGTTGACACACCACTTGACAAGCCGAAAGGTAGTGAACCGAAGTAGCATCTTCTTCTTTTGCCCAAAGGCAGTGTCTCTTGGATCGGTCAGCTATCTTGAAGATAGTTTTCTGCACTTTTAGAGAACAAAGATTATGGTTTAGCAAAGTGGCTAATACCACGTTAATCAACTGCAGTCTGCCCCATAGTCCAAAAATCAATAGCTAGCATTCAATATTCTCTCGTTTGATCCACTATATGTGTGAGATCTTGAATTGTAGGTCTGGTCATGCCCAATTGGCAACCCAAGGTACGTAAACAGCAGAGAACCCACATCACAACCAATGGTGTTAGCTAAATTCAGTAGGCTTTGATCATTTACATTCTCAACTAGGGTGTCTGGCGGCATACTGATAGGATCGTGTGCACCGCTCTGATGCAGAGGCCGGGAATCTATTTCGAAGAAAAATTTACATTCACTGGCATAAGACATAACTTACTGTAATTCACCGAAGACCTGTAGCTTCAATAAAGCTATGGAGAAGGATTTTGAGAGGAAGTAACTGAATTGGACAGGCTTGCAGAATCAAATGGGTGTCATCGGTGTATAGTAATATTGGAAACTTTGCATTTGGAATTGGATGTGGGGGAATTAAAACACCATCATATGGCAGTTGGTTAACCATGCACTGTAATCAATCAACACTAGCAACAAACAAGATTGGCGAAAATGATCACTTTGTCAAACTCCACGATGACAAGGGATTTTTTCCTGGGCACACCATTAAGTAAAAGGGATTTTTATTTTCGTGCCCTCAGGTCGTTAGTTGTACTCAGTTTTCCCCAGCTCGTTAGTTTTTCCTCAGTTTTCCCCAAGCTGTTGTCTGAAACCCTCAGAAGGAGCTCGGACGGGAGGATTCCCGTTAAGTTGACCGTTTCCGTGCTGACGTGTGGGGCCGCGTCGTGTGGGGCCGCGTCGCGTGGGGCTGGTAGAAAGGGACCGTGTGGGACAGGACGAGACCGCGTTTGGTTGTACGTGAGAGCTCGGTTCTGTCTCTCTCGGGCCAAATTGGCATTGACTTTTCAGAACGCCTTTTCAGAGCGCCTTTTTCCCCTCTCTCTCTGTAAACAGTTCTCTCTCTTTTCACCAAATTAGTATCAAATCTAGAGAAGCTTCTATTTCTGTCTTTCTTCAAAGATTGCTGCCTTTTGGCCCCCGTTTTTTGCCCAATATGGTAACAAATCTAGAAGCTAATCTAGAAGCTAGTATAGTATAATACATAAAATGCATACAGCAGCCAAAAGAAGCCAATAACGATGTTAATGTTCACGACAAACTAAGCTGAAAATAAAATAAGACGCAATGTATGCCCAACATGAAGGTTCTTCATTCTTCATCATATATTTCGGAGTTGCTATATTCCATGAGACAAAAAAAATATTGACTGAACTCCTTCCGTCTGCAATGTGCAGCCAATAGATCCTCCAAACAGTATGGCCTTTGTTCTATTTTTATACCGTCGGAATCTAATCTATCCACATGTCGTGGCCACTCATCCCAGGCCTTTCTATCATCAAAGTATTGTCTGATATAACCACCCTCGTAGTAGATGCAGCCAGGTCGAACTGTCGGGTGCACTCTGGTGTCGACGGAGATACACCGTTTATAACCGACGAAGAAGGCACGACTACCAATGTTGACGGCATGGAGAGAGCGGCTCTCAGTGTCCACACGGTACACCAATGGTTGACCTTCCTCCAAATGCCTGTTGCCAGGGCTGCCGCCGAACAACACAAGCAGCAGATCACCATCAGACTCCACAAGGTAGAACTTGTCATTTCCAAGTTCTGGAAATGAAAATAGTGTCTCCATGTTGATAGTGCTCGCGCGCTTCTCTGACTGGACATTGTTGGTGCACACTAATGTTCCGAAATCAAAATTGTTCACAGCTATTGCATACAATTCACCATTGAACGGGGTAAGGCAACGCAGAGAATCGTCCTCGATCGAAAATCTTCCTTCTCCCCAATCTTCTACATCTATATCCTTAGTAGGAGAGCTCTCATCGACCCAAGCAATTTCATTGGGGTAACCTGTGCAAATGAAGACCATAGTCGGGGACTTCATTACAGCGACTGACTCCACAATCATAGATGGCATCTGCGACTCAAACGTAGCGTTCAATGTCTTTGTGAGTGGGTTCAGAAGCCGTATCTTGTGCGGCTGGTTCCTCTGGGCAAGCACGATGACGCCACGGTAAAAGCCGACGAAGTAGTATCTAAAAGGGAGTTGATGAAGATAACATTCAGCACTAAGATGTTTACGATTGAAAATAAAAATAGATTAACTCTATAGATATGGAGGAATTTGAACCTTGCATGAACTTCCGTTAGATCGATGGTGACATAGCGGGATGTGCGAAGGTTGAGGAAGGAGAACTCAGCGGCGCGTGGAAGGGCGTGTTCTACCACGATCCATTCGTGCAGGTGCACGTCGTGCTCAGGTAGATCTGAGCGCCAATTTGTACAAACTTGCCTCAAAGCAGCATAGGTGTCCATGTACTCCTCGTTCGCCAGTAAGCAGTCGCCGATCTTGTGAAGTGGTCCGTCACCCTTAAGAGAGGCCCAGTTCACGGAGGCGCCGCGCTTGGATGCGCCGCCCTCGGATGCGACGGGCTCGGCGGCGACGGGCTCGGATGCGACGGGCTCGGAGGCGATGGGCTCGGGGGCGACGGCCACCGGCGCATTCTTCTTCTCCATCGCCGGCAGGGGAGCGCGCGTAGGGCGGCTGGGGTTTTTTGGAGAAGGTGATGGGACGTGAGAGGCGTGGTTGCGTGCGTGAGTTATGATGAGACTGTGTGCAGAGGGAGGGAGAGGGGCTCTGTACTGGCAAAGTGACGGTTCGTCTCAGCAGTTGACGTTTTGGTCTCAACACGCGCACCGCGCGGCTAACCGCTGCTCACCGTGACACGCGTCCGTGGGACTGCATGTCAGCACCGTTACGTGTACTCAGTTCTACCCTCGAATCTTACACTGGAAAAATATCTGTACTCAGTTTTCCCCTCGAGTACTAATACTGCCTAGTGCAATATACTCAGTTTTACCCTCAAGTGGCTGGTCAACAGAGAGTCAATAGATGGGATTAAGCCATCTAATTGAGTCATTTCATGCGCAAAAAAATTCAAAAAATAAAATCATAGTGCCTCCTACTCATGGAGTCTTGTTACGCGACCTGCCACGTAGGAAAACATAACAATCATATATAAATCAAGTTTTCACACAAATGGCCACTTCTGAAATCACTAGTAGCTATGAAGGTTCATGGCTTTCCACTCAAACCCCTTCTCAAAACATCTATACCCAAAACATAGTTTGTCTGAATGAGGCCATAATTTTTACACTCGTGTATATTTGAATTGCTAATACTTTGAGGTAGATCAACCTGGGTTTCATTGTACAAAACATGTGTTTTTCTTTTTCTAAATCTCTTATTTGAATTCCTTAGCCTGTTTACTATTTACTTGCCCTTGTATCCTTGATACTACTCAGTTTTACCCTCTCCCTTCTCACAGAAGCCCAAACTTGGCCTGATTGGTCGAGCTGTTGTCACACGGATCGTGCCCACTTACCGTCGATCCTATAATCCAATGGGCAGGATCGTGCCACCCTCTCTCTATCTGTCGGTGGCAAACTACTACCCCTCTATGTATGCTAAATGACGAGTTTGCCACCGGATTAAACAAGTTGGGTAATCACGAATTTCTTGTAGGCATTACTTTTCACGGTAAAATGATAAACTATCACGAATTTCCATTTCTTGTAGGCTTTACTTTTCACGGTAAAATGATGAACTATCACGAATTTCCATTTCTTTTAGGCATTACTTTTCACGGTAAAATGATAAACTATCACGAATTTCCATTTCTTGTAGGCATTACTTTTCACGTTGAAATGATAAACTATCACGAATTTCCATTTATTGTAGGCTTTACTTTTCACGGTAAAATGATGAACTATCATGAATTTCCATTTCTTTTACGCATTACTTTTCACGGTAAAATGATAAACTATCACGAATTTCTATTTCTTGTAGGCATTACTTTTCACGCTGAAATGATAAACTATCACGAATTTCCATTTCTTGTAGGCTTTACTTTTCACGGTAAAATGATGAACTTTCACGAATTTCCATTTCTTTTAGGCATTACTTTTTTGTTGAGATATAAACCACCCCCACAACGGTCATCTCCTCCTTAATTTATTGTGTAAACCCCACAACGGTCATCTCTACCTTAATTTATTGTGTAAACCCCACAACGGTCATCTCTCCCTTATAAACCCCCACAACGGCGATCCCTCATGTCAATAGGTTCTGCCTCTCTCTTCTTCGTTTCTGCCTCTCTCTTCTTCGTTCACATACACTTGATCCATTGCCATGGCTTCCATGTCTCAGACGCCGACCGGAAGGGGAAGGGGAAGGGGAAGGGGCGGCCGGGGTGGTGGATCATCATCATTGCCACCACCACCGTCAACACTGCCATTGATCATAGAGGAGTTCTTCATCACCATCTATGAAGACCCTTTGGCCAAGAAGGTACGTGCGCGTTCCCACATATATGATGCATGTGATTAATTATGTGCATGTTCTAAAAAACCTTTAATTTCAAACGATCGGCGCTCGATCTCTTTGCAGGCACTCCCACAAAAGTTTGCGGACTATCTTGACGGCCAGGAGCCCGCAAAGGTGTATCTGTGAGCAGCTGACTGCGGTCCTCGTCTCTGGACCGTGGAGGTCCTATTTGACGGACAAGGCCGGATGTACCTCGACAAGGGCTGGGAGAATTTCGCCATCGCGCACGGTGTGGATTTCGGCTGCTTCCTACACTTCAAATATGAAGGCGATTATGTGCTCACAGTGAAGGTGCTCGACGGAACAACGTGCAGGAAGTACTACTACACGGACAACGAAGATACTGACGATGAAAGCGACGACGACGTGAAGCCATGCATCTAAGGGGATTATGACCAAGAATATATATGTAGCTTCATATGCATCAATTTATAGATCTAGCTATTTTCTATATATTATGCATGTAAAAATAATAGGGAATCGCAATTTCCACTATGATTCGAGCACCACAGCCTCCAAACGATGCCGATGCCGATATCGGCATGGTCAGATAGGGTATGCATGCTCGCCGCCACTGCTAGGTCACCGTCGGGATGCACCCTCAATCCCGTCCCCTCATTCGATCACTGACACACCAGAGATACCGCTGAGGCCAATGACGAACGTACATGCTGATGCCAATGCCGAACATGCACGCCGCTGTGGGCACGGCCACGCCGCCCCGCTATGCTGGACGCCACAGAGCACCGCGAGGTCTTTCCCTTCGCCACCACACTCCCCTAGCACCTATCTATACACGCCAGAAAGGAGAGACACTAGTTTTCTCTACATTGCTCGCGTTCGTGTCCGACACCGTCAGTCAAAGTGTTGAGGTCGTCGTTGATGTCCTCGGCCATTTCTTCTCTTCTTTGCATGGTTAAACGCGTCTAGTTCATATCTATCTAATGCGTCTGGTCTCGCCTCATGCAGTTCTTTGTGGACGTCGATCTCATCTCGGCACCCCGCAGGCCACCTCCTCCGTGCCATCGCTGTAGAGCTCCGTTTAAAAATCTAATCCTACCCGTGTATTGCCCCTTGTATCAGCGTCATGGCCCCACTTGTCATTCGATATACCGAAGCCCCACTCGTCCGCGTTTTGGTCAGGGATACGGCGATGCTTACGGTCAAACAAAGATGGATGCTTTGACGTGTCTTTGCGGGCTCTACGTGGCCCCACTAGTCAGCAGTTAACGGTCAAAGGTGTTCAACCGTCGGGCAACCGGCCGTTCCAGCACTGGTGACGGTTTCAGACAAGGGCTTGGACAAAACTGAGGAAAAGTTAAGCGGCTGGGGAAAACTGAGTACAACTAACGAACCAGTGGCACGAAAATAGAAATCCCTAAGTAAAACTGAGGAGTAACCTGTAGAAAAAATGTCTCGGATCCATCCTATCCAACACTCATCAAAACCCCAACATTGAAGAATTTTTAAGATTGCTGGTGCTCAACTGTACAAA
Organism: Dactylis glomerata; assembly: GCA_007115705.1. Classification (NCBI taxonomy): domain Eukaryota; kingdom Viridiplantae; phylum Streptophyta; class Magnoliopsida; order Poales; family Poaceae; genus Dactylis; species Dactylis glomerata. The sequence goes on along the minus strand of QXEO01000523.1, from coordinate 2,166,111 downwards.
ACAGTTTTGAGAAATCTTGTTTCAGAAATAACCATTTCTATTCGTGATTGTTTGCACTGATGAATATACTCATATGCCCATGCGACACAGTCCTAGACTATGCGGCTCTTGAGAAAGTTGGACATATTTACATGCACCAAATTGAGGATTTTAGATGAAGGCGATTAGCTGGGAGCTTTGTAATAATCTTCAAGCTAATATTCAGATGAGATATTGGACGGTAATTAGTAGAATTAACTTAGGGAATCAGTGAAATAACCAGTTATTGATACTTTAAAGATTAACCTTCCCTTCTTAAAATTCCTAGCACAAATTAGAAGTCATATTTCCAACATTTTTAAACGAACAAGCTAGTGAGACCGTCTGATCCTAGGGCTTTATCTGGAGGGAGCTTAGAGACTAACTTGTCCATTTCCTCATATGAGAAAGGAGCCAATGGATCATCCAATTTTTTTTTGAAGCATAAGGGACTGTGAGGCAAAGAGCCCCACAACATTTTATTAACCACCAAAGTTATTTACAAAAGTTTAAAACTAAAAATACAAGCGGAACCACCATATGTACAACATCTACAGAAGCAGCCACCAACTGTACCCCATCCAAAATGTACAAGAATGCAACCAAGGTTGCACAAAATATCAAGGCAAGGACTTAATCCAAGCAAGAAGTCCATCTTTATGTTTAGCTTTTATCCTATACTGGAGCAGAGAAATATCATGAATGAACTTAGCCTTCCAAGTCACAAACCTTGGCCGCTTATGATTGAACACTTTATCATTATGAATCAGCCATATGTTCCAACAAGCTGTGATAATCACCTCCATGAAGAAAGGTTTGTTAAAAGAAGTCTTTGCCCCTGTCATCACAGTTTGTAAATCATCACTGACTGGCCACTCAATTTGCAAATAATTCCATATCCGCTAACTGAAAGTGCACTCAAAGAAAAGATGAATGCGGTTTTCATAGTATCGTCCAGCACATAATTCATAGTGAACATCCTCTGTCACTTTCCAATGCCTACGTTGCAACATGTCCCTTGTGTTTACTCGATCTCTGAGTAAAATCCATGCAAACACTTTAGTCGACAGACGACAACTCGATTTCCATAACCATTTGTAGACATTGGGCACTTGAATATGCTTGTGGATGTGCTTATAAAATTGTGCAGACGTATATTTCACACCCCAGGCATAAGACCAAACGTCATTTTGGTCAGACAAAGGATTAGCCGACATGATCACCTGCAATTCCTGCAGTTCTTGGTATGCTTGAGCAGAAATCGGTCTATAGAAGAGATCTGTGAGATCATTTGCATATACATCAGCCGTCGACAAATTCTCATTCAGGGCATATGAGAATAACCTTGGGAATCTTAGCTTCATAGGTCTGATACTACCATGCAATGACCAGTTATCTGACCAGAAAAGAATTGTATCACCTCTACCAAGTTTGACCGACGAAACACCTCGAAAATTATCAACTTGTTTCATCACATCTCGCCACCAAAAGTTGCCACATAAGTCTTTAGCATGCGGAATTTTATCCGAATAATGTGAATTCCAAACAAGATGAACCCAAGGAATATCCAAATTATTGTAGAATTTGTCTAGAAATTTTATAAGCAGAGCAGCGATTTGTTTCTAAAAGTTTACCACACCTAAACCTCCATTCTCCTTGGGCAAGCAAACCAACTCATAAGCGGCCAGAGATTGTTTTGGTTCGCCAAATTTGTCTCTCCAAAGACATTGCCTGATTATTCTATCAAATTGCTTTGTGAGGCCAGGGGGCAGTTGCAATGTACACACAAAATGTAGAGGCATTGAAGCAAGAGCAGAAGTGATGAGCTGAAGTCTAGAACCTCGAGAAAGGAAGCAAGAACTAGAAGAAAGTTTTTCTTTCCAGTCTGCAAACCAGAGGGGCAAGCTCACCAATTGTTGGTCTAGTAGTGCCAAGAGGCAATCCAAGGTATGTAAATGGCATTTGCCCAACTTGACAACCAAATTCCTGTGCCAGCAGCTGCAACTCCACCTCAGGGACATTAATAGGCAGCATTTGAGACTTGCTGAAATTAATCTTAAGTCCTGTAGATTTGGAGAACTTGATCAAAGTCTCTTTCATAACCAGAATCTGATCCATATCAGCTGGTAGGACTAGAAGAGTATCATCAGCATACTGTATTATTGGAAAGTCAGGATCATAAGTTTCTATAGGTCTGCTCAGTGCACCTTGTCTAACCAGATCATTCACCACTGATTGAAGCAAATCTGATCCAAACAAGAAATAAAGAGGTGAAATAGGATCACCTTGCCTGACTCCTCTTTTACAGTGGAATTGTTTACCAGGGATTCCATTAAGCAAAATGGAGGAAGTGCCAGAGGACATGATTAGTTTAGCCCAATTAATCCACTTCTGAGTAAAGCCTTTAAATTTAATCACTTGCAAAATGACCTCATGCTCAATGGTATAAAAAGCCTTTGCAAAGTCCAATTTAAGAATGATAATGGGTTTCTTGGACTTGTGACAAAGATACAAATACTCAAAGGACCATGCCAAACAGTCTTGAATGGATCTATTTCTCAAAAAGCCATACTGATTTTTGTGAAGACAAGAAAGGATTTTGGTTTGTAGTCTATTTGCCGCCAATTTAGTGAGAAACTTCATGCAGACATTAGTGAGGGAGATAGGCCGAAAATCATTTACTTGCACCGACTCTTGCTTTTTTGGCACCAAAGTGATATAAGAGCCATTTATATTTTGAAGCTGAATTGTTTTATCAAAGAAATCAGCAGCAAGACGGTAAAACTCATTTTGAATAATGGGCCAACATTTTTTTAGGAAAAGACCATTATAACCATCAAGTCCCGGAGCACGATCAGCAGGCATGTGTTTAATGACATCATCCATTTCCTTCTTAGTGAATGGAATAGTTAATTCTTCCAGGCCCTCAACTGGATCATCCAAATTAGATGTTGGTTGGATAAAATCGGAGAATCTGAATTTTGGATCAATGGCGGTAGAAAAGCATAAATGATCTCCGAAAGACTACCATAGAATCCCAGGATTAACTTCATGCCCAACTGCAACCAATCCATCTGCTCGGGTCAAAGATGAGATTGTGCTTTTTCTAAATCTGATAGTTTCCATGGAATGAAAATGGGCAGTATTTTCATTACACATGTTTGCCCACTTTGCCGTACAATGTTTTTCCCACTACTCTGGTTTGCAACTTCGTAAATGATGTAAAATGGATTTAACTCCAATAAAAAATACGAAGTTGTCTGAACTCCTCCCTGCCATCTAGCATGAGGGGTATTTTGTTGCAGTTCTCAATTACTTTATTTATAACATAAAATACTGGTGCTCCAATTCCTTGGGGCCTTTCTTGGTATTCACTTCACAAAAACACCGACTTTTTCTCCTTTTTGTGCTAATAAAATGGTTACTCATTTTTTATGAAACAAAGTTTGAAACTCTATTTGGAAATGTTTTTTTCCATTGAAAGGTGCAAACATTTTCCAAGTTTGGCGTGTTATCACTTGGCATGATTGTGTTTCGCAATCTACATGATCACTTGGGTAGAAAAGTCTAGTTAACCCCTATCATGTAGTCTTATTTGTGAAGATATTTCAAAAATCACCATATTACAATCTTGGTTTTTTACGGTAAGTAGGTGACATAATATGACTCCATGTGCAAAACTTTTGGTTTGTAGATTTTTTTTGAATACCCTTCAGTTCAATTCAAATTTGGATCAAATTTGTCGCCCTTGCCATTCATACAAGGGACCCAAATTTTCAATGTTTCATAATGTACTATGAATAGAACCCTTAGAAGGTATCTTACATATTTTATCCTAGAATTTATGACCAATGTTTAGGTACCTACAATTAAAATTTGAATAAAATTGCCATAAACTCAAAAATAAATTCATATATAGCTACCGTTGAAGGAAATGGTCATCTCATGTAACAGGCCATGCTATGTGGTCTACTTACTATGAAAATTGTAGTGGTGGCATGTTGACCCTAATTTTGGTACACGCTTCACAAACACACATTCTTTTTTTCTCTTGTTAACAAATAAAATGGTAACACATTTTTTAAAACCACCATACTGCAAGTTTGTGAATTTACACAAGAAGTAGGTGAAATAAGATGACTCCATGCACAAGATTCTCAACTTATTTGAATTTTTTGAATACCCTTCAGTTCAATTCAAACTTGCATCAATTTGTCGGCATGACCAGTCATACAAGGGCCCTGAAATTTTGAAGTTTCATCATATACTATGCACATAACCCTTCCAGTGTATGGCCTTCCACAATTTTGTAATTTATAGGGATGGAGCGCCTTTATATAGCTACTTCGATGTCCAGTTTCTCCATGCAAGAAAATATTTATATCTCCACAAGGGCATAGTCCTGGAAGAACTCCCGCCCTATGAAAGTGTGGAGGGCCTTAATTATACTGTTTTATCTCCCAGATAGTTTGAAACAAGCAAGCGGCAAACAACACCCATACCTCACCCACATGCGCTGCAAAATACCATGCACCACCGCTCCTCTCCCCGTACGAGCGAGCCAAGAATGTTCCACTCCCCCTAGTTCTTCTCGAGATGCAACGGCAGTCACGTCGATTCCTTGGTAGGCCTACTATATCTACCGCCAACTTGTTTGCACTTTATTGTTTTGCACTTGATATGCCATCTCACTTTAGCATAGATGAAATTGTGCTGGATATTTTGCTCGAATCAGTGGCATAGTTAATTTTCACTTGATATGCTAGTTGAAAAACATAGCTCAAGTTTTTACAAGATCTCGAACATCTAGATCATATGACAGAAGCAGATCTTGGTCATGTAGATCAAGTGGTACAGGCATACCATCTAGATCACGGGGAACCATATCTTGATCATCTATATCAAGGGGGAGAAAATCTTGATCTAGATCAAAGTGGGAGGCACACCATAATAAGTGTGGTCGGGTCGCTCTCACCGTATATGTGTTCGGATATCTAGTTGATTCATTAGTATTCTAAAGTCAATCTTACAAACTGATTGCAGATGGACGAAGGGGGAGAGATTAAAAATCACATAGGTCTCCCAGTTTGATGGAACAGTTGATGCACGCCTGGTGATCATCAGGGGCATAGCTAGGATGCCTTCTAGTGATGAAACTGATGAGATAGATCCCTGCATTGATGAGCTTGCACCTGAGATTATCGAGCCACCACAACTTGTGGGCATGTTATACTTTCTTTGTTGAAGTTAATGGAAGCCTGGTGATCATGAGAAGTGTAGTTGTCTGGGTAGTCCGATGGCCACCCATTCGAGCTACAAAATACTTGGGTTATGACACTGTTTTGATATTATGGAGCTACCTTATGACTCATAGGATTTTATCCTATTATTTTGAGCTATCTTCTATGACTTGTAGGATTTTATGTATGGAACTGTAAATTGTAATGTGAAACCACCACTTCTAAATCCGACATGAGATGTGTGTGGTGCATCACATTGCAAAACATGACACGCTACACACAATCAATTTATCATAGTAGCACAATTATTTGTACAATCATTTCTACATGCACATTGATTAGTAGCATGAAACACTTACAACTACATATAATTTAGCTGATTTTATAACCTAAAATTGGTGATGATTCTAGTTGCATGCGCGCCCCTAGATCTTGCAAAGAAGTGTCTTTGACCAGAAACAGGGGAGACCTTGTGCCATCGACCCTTCTAGCTCAGGATGGTCAACATGTCTTTGTTGTCGGTGATGGAATCCACCGATAGGGAGTAGGCGGTGCGGTGGTGCACGGTCACCTCTTGGATATGCACGATCACTCGATGCTACTAGAAAGTGGGCCGCGGTGGTGCCAAGACTTTTATAACTTTTGACACTAGCGCAGGTATGCCAACAATAATGATATTTGGGACTGTTAAGCTTGACGCCTCCCGCATCCACCATCACCTCCACAGACCAGTTGACAAATAGTGGATTCATTCGCACGAGCTGACCAACCATGTTGTTGAGAAGATTGTTTAGTGACTATAGATTCCAAGACTCTCACGTCAAGCCAACGAATCTCAGCTTTGCTAAAAATAGATACGCACATAGGTTGGTGTCGTAATATGGTCACCATTAGTCAAAGCTCACCGCTGCACTGTGGTAGTGAACAAGGGTGGATGATTCGAGAAAAGACTCACATGTGCTCTGGAATTTGATGAAGAAATCAGCCTCGCATGCACACTTTGCCAAGCACGTCACTGTGAAGGATGTTGTGCTCTACCCACAAATCTTGGATCAGTTCTTCTTGCGATACTCGAGCCCACAGTTGCACGATTGCAATGAGCACTTCCTAGCAGAAACTCTTCTCCAACACCCTCTGGTCGCGGCTGCACGACAACATGATATTCCCCCTGGTTGTATGGAAGTTAGGATGATTTGGCGGGGGGATGATGCATGTAAAATGCATCCATGAACTTCTTAGTTTATTAGACCATATTCCTTTATAATTGCTTGTTATTTAAGTACCTATACATATTTATATTGTGTATAATGATTTTCTAAATGATCCTCTTTGTTTTGGTTTTAACTCTGCAGAACATGAATCTGTATTTTGTGTATTTTGAGTTATAGAAACCTTTCAGACATCAAACGGACCCAAAAAATTTGGTACATCATTTTATTTGAGGAAACACATCAGATGAGTGGAAGCATAGTTTAAAAATTATGACCAGTTCGATGGTCCTACCAGAAAAAACTTGAACCGAGGGCTACATGGTTTTTTACAAGGAAACGGTTCAAACAACAAAAATCCGCAAAAAAAACGTTACAAGAGGAATCAAACTGACGACCTTATGCTAGGAAGAAATGACACCACGTGAGGCCCAATACCACTTGGGATCCCCATCTTTTGTGAATACATATTAAAATATACTCTATATATACCGTCTATGGTCAATATATTCTAAAATTTGCTGAAATTTTAATTAAAAATAATTATTTTTTGTTGCCATCGAACCAGATGAACCAACGGTCCGACCAGTGAACCAGTTGCCCCACCAGTTCACTCATCAGCCCGATATTTTAAACTATGAGCAGAAGAAGTCAACATGGAACATTACAAGGGAGAAAAGAGGGCCCACCACATGGTACTAACTCATGGTCACGTGGTGTGGCCCAAGTTCCCCCTCGTGGGCCATTTGCCTCTTTCTTCGGCTCTATAGATACGTCATGACCTAAAACCAACTATATATATGACCTCTCCGGAGAATTTGTGAGGGGCAGTGGAAGAACACAAAATACACGAACCGGTCTGCATACTGCGATTATTGGAGGGGAGACGTTGTTGGAGTCACCCACAGTTGTCCCTCCGACTCCGTCGACATCATATCCTTCGTCACCATGAAGAAGAGTGAGTAGTTTATCCATGAACTATGGCATTTTGGAAGTAACTTGTATCAATCTCTCTATTGTGTTTCACTAAATAGAGTCACATGAGCTTCCTATCATGATTGTGACCATATTTGTATCACCCCTATAGTGGATCTCTTGTTCTTGAGATGATTTTTGGATGAAATTTTCTAGTTGTTCTTGATGTATTGATAGATGTATATGTTACCCCGTAAATGTATACTTTGTTCTGATCAAACATATATGGAAGGACGTGTGTGTGGGATGTGTGCATTAGGCGGGGTAATATGGTGGTATGCATAGGAAAGCAACAGAAATTCTACGTGTTTCCATAGTTTTTACCTTCCTGTTGATTTCCTCACTAGGGATAATTGAATGGTCTTGTTTATGCCATCTAGTGACACAAAAATGGTCTTGTTTTCTCAAAGGTAGTGCAATTTTGCTCAATATCATGTCATAGATCTTAAAATACTCTCTTAATTCTTAAGTATAGCCCGATGAAGTTTTCCCTTGCTATAGGAGTATTAGAGGGTTGTCTTGCATCAATTCTATGCTTGAACGTGATGCACATATCTATGCTTATCAATAACTTCATATTTGTTTGCATGTTCTTAACTTGTCATATGAGCCCACCATGTTTATGAGAGAGAGAGAGATCAAGTGAAACCATGACCCCTTCTCCACTTTTAGCCATAAGAAAAACCTTCTACACTACTTTGTTTTTGTTTTATTTTTGCCTATAATTAAATTTGAAAATACAAAAAATCTTTGCTTGTTTTTGTTACTTACTAAGTTAACTTTTTTATTCCTTACACGTCGTGAGTGCTAGACAAACACTCCGGTGAGTTGGGTCCACAAAGCTGTTGCTTTTTGTTGCAAGTTGATTGAAAGGACAAATATCGATCATTTTTCCACGAGAGTTTGATGTAAACCCTCGAGTCACCCTTGTGGGGGAAAACTACACTTATTCAATCACTCTACGCTTGGAGTCCCAACCAAGAGTAAAATTGTCGCAATCAAGACACGTTTCTAGCGCCGTTGCTAGGGAAAAAAGAGGTTCAATCATAATCTTGTCAAGGAGAGGCTGCTATTGGTCTTCACCATGTGAAGACATTTTTTTGGCAGCATTGGTCTTGGTTGTGAGTCTTCTTTGTAACTCTTGGATGATTCAAGTAAAATGCATCAATGATGTGTGTACCTTATTAGATGGTATTCATTTATAGTATTTGGTAATTTATTTAGGACCTATACATGTTTTATATTGATCTTGAGTACTTCCAAAAAATCTCCTCTATTTTGGTTTTAACTCTACAAAACAAGAAATCCCCTTTTGCGTATTTTTGAGTTTCAGGGACCTCTGGGTGTCAAACAGACCCAATCTTTTTGCCATGTCAGTTTTTAAAGGAATAGAATATTATGAAAAGACAAAATAAATGTGAAGAGCCACAAGGTGGAAAAGAGGGGGGACCATGTGTTCCACTTCTTGGCCCCACTTCCTAGCTCCATGGTGGGCCCCATCTTCCACCCCATGGACCCTCTTCCATGTATCTTCACCTTTGTGGAATCTTCTTAACCTAAAACCTACTATATATAGGACCTCCCCCAGGTTATTTTTACGATGGGGTGGCAAAGAAAAAAGTACACACAATACATATCTGAAGACTACGAGGATAGGAGGGGACATTGTCGGAGCCACTCCCAGTTGCGCCTTCGCCTCCATCGACATCATGTCCTTCATCACCATGATGAAAGAGGGAGTAGTTCATCTCATGATTATGGGATTGTTGAAGGAATTATGCCCTAGAGGAAAATAATAAAGGGTTTATTTGCATATGCGAAGAGTTCGTAATAATTTTAATACTGTGCTATAACTGTGTTGGTCCGGAGACACCGATACACGTGTGGTATTAAACAACCAGAGTCCCTAGTAGAACCTCTATACTAGCTCATTGGTCAACTGATGATCAGTCTCCGGATCATGTGACAAATGCGTCAAATGACAATGAGGTTCATGCCATTGTGTAAATGCCATGAAGGACATACCCAACATTATTATGTAACACGATCGTGTCACAATGTTCATGTTACAATAATAATAAATGTTGTGACCTAATCCTTAAGCCGTGAGGTCACTATGATAATCGCTACTTCCGGAGGAGGCTTTGATTGCATCAACCGTCTTCACGTAACCGGTTGACTGAAAAGGTGTCTCTTGGGTTTCCAAAGGAGTAGGTTGAGGAGTGTGAACCAAGAGCCGAATTTGCTCATCCGTCTGACGGAAGATACTCTGGGATCACTCGGTGAGATTCATCCAATGTTGCAATATGTGACTAGGTCACGGGGATGGAATATCATGGAAACAAGTTGAATAGCGATATCGGTAATGAGGTTGAACTAGATATGGAGATACCGACAATCAAACCTTGGATGTTGCAAGTATCGCAGAAGCAAAAGGAATAAGACATTGCTTGTTGCGGCGGTGTTGATGTAAATCACTGTCCAGTTGGGAACCCTAAGAGGAAGGTATGATGAGTATAGCAGCAATTTTCCCTCAGTAAGAACCAAGCTTTATCGATCCAGTAGGAAAAAGCCAAACTCCAGAAGGTGATGCTTGCTAGCTTAGTGACACTCCAACAAGGGCGCCGTTAACGACACTTGTTAGCGCGTCTTCAACTAGTAGCAATGCGGAACCTGCACACAACACAACCAAATACTTCACTCCCAACTTACGATGAGGTTGTCAATCTCACCGGTTTGCTGTAAACAAAGGTATGAGCGTATCGAGTGGAAAGCAATAGTAGTATGCAAGAAAGTAAACAGTGCAAGTAAAGTAAACAGGTGATAGGAATGTAAAGGAAATTGGACCGGGGTCCACAGCTCACTAGTGGTGTCTCTCCATAAAATAAATAATAGCATGCTGGGTAAACAAATTACAGTTGGGCAATTGATAGAATAAAGATAACGTGCATATGTCGCGAGGATCACTATAAGATTTACTCTGGGCATTACAACAAAATACATAGACCGCCATCCAACTGCATCTATGACTAATAATCCACCCACGGGGATATCGTCCGAACACCCCATGAGTATTAAGTTGCAAACAACAGATAACTGCATTAAGCAAAGTGTGTAATGTAAACAAAATAAATGTCCTTGGACACAAGAATGGTGTTTTCTCCCTAGTGGCAACAGCACATCTATAACCTTAGAGGTTTTTGTCACTCCCCCAGATTAAATAGAGGCATGAACCCAACTATCGAGCATAAATACCCCCTCTTGGAGTCACTAGTATCTACTTGGCCAAGATAGCTACTAACAACGGAGAGCATTCAAGATCATAAACAACATAGAGATAACATAAGATATATGTTTCAGCACATCAACTCAACATAACACCAATATTCATCGGATCCCAGCAAACACAACATGTAGAATTACATAACAGTGATCTTGATCATGTAGGGCAGCTCGCAGCTCACGAGATCTAAACATGAAGCACATGGTGGAGAAGACAACCATCTAGCTACTGCTATGGACCCATAGTCCAAGGTAGACTACTCACTCATCGCGCCGAAGGCAAGCATGGCGATGACGAAGACCTCCGGTGGCGATTCCCCTCTCCGGCAGGGTGCCGGTAAGAGCTTCTGGACCCTCCCGATCTCGGGTCGACGACGGCAGCGGATCGCGATGTGTTTCTGGAAAATTGATTGGGTCTTTAGGTTTTTCCCGTCGGGGGGTCTTTATAGGTGAAGGGGCAGCGTCAGAAGTGGACCAGGGCGGTCACACACGTAGGGGGTGCGGCCAGGGCCTGGGCCACGTCGCCCTGTTGTGTGGCCGGCCCGTGGCCCCTCTCCGTCTCCTCTTCGGACTTCTGGAAGCTTCGGTAAATTTCTGGATGTTCGGCTTTTGTTTCGTCCAATTCCGAGAATATTTCCCGTGTAACTTTTCTGAAACACAAAAATAGTAGAAAACGGGGAACTGGAACTGTGGCATCTTGTTAATAGGTTAGTTCCAGAAAATGCATAAAAACGCCACGAAGTGTAACGAAACACTAAGCAAATGGTGTAAAAACAAGCATGGAGCATCTAAAATTATAGATACGTTTGAGACGTATCAAGCATCCCCAAGCTTAACTCATTCTCGTCCTCGAGTAGGTAAGTGATAACAAAAGAAATAATTTTTGAGGTGACATGCACCTACACAATCTTGATCATCTATGTAAAGCATTGAGTGCTGGAATCAAAGAACTTAAAACATGGGCATGAAAGATATAATCTTGATGAAAGATATAACATGAAAAAGAACACAAATGAAAGATCATGAAAATGAAACAATGAAAGTCAAACGTGTGTTCAAATCATATGGAAAAACATAGCAAATGGTTTTCAGCTTGTCCTTCATGAGAGAGCAAAACATAAATAGATAGAAGGTGCATAAAGATAGAAGGTGGTGACTCAACACAAAAGTAAAAGAAAGGCCCTTCGCAGAGGGAAGCAGTGATTGCAAGTTTTATAAACCTTCAAAAATTATGGTACTTACTAGCTTTGAGCTCTCATTGCCCCCATCATAGGCATCTTGAATGGTTAAAGTTAATGCGAATACAATTATGAAGCATATGCTTGACAAATCATAAGTTGAAAACCTCGTGTCCCGTGAAGTACGAATACCCAAACCTCATGCTACTCGACTTAGAGTCCCAAGCAAGCTCTTGTCATTGTAAGTATACACGTATCATCGAGAACCGCCAACGGGGTACCTCCGTGCCCGATGACATGGAACAAACCCACATCAAAGTGACAGGACAAACAGACAATGAACACCTCGGCATCTCTTTTATTTACCATTGGTATAGCTTTTTATTTTGAGATGCGGCGTCGAATGTTCACTATGGGCATGCTGTAAATTTCCACCATGAATTATGCATGTCTTAGATTAGCGGCCCTGGCGTTTCTCTAACATGTATACAAACTCAATGATCCCGCAAGATTCCTAAATTATTTCACATCGAGAGTATCCATAAACAAAAGATCACGATATCAACTCAAATAAGAAGTGCAATGTTGAAAGTTTGCCCCATGACGGCATGACTGGGCTAATTTCCAACTTACAATTTGCAAGCATAACAACTCAACATAAGAGAGCCACAATGTCAAATTTTAAGAATGAGAAAAGTAAAGTGTGCCATCAGGTTCGTGAGAGCTTTACTGACTAATTTTCGCATAACACAAAAAAGAGTTTAATTTGAAGGATAGATAAAAGCAAGTCAAATGTACTTTGGAATGGCAAATTGCTAATAGGTATGTATGGTGGACACATTGGAACAACTTGGTTTTTAGGAGTTGGATGCACGAGTAGAGCTCATACTCAGTACAAAATGAGGGCTAGCAAAAGACTGGGAGCGACCAACTAAGAGAGCAATAATGGCCATAATCATGCAAAGCGACAAAGCAACATTAAAAGAAGCATAAGATGGCATCAAAATTCAAAAACTAAATGATCATAGAGGCTTATGGCAATTTTGTATGAGTCAAAAATGTGTGAGCATGCGCCAAGTCAACACAAATAAAAGCATCAAGGAGAAAACCAAATTAATGCTTCCAAATAATGAAAACAACGCATGATTTTTTCAAAGGCTCATTAAGCAATCTCAGTCATTTGAGACAAGTCATGCTACAGCAAAAATCACTAAGCATACTATCAAAACGATATCAAGCACGACATGCAAAAGCCTAAGCTGCAGTCTAAACAAGCTCCTTTTTGTACCACTTTTTTTTGCATGAAATTTTTTCTCTTTTCCAACACCATTCTAACCTTTTTAAAACAACTCTTTTGATGAAAACCAACATGTACCAGAGGTTAAAATACACCTTGATATAAAGATATAAGAAGATCTAAACAAAAATCAAGGCGAAAAATAAAAGCTAAACGCAGTTCTAAAAAAAGAGAACACTCGTTGAACGATAAGAATGTAAAATAGAGTGTTCTTGGCAAATGAAAAGCAAGGCAACTTCTCCAAAAGAAATTTGTTGGGGTCCAACCATTTATTTCAGCAAAAAAAACAAAACAAAACTGAAAACTAAAGTCAATACGCTCCAAGAAAAACGCATAGTGCATGAACCAATAAAAATATAGTGTGTTGAAAGGTGACCTTATTTTTGCCGATGAAGAAGGGGTGCCTCGGTGCATCCCCAAGCTTTGACGCTTGTACCTCTTGGTTATTTCTTGGGTGTGTGGTCATCCCCAAGCTGGAGCTTCTGTCCATTCTTCAACTCATCTCATCATTCTCCAATCCCTACACTTGAAAACTTCCTTCATACAAAACTAAACACAATTCTATTAGCAACATTAGTGTAAGCATAATAATGAATCTACCCTTTTTGCTTCAGATTTCAACTCAAAACCACCACATATAAAGCATATACTACTGTAGAAACTTCCCCAAAATTTCCGTGATCGAAAGAACTAAAAAAGAAAGCGATAAAGAGGCAAACACAAATAGTGGTAGAAATCTGTCAAAACAGAACAGCTGACAAAGGTCGATTTTTTCAAAGGTTTTCTGTTGCTCAAATCAAAAAGTGTATAACTAATGAAAGTTTGGATATAACCTGGGGCATATGCACAAGAAATCTCAGGTCAAAAAGATATTCTGAGAATTTTCACTAATTTTTACGGTGCAGCACCGAAATCTGTTTCAGGACAGCAACATCCCCAAATCTTACCTCACTCAAATTAGAGGCTTCTCTTGGCATAAAAACGAAATAAAAAGGATAAGAAGCAATTATTACAGTAGTAATAACTTCCAAGACTCAAATAAAAGAAAAATTACTGAAAGTAAAACAATGGGTTATCTCCCAAGAGTGCTTTTCTTTAACGCCTTTGAGCTAGGCGCAGAAAGTGCGAATCAAGTAATATCAAGCGATGAAGCATCAAGTACATAATTTGCTCTAAGAACAGAGTCAAAAAGTAATTTCTTTCTCTTTCTAGGGAAGTGTTCCATACCTTTCTTGAGTGGGAATTGATATTTGATAGTGCCTTCCCTCATATCAATGATGGCACCTACAGTTCGAAGAAAGGGTCTTCCAAAATTAATAGGACATGAAGCATTGCTTTCAACATCCATAACAAGAAAATCAACGAGAACAAGGTTATTGTTAACCATAATAAGAATATCATCAATCCTTCCCAAAGGTTTCTTCTTAGCAACATCAGCAATAGGAACATCATAATAACATTTTTCAAGAGGTGGTAAATCAAGCATGTCATAAATCTTTCTAGGCATAATAGAAATACTAGCACCTAGATCACATAAAGCATGGCAATCAAAACCATTAACATGCATATCAATGATGGGTTCCCAACCATCTTCTAACTTCTTGGGAATAGAAGCTTTTTGCTTCAACTTTTCATCCCTAAATTTCATGAGAGCATTGGTAATATGCTTAGTAAAAGCAACATTTATAGGACTAGCATTAGGAGTCAAAGCAAGATTTTGCAAGAAAAAATTAACTTCAGATATATTGTAGCCATCAACATCAAAATCATTAAAAGAAATAGAGCTATCATCTCCTACACTCCGAAAAATTTCAGCACTCTTTTGAGAAAAAGTTTTTGCTGTTTTGGGCTTTTTAACACAAGGAGTAGGAGTTTTCTCTACACCAATCAAAGTAAGAGGATTGCTAGCATTTAGAACAACATCATTAGAGGTAGTAATGGTACATACCTTCATCTTTCTAGCCATCTCATCTTCTCTTTCCCACATGGCATGCAATTCTGCTAACATCCTAACATTTTCATCAATTCTAACTTGGATAGCGTTAGCAGTGGCGAACGTATTGTTCTCCTTCACATCATTAGGCAACACTTTTAGTTTCAGAAGTTCAACATCAAGAGCAAGGCTATCAACTTTAGAAGCAATAATATCAATTTTGCCTAACTTTTCCTCAACAGACTTATTAAAAGCAGTTTGCTTACCGATGAAGTCCTTGAGCATGACTTCAAGCTCAGAGGGTGCGGCCCTAGTGTTGTTGGAGGAATTACCATAAGAGTTACCATAACCATTACCATTGGTAGGAGGATACGGCCTATAATTGTTACTAGCAAAATTGTTCCTATAAGCATTGTTGTTAAAATTATTATTTCTAATGAAGTTTACATCAACATGCTCCTCTTGAGCAACCAAAGAGGCTAAAGGAACATTATTAGGATAAACATGAGATTTATTATTAGAAAACATAAGCATTATAGTATCAATCTTATCACTCAAGGAAGAGGTTTCCTCAAAAGAATTTACCTTCTTACCTTGTGGAGCTCTCTCGGTGTGCCATTCAGAATAATTTACCATCATGTTGTCGAGAAGCTTGGTTGCGGCGCCCAAGGTAAGGGACATAAAAGTACCTCCAGCAGCTGAATCCAATAGGTTTCTTGAAGAAAAATTCAGTCCTGCATAAAAAGTTTGGACAATCATCCAAATAGTCAGTCCATGAGTAGGGCAATTCTTTATCATAGATTTCATTCTTTCCCAAGCCTGAGCAACATGTTCATTATCAAACTGGCTAAACTTCATAATATTGCTACGTAAAGCTATAATCTTAGCATGAGGATAGTATCTTCCAATAAAAGCATCCTTACACTTAGCCCATGAATCAATACTATTTTTAGGCAAAGACAACAACCAATCCTTAGCTTTTCCTCTCAAAGAAAAAGGAAACAACTTAAGCTTAATAATATCACTCTCTACATCCTTATATTTCTGCATCTCACATAGCTCAACAAAATTGTTGAGATGAGCTGCAGCATAATCAGTACTATCACCAGAAAATTGCTCTTTCATAACAAGGTTCAATAGAGTAGGCTTAATCTCATAAAAATCAGCAGCAGGAGCAGGTGGCGCAATAGGAGTGCAGATAAAATCACTATTATTAGTGCTAGTAAAATCACACAACTTGGTATTCTCATGAGTACCCATTCTAGCAAAGCTAAAAGCAGCCAAGTAAAAACAACTATAAAGGAAACTAATTTTTTGTGTTTTTGATAAAAATGATGCAAGCAAAAATAAAGTAAAAGCAAAACTTAAAACAAAGTAAAGGATGTGTGTGCGAAACTCCCCTTGCAGAAGTCTTCTTTTTCCTCGGCAACGGCGCCAGAACATTGTTGCTTGTTGCGGCGGTGTTGATGTAAATCACCGTCCAGTTGGGAATCCCAAGAGGAAGGTATGATGAGTATAGCATCAATTTTCCCTGAGTAAGAAACCAAGGTTTATCGATCCAGTAGTAAAAAGCCAAACTCCAGAAGGTGATGCTTGCTAGCTTAGTGACACTCCAACAAGGGCGCCGTTAACGACACTTGTTAGCGCGTCTTCACCTAGTAGCAACGCGGAACCTGCACACAACACAACCACATACTTTGCTCCCAACTTACGATGAGGTTGTCAATCTCATCGGTTTGCTGTAAACAAAGGTATGAGCGTATCGAGTGGAAAGTAATAGTAGTATGCAAGAAAGTAAACAGTGCGAGTAAAGTAAACATGTGATAGCAATGTAAAGAAAATTGGACCGGGGTCTACAGTTCACTAGTGGTGTCTCTCCATAACATAAATAACAACATGTTGGGTAAACAAATTACAGTTGGACAATTGATAGAATAAAGATAACGTGCATATCTCACGAGGATCACTATGAGATTTACTCTGGGCATTACATCAGAATACATAGACCGCCATCCAACTGCATCTATGACTAATAATCCATCCACGGGGATATCGTCCGAACACCCCATGAGTATTAAGTTGCGAACAACAAATAACTGCATTAAGCAAAGTGTGTAATGTAAACAAAACGAATGTCCTTGGACACAAAAATATTGTTTTCTCCCTAGTGGCAACAACACATATACAACCTTAGAGGTTTTGGTCACTCCCCCAGATTAAATAGAGGCTTGAACCCAACTATCGAGCATAAATACCCCCTCTTGGAGTCACTAGTATCTACTTGGCCAAGATAGCTACTAACAACGGAGAGCATGCAAGATCATAAACAACATAGAGATAATATAAGATATATGATTCAACACATCAACTCAACATAACACCAATATTCATCAGATCCCAACAAACACAACATGTAGAATTACATAACGGTGATCTTGATCATGTAGGGCAGCTCATGAGATCTAAACATGAAGCACATGGTGGAGAAGACAACCATCTAGCTACTGCTATGGACCCATAGTCCAAGGTAGACTACTCACTCATCGCGCCGGAGGCAAGCATGGCGATGAAGAAGACCTCCGGTGGCGATTCCCCTCTCCGGCAGGGTGCCGGGAAGAGCTTCTGGACCCTCCTGATCTCGGGTCGATGACGGCGGCGGATCACGATGTGTTTCTGGAAAATTGATTAGGTCTTTAGGTTTTTCCCGTTGGGGTGGTCTTTATAGGCGAAGGGGCAGCATCATAAGTGGACCAGGGCGGTCACACACATAGGGGGCGCGGCCAGGGGCTGGGCCGCGCCGCCCAGTTGTGTGGCCGGCCCGTGGCCCCTCTCCGTCTCCTCTTCGGACTTCTGGAAGCTTCGGTAAATTTTTGGATATTCGGCTTTTGTTTTGTCCAATTCCGAGAATATTTCCTGTGTAACTTTTCTGAAACACAAAAATAGCAGAAAACAGGGAACTGGCACTGTGGCATCTTGTTAATAGGTTAGTTCCGGAAAATGCATAAAAATGCCACAAAGTGTAATGAAACACTAAGCAAATGGTGTAAAAACAAGCATGGAGCATCAAAAATTATAGATATGTTTGAGACGTATCTCACATTAACATTTACGGTGATGACAAAATCCTTTGTGCAAAAAGAGAGGGATCATCACGGATGTCCAGATCCGATTGATGATCACTTACCGGAGAGGAGTCTCGATAATGTCTGGAATATTCCCGAACCGTAGGGTAACTCAAATTAAGGGTGCGGTGACATTTAGATGTTTCTGGAATTGTCAAGGAGTTGACAGGAGGAAACCAAAAAAGTTTTGCGAAGATCCGAAAGATGTTCTCAGGGTGCCGAAAGGAGTTTCGGAGCTATGGGAATTAAATAGTAAGTAAATGATGTTAATTAATGGAATCAATATTAAAAGACTTATTTATTTAATTAAATAAAGGCAGCCCACCTTAATGGGCACCTACCGGAGGGGAGCCCAATAAGGCCTAGGCGCCCGCCTTATTGGATAATGGGAAGGGGCGCCCTAGGGCTTGGCCATGGGCCAAATAGGGCCCATGGGGTGGCCGGCCAGCCTATGGCTGCCCCATGGCGCCATATGCCCACCCCTTTAGTCCCATATTGCTAGTTGGATGAGATGTGTCTTATCCCTCCAACTATATAAATGGACCCCTAGAGGAGAGTTTGACACAACTGGATTGAAGGAGTTCCTAGAAGAGCTCTCATCTCCCCTATGCGCCACCTCTCTTCCTCTTTCCCTCTGGCTCATCTCCCTCATTTGGAGTCGTGCCAGCAAGTTACAGGATTCTCCTCATACCGAATGCCGTAAGGCTATCGGATTCTCCAGTCCAAATACTTCTTCTTCTGCTGCACTGGTGGAATGGATTTGGAAGGAGTCATGGTGCCGTCACACTGGCATCATGGCGCGAGGCATCGTGGCATTGATACATCGAGTTCTTCACGACCTTGAGGTCGGCTACGTTGGCTTCATCAACAACGCCTGTGCAGGGGTGTAATCCCCGCGATCGGTCTATGATGGCATGTGTCCGAGTCTCTATTAATCGTTACAGCATTACTAGATAGATAGATCTAGGCAATTCGGGGTTCTGTAAGGAATAAAAAAATTGTTATTTGCACCAAAACCCCAACAGTGGTATCAGAGCCGATCTATGCGTAGTATGCTTGAACGGTTAGAACGCATCGTGTGGATGCGGGCATTGATCACCTCATTGTTACCCTTCAACGTATATTTGTGTAATATCTATGGCATAGTTGGATTGAAGCGGCCCGTGACCGACTTTACGCGTTTTACGCGAGATTGGTTCCACGCTTGACATATGGCATGCACCATATAAAAGTGCCTAGTCGGGTGCCAGTTTCTCCAATTATAGTGGATATGACATCTACAATGGAGGGCCCTTAACGGGGACTCAAAGCAACAATCTGCTAATCAACGTTGTGGTTTCATGTTCATAGGTAGGAATCGGTTCTTGTGCGAAAGCCCTAGAAACCACGTAAAACATGCAAATAAGTAGAAGCGTCTAACTTTGTTTTGCAGTGGGGACGTGTGATGTGATATGGTCAACACGGTAATTTGCGTGACACTAATCGGAGGCTTCATGACGATGGAGTCATGGACTTGGCGCCACACCGGTGCAAGGATGGAGATCATGCCAGAGGGATCGATGGAGATCAAGCACGCCGATCAAGAACCATATCATATCATGCATTATTTGCATTAGATCTTATTGTGTGAATCTTATTCGTGCTAGTATTTAGATACACGACGGTAGCATAGAATAAGATAATCCCTAATAAAGTACCAAATGTGTTCTCCCTTAGTGAAGCAATCACCACTAAAGTTCTTGGTTATGTAACCTCATGCGATCGGGGGCCATATCGAAGTTCGCATATGGCGTGGGTACAAGCCATGTATGTGCCGCGCATGCACTAAGGTTGTTCTGGTGAGCCCTAGTCTGTACAGACATAGCACTTGGAGCACGAGACCGGAAGGTCGAGCATGGGTCACATGCATGATGTAATTGACATAAGTTTTGTCTACCTTTGCAGTTATATCGCCTCACGTGACGATCAGGGACGGTATAGTGAATAAGGACCATGTGATCACTGGAACAATTTAGGGATGTTGTTCTAAGTGGGAGTTCTTCACAGTTAAAACTTGTTTAATAAAAATGAACCTGGAATATTATGAACTCAGTTTTAATACCTTTGCAAATTTGTGTAGATGAATAGTCCACTTCCATCTTAGTCCTTTTATGCATAAAGAAAACTTAAAATTGACGGGTTAAAGTTTATTGTTTATACCAACACGTGAGGATTCTCCTAAATAAAAATGATTAGCTCCATGTGATAAAATAACTATTTAGGAGATGCATCAAGGGTTTTTTGTGATCAAGAATGATAATAGTAATTATCATGATCACGGTGACAATTCTATAAAAATCAATTGCACCGTGCTTGATGGCGCGGTGATGATGGTGTGGGAGCTTCTTCTTCAATCCCCGGCAACGGCGACAGAAACTTCCGGTGCCAAGTTGACGTGGGAATGTGTAGTAAATGACCGGCCAGTTGAAAACCCCAAGAGAAGGTTTGATGAATATAGCAGCAAGTTTTCCCTCAGTTATGAAACCAAGGTTATCAATCCAGTAGGAAAAACACAATACAACTGAAGGTGATGCCCGCTAGCTTCGCGACCGCTCTGGACAATTTATAGGGCGCCTCGTCCAAGCTTTGCTTTGCGAGCGGCAACGTGGAACCTGCACACAACACAACCAAATACTTTGTTCCCAACTTACGATGAG
Organism: Dactylis glomerata; assembly: GCA_007115705.1. Classification (NCBI taxonomy): domain Eukaryota; kingdom Viridiplantae; phylum Streptophyta; class Magnoliopsida; order Poales; family Poaceae; genus Dactylis; species Dactylis glomerata. The sequence goes on along the minus strand of QXEO01000523.1, from coordinate 2,145,162 downwards.
GTTGTCAATCTCACCGGTTTGCTTGAAACAAAGGAATGAGCGTATCGAGTAGAAAGTAATAGTAGTATGCGAGTAAAGTAAACAGTTGATAGCAATATAAAGGAAATAGGACCGGGGTCCACAGTTCACTAGTGGTGTCTCTCCATAAGATAAAATAACACATGCTGGGTAAACAAATTACAGTTGGGCAATTGATAGAATAAAGACAACGTGCATATGTTGAGAGGATCACTATGAGATTTACTCTGGGCATTACAACAAGATACATAGACCGCCATCCAACTGCATCTATGACTAATAATCCACTTGTGGCGAATCAATCCGAGAACTCCACAAGTATTAAGTTGCGAACAACAGATAATTGCATTAAGCAAAGTGTGTAATGTAAACAAAGCATATGCCCTTGAGCATATGAATGTTGTTTTCCCCTAGTAGCAACAGCACATCTACAACCTTAGAGGTTTCTGTCACTCCCCCAGATTAAATAGAGGCAGGAACCCACTATCGAGCATAAATACCCCCTCTTGGAGTCACTAGCAACTACTCGGCCAAGATAGCTACTAACAACGGAGAGCATGCAAGATCATAAACAACATAGAGATAACATAAGACAAAATTTAGTACATCAACTCAATCATAACACCAATATTCATCAGATCCCAACAAACACAACATGTAGAATTACATAATGGTGATCTCGATCATGTAAGGCAGCTCACGAGATCTAAACATGAAGCACATGGTGGAGAAGACAACCAACTAGCTACTGCTATGGACCCATAGTCCAAGGTAGACTACTCACTCATCGCGCCGGAGGCAAGCATGGCGATGAAGAAGACCTCCGGTGGCGATTCCCCTCTCCGGCAGGGTGCCGAGAAGAGCTTCTGGACCCTCCCGATCTTCGGGTCGACGGTGGCGGATCGCGATGTATTCTGGAAAAGTGATCGGGTATTTAGGTTTTTCCCGTCGGGGGTCTTTATAGGTGAAGGGGCGTCATCAGAAGTGGTCCTGGTGGGGCTCACCACAGGGGGGCACGGGCCAGCCCTAGGCCGCGCCCCCTGGTGGTGTGGCCCACCAGTGGCTCCTCACCATCTCCTCTTCGGTTATCTGGAAGCTTCGGTAAATATCTGGACGTCTGGCTTTTGTTTCGTCCAATTCCGAGAATATTTCCTATGTAACTTTTCTGAAACACAAAAACAGCAGAAAACAGGGAACTGGCACTGTGGCATCTCGTTAATAGGTTAGTTCCGGAAAATGCATAAAAATGGCACGAAGTGTAACGAAACACTAAGCAAATGGTGTAAAAACAAGCATGGAGCATCAAAAATTATGGATACGTTGGAGACATATCAGCATCCCCAAGCTTAACTCCTGCTCATCCTCGAGTAGGTAAGTGATAACAAAAGAAATAATTTTTGAGGTAACATGCACCTACACAATCTTGATCAAATATGTAAGTGTTGTGCGCTGGGATCAAAAGAACTTAAAACATGGGCATGAAAGATATAATCTTGATAGAAGAAACTTAGCAACCATTTTATAACATGAAAAAGAACACAAACAAAAGATCATAAAAATGAAACAATGAAAGTCAAACGTGTGTTCAAATCATAAGGAAAAACATACAAATGGTTTTCAGCTTGTCCCTCATGGAGTAGCAAAACATAAATGCATAGGACACCTTCAAGTTTAAGAGGGCGACTAGATACAAATAATTTAAGAACAAGTGAAACCAATAATATGAATCAATCAATGAAAACTTTGGGACAATGCACATTATACTAAGAATGACAACTATGCTCTCTTAACGCTGCATAAAGATAGAAGGTGGTGACTCAACATAAAAGTAAAAGAAAGGCCCTTCGTGGAGGGAAGCAGTGATTGCAAGTTTTATAAACCTTCAAAAATTATGGTACTTACCGGCTTTGAGCTCTCATTGCCCCCATCATAAGCATCTTGAATGGTTAAAGTTAATGCGAGTACACTTATGCTGCATATGCTTGACAAATCATAAGTTGAAAACCTCGTGTCCCGTGAAATACGAATACCCAAACCTCATGCTACTTTACTTAGAGTCATAAGCAAGCTCTTGTCATTGTAAGTATACACGTATCATCGAGAACCGCCAACGGGGTACCTCCGTGCCTGATGACATGGAACAAACCCACATCAAAATGATAGGACAAACACACAATGAACACCTCGGCATCTCTTTTATTTACCATTGGTATAGCTTTTTATTGTGAGATGCGTCGTCGAATGTTCACTATAGGCATGCTGTAAATTTCCACCATGAATTATGCATGGATTAGATTAGCGGCCTAGGCATTTCTCTAACACTTATACAAACTCCATGATCCCGCAAGATTCCCAATTCATTTCACACCGCGAGTATCCATAAACAAAAGATCATGATATCAACTCAAATGAAAGATAGTGCAATGTTGAAAGCTTGCCCCATGACGGCATGGCTGGGCTAATTTCCAACTTACAACTTGCAAGCATAACAACTCAACATAAGAGAGCCACAATGTCAAAATTTTAAAACGAGAAAAGTCAAGTGTGCCATCCGGTTCGTGAGAGCTTTACTGACCAATTTTCGCATAACACCAAAAGGAGTTTAATTTGAAGGATAGATAAAAGCAAGTCAAATGTACTTTGGAATAGCAAATTGCTAATAGGTATGTATGGTGGACACAATGGCAAACTTGGTTTTCAGGAGTTGGATACACGAGTAGAGCTCATACTCAGTACAAAATGAGGGCTAGCAAAAGACTGGGAGCGACCAACTAAGAGAGCAATAACGGCCATAATCATGCATAGCGACAAAGCGACATTAAAAGAAGCATAAGATGGCATCAAAAGTCAAAAAATAAATGATCATAGAGGCAATGGCGACTTTGTATGAGTCAAACATGTGTGATCATGCGCCAAGTCAACCCAAATAAAGCATCAAAGGAGAAAACCAAAATAATGCTTCCAAATAATTAAAACAACGCATGATTTTTTCAAAGGCTCATTAAGCAATCTCAGTCATTTGAGACAAGTCATGCTAAAGCAAAACCACTAAGCATACTATCAAAAATACATCAAGTACGACATGCAAAAGCCTAGGCCGCAGTCTACACAAGCTCCTTCTTGTACCACTTTTTTGCATAAAGCTTTTTTGTCTTTTCCAATGCCATTCAAACTTTTTATAAACAACTCTTTTGATGAAAACCAACATGGACCAGAGGTTAAAATACACCTTGATGCAAAGATATAACAAGATCTGAACACAAATCAAGGCGAAAATCAAAAACTAAACACAGTTCTAGAAAAAGAGAACACTCGTTGAAACGATAAGAGTGAAAAACGGAGTGTTCTTGGCAAATGAAAACCAAGGCAACTTCTCCAAAAGGAATTTGTTGGGGTCCAACCATTTATTGCAGCAAACAAAACTAAACAAAACTGAAAACTAAAAACAACTGACATGCCAAGAAAAATGCATAATGCATGAAGCAATAAAAATATAGTGTTTTGAAAGGTGACCTGATTTTTGCCAATGAAGAAGGGGTGCCTCGGGGGCATCCCCAAGCTTTGACGCTTGTACCTCTTGGATATTTCTTGGGGTGAATGGGCATCCCCAAGCTTGAGCTTTTTTCCATTCTTCAACTCATCTCATCATTCTCCAATCCCTACACTTGAAAACTTGCTTCATACAAAACTAAACACAAATCTATTAGCAACATTAGTGTAAGCATAACATTGAATCAACCCTTTTTGCTTCAGGTTTCAACTCAAAACCACCACATATAAAGCATATACTACTGTAGCAACTTTCCCAAAAGTTCCGTGATCAAAAGAACTCAAAAAGAAAGCGATAAAGTGGCAAACACAAATATTGGCAGAAATCTGTCAAAACAGAACAGCTGACAAAGGTCGAATTTTTAGAGGGTTTTCTGTTGCTCAAATAAAAAAGTGTTAAACTAATGAAAGTTTGTATATAACCTGGGGCATATGCACAAGAAATCTCAGGTCCAAAGGATATACAGATAATTTTCACGATTTTTTACGGTGCAGCACCGAAAACTGTTTCAGGACAGCAACATCCCCAAATCTTACCTCACTCAAATTAGAGGCTTCTCTTGGCACAACAACGAAATAAAAAGGATAAGGAGAGGTCATTAAAGTAGTAATAACTTGCAAGACTCAAATAAAAGAAAAAGAACTAAATGTAAAAACATTGGGTTATCTCTCAAGAATGCTTTTCTTTAACGCCTTTGAGCTAGGCGCAGAAAATGCGAATCAAGTAATATCAAGCGATGAAGTGCTAGGGTCAGCGGGTGCCTTACATCTTCCTTTCTTACCTTTGCTCTTGACTCTAGGAAAGACGTGACTATTGCAAGGTGGAGAGATGAATCTTATATTACCTTTTCCCACATCAATAACGGCGCCCAAGAGCTTCAGTAGAGACCTTCCAAGTGTGATTTGTCCTTTTCCTACACATTCAATAACAAGATAATCAGTAGATACCATTCTTCCTAAGAATTTTATATAAATTCCTTCAGCTACTCCAATGGGAAATATAGTGGCATTATTAGTAAGAGAAATTTCTTCTCCCCCATCAGAAAGTTTCCAAAGACTCAAAGATTCATAAACATCCTTTGGCATAAGACAAGATTCAGACATAATATCACAACGAGCATGAAAAGTTTCACCATTAATGGTGATTTTTACCGTAGGGTACCAACTCAAAGGTTCAGCATTTGCTGGCACATAATCAAAATGCTGGCGCAAAGTATTGTAGCAAGTATTCAAACTAGCAGTGCGAGTCTCAAGAGTATTAAGTCTATTAAAAATTCTCACAAGAGAGGAATCAAAATAAGTTGGCATGCTATAAATTGTAATCAACTTTTTTATAATATTGAAGGCTTGATCTCCATCACAATGAAGGAAATCTCCTTCTGCAGTAGCATCCAAAGCATATCTATAACGAAGAGCAAGTCCAAAGTAAAAGCAACTAAGAAGCAAACTCAAAGTCATTTTTGGTTCAGTTTTTCCATGCCAATCATAAATTCTAGACCAAGCTTCTTTAAAACTTTCCTCATCCTTTTGTTTGAAAGTGAAAATCATATCCTCGGGCGACATAGTAGTAGCAACTGAACTAGACATAATAAACAACTACAAAGGATACTAATTTTTTTGGGTTTTTGATAAAACGATGCAAGTAAAAATGAAGTAAAGCAAAACTTAAAACAAAGTAAAGGATGTGCGTGCGAAACTCCCCTTGTAGAAGTCTTCTTTTTCCCCGGCAACGGTGCCAGAAAACTTGTTGATGGCGCGATGATGATGGTGTGGGAGCTTCTTCTTCAATCCCCGGCAACGGCGACAGAAAATTCTGGTGCCAAGTTGACGTGGGAATGTGTAGTAAATAACCGGCCAGTTGAAAACCCCAAGAGAAGGTTTGATGAATATAGCAGCAAGTTTTCCCTCAGTTATGAAACCAAGGTTATCAATCCAGTAGGAAAAAGACAATACGACTGAAGGTGATGCCCGCTAGCTTCGCGACAGCTCCGAACAATTTATAGGGCGCCTCGTCCAAGCTTTGCTTTGCGAGCGGCAACGTGGAACCTGCACACAATACAACCAAATACTTTGTTCCCAACTTACGATGAGGTTGTCAATCTCACCGGTTTGCTTGAAACAAAGGAATAAGCGTATCAAGTGGAAAGTAATAGTAGTATGCGAGTAAAGTAAACAGTGCGAGTAAAGTAAACAGGTGATAGCAATATAAAGGAAATAGGACCGGGATCCACAGTTCACTAGTGGTGTCTCTCTATAAGATAAAATAACACATGCTGGGTAAACAAATTACAGTTGGGCAATTGATAGAATAAAGACAACGTGCATATGTCGAGAGGATCACTATGAGATTTACTCTGGGCATTACAACAAGATACATAGACCGCCATCTAACTGCATCTATGACTAATAATCCACTTGTGGCGAATCAATCCGAGAACTCCACAAGTATTAAGTTGCGAACAACAAATAATTGCATTACGCAAAGTGTGTAATATAAACAAATCATATGTCCTTGAGCATATGAATGTTGTTTTCCCCTAGTAGCAACAACACATCTACAACCTTAGACGTTTCTGTCACTCCCCCAGATTAAATAGAGGCATGAACCCACTATCGAGCATAAATACCCCCTCTTGGAGTCACTAGCAACTACTCGGCCAAGATAGCTACTAACAACGGAGAGCATGCAAGATCATAAACAACATAGAGATAACATAAGATAAAATTCAGTACATTAACTCAATCATAACACCAATATTCATCGGATCCCAACAAACACAACATGTAGAATTACATAACGGTGATCTCGATCATGTAAGGCAGCTCACGAGATCTAAACATGAAGCACATGGTGGAGAAGACAACCAACTAGCTACTGCTATGGACCCATAGTCCAAGGTAGACTACTCACTCATCACGCCGGAGGCAAGCATGGCGATGAAGAAGACCTCCGGTGGCGATTCCCCTCTCCGGCAGGGTGCCGGGAAGAGCTTCTGGACCCTCCCGATCTTTGGGTCGACGAAGGCGGCGGATCGTGATGTATTCTGGAAAAGTGATCGGGTATTTATGTTTTTCCCGTCGGAGGGTCTTTATAGGCGAAGGGGCGTCGTCAGAAGTGGTCCTGGTGGGGCTCACCACAGGGGGGCGCGGGCCAGCCCTAGGCCGCGCCCCCTGGTGGTGTGGCCCACCAGTGTCTCCTCTCTGTCTCCTCTTCGGTTCTCTGGAAGCTTCGGTAAATATCTAGACGTCTGGTTTTTGTTTCATCCAATTCTGAGAATATTTCCTGTGTAACTTTTCTGAAACACAAAAATAGCAGAAAACAGGGAACTGGCACTGTGGTATCTCGTTAATAGGTTAGTTCCAGAAAATGCATAAAAATGCCATGAAGTGTAACGAAACACTAAGCAAATGGTGTAAAAACAAGCATGGAGCATCAAAAATTATGGATACGTTGGAGACGTATCAGTGCTTCATACCACGAAGTCTGAATCGTGGGAGCATTCTTCAAACACCAATTCATGTTTGATGGTTGTTGAACTTGAAGCGCTCTTGGCATCGCAAGCCATAATTATGAAGTATGGGTTAATGGACAAGTTCCTTTCAATTGAGTTGGAAGAGAACATTTGCTTTAAAAGGGTCGTACGACAACCATGATAGGATTCATGGGTTCCTCACCGACTAGGTCTACTAGGTGACAAATGAATTTGTGATAGACAGGGTGTTGTTTTGACTTCCTCCCATCTACAAAGATATTGTCATAGGCTATGCCATGCAAGAAGAATAGTTCAGCTGCCATGGATTCCTGTCTCGGTTGAGATCCGTGAAAGTAGCACCAACAGCAGGGAAAATTGTCAGCCCGGAAAAGGTATATTTGATATACAAGTTATAAATGTTTCATGTTAAACACTTATAGCAGATTTTGTGTGTTTGACACAATTCCTGTTTTATTTGAAAATAGGATCTTCTGCGTAAGAATTGCATGAAGGATCTTATGGCGCGTGCTAATGGCAATCAAGATGTTGATAGCCATGAACGTCATACCTCCAGATTTATTATCAGGATTAGTGATAGAATAAAATTCATAATCAATAATGGTTGAGGACCTTATTTATGTGTCTTACAATTCGTGAGACAAAGTTATGGTCACATAGTGATTATGAATTCATTATTCTTGTTTATCCTTGATAATTGTTTGATGAGCATTTATAAACAATAAACATAAATTATCCAAGATAAATAATGACTTCATATTTAAATGACACTACTACTTGAAAGTCATATTTTATGATTAAGTACATGTGAATTTAATATTGATGAAATGTGTTGTTGCTAGATGTTTGATCTTCAAAAAAATACAAATCATGTTTCGTTTGACGAAATGACTCAAACTCCATTTTATGAAGGGTACGCCTAATTGTTGAGAACATATGGATGATTTCAACACAGGAAAAAGGATTGTACTTAAATTGTTAAATATTATACATGTCGATGTATAGTATTCTTTCAAGTAGTGGATATAATTATTTTGCATTCTTCGTTTGAAATCCAAAGTAAATATTTGTATTTACAGGGTTTTGAATTCATTTGATGTGTTCAAAAGATTTTGAAATGAAGAAGGAATTATAATTAAGTCCTTGTGATTTTGATCAAAGCAAAAAGATTATCAGTTGTGGTTTTCGGTGTAAGAATTTGTAGAAGTCATTCTAACAAATAAACACCCGGAACACTTCAATTTGATTTGATGTGTGTTGAATCAAAACTTGTTGATACATTGCAAACGTATCTATAGTTTTTGATGCTCCATGCTTGTTTTACACCAATTGCTTTATGTTTTATTTACACTTCATGGCGTTTTAATGCATTTTCCGGAACTAACCTATTAATAAGAAGCCACAGTGTCAGTTCCTATTTTCTGTTGTTTTTGTATTTCATAAAAGTTATACAGAAAATATTCTCAGAATTGGACAAAATGAAAGCCGAAGTTCCTATTTTACTGACACAAAGACGGAGTCCAAAGGGGAGACGGAGACCAGCGAGGACGCGGCCACACCATAGGGTGGCGCAGCCCCAACCCTGGCCGCACCAGGCCCTGGTGTGGTCCCCTCGGGCGCCCACCGACCTCGCCCTTCCGCCTATAAATCCACTTCATCGGGAAAACCCTAAGGGCCCGAGCCTCCATCCATGAAAAGTACTGTAAGCCACCGCCGTCGTCGACCCTAGTTTGGGAGGGTCCAGAAGCTCTTCCCAGCACCCTGCCGAAGAGGGAAATCATCACCGGAGGCCTTCTTCATTGCCATGTCTGCCACCGGAGTGATGCGTGAGTAGTTCACCCCTAGACCATGGGTCCATAGCAGTAGCTGGATGGTTGTCTTCTCCAATTTGCGCCTCATGTCTAGATCTTGTGAGCTGACTACATGATCAAGATCATCTTTATGTAATTCCACATGTTGTATTTGTTGGGATCCGATAAATATTGAGTACTATGTCAAGTTTATTATTGATTTATCATGTCTATGTTATTTGTGATCTTGCATGCTCTCCGTTGTTAGTAGATGCTTTGGCCAAGTAGATGCTAGTGACTCCAAGAGGGAGTATTTATGCTCGATAGTGGGTTCATCCCTCTAGTAATTTGGGAGAGTGACAATAACTTCTAAGGTTGTAGATGTGTTGTTGCTACTAGGGAGAAAATAACAATCTTTTGTTCAAGGATAATTGTATTATTTACATTACACACTTTGCTTAAGGCGATAATCTGTTGCTTGCAACTTAATACCCAAAGGTTCTTTGAATGATATCCTGACCTGAAGGTGCATTATTAGTCATAGATGCAGTTGGATTACGGTCTATGTATTATGTTGTAATGCCCAAATGAATCTCATAGTGATCTTCATGACTTGTACATGCATTCTTTATTTTGTCAATTGCCCAACTGTAATTTGTTTACCCAGCATGTTATTTATCTTTATGGAGAGACACCTCTAGTAAACTTCGGACTCCGGTCCATTCTTTTACATTTATAATATCATCTACTGCAAACACTGTTTACTTTCTGCAAGCAAACATCTCTTTCCACACTATACATCTAATCCTTTGTTTTCAGCAAACCGGTGAGATTGACAACCTCACTGTAAGTTGGGGCAAAGTAGTTTGGTTGTGTTGTGTGCAGGTTCCACATTGCGGCTGGCGCCGACCACGTGCCATTAACTCTTTTTTGGCACCCTACAAAGTCAGCTAGCAACAACCTTCAGAAGTGATTTCTTTCTCCTACTGGTCGATTAAACTTTGGTTTCATACTAAGGGAAAACTTACTGCTGTGCTCATCATACCTTCCTCTTGGGGTTTCCCAACGGGTTCTGTGAGACATCAAGACTATTTTCTGGCGCCATTGCCAGGGACAAAGAGAATTTCTGCAAGGGGAGTCTCTTGCTTCCAATCTCTTTACTTTTTTATTGTTTTGCTTAGTTTCTTTACTTTATTTTGTTTACTTTCTTTTTATCAAAATACAAAAAAAGTTAGTTCCTTTTGTAGTTGTTATTTTTGTTGGTCTGTTTTAGTCTTGCTAGAATGAGTAATCCTGAGAACACCAAGTTGTGCGACTTTACTAGCACAAACAACAATGATTTCATCTGCACACCTATTGCGCCACCTACACCTGAAGCACCTTTCTATGAAATTAAACCTGCTTTGTTAAATCTTGTTATGAAAGAGCAATTTTTTGGTGTTAATACTGATGATGCTTCCGCTCACCTTTATAAATTTGTTGAGCTTTGTGAGATGCAAAAATATAGGGATGTTGATGGAGATATTATTAAGCTTAAATTGTTTCCTTTCTCTTTGAGAGGAAGAGCTAAAGATTGGTTTCTATCTTTGCCTAGAAATAATATTGATTCTTGGGTTAAATGCAAAGATGCTTTTACTGGACATATTATCCTCCTGCTAAGATTATATCTTTGAGAAGTGACATAATGAAGTTTAAACAATTTTATAATGAACATGTTGCTCAAGCTTGGGAAAGAATGAAATCTTTGATAAAGAATTGTCCCACTCATGGACTGACTACTTGGATGATCATCCAAACCTTTTATGCAGGACTGAATTTTTCTTCAAGAAACCTTCTGGATTCAGCTGCTGGAGGTACCTTTATGTCCATCACCTTGGGCACCGCAACAAAGCTCCTTGATAATATGATGATAAATTATTCTGAAGGGCACACTGAGAGAGCTCCACAAGAAAATTGTTATGTGGATGTTCGTCTTTCTGATATTGCTAAGAAGAAACCTTTGGGGAGGATTAATGATGTTCTTATTATGGTTAACAATAACCTTGTACCCGTTGATTTCCTTGGTGTGGATATTGAATGCAATGCTTCTTGTCCAATTATTTTGGGAAGACCTTTTCTTAGAACTGTTGGTGCTATTATTGATATGAAAGAAGGTACCATTAGATATCAATTCCCACTCAAGAAAGGTATGGAACACTTTCCTAAAAAGATAAAAAAAACTACCTTTTGATTCTATCATTAGAACAAACCATGATGTTGATGCTTCTTCACTTGAAAATACTTGATTCTTACTTTCTGCGCCTAGCTGAAAGGCGTTAAAGAAAAGCACTCTTGGGAGATAACCCATGTTTTCTTTCAGTAATTTTTATTTTTGTTGAGTCTTGGAAGTTGTTACTACTATAATGACCTCTCCTTATCATTTTTATTTCGTTTTTTGCCAAGAATAGCCTCTAATAGGAGGAAGGTAAAATTTAGGGAAGTTATTGTCCCGAAACAGATTTCTACGCTTTGCTGTAAAAATTCATGAAAATCCCAGAACGTCGTATTGATCTGCAATTTTTTTTGGACATGCCCAGGTTACGTTAGTTTTGAACTTTTCAATTTGAGCAACAAAATATTTTCAAAAAAAATCGATCTTTACCTGCTGTTCTATTTTGACAGATTTCTGCCATTATTTGCATTTGCCTCTTGATCTCTTTATTTTTTGAGTTCTTTTGATCGGAAGAGCTTTTAGGAGAAGTTGCAAACTTATCTATTATTTTAGATGATCCATGCTTGTTATACACCAATTGCTTTATGTTTTGTTTACACTTCCTGGCGTTTTTATGCATTTTCTGGAACTAACCTATTAACAAGATGCCACAGTGTCATTTCCTGTTTTCTGCTATTTTTGTATTTCAGAAAAATTATACAGGAAATATTCTCAGAATTGGACGAAACGAAAGCCGAAGTTCCTATTTTACTGACACAAAGACGGAGTCCAAAGGGGAGACGAAGACCAGCCAGGAGGCGGCCACACCATAGGGTGGCGTGGCCCCACCCCTGGCCGCGCCAAGCCCTAGTGTGGGCCCCTCGGGTGCCCATCGACCTCACCCTTCTGCCTGTAAATTCACTTCATCGGGAAAACCCTAAGGGCCCGAGCCTCCATCCATGAAAAATACTGGAAGCAGCCGCTATAGTCGACCCTAGTTTGGGAGGGTCCAGAACCTCTTTCCGGCACGCTGCTGGAGAAGGGAATCATCACCAGAGGCCTTCTTCATCGCTATGCCTGCCTCCGGAGTGATGCGTGAGTAGTTCACCCCTTGAACATGGGTCCATAGCAGTAGCTAGATGGTTGTCTTCTCCACTTTGCGCCTCATGTCTAGATCTTGTGAGCTGCCTACATGATCAAGATCATCTTTATGTAATTCCACATGTTGTGTTTGTTGGGATCCGATAAATATTGAGTACTATGTCAACTTTATTATTGATTTATCACGTCTATGTTATTTGTGATGTTGCATGCTCTCCGTTTTTAGTAGATGCTTTGGCCAAGTAGATGCTAGTGACTCCAAGAGGGAGTATTTATGCTCGATAGTGGGTTCATGCCTCTAGTAACTTGGGAGAGTGACAATAACTTCCAAGGTTGTAGATGTTTTGTTGCTACTAGGAAGAAAACAACAATATTTTGTACAAGGATAATTGTATTATTTACATTACACACTTTGCTTAAGGCAATAATTCGTTGCTTGCAACTTATTACCCAAAGGTTGTTTGGATGATATCCTAAAGGTGCATTATTAGTAATAGATGTAGTTGGATTATGGTCTATGTATTATATTGTAATGCCCAAATGAATCTCATAGTGATCTTCATGACTTGTACATGCATTCTTATGCATTCTTTATTTTGTCAATTGCCCAACTGTAATTTGTTTACCCAGCATGTTATTTATCTTTATGGAGATACACCTCTAGTGAACTGTGGACCCCGGTCCGTTCTTTTACATTTATAATACCATCTACTGCAAACACTATTTACTTTTTGCAAGTACTATTTTATTTCACTGCAAGCAAACATCTCTTTCCACACTATATGTCCAATACTTTATTTTTAGCAAATCGGTGAGATTGACAACCTCACTATAAGTTGGGGCAAAGTAGTTTGGTTGTGTTGTGTGCAGGTTCCATATTGCTGCTGGCGTCGACCATGTGCCATTAACTATTTTCTAGCGCCCTGCAAAGTCAGCTAGCAACAACCTTCAAAAGTGATTTCTTTCTCCTACTGGTCGATTAAACTTTGGTTTCATACTGAGGGAAAACTTACTATTGTGCTCATCATACCTTCCTCTTGGGGTTTCCCAACGGGTCCTGTGAGACATCACTTGTTGATAAATATGTGATGCCAAATTGTCTCCTATAGTTTTAGATTTATTTTTAAGAGCGATTCATTAAAGTAGCAAACACTCATTTTAATAAAAAGGAATCCATAATCCTATATGAGTTATAGTATGATTCATTAAATTTTTGGGTTATACATGATAATTCGAAATTGACATGAATAATTCTTTGTAGTGTGTCCTTATCTGTAATTTGGACATGTCTTAAATAAACCAAAAGTGCAAAAATGTATTGCAAAGTTTTGGTGCACTCTAGAGAAAGAGTATTCTCCATGAGGGTGTTAAACGGAAGAAAATAAAGGACCAAAATAAAGTTGTTGACTTTATCTTGATAATGTCAGAATAGCACAACAGAATATGTTCTGGAGTGAAGGTCTGCATTAGAAGAAAGAAAATTAATGATGAAGATAATGTTATTTTCAATTGAAGTCCTTTATTGAAGAAAATAGGATTTATGAATAATTCTGTGCCTGTTCGCAAAACTTAATTCATAATTTACTTGTCATGTTATTGGAACAAGACATACCTATGAACTATGAAGAAAAGATGGTGGACATAAATGCGAGAAATGACTTGGAGTCATGAAATACTATTACATAAAATTGTTACTTAATTTGAAGCTACATTTAAGATTGAAAAGTTAGAGTACTTGATCTTGTTAATTAAAGTGTTACTTAAATCTTCCCGGATAATGCAAGATTATGAGGAAGAAATGAAACTTTTAAATAAAGACATAAAAGCTTGATTTGTCACAAAAGTGTATTTCTGACAAATTCAATAAGTTGACTACAATCTATAGTGATGCTTATGTTTTTAGGTAATTAAAACAAATAGGTTGTCAAAATTGCAAATTCTTAAAATTTGTTTAAGAAGAGGCAGAGTTTTGAAACTTTTGGAATTAATATCTCGCAATTGGAAATCTCGATTTGATATGTGATCAATGGATTTTGGAATTGTCCAAAATATCGAGTAGACCTATGATTTACATTAAACTGAGTGGGAGCTAATAGTTTCTCATCATTATATGTAAGAGACATATTTCTGAGTGGGAGCTATGGAAGCTTTCTCAAACTTATATGTGACAGACGTATTTTTTAGTGGGAACTTGATGACATTCTTATATGTAGATGACATATTATGAATGGACTAGTTGGTATTAAGAAATATTAAATGGTATTAATAGATAAACGGAAAAATATTGATATCCATAGAGATAGATTGATATGTTAAATAAAACATTAAGTCTGAATGTTTTCTTAGTTGAAATTCCGAAAGTGCAGAATGGAACAAAGTCATAGAGGAAGCTCTTGGATGACTGAATGGCTAAGGGAAACATTGAGTTAGGACTCAATACAATAATAGTGGTTGATAGATGTGCCACGTTGTGAAACGTCATCTAAACCATATTATGTATACGACATAATGTGACATGAGTTCTTGGATAGAAAACAGGTTCTGTAATGATTAGAGAATCATTGAACAAATGATAAGTTTGAAGAACAGGTTCTAGAACGATTGGAGAATCGTTGAACAAAAGTTCGTAATTGAGGTTCTAGGTAGAACTAAGGACATATTTCTAAACAGAAAAGTAAACTTAGCCACAAGTGCAAGTTTACAGGGTTTGGAAATTTGCAGAATTAAAGGTTTAGATAGATGGAAGCATGGTTAAATATCGAAGTTACACTGCACTTCAGATTGAATCTACATAAATGAAAAGTTAGAGCCTTTCTGAAAGTGATGAGTATAATGTTATGGCCTAGAAAGTTTGTCTTCTGGATGAGTGTGTTTCTGGTGTGCATGGCGAAAAAAAAGTCCATATGTGACTAATTGAATGCCATTACTAGAATACAAAGTCTCACTCTTCTGCCAAAAACATATATACACTTTAACGACATCATTAGATGATGGAATAATGTCAAACTGGTTGACAAGTTGCAAAGGACATAAAAGGTCTGAGTGGTACAGATCATTGAGAACACTCTCTCACGGGCAAGCATGATCAAGAACACATATGCATGATATGATATCATGATTGAAAAATGCAGCTAGATTATTTGTACTCTAGTGCAAGTGGGAGACTAAAGAAATTATGCCCTAGAGGAAAATAATAAAGGGTTTATTTGCATATTCTGAAGAGTTCGTAATAAGTTTAATACTGTGCTATAACTGTGTTGGTCCGGAGACACCGATACAGGTGTGGTATTAAACAACCAGAGTCTCTAGTAGAACCTCTATACTAGCTCATTGGTCAACTGATGACCAGTCTCCAAATCATGTGACAAATGCGTCAATTGACAATGAGGTTCATGCCATTGTGTAAATGCCATGAAGGACATACCCAACATTATTATGTAACATGATCATGTCATGATGTTCATGTTACAATAGTAAGAAATGTTGTGACCTAATCCTTAGACCATGAGGTCACTACAATAATCGCTACTTCCGGAGGAGGCTTTGATTGCATCAACCGTCTTCACATAACTGGTTGACTGAAAAGGTGTCTCTTGGGTTTCCAAAGGAGTAGGTTGAGGAGTGTGAACCAAGAACAGGATTTGCTCATTCGCGTGACGGAAGATACTCTGGGCCCACTCGGTGAGATTCATCCAATGTTGCAACATGTGACTAGGTCACATGGATGGAATATCATGGGAACAAGTTGAATAGCACTATCGGTAATGAGGTTGAACTAGATATGGAGACAATCAGACCTTGGATATTGCAAGTATCATGGAAGCAAAAGGAATAAGATATTAACGTTTATGGTGACGACAAAATCCTTCATGGGAAAACACAAGGATCATCACGGATGTCTAGATCCGATTGATGATCATTTACCGGAGAGGAGTCTCGGTAATGTCTGGAATATTCCTGAGCCGTAGGGTAACTCTAATTAAGGGTGCAATGACATTAATATGTTTCTAGAATTGTCAAGGAGTTGACAGGAGGAAACCGGAAAAGTTCTGCGAAAATCCAAAAGATGTTCGGAGGGTGCCAAAAGGAGTTTCAGAGCTATGGGAATTAAATAATGTTAATTAATGCGATTAATATTAAAATAACTATTTATTTAATTACATAAAGGCAGCCCACCTTAATGGGCTCCTACCGGAGGGGAGCCCAATAAGGCCTAGGCGCCTCCCCTTATTGGATAAGGGGAAGGGGCGCCCTAGGGCTTGGCCATGGGCCAAATAGGGCCCATGGGGTGGCCGGCCAGCCTATGGCTGCCCCATGGCGCCATATGCCCACCCCTTTAGTCCCATATTGCTAGTTGGATGAGATGTGTCTCATCCCTCCACCTATATAAAGGGACCCCTAGAGGAGAGTTTGACACAAGTGGATTGAGGGAGTTCCTAAAAGAGCTCTCCTCTCCCCTATGCACCACCTCTCTTCCTCTTTCCCTTTGGCTCATCTCCCTCATTTGGAGTCGTGCCAGCGAGTTAGAGGATTCTCCTCATACCGAACGCCGTAAGGCTGTCGGATTCTCTAGTCCAAATACTTCTTCCGCTGCAGTGGTGGAATGGATCTCGAAGGAGACATGGTGCATCGTATGTATGTGAGTATTGCGATGTACTCCACGTGCGACACTATGTCATTGCGCTGGTGCCTTCGCACTGTCGTCATGGCGCAAGGCGTCGTGGCGTTGATACATCGAGTTCTTCACAACCTTGAGGTCGGCTACATCGGCTTCATCATCAACGCCTGTGCGGGGGCGTAATCCCCACGATCGGTCTACAAGGGTACATGTCCAAGTCTCTTTTAATCATTACAGCAATACTAGATAGATAGATTTGGGCAATTCGGGGTTCCGTAAGGATTTTTTTTTTGTTATTTGCACCAAAACCCCAACAATTGTGGAAGTAACTTGTATAAATATCACTATTGTGCTACACTAGTTAGATTCACATGAGCTACCTATCATGATTGTGACCACATTTGTATTACCCCTATGGTGGATCTTCCGTTATTGGGATGATTTATGAGATGCAAATTCATAGTTGTTCTTGATGGATTGATATATGTATATGCTACCCCGTTCATGTATGCTTTGTTTTGATCAAAATACTATGCTAAGACGCATGTGGGGGACATGTGCATTAGGCGAAGTTCAGAGATTGTGTCGATGTGGGAGCGGCTCCGGCAGCGTCTCCCCTCCTATCCTTGCAGTATGTAGATGCAATTGGTGTATTTCATGTTTCTCCGCTGTCCTATCGCGAAATCGCCCGAGGGGACCTTTAAAGAGTCGGTTTTAGGTCAATACAAATCCATGGAGACAAAGTTTGCATTGAAAAGACGCACGAGGCCTGAGATGGGCCCCACCACGCGGCCAGAAAGTGAGCCCGCATGGTGGGCCCTCTTTTGTGCCTCATCGTGTACCCCATTGACTTTTTCTTCTCCAGTTCTTCTATTTCCTGAAAAAATGATGTGGCAAAAAGATTGGATCTGTTTGACATCCGTAAGGTCCCTGAAAGTCAAAAACATGCAAAAACAAGAAAATCTGCTTCGCAGTGTTAAAACCAAATGTAAGGGAATCATTTAAAAAATCCCTAGAATCAATAGAAAGCATGCCTAGGTCCTTATAAAACTATCAAATAACTATGAATATGACTTAATAAACTACAAAGATCATGGATGCATATTACATGCATCAACATCCCCAAGCTTAACATATGGTCGTCCTTGAGCATGAAGGTGATAAAAAGACATGTGCTTTGTAGTTTATTAAGTCACTAGTAACTCCAAGACTTCAATGCATGATTGATGCAACTTCAAAGTGTAGTTTAAACATTGAGAAGTTATAAAGTTAGAGCAATAATAATCATTAGAGTAGCAGCACAAATATATCAATGATCATAAAGATTATAAGATGAGTATGCATGCACTAACTATTATGATGAACAAAGTAGCAAACCAAGTGTTCCCAGATGGCCATGAAGCTTTCTTACTCTCTTTTTGGTTTTTTCTTCCTTTTGTTTCCTTTTCTTTTCACACTTTGCTTTTCCAAGGTGCTAGGTTCCATTGCCTCTATCATATGCATCTTGCATGTGTGTAGTACCTTCTTGACATAGTATCAGGGTGTCTCGTGCCCCCGGAGATGAAGACCAACACCACATGTATTCTTGTCATGCTTCCATAGAACCTGACTCACATGCATAATATGTTAATATACAATTAACCTTGAGTACCTCATGGTCCTTTGTATGAGTAGCCACACCTCATGTTTCCGCCGATGACTATCCGGACACAAATGACATGAAAATCAGCTTTGGTTGCTTTCAACTGTTTAAAGTTTAGCCTGTTAAAAAACTTCCACCATGATAGCATGGCTTACCATTTAGCGGTCAAGGATTTTATAAAAAGATCTCATACATATAAAATTATTTACCACTTGGCATTGTTAGTCCACACCGACTAGCGTCTGAAACCAAAATAACATAAAATCAATAATAAGAGTTGAAAAACATCCACCATGAAAGCATGGTTTATACGTTTGACTCCAATCACATCACTATGTCAAAAACATCATATATACACTCATCATCTTACCCAAACTGGGGTTGTGCCATCAAATTTGTGGTCACGCCACAACCTTTTCGTTAACAAAGATCACCTCTTTTCTCTTCTTTTTCTCACAACAACCACTAGTTTGAAAGATGACCGCTAAAAGGATGCAACCTTGTTCATCAAAATAGCTCATGATGCAAAACAAAATATGAAATCTTATAACAATGGATACATAAGATCTACAGCTAAAATGAGAAGCATTGCAATCACCTCGTAAGTATCAATGAATTCATTACACTTTATAGTCATACCAATCATACCTTCATACTTGATGAACAAAGAGTTTCCTATTTTCTTTTATAACATGATAAAGGTTCAAATCTCATAGATCATCCAATAAAATAAGGGTCCACCATATAGGAATTACATAATATGGCCATAATCATGTTAGGCAGCTCATATGGTATCTAATCAACATACCACAAGAGAGAGAGAGAGAGATCAAGCTACTGCCACAAACTCATAGTCCAGAGGTAGACTACTCCCTCTTCATCATGGTGGTGGTGTTGGTGATGTTGGAGAGGTTGGAGAAGCGATCGAGGATGGATCCGGCAGCGTTTCCCCCTCCAATCTTTGTAGGTTTAGCCTCTGTTTCGTGGTCGTGTTTCCCCGCCTCCTCCTCAAGGGAACTCCTCGGGGGGTCTTTATATAGGACTTTTTAGGTAAAGACGATAAATCTAGGATGAATACGGACGATATCGGAGCCTCGAGGGCAAACGGACCTGGGTGGCATGGCCTGGCTAGGGGCTCGCGCCACCTGGTCTAGTTTGAGCCTCGTGGGCCCCCCTCATGTGCTTCTTCTTCTCATATTGTTGCTCCGGGAAAAATAATGACTTCATAAAAAGCCTCGCTTCATTTGAGTTCCGGAAGGTCCCTCAAACATAAAAATACGCAAAATAGGTGTTTCCTATTTTGCAGAGTTATAACCCAAATAAGGGGGATCCATGGAAAATCCCCATAAATCAAAACATGATTATAACATCTCATAACATCTAAATATTGGAATATGTAACAATAAACTACAAATATCATGCATGAATTTTGCATGCATCAGACTGCCAAAGTTTTAAAACAAAAAATGGGAACCAGTTCTTTAACTTGATTTGGCATGGAGAATTGCAAGTTCATTATTTGTTTCTACTTGTACATGGATGTGCCCACAAACTTAGTACTCTAGATCGTCTTGACTTATGCATAATGTTTAAATCCATTACTACCTCTTGAATGACAGGAAAGCCTGCCATTAAAAGCCACAAAAATATCAAAAATATATTTTGGAGCAACATGGGGACCTCATTTCTCGACCTATCCACCATATCTGCATAAATCACGCATTAAGTTTTCTTCATTGCTCATTAGCATGTTGAAAGAGTACCCTATGGACAAGATATATTATTCTTCTTATGCCTATGTTTGAATTATATGAACTATTGTTAAATGATAAATGATTTGCTTGTTTCATAATCTTAAATATTCACTTTATACTTTAGAGTTGCAACAATCATGTCTTGAAGAATTGTATCAATCTGCGAGTAAATGAACTCCAAAGTTTATGTCATTTGTGTCACCTTTATGCCCGAGGACAAGTGTAGGTTAAGCTTGCAGATGTTGATGCATATAAATGCATCCATGAAATTTGCAGTTTATTAGATCATATTCCTTTATCTTTTATAGTTATCTAAGGACTTGGACATTTTTTACATTATTTTCAGGGATTTTCCAAACGATCCCTTTATTTTGGTTTTAACTCTATAGAACATGAATCCCTATTTTGAGTATTTTTGAGTTTTAGGAACCTTCTAGATGTCAAACATACCCAATATTTTCAAGAAACACATAAGATTAACGAAAGAAGTCGAAATAGAATTTCGCACAGAAGACAAGAGGCCCACCACGTGGTCCCAAATCCTGGCTGCATGGTGGGGCCCAACTTCCCCCTTGTAGGCCCTTTTGCCTCTTTATTCGGCTCTACAGATGTGTATTAACCAAAAAAACTGACTATATATATGACCCCTACGGTGAATTTGTGAGGGGGTGGTGAAAAAAATGAAATACACAAAACAAATTTGTAGACCCCGAGGATAGGAGGGGAGGCGGTGTTTTTTGCCCATGAATACCCCTTCGACTCCATCGACATTAACTCCTTTGCCACCATGATGAAGGGGGGGTAGTTTATCCCCGGACTATAGGATTGTGGAAGTCACTTGTATAAATTTCTCTATTGTGGTACACTAATTAGAGTCACATGAGCTCCCTATCATGATTGTGACCATATGTATTACCCATATGATGGATCTTTTTTATTGAGGTGATTTATGAAATGAATATTGCAAGTTGTTCTTAAAATATTGATAGAAGTATATGTTACTCCATTCATGTATGATTTATTATGATCAAAATTGTATGCAAGAACATGTGTGGGGGATATGTGCATTAGGTGGGGTAATGTGGTGGTATGCATAGGAAGTGACAGTAATTCTAGGCGTTGTCATTGTTTTTACCTTCCATTGATCGCCTCACTAGAAAAATGAATGATTCTATTTTATGCCATCAAGTGACATTTATACAACTTTTTTTTCTCAAAGGTCGTGCAGTTGTGTTCAACATCATGTCATAGATATTAAGGCAATACTTTAGTTCTTAAATATAGTATGAGAAAGTTTTCCCTTGCTGTAGTAGTTAGAGGGTTGTGTTGCATCAACACTATGTTTGAACTTGATGCCCATATCTATGCTTATCAATGAGTTCGTAAGTGTTTGCATGATATTAACTTGTCGTATGAAGCTTTAGCACCAACACCATGTTTATGAGAGAGAGATAGGGATCAAGTGAAACCATGACCCCCAATACACTTTTAGTCATAAGAAAAACCTTCTACACTTGTATGTTTCTAATTCTTATTTTCATTTATTATTAAATACAAAAATACAAAAATAGCTTTGCTTGTTTTTGTTATTTATTAGGTTTATTTAAATATTTCTTACACGTCGTAAGTGCCTCACAAACACTCCGGTGAGTTAGGGGCACAAAGTTGTTATTTTTTTGTTGCCGGTTACTTAAAAGGACAAACATCCACCATTTTTTCCAAGAGTTCGATATAATCCCTAGAGTCAACCTTGTGGGGGAAAACTACACTTGCTGCATCACTTTGCGCTTGGATTCCCAACTAAGTGGTAATTCAAAGAGTAGAATTGCTACAATCAGCACCTTGTCTGGGAACAGTCTCCATCCGTACAAGAACATGGTGGCTTCTCCACTAGCTATGTGATTTTTAGTTTCTGGTATAGGGGTGGAAGAAAGAATTCCCCCGCTCGTTTGGATGATTCGTTTAAAAAATAAGATAAATAATGGTTTTTTAATTTTGGGAATAGGGTGAACAAATGCAAAGTCCATGCCAAAAATTCATGTTTTTGGGAGAGCAAGAGTCCCAAACAACTCCGCCATGCATGACCAAAAATTCGTCATGCACCCCCCGGTCGGACCCCTTTGTAAGCTTCTCCACTCGTGTGTGCTTAGCTGCCTTCAACATCAATGAACGGTCAAATCAGATTTTTCTCATTTTTATTTTTTACCTCATACCCTTTAAGTAGCTACTGCTGTCCTTCCTCCTAAAATCATACTCTCCTCTCCTCTTGCGAGACACCCGATGCCTCTCCATCGTGGAGGTAAAGGGAGGCAAGCTTCTGCTCTTTCCTGATTCGATTATCATTCTTTCTTTGATCCTCATAGATTTGAGATATTTTCTCAACCTGGATTTGGGGGATTTTCTCACCTTGAAATGGGGGTATTTTTTCCATCCTGGATTTGCAGGATTAGCTCACCTCAAAATGGGGTATTTGTTCATTTTTTATTGGGGCATTTCCTCACCTAGAAAAGGGGTATCTATTCACACAGGATGGGGATTGATTTTGTGTGGTCCCAGTGCATTCTTTCTTTATTTATTGACTTTGTAACCTATACTAGGAGTAGTAGTTTCTGATGTTCAATTCATGTTGCATCAGATTATTTGTGGAGAACTTACTCAAAGGTAGTGGGATGTGAGAGATGCGGGATACACACAACAAACAAAACCTTTGCCATAGTGTTATAGTTTGTTTTCATATAAAGGATAATGACGTATGTATATGATGGCACGTGTAGCCAAGTGATAGAAATGGTACCACTATATTGATAGCTAGCACCGATACTTTGTCTAGGGATAAATAGGGAAGAAGTATGACATGGCAGAGTGATAGAAACCGCACGTTGAGTGAAAAACCAGACATATGGGTACTTGTTTTTAACTATGTGTTTTGGGACATGTAGCCTTGTAGATGTTAACCATTAAAGCATGACATACGAGTGTAAATTCTATCATCTTGTAACATGATTACCACCATTGTTGGAGAGAGAGAGAGTGTGTGAAACCATGAACCCAACTCCATTATTCCCATAAGATTAAGACACCCGTCCTTGTCCTCTTGCATTTAGAGGATTGTGACACTTTTAGATTTACTATTTTGTTGCATTTTACTTCCAACATTAAATCAACTTCCTTGTTGTTTAGTGCATAGATAACTAGATTTGTGACACTCTAGTTAGAAAGAGTAAATATATTTTCCTTCTTGCTAATGCGAGTCGATACCCATACTTCCACATTGAGATAAGGTGCTATAGTGATCCCCTACTTTTGGGGGTTATGAGTTGACAAGATCAAGGAATGACCTTATTGTGTAGGACAATTCTTCATAAGGATATAGTTGGCTAATTAATGGTGGTTGCACAATTCATATGACTTGAGCAAAATTGGTTTCAAATATGGATGAATATGCCATGTCAAGTTAAAGTATAACCATTGCGATCATTCCAAAGGAAAGTTAATGGGAATTAGTATAGTTGCTATCTGAAATAATTTATCTATTCAAATTTCATATTTGAAATATAACTAGTTATCCATCAACCTTGGTGCAAACATTATAAGCTTAATTAGTTTTTATAGTTACTCTCATTTAACTCAGATGTTTTGCATCGAATATAACCATTAAACTCAAGCTGTCTTAAAGATGTTCAAACAAAGAGCTCATCGTCAACTCAACTTATCAATATTAGCGATAAAAAGTGATAATTGATCTGATTTCAAGGACATATCAGCTAGATAATTCCTTGATGAACAAGGGATATAGCACAATTTGCGACCTCCATACACCCCTAAATGAAATGTCGATGAAGAGAGGAAGGACCACACCCTTATGGGAACGGTCTAGCCAATGTTGCTGCCCAAGTGGCCCCTATTGGGGGAGATGGGAGGCTGTGGGAAGTATGGCGGCTGGCTAGGGTTTTGTTGTAGCCCGGGTGGCCCAAAGCATAGCGATGCATGTCTCGGGAAAAATGTTTTGACGATTGCCAAGTAATAGTTCAACTAATCAAGTTCTAACAAAACTGAAACCCACCATTTTGACCATGGGTCAAGGTAAGAGTAGTTTAGGGAACAATAAAGTTAGACCTTGTTTATCTCATTCTCATCTACTCTCTTGCTGGCTAAATTGGTGGTTGAAGGTTTTAGTTGTACAGATTTGTTCCTTTTGTTCAAGGGCAGTAATATAAATCTTATTAGGGTTCTATACATAGAGTTTTGTTTGGAAGGACATTTTAAATGTGTGCATCAATCGATACAGAGATTCATTCTTTCCTTTTCAAAAAATAAAACATGTATTAAAAGGGGGGGGGGGCAGGGGAGGGATGGCGGCTGCCTAGGGTTTTAATTTATTGCATCCTGAGTGGCCCTAAGCAGAGCAACACACGTGCCAGGCAAAATGTTATTTTACGATTTTCAAGTAATATTTCAACTAAACGGGTTCTAGCAAACAAACCACCATTTTTACCATGGGAATTAAGGGTAAGAGTAGTTTAGGGGTCAATAAAAGTTAGACGTTACCTATCTCATCTACTATCTCGCTGGCTAAGTTGATGCTTGAAGATTTTAGTCGTACATATTTGTTCCTTCTATTCAGGGGGACATGTCAATAATATAGATCCCATTAGGGTTGTATACATGAAGTTTTTTGGAAAATCATTTTAAAATGTGTGCACCAATCGATATGGAAATCATTTTTTTCCTTTTGAAAATAAAAAACATATCTTAAAAGGGGGAGGTAGAGGGACGGATGGCGGTTGGCTAGGGTTTTGTTGCAGCCCGAGTGGCCCAAAGGAGAGCAACACATGTGTTGGGTAAAATGTCTTTGACGATTGTAAAGTAGTAGTTCAACCAAGTGTTCTAGCAAACAAATGACCCCAACATTTTTACCATGGGAATTAAGTAAGAGTAGTTTTGGGGATAATAAAGTTTTATCCCATCTACTCTCTCACTGGCTAAGTTGATGCTTGAAGGTTTTAATCGCACAAATTTGTTTCTTTTGTTCAAGGGGATGTGTTGATAATATAAATCTCATTACACAGAGTTTCGTTTGGAAGGACATTGCTAAACTTGTGTAAAAATCGATATGAAGATAGATTTTTTTTTACCTTTAAAAAAATTAAAACATAGTATTAAACTATACATTTTCTAGCTTTTTTGCGAATTCTATACATTTTCTAGCTAAATTCGAAATATCATAAATTTATTATTGCAGTCGGTGCTTCCGCGTCGAAACAAACTATACTGCTGTACACTGAAAACAAAGTGGCAGGTGCAGTGTCGCATGATAATAAATAGAAAAAGGGGAAAGAAACTCGAAAGGTTGCACCAAACAGTGACGAATTTTAGAAGGACGAGTTGCCGGCACGTGCAGCGCCGTCCTCCGCACGTGCGCGAGGCCCCCACCAAACCGCCATTCTCCCCTTGTGCCTTCCTATGGAATCCCGGCAGGTTGACTACTCGGCTCGCAGCCTCCGGTCTCAGGCGTGTGACGATCGAGCAAGAACTCGTCTCCTCCTCCTCTCTATCCTTCTATTCCCTCACAGTTGCACATCGATCCTATGTGCTTGGCCTCAACACCAGCTGCAGAATTTGCTCCATTGAGTTTTCTGGCAGCTGGAGTAGCTGAGAGGCATATGGAGATATATTAAAGAAAAAAGGAATCCACTACTAGCTTAGCTATTTGAGCTAAACGTATGTGGGAAGAGAGGGAGAGGCAGAAGCAGAAAGATAGAGAGGAGGCACAATTCCACTCACTGGCCAACCACAGGGCCTTCTTGCTCTCTTTCCTTCGCTCGAGAAATCTGCGAGAAGCAGCAGGAGCTCCTCTACGTCTTCCGGCCGTCTCCTCCTCATACTCAGATATCTGTAGCAAGAATTGGGAGTCCTCGCATGGATGCAGCCCATTGGCCCCAGGTAAATAGATCTCTTGCCAAAGATCACACTTGCTCGAATTTGGATTTTGTTGTCATCCTTGATCTTGCTGCTGTTCATCTTCTCTGCGCCTTGGTTTTAGTTCATGCTTTACTCGATGAGACCATGATCTCTCTCTGTGGTAATGGTATATATCCTCTTGGGTCTTGTTCTTCTTCCTTTATATGTTATCCTTTGTGTAGATCTATGCATCTGGTACATAATCAACAAGGCCTGCTTTCTCTCTTCTCCATAGGCTTTAAGGTGAGAGGCCTGTGTGAGCTTTAATCCTTTGCTGCCCTTCCTACCCTTTTGATCCATGAAAGGCACCACATACACCATCACCTTTCTTTTCCCTTCTTTCTAATCGCCCTTTCCTCTCTATCATCCTTTTTATCCCCTCCCTTCACCTTCTTTTCTCATAGCTTTTCTTCTCTCTCCTTGCATCAAAAGACCAGCCATGTCCTGGTGATGTGTGGCAGCAGCAGTACTACAACCCTACACACAAGAGCACACACAAAGTTGTGTTTTGTGTGGTGGTGCGGTGTGTTTCTCTTTCATTTTCCTTTCTTCTTCCCCTTATCACCTTTTCCTTTCCTCCTGCTTCGTCTTTTCTTTGCCTCTAATCTCCCTTTGTTTTCTTTTGCTTGGTTCTTTGTTGCACCGTAGAGATTCTTAACACGCCCACAGCCCATCCTACACCACATGATATCTTTGTTTTCCTCTAGTTCGTTATAGCTAGCTTGGCGTGTGTGTGTTGATCATCGTGTGCTGCGTTCTGAACTTCTGATTGATCGAGTTCTGCGCTTACCATGTGTGTATCCTCAGGGGCTAGGGCAGCTCAAGCCCATGGAGGAGATGCTGATGGGAACAAGCGCGAACCTGCAGGTGCAAGGGTCAAATCCGAATCCGCCGGCGCAGGCCCCATCGTCGGCGTTGGCACCTGGGGGCGCCGTGAGGGGTGGAACGCCGGCCATGGCAGTGCCGGGTGCAGGCGCTGTCGCCGGCGCTGGTAGCACGGAGCGGCGGGCGCGGCCGCAGAAGGAGAAGGCGATCAACTGCCCTCGGTGCAACTCCACCAACACCAAGTTCTGCTACTACAACAACTACAGCCTCCAGCAGCCGCGCTACTTCTGCAAGACCTGCCGCCGGTACTGGACCGAGGGCGGCTCCTTGCGCAACGTCCCCGTCGGCGGGGGCTCCCGCAAGAACAAGCGCTCGTCGTCGTCCTTGTCCTCCGGGTCCGCCTCGGCCCCGAGCACATCCGTCGCCAGCTCGTCCATGGCCGGCGCAACGTCCAACAAGAACCCGAAGCTGGCACACGAGGGCGGCGCGCACGACCTGAACCTGGCGTTCCCGCACCACCATGGCGGTATGCAGCAGGCGCATGCGGAGTACATGGCGTTTCCGAGCCTGGAGAGCAGTAGCATGGGTAACCCGGCCGGCGGTAGCACAATGGGTGCCCGGGCCGGGGGCGCCCTCTCCGCGATGGAGCTGCTTCGGAGCACTGGCTGCTATATGCCACTGCAGGTGCCGATGCAGATGCCAGGTGAGTACGGCGCCGCGGGGTTCACGCTCGGGGAGTTCCGCGCGCCGCCGCCGCAGTCGCAATCTCAGTCGCAGAGCGTGCTCGGCTTCTCGCTGGACGCGCACGGGCCGGTGGGCGGGGCTTCCTCGGCGGGGTACGGATCAAGCGCGGGGATGCAAGGGATGCAGGACAGAGCGGGCAGGTTGCTATTCCCGTTCGAGGACTTGAAGCCGACTGCAAGCTCTGGCGCCGGTGGTGGTGAGAGCGGTGGCGGCTCTGGCACCGGCCTGGACGGTGGCCACCATCAGTTCGAGCAAGGCAACAAGGAGCAACAAGGCAATGGCGCCCCCGGCGGGCAAGACACCCCGGTGTTCTGGAACGGCATGATCGGGGGCGGCACTTCTTGGTAACGTGCGGCGGCGGTGCACGGTGGCGTGCGCCCATGCATGGCTCATGCGATCAAAGCCAAAAGCTGTGCATGCGCTTCCAACTGAAGATAGGCACAAAGGTCTAATAAGATGGTGGCAATGGTAATGATCATCTGTCGTACGGTTTCTGGTGTTCTTCTTCTTCCAGGGTTCATGTGTGTTTGTTTCATCGACTTGGGGGCTAGCTAGCTCTAACACACCAGAGTACACAATTAATCTCTTGACTCGTGCGTGGCATGGTAGCCATTGTGAAGCTTCTTTTTAGGCTGGCTTCGAGTTAGGCATCAGTACATACCTAGTACATGGTGCATGTCGTGGTGTGGTTTCGCAGGGCCAACTTTAGGGGACTTTGTAGAGTGGGGAGACAGGGGACTGTGCTACAGTTTGTTTGGTAACAACAATGCATGCAGTGTTTCAGCTTTGTGTGTAGTTGAAGCAGATCTTTTGGGGACCGAGGCTTCCAAATTTGTAACCTTGTAGTATTTGATACAAAGAGTACAAGTACCATATATTTGCTTCCTCCTATTTCCCATTGTTATTGTTCTTACTAGTGATTTATGCATAAACTCAGTTATATAGTTTATCGGAACAGGTAAGTGCATGAAATAATGTACTCCTATATTTTGTTCATTAAGCATGTACCTTATTGTCATTTGCAGTTGAACTGATTTTTTTCGATAAAGAGCGTTTTATTACTTGCAGTTGAACTGAACTGATTATGTATTCGGAACTGCTCTGCGTCCGACAGTTTGTGTACGATTCACGTACGATAATGTTATCCGTCGGCCCACCTTGATGCATTGCTTTGCTCAGATGGCTCTGATGCACGTCGTACAAGCATCGGACAGTAAACTGTCGTACGTATAGCAAGGTTCGTATGTATTTCTTTTGCTGCTTGTTTCTCTACTTTATAAGATTGTCTTTCTATCTGTCACCTCTCCCTGCCCTCCTTTATCTTGTAGCAGGCTAGCTCTGAGATGTCATGTCTCACCATTGCCCCAAAACCACGAATCTTCCAGCCATGAAAAGCACTAGCGAGAGGGAGAGAGAAGAGCTAGCTCAGAGAACCGAAGGGCATGGGAGGAAGAGAATAAGTACGTATGACAAACATCCCACTCCCTAAAAGAAACTTTACTTCTCTCTCCTCACATGGTATTATTATATCATATGGTGGCCACCTGTAGGTCCTTGACCAGGCCATTTGTACAACCTATAAAAATATTTGTAAACCTAAAAGGTACACTGCCATGCTATCCCCTCTTCCACCATCATGCTCCTTGCATCTCTGATCTCTCTGCCCCTCTCCTCTTTCTTTCATGTCAAGTGGGTAAGAATGCAACTTTTTACTCATTTGTTTTTGTTTGTAGTTAGGCATTCACTAGCCAAGTTCACCTGCCCACACCAAAAAGTTGTCACCAAATGATTCTTCTGTTCCACCCATTTTGTACCATTTCCTTGTATACATGCATGCATGCATGGCCTCTAGGGTATAATCTTCATTAGTTTACCGCAATGGTACAAGGACTCCTCACATGCATGCCATAGCAGCCTTATCTTGAGGCTGGGGAAAGCTTGGAAGGGCCCCAAAAACATTCTTGTAGGGATGAGGCATGGAAGGAATATTGCTTGACTGCCTTGTTGATGCATTGGCTACTCTATTAAACAAACTATCCAGTGCCAGTGGCTGTTTTAATATGCCATGTATGCGTCTGTGTAAGTCGTACATAAAATAGTTACTAGTACTCCTACTCCACTAGAGAGTAGTAACTGTTGTTCCCATGATTGAAATCTGCTTGACACCCTAGCTACTTACATGATAAAGTAACTAGTACAGGGAGTTTAGACCACTAGTAGTATATGCTTATTAATCTAAGCTACATGCTACAATATTAACGCTGGTATTGTCAATTCTTTTTCTCACACGTCGCTTGATTGATGATCAGTAAACTATCTCATTTCTCCACGTATCCCCCACCTGCATCTTGTTTTCTTCTCTACTTTTGTTGTATCGCTTGTGATTTGTCCGCTTGCTGTCCTTTGCCTCACTCCATGCCATTTTAAGGATAGTTAGTGCAATGGTAGGTCATTGTTAGTTGCATGGAGCCTAGCAGCTACATTTCCATTAGTAGCGGTGGAATTGCTTCCTTTCAGAGTGCACATTTCTCTTTCACCTATGCTGCATTTGCATGGATACGGTTGGGGATGTCCAAGGCCTCCTCTTTCAAGCTGCTTTATAGTGACCGCTACCTAAACTTGCAGCTCCTTGCACCTCTTCATTTATGGGAGAGAGGTGAAGCAGCTAGGAGCAGGAGAGCATATGCAAATGTACTACGTAGTACGTTCCGTGCTCTTCTTGATTTTCATCCCAGTTCCCTTTCTGAATGCTCTTTCACCGGGCATACTACTTCCATGCATCGTCGATGGATGCATCCACTTACGAGTTAGGTCTAAGTCTGCTCGCCAGTACTTTCTGATGTGGAGAGTGCAGGTTACTGAAAATGGCCGGTTTACATGCTGTAGAGAGCACGGGCATGTTTTCAAGTAGCAGAATGGATGCTATTTCAATGCAAATGTACCTATGCGCTTTCACCACGGCAGTACTGAAGAAGTGTCACTGCAACTTTTTTCCTTGAGCAAAGTGTCACCATCCTCACGGCGCCCACTAATAGTTTTCTGCACAAATCTATTAAAGCCAGTGGGCTTGTGCGTCTGTTTTACACACGTAGAGTGCAACTAGGCAAATCCTTTATACAGTGGAGAAAGAAAGATCCACTTCAACATTGAGCAATTGTGTCCTCGGTCCAAACTTACAGCCCAATTTTTTTAATTTAGGATATGTGAAATCTAAATCAACTAACATTATCTTATGTCTAAGTTGATTCTAGAAAATATTACTTTCATTTGGCGATCGCTAGATGCACTTTTATGAAAAAGTGCACGCCAAGTTGAAAATGAAACTGATGAAATTTACTCAGATGTCACTGTGAGAAAAAATTAGTTTAAGTAGACATGTGAAAATATGAGACAATTTAGATTAGCAAAACGAATCACACTATTCACATGTACCCTCAAAACCATGTTGATTTGGAACCCCTAGCTAGTTTTTCTTATTGGATTGTCAATCTACACCACCAAATGATGGTTTTGCCATGTGGATCAACAAATGTTAATGTTCGGTGATATTCTAGATATTTGACGCTTCCTCCACCTAGAGAAGAGATGAACACATCCTTAGACAAAATAGGGATCCCAGACCATGGTGTAAAATTAATCTCTTTCAAGACCATGTCACCTACCCAATCCACTTCAACTCATGGCAGTAGCATCAGCCCACTCCATAGAATATATAAACCAATGAGCAGATTGGCTAGGAACTGGACGACTTCGACTTCCTCTGACGACGAGGTTGCCTTGCCGGTGGAGGTGGGCATCCTGCCTGCTGGCGGCAACGATGATTTCCTTCCGGCTCACGACCCTGAGCTGGAGGCGCTTGACGAGGAAGACCTGGCCGAGCCCGAGCGGCCGGACTACGTCGACGTCTACATGCCCTATGTAAACCTCCGTCACTTTGACACCCTCTCCTTTGCCTTCGTTAACCCTCCTCAGCAGCATGATTCCGATGCTCTCATCCTCCAAGCTGCTGAACTTGGATGCGGGCCGGAACGTGTGTCTCTGTTCCCTTCTTCTCGCGGCGCTCGCGTCGCTGTCTTTGCTGCTCCTTACTTTCGGGAGGAGGCGGTCTCCAATGACCCCTTCCTGGGTCGTGAGCTCTCTGTTCACTTTGAGCGCCATGAAGAATCTGACAATAGGTTCCTTTTTGAACATGAAACCATGGTTGCTCTTTCTATCACCGATTTCCCTCTTGAACACTGGAATCGCCACCTCATAATTCACTCATCTGCTCCCTATGCCAACCCTCATACCATCGATCATGTCTGCCTTACCGGGATTGATTTCTCGGCGGTCCTTGTCACTGTCAAGGCTGAGACCATTACTGATATCCCTCTGCACCTGACGGTTAAAAACCATTGCAGCAATGGCTCCCTCGCCAAAATCTCCATCATCGCTTTTGACGATCTTGCTCCTAGCTCGCATGATTCCAATGGGCCAGACATTGATCCTATTCCTGAGGCTTTCTCCTCAGGAGATGAGCAGGAGTACGTCGAGCTCCAGGGCGGTGAGACTTATGCTGATGTGCTCCAGCTCATGGGAGCCCCTATGCCTCTCATGCCTCATGGCGCCCCCTCCAGCGCTGCCCCTGCTGCTTCTTCTGTGGCTCGTGCTCTAGCAAATGCACCCCCGCTCCCTACTGTTCTGGGCGGTCCGGTTCTCTCCAAGCCAAAGCTTGTCAAGATCAAGCTGCGTCTTGGTTTCTTTGACGTCCTCGTCGAGGGATCAGATGGGGAGTGGGCTTTCTTCCGTCTTCCTCTGAGACGTGCTGCTAAGGATCTTGGCTGCAAAGGCCTAATGGTGGCTAACTTTGCAACGGCATCGGTGGGGCTTGTGGACTGCATTGCTAGGGTTGGGCCCCAACGCCTGCCCTCCCTGGTCGTCGACATCCTTGCACGCGGCTCTCCTCCTGACAGCACCTTCTAGGTGCCTTTAGAGGCTGCGGTCGAACTTGTCCTTGCTCCGGCAGGCTCGTCCCCAGCTGCTGTGCCCGCTGCTTCACTGACTGACGCCCCTTCTGCTAGCGCCTCGCCTGCTTCTCCTCTGCGGGACCCTGCCCTCGACATCGACCTGGCTCCTGTCCATGACACTGTCTGGCGTGCTCCATCGCTGGTTCTGGAGCCGCGCCGCAGCTCCCGTTTGGTCTCTGCTGCCCCAAAAAACTTCATCTCCATCATCGACAAGGCCATCCTGCGCAAAAAGGGTCTGAACGAGGGCACCTCCGAGCCACCCAAGCGCCGAGGTGAGCTCTGCGCTGATGACCTCCTAGCTGTTTCTGTGGAGGACGGGCGTCCTCTCCATCCCGGTGATGCACAGGATCTTGCGCGTGCTTGCGACATCCCTGAAGCCGCTCTTGGTCTGCCCGTGGTGTTGTCTGTCAGTGACCCATGATAGGGCCTTTGCTGCTCTGCTGGGCCATTGGGACCTGCTCGCCGTCGCCTTCGGCCTCTCTCTGATATCTGGACCTTGCTATCCACCTTGGGCCTTCTTGGTCTCGGCAGTTCTCTACAACCTGGACGAGAAGCTGCGCTGCCCTGCTGGTTCTTCAGACTATGTTCTCTTTTTTCTTAGATTGTTCTCATTCGGGTTGGTTGATCCACCCTTGTAACTTGTGTTGTAATTCGTTGAACCTGGCTTGCCACTTCATGTGTTGTTTCAATCTTATTCATGTTAGTTAAACTGTTGCTTGCCTGTTGGAATGTCCGTCGCCTTGGACAACGTCGCAAGCGCGATGACGTGCGGGCTGCCATCGACTCCTTCCTCCCTTCTATTCTCTGTATTCAAGAATCAAAGCTTGCCACTGTCTCCTCCTTCCTTGCGTCCTCCTTTCTTCCGCCTTCGCTTTGATCTTTCCTTTTCAAACCTTCTCTGGGCGCCTCTGGGGGAATTATCACGGCATGGGATGATCAGCTCCTTGAGCTCCTGCACCATTCTGTGGATGATTTCTACATCACCTCCACCTTCTCGCTTCGGTATGCAAATCTAACCTTCTCCCTTGTCAACGTTTATGGCCCATGTGCTCATGATCTGAAACCTACTTTCTTGGACTCTTTGACTCGAACCTTCGCCACCTTGTTTGGACCTGTGGCCATGTTAGGAGACTTTAACCTCACTCGCTTGCCCAGGGATAAATCCTCCACTAATTTCAATTTTGTCGAGGCTGCTTCTTTCAATGACTTCATAAACTCCTTGGGACTTATCGAAATCCCTCTCCTTGATCGTCAGTACACCTGGTCTAAGATGCAGGACCCCCCATTCTTGCTCGTCTCGACAGAATCCTGGTCAACTCTGATTGGAGCCTGGCTCTTCCTGACTCCACCCTGACTTCCTCCTGCCGGCCTACTTTGGACCATACGCCTCTTCATCTTTCTGCCGCCACCAAAGCGCCTCACAGTTCTGTCTTCCGTCTCGAGAACTCTTGGCTTCTTCACCACTCCTTTCCAGCCATTGTCTCTAGCAACTGGCTCAGTGTGGCCTCCAACCACTCCCACCTCTCCTCGGTCAGCCAGCTCTGTCTAAGACTTAAGCGCATTAGGAGTTCTGCCAGGGCTTGGGCCAGAGATCGCAAACTTCCTTCGCTTTACCTTGTCAACTGTCGTGCTGTCATCTCCTTCTTGGACAAACTTGAAGAGATCCGCCACCTCTCTGACTTGGAGCAGCGCCTTCGATCTCTCGCCAAAACCAATCTCAGCCAAAAGAACTCTGATCGAGCCACTTACTGGCGTCAGCGGGCAAAAATTAAAAACATCACCCTTGGCGACGAAAACTCCAGATATTTTCACCTGTGCACCTCTGGTCGGCTCCGAAAGAACCAGATCAAGGTCCTTGATGATGAGGATGGCAATCCCATTTTCTCCCACTCTGATAAAGCCTCCATCCTCCACTCCTTCTTTAAGCAGCTTCTCGGGACCCCTCTCCCTGCTGCGGACATCTTAAACCTAGGCCCACTTGTTTCCTCCACTTCGCTTAACTCCTCCCATGCTGCCTCCTTGATTCGCCCCTTCTCCTCTGATGAGATTAGGGATGCTCTTTTCTCCATGAACGATAACTCCAGCCCTGGCCCTGATGGTTTTGGCCCTGCTTTCTACAAGAAAAACTAGGATCTTGTTAAAAACCACCTCCTCGAAGCCCTACGCGATTTCCACGACCTCTCCACTGACCTTCGGCCGATCAACAAATCCCATATTGTGCTGCTTCCCAAAAAGCTGGGTGCTAATCGCCCGGACAACTTCCGCCCCATCTCTCTCCAAAACTGCTGCCTCAAGATCCACTCGTAGTGTCTTACTCTCAGGCTCCGCGCTTTAATTCCCTTCCTCGTCCATCCTGACCAAACTGGGTTTATTGCTGGCCGTTCCATCGCTGAAAACTTTGTCTATGCTGCGGACATTGTTCAAACTTGTCATCGCCGCTATGCTTCGGCTGCTGTTTTCAAGCTCGACTTTCGCAAAGCCTTTGATTCCATTAGCTGGGAGGCCTTGGATAGGATTCTCCTCGCCAAAGGTTTCCCTGACCTCTGGAGAGCTTGGGTCTCTATGCTAAACCAAACCAGCCAGACTGCTGTGCTACTCAATGGTGTCCCTGGCGATGGATTCAATGTCGTCGCAGGCTTCGGCAAGGAGATCCCCTCTCCCCCTTCCTCTTCAACATTGTTGCGGATGTCCTTCAGCAGCTTTTGCTCTCTGCCTCGCGAGACGGACTTCTGCTTCACCCCCTGGTGGATGACCTTCCTTGCCCCGTCCTCCAGTATGCTGACGATACCCTAATCATCATCCGTGCTATCCCTGACCATGTTGCAAATTTAAAACGTGTGCTAGATGTTTTCTCTGAGGCCACTGGTCTTGCCATCAACTACCATAAAAGCACCTTCATACCCATTCACACTGACTCTGACTCCGCAACCTCTATGGCCGCCGCCTTTGGATGTTCGGTATCGGGTTTCCCTCAAACCTATCTTGGCCTCCCCCTTTCCACCCATAAGCTTCGGCTTTCCGATTTCACCCCCATCATGTCTAAAAGTGATATGCGCCTCTCTGGATGGCGGGGCCGGTCCCTCCCCATTGGCAGCAGGCTTATTCTCGTTAACTCGGTCCTCACTGCAATGGTTGCCCATGCCATGGCTGTGGTTCTTCTCCCTCCCGATGTTGTCTCTGCAATTGATAAACGCAGGCGTGCTTTCTTCCGGGCCGGAGAGGAAACCTGTAATGGTGGCCAATGCAAGGTCGCTTGGGACGATGTCTGTGTCCCTAAGGAAAAAGGAGGTCTTGGCATCCTCTCCATCACCGCCCAGAACTCGCACTAGTGGAAAACAGGGCTTCAGTCCCGGTTCGTGTGGGGCTTCAGTCCCGGTTGCGCAACCGGGACTAACCAACCGGGACTGGAGCCCAATCTTTAGTCCCGGTTGCTATACGAACCGGGACTAAAGAGAGACCACGTGGCAGGGGCTGGTTGATCGTGGGCGTAGGACTTTAGTCCCGGTTCGTGTTACGAACTGGGACTAAAGTGTCCACACGTGGCAGCCTCTGCTGCTTCTGGATTTCAATTGTTATTTAGGGGTTTAGGGTTTAGGGTATATTTGTATTTTGCTCCATTCAATTGTTTGATTCATTTCAAACAAGTTTTCTTATATACTTATTCATACAACATTACAACATAATATATAAAACGATACATATATATAATATATTTGGTTCACCGAGCATATACATGCATACAAGTATATATACAACTTGTTCACACACATAAGATCACGACTTGTGTTTAATTATAAACATTGTCTAATCGAAACCGGCATGAAATTCACCCTTTGGGTTAATGACATGTTCAAGCAGAAATCCGGCTAATTCCTCTTGAATTCCTACTACGCGTTCAGTCGGTGAGAGCTGATTCCGCTTTGCTTCGAACTACGAAGAAGAAGAACAATATGAATATGAATCATCATAACAAAATTGATGCCAATAAAATGAATTTGTCAGTATATTGTTTACTTACTGTTTGAAAATCAATTCCTTCAGTGACCTGCGCACGAAGGTTCTCGCAAGTATAGTATGCACATAGATTAGTCCCCGAAGGCTGCCTCGCACACTTTACGAGAATAGATTTTAGTCAGTGACATATCAAGATTGATATACTTAATGGTATTTTAAACTAGAATTAAAGGGATGTGTGGACCTAGCTCGTACGACTTACCTCGATCTGACGGTAAATCAGCTCATTTTTCCATTCACCTTTAACTGTGCGTATAAACCGTTTCCAAACACTGCCGAGCAAACAAAATGAATAGATAAGTTATAGATGAACGAAAGAGACCGATATAATGCCGTAATGATTGAAATTACCTATCCATCACATCAAGGATGCTTTTGTATTCATTAAGTGGTTTATTCATCGAGTCAAAGATTTGAACCCTTCCATAGTTAGGTTCAATCTTTAGCAAAATCCAGTGGTAACTGCGTGCAAGTTTAATTATGTAAGTTAATAAACTCATCAATTACACTTATAACATCGAGTAAGGAAAAGTAACTGTGTATAAGATAGTAACACTCACCTGATGTTGTACGGAAAGAGTATTCTAGCTCGGTATTCCTGCGTAAGTAGGAACTCTAGCAAGTTATCCTCCGTCTCCTTGCGATTCCTCTGTATCATCGCTCCGTTAACTCGATTTGGATCAATGAATCCAAGTTGGAGGTCATTCCTTGTCTTACATTCCATACTCTTCATTCTGCATAATAAACAGCGTAGTGAGGAAAATTACATGCAAAGAACGAGTTGAGCTAGAGACTTATAGAAATAATGAATCACTTACAGAACATAGGCACTGACGAGAGATTTGTCGAGCGCGTCTTGATTGAATAGCTGAAAGAATTCATCAAACTCAATATGCACCAAGTCTTGACCTAAGAAATGGTCCTTTGTGATTTGCATAAGGAGAAAATCTTGCGTGCCCTTTGCGGCTTGCAGGTACCACTTATGCAATTTTCGCATTTGTGTTGGTAGATT
This sequence comes from Dactylis glomerata, assembly GCA_007115705.1. Taxonomy (NCBI): domain Eukaryota; kingdom Viridiplantae; phylum Streptophyta; class Magnoliopsida; order Poales; family Poaceae; genus Dactylis; species Dactylis glomerata. The sequence goes on along the minus strand of QXEO01000523.1, from coordinate 2,107,446 downwards.
CATTTCAATCTCAGGTGGGACCAGACTCTTCCCCTTTTCATATTGCCGTGCTATAGGCGCCTTTGGGGTGATATCTTCATGTAGCAATTGAGAAAGAGTCAAACCAGCTTCTTTAGCAAAGTCGGCGGGATTGGGTTGAGCAACACTCCCACCAGCATCACTAGCAAAGACCTTTAGCTTCTTTTTTTGCATCTACCTGCTTATCCAAACAACGCTTGTAGTCATCTGGCTTACGCAATTCATATTGCGAAGGTTGGGTAAGCATATCAAAGGCCCACTCCTTCTGTTCCAGAGTATATACCTGCTTCGGTGTAGGGGTCGGGTGTAGGGCTGCGAGCTTCCTTTTCACTTTGGCTCTGTCCTCCGCCTCAATTTCTTCAGCAGTCTTCTCGATAGGAGGAGGCGGCACCGCCTTAGCTTTCTTGGCCCGTTTCTTCGGAGAGACATTGCTAGTGGACATAGTAGCGGACTTGCCACAACTCTGGGACTTACGAGTGGGCTGAGGCGGCGGAGGTGGCGGAGGCGGCTGACATTGAGGTGGAGATCGATGTGGACTCGGGGTCTGGTGGTAGTCGTCCCTGTCGTCGTCGGGAGGTGGTGAATTGCGAGGACTGGGAGGAGAGGGTGGCCGCCTTGGCGCCGAGCCTGGAAACACGATGTGTTTCTTATCCCAAAGAATTATACCACCCAATACTTCTCCCAGTTTTTCCTCCTCTTCAGGTCCAGCGACGTCAAGAAGGAGGGACTCATACCCCCTTTCAATTGCATCCACCCCGACCTTAGCATAGCCAGGTCGAATCTCATGGCCATGCCAGGTTTGTCCAGGTCCAGATGGCAACACATAGCCAACCGCCACCTTCATTGATATGTTCTTCATGGGATAATGCAGCTCACAGTCTATCTTCTTGGTGATATCATCCACGGGGTAGTGAACCATCGGTACCTCCGTGGAAGCCACGCTGCTTCTCCGCTGAGATCGGTCGCCTGATGCATGTTCTAGGTGTTGCTGATGCTGAGTTGCCCCTTGCGACTTTAATTCCTCCAGTGCCTTATGCTGCAGTAAATACAACTCTCTCAGCTCAGCCTGTAGCCTTTCTATGCTCTCTATCCGTGAGGCCTCCTCCCGCGCCTTCCGCTTCTTCGCTCTCTCTCGGCTTCTATAAGTCTGGCTCTCTTCGGCGAACCCAGACCTCCACGGAATAGCAGAACCCAGACCCCGTGTTCGTCCTGTGTGTTCTTTGTTCCCGAGGGCCTTTGTCAGCTCGTCGTTCTCTCTGTCCGGCTTGAACGTCCCCTCTTGAACCTCGGCGATTGTCTTGACAAGTGCTCCCAGGGGTTCAGCAATTTGTTTCTTCTCTTCAACTAATTTCCCTGTTCTCTCATCATAGACAGCTCCATGGGCAAGTGCCCAATTTCTTGACCTTCTGGGCCATTGTTCTGTTTCTGGTTCGATGCCCTTTTCTCGTAGGGCGGCCTCTTGCATATCCCACTTAGGCTCGGCCCTTTTGTAGCCACCTGGACCCAACTTATGGTGATATTTCTTTTTCGCGGCATTTGCCTGATTTTTCTGACTCCTTAGCTTACCCAGCTCTGACTCCTTGTACTCCACAAATGCGTTCCAGTGGTCCCGCAGGAACTCATTGGGGCCAGTAAATTCTGGAGCTTCTCGATCGGCGTTGACATAGGCATTCCATAACCTCTTCTTGTGGTTATTGAACTGTGCAGCCATCTTCTTGAGAGCCCACTCCCTGACTTTCTCCTTCTGTTTCTCTGCTTCTTCCAGGGACTCGGTGACCGGCAGATTGAAATGTGGAATGAGGGAATCCCAAAGTCTGTCTTTCAAGACCTTGGTGACATAATTGACTTCTGCACCCTCTTCTGGCTCTGGCTGTGCTGGCTCTCCCTTTGCCGCCTTGGGCTTATACCAATACTGAATGCTTATCGGCACCATGTCCCTGACAAGACATCCACATTGAGTAGTGAACGCACTTGCGACACTCTTGGGTTCCAATGGTTCGCCTTCACTTGAGAGACGCCCAATCGTGTAATGCTGATTCGATGCCAGCCGTTTGGCCGGGCCTCGCTTCTTTCTAGAAGATTCAGAAGTCTAAAATAAGAAAACACTCGTTAATATATATACCACATAATGCATCGTCATCTACTGATTCATGAATAGAGCTAGTCTTCATATATATATATATACTAGTTGAATGCCCGTGCGTTGCTACGGGCTTTTAATTTTTTTCAATGCCACACATGTTAACATATTTTAAATTAATATTTTAAAATTTTAACAGCAACAAAATTTAGCATACGAAAGAAAATGTGTTTTATTCAAATTACATACTATGCTCTTGATGATTGCTTTTGTCATCTATTCTTCTTTCCCCCGATCTATTGGATTCACCTCTTTCACCATTGCACTATTATTGTACTTTCTAGTCATCTCACACCAGCTATGTCACGATTGTACTTCGTAGTTGCCCACTCCAACAATATCATCATTTTACTCCAAAAAGTCAATGAAAAACTTAAAAATAAGAATATGAATTAATAAAATTTAATTACTTCTATGTTACCACATGGCATATATTTGAACCAGAAATTTAATTAGGATTCATATTGTGTGAGAAGACAAGGGTCGAGAAGGCAAAGTAGAAGATGAGGCCGAACTGTTGCCATTGCGCGCCATGGAACTCGGGGTTGATGTGGTGCTTGATCATCCACACGACGAAGCCGGTGAAGATGAAGAAGGCGAGGCTGGCGAGCCAGAGGCTTGTGCTCAGTGGTTGCACAAAGATCCACATGGTCGTCGCCGTGTCTTTCTGCAATCTGCATTGTCATGACCATCGACCACCCCGACTCCGTGAACGCCATGGTGAAGTCCACCTCGGTCGTCCTGCTAGCGGTGATTGTCACATCTCCGACGGGCATGTCGACTTGCTGCAAGTGTAAGCATTACAAATTACATCGATTCACCAAGCACATATAAATATACTTCGTCTAAATAGTAAAACCGATGTACACAGATCTGATCCAGCACAAGTTTCATAAAGTTGTCATAGGACTGGAAGCTAGAATTGATTGGGACATAACGGTAGCTCACCGGATAGGGCAAATTCTCCATGACCCCGTCGAACACGTCGATGCAATAGCCTATGATCTTTGTCTCCCCAGATGCAATTTTTACAAGCTATTTGCTGACCGATCGAGGAGCTGAGCGCAACCATGCAATTCCAGAGTGTAGGCAATGGGCCTCTGCGCCGCCACGGCCAGCTTCCGCGTCGACAATGGAGAACTTAGCTTAATCACGACAGACGGTGGAGACCTCAGCTCAACACATAACATACCTATAATGAAGTTTATGCACGTTACTACACTTCAGATCCATACACGCAAGACGCGAGACACACTTGAAAGCTAGGCGGCTAGCTATCAGATTCATCCACACACACAATAAGCTTGACATCATATCAAAATAAGCCAAGTATTACCATGGGGAAGCAGCGTCGTTGGGCAAGATGATTGCGGTTACCGCGGAGCTTCCCCGTTCACGTCCTAGCAGCTACGAGGAGACGTCGTCCACGGCCGCTCGAGCTCTCAAGCCAAGACGTGCGCGTGTGGCCTCGCGGTCTAACGGAACCAACGCATGCGGCCGTGAGCAGCGGACACAACCATCGGGCATGCTGCTCATGTAGGCAACCAGATGGGTAAACCGATCTAGGTATGTGCGCCAACTCGATCTCCTCCACCTTCTCGTCCCGGTCCTCTTCCACTGGTTACTCGATCTTCAATTCTGCATCCTGAGCCATTGCTTTTTCTGCCCCACTCCTCGGCATCTCTCGTGCTCCTTAATTTGTCCACGCTAAATGCCGCCAGTCGCCGCCGAAAGCTTCTTATGCTATCGGTCTGGTCGAATTTTTTCCAGAATTTGTGTGGGAATCGAGCTTAGATTAGAGGGGCTATATGGGTTTTGGTGAGAAGGGGCAAGAACTCAAGATTAGATTATATACGCCAAACCCTAAATCTCTCTACTGTACTTAAACTGAATCGTGCGTGGGTATTTAGGATGTCTTAGTGCGTGCCAATCTCTTTTTCTTTGACGGAGGAGTAGAATTTGACCAGGACATGTGAGAAGCTTTCAGGCTAATCTTGATAGGCTTGGCCCATGCGTGGGCGTGCGATCCTAACATATGAACAAATAGCGATCAAACGGACTAACGGACGGGTACATACCAGTCGTTTTCCAAGATTATTTGAGAAGAGAAACGTTTTTTTTTTTGACTTACGGGTGGCATTGGTGGGTAATTTTATGTTTATATGAAAGCGTATTTTTGGTGGATTGAAAGCGTACTTGCGAGCCACGGACCATACCTCTAGCAATATTATTAGTAGAGATATATATATATATATAGGTAAAATAACCAGGGCACCTTGGTGCCCGGGCACCATGCTCAATACGTATAAAATACGTGATGTTTTGTACATACTCCAAGGTATGTATGACTTTGCACATACTTAGTAGACATAAATGAGATATGTATACCTTAGGTATGTTATTTTTTTGGAATATATATCTAAGGTATGTAAAAGTACATATATATACATATTCCGGGTATATATATATATTGGGTATGTGTATCCTGGGTATATGTATCTTGGGTATGCATATTTTGGGTATGTATGAGTTGGGTATATGTATCTTGGGTATGTATACCCTTGGGTATGCATAATTATAAGCAAAATATACGTATTTGAAGCATGGTGCCCGGGCACCAAGGTGCCCCATATCAGCTTCCTATATATATATATATATATACATGGAGACTATTCTGTCATCGATGACAGAATAATATTCTGTACATATTCTGTACTTCTTACGACATATATTTGTACTTCTTATGACACATGTTTGTACTGCTTTGTATGACAGAATCGTACTACTCGTTTACAAATTTGAACTGCTAATTTGTATCTACGTAGCTATTTATTTGAATTTGTAAATCGTTTCTCGGAATTATGCAAATGATATACCGTTGGAAAGCTACGGAAAATCCGCAACTTTTTCATGTTAAAACTTTTTTCTAATTTTCAATAGTTTAAGTTTAATTTTGAAAATCGGAAGCATTCAAAAACACGTCTGAAACGTATTTTTCACTTATTTTCCAAACCACAAATCAGAATAACGCATATAATACGCCATTGGAAAGCTACTGAAATTGCGCAACTTTGTTATCTCTGCAAGTTTTTTCAAATTCATCACGGATTTTGAACAATTTTGAAAATACTGGAATTCGGATCTATTCAAAAACGGGCGGACTGTAATTTGAGCAGATTTTCTCAATGATTTGTCGGAATGATGCAAATAATATGGCGTTGGATAGATATGAAGCAGACGCAACTTTTTCATGTTTTAAGTTTTTTCAAATTCTGCACAGTTTTTGAATAATTTTAAAAATAACGAATTCGGAGATATCCAAAAAAGATGTAGACTAATTTGACTATAGTTTTTTAACCGCTTATTGGAATGATGCAAATGATATACCGTTGGAAAGCTATGGAAAATGCGCAACTTTTTTGTTCACAGTATTTTCGCAAATTCCTTATAGGTAAAGATTAATTTATATAGTTTTAACTTCATATAATTTGTGCTGTTCGCAAGTTAACGATTTGAAATTGAGAAATTTTACTATTTGATTCGTTATGGAAAGGAAAAAGTAATGAAATTAAAGTTTTGTTCTACCATGAAAATCATTTGTGCCTACTATAGAGGCGATCAGAGCTTAAAACGATATGATTTGCATGATATATGTTCGTCCCGAGAAAACAGAGTTTCTGTACTTCCCTGGATATGTCCTTCGTACGTCTTTGATATACGGGCTTGTACTTCCTGATGGTGTTTCTAGAACTTTTCAGTAAAACAACGGTAACTTTATTATATGGTGCCATTTCGGTTCCATTGTCACAATATTGTACTTCTCTTCGTTATCACGTTGTACTTCTCTCCGTTATTATGTTGTACTTCTGTCCGTCACAATATTGTACTTCCCTCTGTTATCATATTTGTATTTTTCATCATGACTTATTTCCGTACTTCCCGCTAACTGATTTTATCATTTTTCTAGCACTTCACGTGAAAGTTGTACTTCCGAAATTGGATACTTGTACTTCTTGCCGTCATTGTGTGTACTTCCCGCAATCACTGGTCGTACTTCATTAATTTTTACAAATGATTCATCATTTTTGCAATCGTTCGCGGGGACTTAACATCTATACTTCTTGTTGTCAATACATGTATTTCTTGCTCTCATACTTCTATACTTCCCTTTAGATAATTTTATAATGTTTTCTCGCACTTTTACGTGGAATTTGCACTTCCAAAACTGAACATGTTTACTTTTCTCTACGTGATTTATCATTTTTCTAGCATTTCACGTGCATCACAATGTTGCTAGTCTATACTAGTTATATGTACTTCTTGGTATTACTAGTTTATACTTCATGGCATCACAATATTGTACTTCTTGTCATGACAGTCATTTTTTATTTAAAATTATGAGGGATCGCATACTTCCCCAAACTAAATATCTTTTACTTTTCATTCTTACTGGTGTGCACTTCCCTCCATCACCATGTTGAACTTCCCGTCATAACTAATATTTTTATGCAAAATTATGAGAGATTGTGTGTACTTCTTAAGAATAGATATCTGTACTTGTCAGTTTTACTGGTGTGTACTTCCCACATCATAATGTTTGTACTTCATTCTGATATTAAAATTTTCACATAAAATTGTGAGGTACTATGTACTTCCCTAAATTAAATATATGGACTTCTTGATCTTTCTTGTTTATACTTTCCTTCATTATATTTTTGTATTTCCATCATGAGAGTAATTATGTCGTACAAAATTATGAGGGACCATATACTTCTCTGAAACAAATATGTGTACTTATTTTCTTACACCTCCCGACGAGATTGTTTCATATTGATATATTTTCCTTTCTCGAAGATTTTTTGTCTTTTTTTCTCTGCGCGGAAGAGTGAATTGTGTACACTGCTGCTGCTTGTGCACTTCTCTTCTGCATTTGGTTTTTGTTGATTTTTGCAATTTTTATAATTTTCATCATGTAAATTCGGGTTTCTTCCGACGTTTCGTTTCGGATCAAAACACCACACCCTCGCACCATGCGCTTAATTCAAGGCTAGCTCGACGAACGAATCATGGTGCGTTGCCGCGGTTGTGTCTCGGAGATCTTATTATCGCCATCTACTCTACAGTATTTTTGATCTTTTCGCCAATTAACACGTACGTACACGCCCAGATCGAGCTCGGATCATCAAATTGAAGAGTCGCCTCACGGCCGGACGCAAATAAAACATGTGGACATAGCGTGCACACACACAAGATGTAGGATACATCCATATCGCAGCACGAACTGCAACTGTCACGCGGAGGAAGACAGGGCAGCATGAGTGTTTGTTTGGCGAGAAGACCGGGGCAGATAATTTGCCGGAACTGCGTAGTGAACCGTGCCAGAGCGTGGGAAAGGCAAAGTAGCGCTGGGGAGCTGCTCGGCTTGGAGTCGCTGGGCGTAGGGAGCACCCTACGGCAAATGTCCACCTCCCACGGGCCTCGCGACGGCGTCCAGGAAGAACGAGGCGGCGCAGTACGGACGGAGAACTTCCATGGTGGCACGGGGACGCGCCGGCAGTGGGGGTTGCAGGGAGGTGCCAGAGCTCCTACCGGTGGCGCGCAGGAGTTCCTTCCCGAGGCGGTGCAGGTGGGGCGGGGCAGGGGATGGTCGGCGGCGATGCGGCCAGCTCGCCGGCACGTGGGGGACGGGCGTCGCCGGTGCCACCTGGTGGCTCCGCGGTGGGGAAGTGTGCTGACTCCGTGGCCGACGGGGAGGATGCGGCCCGTGTAGGGACCAGGTCCGGCCGACGGTGCGCAGGGGCCAGGTCCGGCCGACGGCGCGCAGGGGCCAGGTCCGGCCGATGGCGCGCGGGGGCCAAATCAAGCAGCGCGCGAGGGCCAGTGCCGGTGGCGCGGGGGGCAGATCAGGCGATGCGCGAGGGCAAGGGCCGGCGGCGCGCGGGGAGCTCCGATGGGTGCTGGCGCAATGGGGAGATAGGCCGGCGGTGAGGAACAGTGAAGTGCAGGGGGGTCGGTCGTGCGACTGAGTGGGGGAATAAGTTATCGATGCCTTTTTTTTAAGTCGCATGGACCTTGTTCGGGCCGTTTTCCACCGGATCGGGCCTATATAGAAACGAAAATGTACAGAATATTATTCTATCATCAATGATAGAATAGTTCAACCCTATATATATATATATATACATGGAGACTATTTTGTCATCGATGACAGAATAATATTCTGTACATATTCTGTACTTCTTACGACATATGTTTGTACTTCTTATGACACATGTTTGTACTGCTTTGTATGACAGAATCGTACTGCTCGTTTACAAATTTGAACTGCTAATTTGTATCTACGTAGCTATTTATTTGAATTTATAAATCGTTTCTCGGAATTATGCAAATGATATACCGTTCGAAAGCTACGGAAAATCCGCAACTTTTTCATGTTAAAACTTTTTTCTAATTTTCAATGGTTTAAGTTTAATTTTGAAAATCGGAAGCATTCAAAAACACGTCTGAAACGTATTTTTCACTTATTTTCCAAACCACAAATCAGAATAAAGCATATGATACGCCATTGGAAAGCTATTGAAATTGCGCAACTTTGTTATCTCTGCAAGTTTTTTCAAATTCGTCACGGATTTTGAACAATTTTGAAAATACTGGAATTCGGATCTATTCAAAAACGGGCGGACTGTAATTTGAGCAGATTTTCTCAACGATTTGTTGGAATGATGCAAATAATATAGCGTTGGATAGATATGGAGCAGACGCAACTTTTTCATGTTTTAAGTTTTTTCAAATTATGCACAGTTTTTGAATAATTTTAAAAATAACGAATTCGGAGATATCCAAAAAAGATGTAGACTAATTTGACTATAGTTTTTTAACCGCTTATTGGAATGATGCAAATGATATACCATTGGAAAGCTATAGAAAATGCGCAACTTTTTTGTTCACACTATTTTTGTAAATATCTTATAGTTAAAGATTAATTTATATAGTTTTAACTTCATATGATTTGTGTTGTTCGCAAGTTAACGATTCAAAATTGGGAAATTTTACTATTTGATTCGTCATGGAAAGCAAAAAGTAATGAAATTAAAGTTTTGTTCTACCATGCAAATCATTTGTGCCTACTATAGAGGCGATCGGAGCTTTAAATGATATGATTTGCATGATATATGTCCGTCCCGAGAAAACAGAGTTTTCATACTTCCGAGGATATGTATCTCGTACTTCTTTGTTATATGCGCTTGTACTTCTCGATGGTGTTTCTAGAACTTTTCAGTAAAACAACGGTAACTTTATTATATGGTGCCATTTCGGTTCCATTGTCACAATATTGTACTTCTCTTCGTTATCACGTTGTACTTCTCTCTGTTATTATGTTGTACTTCTGTCCATCACAATATTGTACTTCTCTCTGTTATCATTTTTGTATTTTCCATCATGACTTTTTTTTATGCAAAATTACAAGGTGTCGTATACTTCCCTAAACTGTGTATTCGTACTTTTTGTTCTTACTGTTGTGTACTTCCGGTCATTACAATGTTGTCCTTTCGGTTTAACCGTCACAATATTATACTAACCTTTATTATCTTCTTGTACTTCCTCTGTTTATTATGTTGTACTTCTTTCTGTCACAATATTGTACTTCCCTTTGTTATTATATTGTATTTTTCATCATGACTTTTTTTTATGCAAAATTATGAGGGGTCGTATACTTCCTTAAACTGAGTATTCATACTTTTGTTCTTACTATTGTGTACTTCCGGTCATAACAATGTTGTACTTCCTGTTCGGAAAGTTATTTTTAAAGATATTTATGAGGGACCGTGTGTACTCCCTTAGACTAGATATCTGTACTTCTAATTCATACTGATGTGTACTATCCTTCCATCATGACAGTCATTTTTTATGCAAAATTATAAGAGACCGTGTGTACTTTCCTAAACGAGATATGTGTATTTCTCGATCTTACTAGTATATACTTTGCTGCATCACAATGATGTACTTCTCATGATGGTATTCATTTTTTTTAATTCAAGCACTTCACTAAAGTACTTTTCACTCGCATAGTTTTGTACTTTCTTCTAGATGATTTTATTAATTTTCTAGCATTTCACATGAGAGTTGTACTTCGTAGAGTCGATGTCTGTACTTCCTCAATTTTTCCGTATAATTTTATTATTTTTTAAAACCCTTCGCTGGGACTTTGCACTTCCCAAAGTTGGACCTTGTACTACCCATCGTCACGGTTTTATACTTCTCATCGTCATTGTGAGTGGCAACGACTCCAACGCCGACGCTGGGCTGCGTATGTGTATGAGGAAAATAAGATCCGAGGGTCTTTTTACAAAATGATGAAATACTTCTAGGGTTTTGGTTGCCACATAAGTCTGGTGGGACCGACCAGTCAGAAAACGTGTTAACACGACTAAATTGTAAAATCACTGCTATGTGTCGTGAAGTAGCCTGGATAGTGGTAGTCATGTGACAAAACGAACCCTCTTGGTAGTTATGTGACACAATTGACACAATTATGATAGTTTTTTGTCATTTACTCGATAAAATGTGCTAGCACGGAGTTGGTAAATCGGGGAGTATATAAGAATAATTGGAGAAAGAAATGTGATGATAGCTAGCTGAAGCACATACCCAGCGTCCCAGCCTACCACTCATCCTGTAAGTCAAACGGAAGACACATCGTGTTTGACAAGCTGCAGCCCACCGTCCGTCTGGGAACCTTCTGTGCTGCTCCAGCATCGAGCGCCTGCAGTTTAGGAGAAACAGAGAAGCGCACGGCAGTTCAGGAGCATGCGTTTGCTGGCGAGTTCCTGAGGGCGGAGAGAGCAGCGGCGTCTGGCCTGACGGTGGCCTCGCAGTAGGTAGGACAGAGCGTCTCGATGGATCTCTGCTGAGGTCCACTCGCACTGGGAGGTTGGCTGATGCGGCACGCAGCTCGTCGGGGCATAGGAAGGAGGACCGTGGCGCAGAGGGAGGAGAACTGTGGCGGCGCGGGAAGGCGAGGCACCGTGGAACGGCTGGCGGCGGTATCCCGGCCAGCGTTGGGAGCCCGGCCGGCGGCGAGTTGCCTGAAGCGCAGGCTCCTATCGCGGCTGCATCTGGTGGCTGGGGAAGACAAGATTTTTTCGGCTGTGTGCTGGCCGAGGGCAGTAGGTATGTCGGGAATCTGGCCGGAGGCGATAGGGACGCCGGGGGGTCAAGTCGGGGTCTGACGCCTCCATGGGGAATGATACGTCGGGCATCGGGTCGGCGGCCTGGGGCTGCTTCTACTGTTGGGCTAGCTACTCGCGATCGGGATTTAAAAAATTGTCGTCACCACCCTATATATATATATATATATATATATATATATATATATATATATATACCTCGCCGGACCGTTTTATTAAGTCACGTCCAGTCTCTTGTGAGTCGTCCTCGCAATTATCATTTTCCGATTCATGCGGCTGCTCCTCCTCCATTCCGTCACCCGACTCGTTCAAAAATTCCGAGCCGTCTCCTTCTGCACGGGTGGTACCCTCTCCTTGTGCACGGGTGCTACCCTCTCCTATAATTTTCAATATCTCTTCTTCACCTTCTCTTCCGGCGCCGAAATCCATAACTGAAATCCATAACATAGATCAACAACATTACTCCATATTTTTATTTCTATTATTGCTAACAATATTTCTAACAATAATAGTAATAGCATTTTACTAACTTAATAATAGTAATAGCATAAAATCTAACATAATAATAATACTAATAGTATTTTACTAACTTAATAATAATAATAGCATAAAATCTAACATAATAATAATACTAATAGCATTTTACTAACTTAATAATAATAATAGCATAAAATCTAACATAATAATAATACTAATAGCATTTTACTAACTTAATAATAGTAATAGCATAAAATCTAACATAATAATAATACTAATAGCATTTTACTAACTTAATAATAGTAATAGCATAAAATCTAACATAATAATAATACTAATAGCATTTTACTAACTTAATAATAGTAATAGCATAAAATCTAACATAATAATAATACTAATAGCATTTTACTAACTTAATAATAATAATAGCATAAAATCTAACATAATAATAATACTAATAGCATTTTACTAACTTAATAATAATAATAATAGCATAAAATCTAACATAATAATAATACTAATAGCATTTTACTAACTTAATAATAGTAATAGCATAAAATCTAACATAATAATAATACTAATAGCATTTTACTAACTTAATAATAGTAATAGCATAAAATCTAACATAATAATAATACTAATAGCATTTTACTAACTTAATAATAATAATAGCATAAAATCTAACATAATAATAATACTAATAGCATTTTACTAACTTAATAATAATAATAGCATAAAATCTAACATAATAATAATACTAATAGCATTTTACTAACTTAATAATAATAATAGCATTTTACTAACTACTTTTTTTCTAACTATATTTTAATAACTACATTTTACTAACTATATTTTACTAACTATATTTTTACTAACAATATATTTTACTAACTATATTTTACTAACTACATTTTACTAACTATATTTTTACTAACTATATTTTACTAACTACATTTCTCTAACTTATTTTTCTAACATAAAATCTAACTATTTTTCTAAAAAAAAAATCTTTTTTTTTTGCAGGTGCCGGCGCCGGCGTTGTGGTATACGGCGCTTACCTGCGCGCGCGGGGGCGGTGTCGGGCGGCGGTGCGGCGGCGCAGCGGCGCTCCGGCGGCGGTGCGGCGGCGCGGCGGCTCGGCGGTGCGGCGGTGCGGCGGTGCGGCGGCGCGGCGGCGCGGGAGCGTCGGGGGCGCGCGGCGGTCTCGGGCGCGCGCGCGGGGGCGGCCTCGGGCGGCGCGGCGGCGCGCTAGGGCGGCGCGGCGGCTAGGGCGGCAGGGCGGCGCGTCGGCGGCGGCGGCGGCTGCTCGAGAATCCGTCGGACCGCAACGATCGGCGATGTACTCCTCCGCGCGAGCGAAAACTGCTAAGTGTTGATCCAGTGGGGAAGAAGAAGGGGGCGGCGGCGCTTTATATACCCCCCCCCCCCCCCTTTAGTCCCGGTTGGTGGCTTAAACCGGGACTAAAGGGGGGTCTTTAGTCCCGGTTGAAGCCACCAACCGGGACTAAAGGGTCTTTAGTCCCGGTTGGTGGCTTCAACCGGGACTAAAGACTTTTGGCCGGCAGTTACCAGTTCGCGCCGAGCCACAGACCTTTAGTCCCGGTTGGTATTACCAACCGGGACTAAAGGTGTAATAAATGCGCGCCAATGCTGTATGTTTTTCCAGATTTCATTTGAATATGAATTTTGAAATTCAATTTGAATAACTTCTATATATTTTAGAATTTGATAAAACTTTGAATATGAAAAGTGATTGAAATTGAATAACTAATTCAAAAATATTTTCTATTTTCAAAATCAATTATTCTAACTATTTAAACAATTAACTATTTTGCCATTTTCAATTAAAACAATATTTTCAACCGTGGTATTATAGGTGCATACCACATCACATTGGCAGGAACCCTCTTCCTGGGGCGCTCGCCCTCAACATCACTAGGGTCATCTCGTCTGATCTTATACCGAAATGCACTGCACACCGGGCATGCATTCAAATTCTCATACTCACCGCGGTAGAGAATACAGTCATTAATGCATGCATGTATCTTCTGCACCTCCAATCCTAGAGGGTAGACAATCTTCTTTGCTTCATACGTACTGGCGGACAATTCGTTATCCTTTGGAAGCATCTTCTTCATAATTTTCAGCAACTTCTCAAATCCCTTGTCAGATAAACCACTCTCTGCTTTCCATTGCAGCAATTCCAGCGTGCTTTCTAGCTTTTTTTGGCCGTCTTCGCAATTTGGGTACAAATCCTTTTTGTGATCATCTAACATGCGTTCCAACTTCTCCCTCTCCTTTTCACTTTCACAGTCAATCTGTGCATCAACAATGACCTGACCAAGATCATCAGCGGGCATATCTGATGCCCGTTCTTCACCTTCTTCTTCTTCATTATCTTCCATTGCGGTATCGGTGGTTTCAGGGAACTCAGGATAGTTGTCATCATTCTCTTCTTCATCGTTGTCTTCCATCATAACCCCTCTCTCCCCATGCTTGGTCCAACAATTATAGCCGGACATGAAACCGAACCGGAACAGGTGGATGTGAAGGGTCTTTGTGGAGGGGTAATCCTTCTCATTTCGACAACCACCGCATGGACAACACATAAAACCATTCCGCTTGGTTGCCTCAGCCACCTTGAGAAAAGAATGCACGCCTTTAATGAAATCTCCAGAGCGTCGATCGGCGTACATCCATGCTTGGCTCATCTGCATCATATAAGTACATATCAAACGCAAATCAAATATATAATTTCTATTTCCACCTCAAAACTTTAGTTTGATAAGTAAGAATAAGTTAACAAAACTTTAGTCCCGGCTGGTGGGTACAACCGGGACTAAAGGTGGTTTTTGTGTCATCTAACAAAACCGTCGGTGGGATAAGGACATGTGGGTAACCTTTAGTCCCGGCTGGTGGGTGCAACCGAGACTAAAGCCCTTGGCAGGATAAGTATGCGTGGGTGGATGCACTGCTCGATGAGATAAAGCATGTAGCGCATGACGCCCCTGTCGGAGGAACAAGACACAAGTAGAAGCGGCACCGTGCCTATAAAAGGAGCATCGATACGCCTATAAAACCGTCGGTGGGATAAGGACATGTGGGTAACCTTTAGTCCTCTAACAGTGTTGCGTAAAGGGTTGGGAAATCTCCCGTGGCGGAGCTTCTCGAAGATGTCATTGGTGCTCATACCCTACGGCATCTTCGGAAGCTCCGCCTCGGAAAAATTTCCCTGCAAGCCCGTGAAAGACTCCATCTCCTCTAACAGTGTTGCGTAAAGGGTTGGAAAATCTCCCATGGTGGAGCTTCTCGAAGATGTCGTTGGTGCTCACGCCCTACGGCATCTTCGAAAGCTCCGCCCTACGTCATCTATCTCTATTTCTATCGCTATTTCTATTTTTCTATCTCTATCTCTATTTCTATTTCTATGTTAGCTATGTCTACTTCTATTTTTATTTTTAATTCTAACATTTCTATTTCTAATAGCATTTTTATTTCTAATAAAATCTAACATAAATAAAATCTATATAGCATTTCTATTTTTACCTCTATCTTCACCTATTTGTACACATAATCAAATAAACATCTAATAATTGCTCTCATAAAAAAATCACAAATCTCTCTACTTCTAGAGCAATAAATGAGCTAAATTACCAATAAAAGACAAAAGCACAAAATTCCTCACCTTTTAGTCCACTTAGATTGAAGTGGGGACATCAATTTGTGACAAAAAATGGTGATCAAAGAGGATGAACTCGAGTTGCATGAAGAACACTGAGAGTGGAGAGGGGGAGTGCCTGGCTCGGGGAGGAAGAAGGAGCTGCTTTATACAGAAGTCATTAGTCCCAGTTTGTAATACCAACCGGGACTAAAGGCTGGCTCTTTAGTCCCGGTTGGTGTTACCATCCGGGACTAATGAGTCTGACAACGGTCGGATTCGACCCCAGAGTCATTAGTCCCGGTTCATATTACGAACCGGTACTATAGGTTCAAAACAAACCGGGACTAATGAGTTCTGGGGTCTGGCGGCCGAAAAAGCGGTGGGGCCCGGGGCATCAGTCCCGGTTCAGACAGCAACCGGGACTAATGCCCTGGAATATTAGGCCGGTTTTCTACTAGTGTCGGCGCTCCTCGCTAAATTCCTTTCCAAAATGCACTCCAACTCCTCTGCCCCTTGGGTCTGCTGGTTCCGGCGGCAATATGGTTGGTCGCCTTCTAGGGACCTGGGGGATTCCCACTACCTCGACACTCCCGTTTGGAAAGATATCTCGGCGGGCCTCACCTCCTTTCGCCTCGCTTCTAAAGTTCTCATCGGCAATGGCGCCTCCTTTGCATTCTGGCTTGACCTCTGGGTTGGGCCACTTCCGCTCTGTGATCGCTTCCCTGCTCTTTTTACCCATTCCACTAAACCAAACATTTCTGTGACCTCTGTCCTCACCTCTGGCATCCGACAAAATCTTGGCCCTCGCCTCTCTCACGCCGCTTCGGCGGAGCTCCAAGCCCTCTCCAACGAGCTGCTCTCTGTTCGGCTTTGCTCTCTGACTCCGGATAGTCGCGTTAGCCGTCTCACGAATAAAGTGCTCTCTAACAAAGATTTCTACTCCTTGAATTTTAGCTTTTTGCAAACAGATTTATTAGCGACCTCGGTTTGGAGGAGTGCTGCCCCTTTGAAGTGTAAAATTTTCTTTTGGCTTGCTAAACGTCATCGACTGCCCACGAATGCGAGACGGTTCAAGCATGGGCTCGCGGGATCGGCGGCTTGCCCCTCCTGCGCCCTTGATGAAGACGTTGACCACCTTCTCCTTCACTGCCTTCGTGCGCAAGAAACTTGGAATTACTTCCACCACTTCCAACCGGATCACCGACCGACCTGCTTCTCTGATCTCCTTCTCACTCGCTGCCGCAACAAAGCTGAAGCCACTGTCACTACGGCTATCGCGTGGAACATCTAGAAGCGAAGGAACAATATGGTGTTCAATAATGCCGATGACTCCCTCCTCTCTACTGCTAAGTGCTGCATTGAAGATGTTAGGCTCTGGGCCTATAGATGCTCTACCCCGGATTCCTCTGTTGCTCTTTATAATTGGTGTATAACATTTGATCCCCCTGAATTGTAACCCCCCCTCCCCTCCCTCCCCTCTACTTTTGTAATGAACCAGGCTGTTCTGCTGTTTGATCAATGATATGTTCAGGCTGGCGTAAGCCCGCCGTAGTCACGGTCAAAAAAAACTTCGACTTCCTCAACTTGGGGTCTCCTTCTTCCTCTCGATCTACTATCCATCTGTAATTGCTAGAATCTTGTGCTTTCATGGCTTGCAACTAGAATTGAAAAAGCAAGAGATCTTTGTACTAGAGTACACACGGATTGTCTCAGCTCTCTGTCTTGGGCACTCGTTGTGGCTAAAAATTTGAGTTTCATCATGCCCCGAGAGTAGTATGTTATTTTATATTTCTTGCTTTTATCCTTGTTTGCACTCTTTTCTTAATTAATGAATGAGGCAAAGTTTTTGCCTCCGTTTTAAGCACAAGACCAGCCACACTGTGGTATCGGTTCAATCTGACAAAGCTCATTTTCTTTGAATCGATGGCTAAGTCCTACATGTATTGAACCGGCGCATGCAATAAGATGGCCCCCAGCTTCTTTTCTTTGTGTTCACAGGGATGACCTTTTGCATGTTGAATAGAAAAACTGTAGTTTAATGGCTATGAGTCGAACCAACTTTTTGAATCTCATCTCTTCTCTGACACACGGAACCGATGCTCTACACTGTATGGAACCAGCTCAAACTCCTCTTTGAGTCGCTCTTTTACAATGGTGTGGCTGGTCTAAGTGTTGTGTAAGGTGCAGAGCGCCCGAGCGACTCGCAAGAATCCATGTGTTGTGGACCGTGGTGTACGTTTTACCCTGTTGATGAAACCAAATTTTGGTGGTCACCAATTTGGCTATGTCTTGGCGGACTGAAATTTGGCAATTTAATCGTCTCTCACAAAATTCATAAAAATGATTTGAAGCATGTAATCCTAGTCACAATTGTGCAATTTTGTGAAGCATGTTCATTTGTCAAGATACATATGCAATAATAGATATCGCACAATTGATGAAGGCAGTGGTATTCCCTCCTTAAAAATGCATTTATAGATAGCCTTTCAACAAGAGCTTTGGTAGTTCTTCATCGACTAAGACTTAACTTAGAGTTCGGCTGATTTTGGGACCGTTGGGATTGCATCATAATTTGTGTAGTGAGAGTTGAACATGGATATGAAATTGGTACCAAAGTTGTCGAGTTCTAGAAAAGTTGCAACATAAATTGGGTGATGTTACTGATCATCAATTAAGTTAATTCTTGTTTGTTGCGTCCAACAAAAAACAATGATTTATTCCCACTTCAAAGCTAGCAAGACGATTTCTGCATGCCAAGATCAAGTATGTGTACTCCAATACACCATGCATTATATCTCATTCTTTTGCCTCACTCAAGTTTAGCCCTCACTCAACATAGACCACAATAGAAGCATCAACATATTGGCATGATTATTAGTAAATATGTAATTATTGTAGCTTGCCCTAAGATTAGTGGTTCATTCAAGCTAGGTGGCTATACTATATGGAACTCGTTCAAAAAGTAAAGTGGTAGTCAAGTTCTATTAGGGCCTGTTTGGTTCCTAGCCACACTTTGCCAAGCCTAAGTTTGGCAAGTGTGGCAGTCACAAAGTTTGCCTAAGAAAATTGAAGCCACAAAGTGTGGCAAAAATTGGTAAATATTTCACTCTATGACCAGTGGACCATATGAATGATGATGTTTGGCAATTTTAAAGTGTGGCGAGAACCAAACACATACCAAACTGTCAAAGTTTGGCTTGGTAAATTGTGGCTGGGAACCAAACACCCCTTTAGTATGCATAAATAGAGAGATGGAGCTAGCTAGTATTCCTTTCATTATCTACATGACAATAGATGCGCCAACACATCATAACCCAATTCAGCCGGTAGTGAATGTTGTCTTCACATACTATTCTATGAAAAATATTTTATGGTGTCATTTTATCAAAAAAAATACATGAAATTTTTGCACACTCATTAGTGAAAACCAAGTATTAGAAAAAACTACAAAATTCATACACTAGCCTCACAACACACAAGATCCTTAGAGGTTGGATGGTAACCTCCTTAGGATCACTTCCATAATTTAAGAATTTGTCATAATTATCAGACAAACTAATTAGTTCACTAACCTTTACCATACCAAATTTCTCCAGCTCGGATCGAGTTTCACATGTCATTCCAGTCTTGGGACATTTTAATTAAACTTAACCATGACTCAATGAGAGATACAAACTACATAAATGTTTATTTATTATTTTGCGGGAAACTAGTTATTACATCAGAAAGTCATAGATACATGCATGCTACAAAAACACATTGAACAAATAGAGTTTTTCTAATTTTCTACTGCCAAAGCCGTATCCAACTCCCCAAATCACACAATAACTTAAGTAGTAAAAAGTTTGGTACACCATATTTGATTTATATTTTAAGATATTATTGCGATGTAGAGTGACCGTAGAAAATGAAGTAAAAGGGTCGAAATCATGGGGATAAAAGACGGTTGAGAAAACACTTTATTGGTTTCCCATGTGGTAGCGAAGATGAAAATTGGAGCAGATTTTGCATGTAGGGAAGATGAATGAAAAGATCACGCTGTGCAGTTGTACCCAACAACCCGCCACGTAATTGACGGCTAAACAAGAAACATGCGTAGGGTTGATCTTGCGCACATTCCAACCCTACAAAGGTCCCCTTCCGAAAAGACGAAAACAACATGACCAGGAGAAAAGGACATCCCTGTCGCTCAAGAAGTCAACAGATTGTGGAGGTAGCTAGTGGGATGGAATGCAAGAAACTAAACCAAGAACATGCAGGCAACACGCACACATACAAAGACGCACCTATTGACTCACTTTGAGTTTGTTTGTTTTTCAAAAAGGAGTTTGAGCCCAAGGAAGAGATGCATACGGTGGGGGCAACACGCGAAACCCCATGTCACACCAGTGGTAGGCACGTATAATCTGGCAGCTGTGATATCTAAGTTTAGCTGTGATACCACACCCTAGGAGAAATACGTCAAACACCTTTGGTACATCTCGACTGTAGCTCAGGCTTAGCCGCTTAGCTGCTCTCACTGTAGCTAACTACTGTAGTTAGCGCTTACGTACCCACGTGCTACCTACTAACACTACCTAGCCACACATATTGCATCTGCGTCGTCCTGCTTCCACATCAGAACTCTGTAGTAGTAGAGCAAGCTCGGCGTAGACCAATGGACCATCCCGTACGTACGTACGTACATGTCGATGGGTGATGACTCAGCAAGTGTACCCGTATGCGTGTGTGTTTCTACGCAACGCGCGCGCGTGCGTACGTATGTACGATGCTTTAGGTATAGTACAGTACAAAATAGGCCCAAAAAATACGAAAGGAGAAGACGTGGTACGCGTCAGGGCTGCGGAATCAAGCTACAGTAGCTATAGCTATGCATGGCCTTGTGGATATACACGAGGACGACATGCGTTGGACTGCTGCTGCCGTGTCTTCTCCTTCCTTCTCTGCGAGGCTGCGACTGCGAGCAGGAGGAAGCGATGCGCGGCAGCCTTTATGAACCGAAGAGGGTTTTCAGTTTTCACATCACACCGCGGTGAGCGAAGGCGCCAGCGGCGGTTCCTCCTTGCCAGGGAAAGGCCGGCGCCGGCCGACATGCATGTGCCGCCACCCGGATGTGTCCGGCCAGAAACCACTGTCATGGATCGACTGCATCAAGCCCCAACTCCACTAACCATCGCTGGGATTGCATCTCTTCAACATGAGTACTACTTGGCATGGGTATGGCCTAGGGCTACAATTTGTGAGGCCGACGTTTCAGGGGCTTTAAAATCTGCGGGTGGTATTGGTGTGCCATCAACTACCATAGGCTTAGCTCGGTTGGGGACTTGGGGTAGAGAGCAGTGCTGTATTTATTTTCGAATTTTTGACGAAAAAGACCACCTTCACCAATAGATTGTCAAAAAAGACCACATGTAAAAAAAATTGTCAAAAAAGACCCCCTCTTGGTGGCGGCATGTCTAGCCAACTGACACGTGGCACATGCCGCTATTGCCAGAGCCGGCATGTACTTGCCGCCTGGGACAGAGCCGGCATGTTGTCTAATATGGGCCATGCCGCCTGAGTCAGATCCGACATGCTGAGGTGGCAGGTGGACAAGCATGGTGTGCAGGTGTCGGTGTCACGTGTCAGATTCAGGCAACGTGCCGGCTCTGGCAATGGCGGCAAGTACATGCCGGCTTTGCCAATGGCGGCATGTGCCACGTGTCAGTTGGCCAGACTTGCCGCCACCGAGAGGGGGTCTTTTTTGACAATTTTTTTTACAGGTGGTCTTTTTTGACAATTCGTTGACGGAGGTGGTCTTTTTCGTCAAAAATTCTTTATTTTCGATGGAAAGAATGTTCTTCCTGACTTGCCAGCCAGTGCTGGGGCATACTACGATCGTTACGATTTGATGTGCTCATGTGCAGATGGATGATCGGGCTCATCAATGCCCCAGCCTTCGAGCAACAATAACGAACTACTCTAGCTTGGAAAGGTCATGCGGTCCAAACCTGTAGAAATGCTCCGGTTTCATTGCCGCGTTCCCCTACCTCCATCTGCTTGCTGCCTGAAACCTCACTGGTCAAGTTGATCGCGGTTTCCGGCGAGTGTTCTGCAGACGGTTCACGCACTTGGCTTTGCCAAGAACTATAATCAGGGACCGGCTTAACGTGGGAGGATCCCACAATGCTGGCCCCGATGGGAAGTTGTATCTCACGATGGTCGGCTGGAGGCTGGAGCAGCTGACTTTGGCATCAACACTGTAGAAGCTGACTCCTGAATCTGCGGGGTCGATCAATCAAGATCGCCGGAAGGGACC
This sequence comes from Dactylis glomerata, assembly GCA_007115705.1. NCBI lineage: Eukaryota > Viridiplantae > Streptophyta > Magnoliopsida > Poales > Poaceae > Dactylis > Dactylis glomerata. Next base: position 2,085,664 of record QXEO01000523.1, on the reverse strand, counting down.
ATGGTAGCTAGTAGACGGGTAAAGCAAAGGTTGGGCCCTCTCAAGCATGTGCTTAAGCCGGGGGACAGCGTCGCGAGCAAAGTTGTTCCGGCGAGAAAGCACTCGATCGATCGCGGCACCTGGCCAGAAATTTCAACTCTGCGTCTGAGCGTCTCGATTGACCTCCTGCGACCTGCGTCCGTATCTATCGAGAGATCATCCATTCCCATGCGCGTGGCCAAATGCTGCCGCCGTCCCATTCACCTCGGTCAGGGATGATGCTGACACCGAGAGCACGCGTCACGGTGAGATCCTCGCGTGCAGCTTCCGGATCCATGGTCAACTCGGCGTCTCATGCGCTGAGATGAATGTTAAGAGTCTCAGGACTGCTTCGCTAGCTACCGTGTTTACTCGGTAGCAGGCTTGTAAGTGGTAACTGAATCGGCATCGCACCTTCACCCTCCTGTCCCTACCAACAAAAACCCTCTGGTCCATCCCGATCGAGACGGCTACGAACCGGCCATCTACATATCTGTGGAGGCGGACGGAATTCGGCCGAAAGGTAGCTCGGTGGATGGCCGACGGTACACCGGAACGGAATAAATGTTGGCCGGAGGCGCATGCCGAAACAGCAACCCGGGCTCTCCAGATCAGACGATGGTACCACTGAAACTGTTGCTCATCAGGTAATGGGCGGCACTGTTGATGTTCTATTCCAGAGCCCTGGGTCCTTTGCGTCGCAACTTTTCTTCATCGTGAAGCTAAGCACATGCAGGCCCGGGCGGCCGACGATAGTGATGGAGTGATAGTGACGTTCGGTGGACATGGAATGCGTTTTGCGACAGACATTCGCACTCAATGAACGTTATGTGCTTACTCGCAAACGGGGCTGTCTGATGGATTCTAATTAAGGCTCTAACGCTTTGTTCTACTTTCTGTCCGCTGCATATTGGTTCACTCGCAGCAATAAGTATTTTTTGGCGAACCTGCTTGTAGTGATAAGCTGATCGTCTATCATAAAAATAAGTGACTCAGTGTAGATATAAATATATATAGACGTATTTCAGTGGGTGGATTATCTGTACCTAGAAAAAGTTGAATCACTTATATTAGGACGGAGCGAGTACGGTTGTATGCCAAATAAGAGAAAACAATGCGATAAAAAAAATCTGACAAAGGGTGTTGAATAGAAAAACTGATAGACCAGCCAGGCGTATCATGTTTTTCTCCTGATAAATTTTACTACTAGATCAAATTGGATATACCTAAGGAGCTCTAAGCTCCCTGGAATTGGTGAGCTCTCACGGCGTCCAAGTAGGCGTAACTTTTTTTAACAAGTTCAAGGAGAAGTATTAGAGTTGATTTTGCTAGCTACACGTACGACCCTGGTCAATAGAACACAATGGTAAGGCGGTTTGGTTGGCAGACTCCTAAAACGCTTCGCTTGTGGTACTGACGCCCAAATACAGCGGCGCCGTTCTCCTTGTTCACCATTGCTTCCAAGCTCGGCTAGGTTTTGACTTTTGAAGCTGCCGTATCCTCTCCCCTTCCCCTCACCGGACCGGAGTACAAGTTCCCACAGCGTTCACCTCCCCCGCCTATCTCTTTTCCCAAAATTTTCTCCCCGTCCGCTGACTCGGCTGTCATCCCAGCTTGCCCTCACCACCATCCTGTATCATCCGCCATCCCCGTAGCCTGTGCTACCTCACCGCCCTCAACTCCCTCTGTTCCCGACCTATGCACAACGGCGGCGTTGAAGGAGTTGGCCGTCGGGAGCGTCGCAAGGTCTGTAGGGTCGCACAACCTATAGACCCATCACACGCGATCCCATTGTTGAATCCGATCTGGATCAATCTAGTCTAGATGATTTCGATAGTAACCTTTACTGTAAAGACTTGACAAGTATCTGGGAGAGAGAGGGATCAGAGAGAGAGAGAAGTAACCTGCTCCTTGGCTCGATGAACTCGAGCCGGTGGCCATGGCGATGAGTGGTGGTGAGAACGTGAGTATGTGGTGGCGGCGGTGCTTCCCGTGACTAGCGCTAGCCCTAGATCGGCTTGGGATATCGGTGGAGCGATAGGCAGCACGGTCAACCTCGTACTGTGCGCCCCGGCCCTCCACCTCTTTATATAGCGCTGCCACGGGGGCCCACCAACCATATTTCGGTTGGATGCTGCTACTCCAAATGAATGTTGCTGCAGACAGTCCTTATGCGTGGTGGATAACCAGCCCGTTGGGAACCCCAAGAGGAAGGTATGATGACATTAACAGCGAGTTTTCCCTCAGTTAAGATACTAAGGTTTATCGATCAGGAGAGGAGAGACAATGACGACTGAAGGTGATGCGGAACCTGCACACACACAAACAAATACTTTGTTCCCAACTTGCGATGAGGTTGTCAATCTCACCGGTTTGCTTGAAACAAAGGTTATGAGCGTATCGAGTGGAAAACAGTAGAGTATGCGAGTAAAGTAAACAGTACGAGTAAAGTAAACAGGTGATAGCAATATGATGTAAATAGGACCGGGGTCCACAGTTCACTAGTGGTGTCTCTCCATAGATAAAATAGCACATGCTGGGTAAACAAATTACAGTTGGGCAATTGATAGAATAAAGATAACGTGATATGTCAAGAAGATCACTATGAGATTTACTCTGGGCATTACAACAAAATACATAGACCGCCATCCAACTGCATCTATGACTAATAATCCACTCCCGGGGATATCAATCCGAACACCCTAGAAGTATTAAGTTGCGAACAACAGATAATTGCATTAAGCAAAGTGTGTAATGTAAACAAAGCATATGCCCTTGAGCATATGAATGTTGTTTTCTCCCTAGTAGCAACAGCACATCTACCACCTTAGAGGTTTCTGTCACTCCCCCAGGTGAAATAGAGGCATGAACCCACTATCGAGCATAAATACCCCCTCTTGGAGTCACTAGCAACTACTCGGCCAAGATAGCTACTAACAACGGAGAGCATGCAAGATCATAAACAACATAGAGATAACAAAAGATATAATTCAGTACAACAACTTAATCATAAACACCAATATTCATCGGATCCCAACAAACCAAACATGTAGAATTACATAACGGTGATCTCAATCATGTAAGGCAGCTCATGAGATCTAAACATGAAGAACATGGTGGAGAAGACAACCATCTAGCTACTGCTATGGACCCATAGTCCAAGGTAGACTACTCACTCATCGCTCCGGAGGCAAGCATGGCGATGAAGAAGACCTCCGGTGGCGATTCCCCTCTCCGGCAGGGTGCCGGGAAGAGCTTCTGGACCCTCCCGATCTTCGGGTCGACGGCGCCGGCGGATCGCGATGTGTTCTGGAAATCTGATCGGGTACTTAGGTTTTTTCCGTCGGGGGGTCTTTATAGGCGAAGGGACGTCGTCAGAGGTGGGGCCAGGTGGCCTCACACGGTGGTGGCGCGGGCCAGGGGCTGGCCGCGCCACCCCTGTGTGTGGGCCCCTGGTGGCCCCCCTCCTACTCCTCTTCGGATCTCTGGAAGCTTCCGGGTAAAATAAGACTTCAGGAACTTGTTTCGTCCAATTCTGAGAATATTTCCTGTGTATCACTTCTGAAACACAAAAACAGCAGAAAATAGGAAACTGGCACTGTGGCACTTCGTTAATAGGTTAGTTCCGGAAAATGCATAAAAGTGCCACTAAGTGTAACGAAACAATAGGCAAATGGTGTAAAAACAAGCATGGAGCATCAAATATTATAGATACGTTTGAGACGTATCAAGCATCCCCAAGCTTAACTCCTGCTCGTCCTCGAGTAGGTAAGTGATAACAAAAGAATAATTTTTCAGGTGGCATGCACCTACACAATCTTGATCATATATGTAAGCATTGGTGAGCTGGGATCATAAGAACTTAAAACATGGGCATGAAGATATAATCATGGCAATAAGAACTTAGCAACCATGTTGTAAACATGCAAATGAACACAAACAAAAGATCATGATAATGAAACAATGAAAGTCAAACGTGTGTTCAAATCGTAAGGAAAAACATACAAATGGTTTTCAGCTTGTCCTTCAAAGAGAGCAAAACATAAATGCATAGGACACCTTCAAGTTTAAGAGGGCGACTAGATACAAATAATTTAAGAACAAGTGAAACCAACAATATGAATCAATCAATGAACTTTGGGACAATGCATATCACACTAAGAATGACAACTATGCTCTCTTAATGGTGCATAAAGAAAGAAGGTGGTGACTCAACATAAAAGTAAAAGAAAGACCCTTCGCAGAGGGAAGCAGTGATTGCAAGTTTTATAACCTTCAAAAATTATGGTACTTACCGGCTTTGAGCTCTCATTGCCCCCATCATAAGCATCTTGAATGGTTAAAGTTAATGCGAGAACAATTATGATGCATATGCTTGACAAATCATAAGTTGAAAACCTCGTGCCCCGTGAATACGAGTACCCAAACCTCATGCTACTTTACTTAGAGTCCCAAGCAAGGCTCTTCTCATTGTAAGTATATGCATATCATTGAGAACCGCCAATGGGGTACCTCCGTGCCCGATGACATGGAACAAGCCCACACCAAAATGACAGGACAAGCAGACAATGAACACCTCGACATCTCTTTTATTTGCCTTTTGTTTAGCTTTTTATTATGAGATGCGTCGTCGAATGTTCACCATGGGTATGCTGCAAATTTCCACCATGAATTATGCATGGCTTAGATTGGCGGCCCGGCGTTTCCCTAACACATATACAAACTCCATGATCCCTACAAGATTCCCAATTCATTTCACACCGCGGGCATCCATAAACAAAAGATCACGATATCAACTCAAATAAGAAGTGCAATGTTGAAAGCTTGCCCATGACTGCATGGCTGGGCTAGAATCCAACTTACAACTTGCAAGCATAACAACTCAACATAAGAGACCACAATGTCAAATTTTTAAGAACAGGAAAAAGTAAAGTGTGCCTTCCGGTTCGTGAGAGCTTTACTAACCGAGTTTCGCATAATACTGGTAAGAGTTTAATTTGAAGAGAAAATAAAAGCAAGTCAAATTTACTTGGAATAGCAAATTGCTAGTAGGTATGTATGGTGGACACAATGGAAAACTTTGGCTTTTAGGAGTTGGATGCACGAGTAGAGCTCATACTCAGTACAAGGCGAGGGCTAGCAAAAGACTGGGAGCGACCAACTAAGAGAGCAATAATGGCCATAATCATGCAAAGCGACAAAGCGACATTAAAAGAAGCATACGATGGCATCAAAAGTCAAAAACTAAATGATCATGAAGGCTATTGGCGACTTTGTAAGAGTCTAACATGTGTGAGCATGCGCCAAGTCAACCCAAATAAAGCATCAAGGAGAAAACCAAAATAATGCTTCCATACAATAAAAACAACGCATGATTTTTTCAAAGGCTCATTAAGCAATCTCAGTTATTTGAGACAAGTCATGCTACAGCAAAACCACTAAGCATACTATCAAAAATACATCAAGCATGATATGAAAAAGCCTAAGCCGCAGTCTACACAAGCTCCTTCTTGTACCACTATTTTGCACAAAGCTTTTTCTCTTTTCCAACACCATTTGAAATTTTTAAAGACACCTCTTTTGATGAAAACCAATAAAGATCAGAGGCAAAAATACACCTTGATGAAAAGATATGACAAGATCTGAACACATATCAAGGCGAAAATGAAAACCAAAAGCAGTAGCAGAAAAAGAAGAACACTCGATTTTTAATAAGAGTGAAAACTAGAGTGTTCTTTGCAAATGAAAACGAGTACATCTCCTCCAAAGAAAATTTGTTGGGGTCCAACCATTTATTGCAGCAAATAAAAAAACTAAACCAACTAAGAAAACTAAAACAACTGACGCTCCAAGAAAAACACATAGTGCATGAAGCAATAAAAATATAGTGTTTTGAAAGGTGACCTGATTTTTGCCGATGAAGAAGGGGTGCCTCGGGGGCATCCCCAAGCTTTGACGCTTGTACTTCTTGGATATTTCTTGGGGTGATGCATGGGCATCCCCAAGCTTGAGCTTTTGTCCATTCTTCAACTCATCTCATCATTCTCCAATCCCTACACTTGAAAACTTCCTTCATACAAAACTAAACACAATTCTATTAGCAACATTAGTGTAGGCATAACATATAATCAACCTCTTTTTGCTTTAGGTTTCAACCCAAAACCACCACATATATAGCAAATACTACTGTAGCAACCTCCCCAAAAGTTCCGTGATCAAAAGAACTCAAAAGGAAACGATAAAGTGGCAAAAACAAATATTGGCAGAAATCTGTCAAAACTGAACAGCTGACAAAGGTCGAATTTTTTAGGGATTTTCTGTTACTCAAATCAAAAAGTGTTCAACTAAGAAAAGTTTGGATATAACCTGGGGCATATTCACAAGAAATCTCAGGTCCAAAAGATAAACAGATAATTTTCACGAATTTTTACGGTGCAGCACCGAAAACAGTTTCAGGACAGCAACATCCCCAAATCTTTACCTCACTCAAATTAGAGGCTTCTCTTGGCACAAAAACGAAATAAACAAGATAAAGAGCGGTCATTACAGTAGTAATGACTTCCAAGACTCAAATAAAAGAAAAAGTACTGAAAAGAAAACATTGGGTTATCTCCCAAGAGTGCTTTTCTTTAACGCCTTTGAGCTAGGCGCAGAAAATTGCGAATCAAGTAATATCGAGTGATGAAGCATCAAGCTCATAATTTGCTCTAAGAATAGAGTCAAAAAGTAATTTCTTTCTTTTCCTAGGGAAGTGTTCCATACCTTTCTTAAGTGGGAATTGATACTTAATAGTGCCTTCCCTCATATCAATGATAGCACCTACAGTTCGAAGAAAGGGTCTTCCCAAAATAATAGGACATGAAGCATGGCATTCAACGTCCATAACAAGAAAATCAATGGGAACAAGGTTATTGTTAACCACAATAAGAACATCATTAATTCTTCCCAAAGGTTTCTTCTTAGCAACATCAGCAATAGGAACATCAAAATAACATTTTTCAAGCGGTGGTAAATCAAGCATGTCATAAATCTTTCTAGGCATGATAGAAATACTAGCACCTAGATCACATAAAGCATGGCAATCATAACCATTAACATGCATATCAATGATGGGTTCCCAACCATCTTCTAACTTCTTGGGAACAGAGGCTTTCTGCTTCAACTTTTCATCCCTAATCTTTATGAGAGCATTAGTAATATGCTTAGTAAAAGCAATATTTAAAGAACTAGCATTGGGAGTCAAAGCAAGCTTTTGCAAGAACAAAATAACTTCAGATATATTGCAGCCATCAACATCAAAATCATTAAAAGACATAGAGCTATCATCTCCCACACTCCGAAAAATTTCAGCACTCTTTTGAGAAAAAGTTTTGGCAGTTTTAGGCTTTTTAACACAAGGAGTGGGAGTTTTCTCTACACCAATCAAAGTAAGAGGATTGCTACCAGTAGGAGCAACGTCATTAGAGGTAGTAATGGTACATACCTTCATCTCTCTAGCCATCTCATCTTCTCTTTCCCACCTGGCATGCAATTCCGCTAACAATCTAATATTTTCATCAATTCCAACTTGGATTGCATTAGTGGTAGCAAAAACATTGTTCTATTTCACATCATTAGGGAACACTTTTAATTTCAGAATTTCAACATCATGAGCAAGGCTATCAACTTTAGAAGCAAGAATAGCAATTTTGCCTAACTTTTCCTCAACAAACTTGTTAAAAGCAGTTTGCTTACCGATGAAGTCCTTGAGCATTACCTCAAGCTCGGAGGGCGCGGCCCTAGTGTTGTTGTATGAATTACCATAAGAGTTACCATAACCATTACCATTGGTAGAAGGATACGGCCTATAACTGTTACTAGCAAAATTGTTCCTATAAGCATTGTTGTTAAAATTATTGTTTCTAATGAAATTCACGTCAACTTGCTCTTCTTGAGCAACCAGAGAGGCTAAAGGAACATTATTAGGATCAACATGAGTCCTATCATTATCAAGCATAGCCATAATGGTATCAATCTTATCACTTAAGGAAGAGGTTCCCTCAACAGAATTTACCTTCTTACCTTGTAAAGCTCTCTCGGTGTGCCATTCAGAATAATTTACCATCATGTTGTCGAGTAGCTTTGATGCGGCGCCCAAGGTAAGGGACATAAAAGTGCCTCCAGCATCTGAATCAAGTAGGTTCCTTGAAGAAAAATTCAGTCCTGCATAAAAAGTTTGGATAATCATCCAAGTAGTCAGTCCATGAGTGGGGCAATTCTTTATCATAGATTTCATTCTTTCCCAAGTCTGAGCAACATGTTCATTATCAAACTGAGTAAACTTCATAATATTGCTACGCAAAGCTATAATCTTAGCAGGAGGATAGTATCTACCAATAAAAGCATCCTTACACTTAGCCCATGAATCAATACTATTCTTAGTCAAAGACAGCAACCAATCTTTAGCTTTTCCTCTCAAAGAAAAAGGAAACAACTTGAGCTTAATAATATCACTATCAACATCCTTATATTTCTGCATCTCACATAGCTCAACAAAATTGTTGAGATGAGCTGCAGCATCTTCAGTACTAGCACCAGAAAATTGCTCTTTCATAACAAGGTTCAATAAAGCAGGCTTAATCTCATAAAAGTTTGCAGCAGGAATAGGTGGTGCAATAGGTGTGCAGATAAAATCACTATTGTTTGTGCTAGTAAAGTCACACAACTTGGTGTTTTCAGGATTGGCCATTTCCGTAAAACGAAAGTAAACAAGTAAAAACAACTACCAAGGATTCTAATTTTTTTGGGTTTTTGATAGAAAGCAATGCAGGTAAAATAAATAAAGTAAAGCAAAACAATAACAAAGTAAAGAATGTGTGTGTGAAAAACTCCCCTCGCAGAAGTCTTCTCTTCCTCCCCGGCAACGGCGCCAGAAAATAGGCTGCTACTCCAAATGAATGTTGCTGTAGACAGTCCTTGTGCGTGGTGGATAACCAGCCCGTTGGGAACCCCAAGAGGAAGGTATGATGAGTATAACAGCGAGTTTTCCCTCAGTTAAGATACCAAGGTTTATCGATCAGGAGAGGAGAGACAATGACGACTGAAGGTGATGCGGAACCTGCACACACACAAACAAATACTTTGTTCCCAACTTGCGATGAGGTTGTCAATCTCACCGGTTTGCTTGAAACAAAGGTTATGAGCGTATCGAGTGGAAAACAGTAGAGTATGCGAGTAAAGTAAACAGTACGAGTAAAGTAAACAGGTGATAGCAATATGATGTAAATAGGACCGGGGTCCACAGTTCACTAGTGGTGTCTCTCCATAGATAAAATAGCACATGTTGGGTAAACAAATTACAGTTGGGCAATTGATAGAATAAAGATAACGTGATATGTCAAGAAGATCACTATGAGATTTACTCTGGGCATTACAACAAAATACATAGACCGCCATCCAACTGCATCTATGACTAATAATCCACTCCCGGGGATATCAATCCGAACACCCTAGAAGTATTAAGTTGCGAACAACAGATAATTGCATTAAGCAAAGTGTGTAATGTAAACAAAGCATATGCCCTTGAGCATATGAATGTTGTTTTCTCCCTAGTAGCAACAGCACATCTACCACCTTAGAGGTTTCTGTCACTCCCCCAGGTGAAATAGAGGCATGAACCCACTATCGAGCATAAATACCCCCTCTTGGAGTCACTAGCAACTACTCGGCCAAGATAGCTACTAACAACGGAGAGCATGCAAGATCATAAACAACATAGAGATAACAAAAGATATAATTCAGTACAGCAACTTAATCATAAACACCAATATTCATCGGATCCCAACAAACCAAACATGTAGAATTACATAACGGTGATCTCAATCATGTAAGGCAGCTCATGAGATCTAAACACGAAGCACATGGTGGAGAAGACAACCATCTAGCTACTGCTATGGACCCATAGTCCAAGGTAGACTACTCACTCATCGCTCCGGAGGCAAGCATGGCGATGAAGAAGACCTTCGGTGGCGATTCCCCTCTCCGGCAGGGTGCCGGGAAGAGCTTCTGGACCCTCCCGATCTTCGGGTCGACGGCGGCGGCGGATCGCGATGTGTTCTGGAAATCTGATCGGGTACTTAGGTTTTTTCCGTTGGGGGGTCTTTATAGGCGAAGGGACGTCGTCAGAGGTGGGGCCAGGTGGCCTCACACGGTGGTGGCGCGGGCCAGGGGCTGGCCGCGCCACCCCTGTGTGTGGGCCCCTGGTGGCCCCCCTCCTACTCCTCTTCGGATCTCTGAAAGCTTCCGGGTAAAATAAGACTTCAGGAACTTGTTTCGTCCAATTCCGAGAATATTTCCTGTGTATCACTTCTGAAACACAAAAACAGCAGAAAATAGGAAACTGGCACTGTGGCACTTCGTTAATAGGTTAGTTCCGGAAAATGCATAAAAGTGCCACTAAGTGTAACGAAACAATAGGCAAATGGTGTAAAAACAAGCATGGAGCATCAAAAATTATAGATACGTTTGAGACGTATCAGACGCCCCCGATCAGGGCGCGAGAGAGGGAGGAGATCGAGTCGTTGGACTCGGTCTCTGTGAGATCAATCTAACATTCTCCCCCTTGATCTCAACTTTACTTTTAACTTTATACTTTACTTGTTTCATCACGGATCAGTACATAGAGCATGTTTCATCGTCACAGCTCAATTGTCGATAGAATCAGACAGCCACTATACACTTCTCTGTTTTGAAACAAATTCTGTTACTTTTGGGCCTCTTATGATCCAGGAATCATAGGCTTGCCATGAAACCCATGTCGGCTAAGTGTTCCTTTAACACATTGGGTGGTAAGCCTTTCGTTAGCGGATCCGCAAGCATATCCTTTGTCCTTATATGCTCGAGTCTTATAGTTTGATCCTGGATTTTATCTTTCACAACATAATACTTTACTTCTATTGGTCTGGTAGCTTTACTCGACTTGTTGTTGTGAGCATAAAATACTGCAGGCTGGTTGTCACAGTACATCTTTATTGGTTTGTCAATACAATCCACTACTTTCAAGTCGGGTATAAATTTCTTTAGCCATAACACCTGATTCATGGCCTCAAAACATGCTATAAATTCGGCATACATCATGGATGATGCAACTATTGTCTGTTTGCAGCTTCTCCACGAAATAGCTCCTCCTGCGAGAGTGAACACATATCCTGTTGTGGACTTTCTTTCATCTTTGTCTCCCGCATAGTCTGCATCTGAATACCCTTTTATCTCTAGGGAATCAGATCTTCTGTAGGTTAGCATGAGGTTTTTTGTGCCTTGCACATAGCACAATACTTTCTTTACCATCTTCCAGTGCTCTATGCCTGGATTTGACTGATATCTACCGAGTACCCCGGTGATAAAAGCTAAGTCAGGGCGAGTGCACACTTGTGCATACTGTAAGCTTCCAACAGCCGAAGCATATGGTACTGCTTTCATTTGATCGATCTCATATTGATTCTTGGGGCATTGATATTCCCCAAAACTGTCGCCCTTGACTATCGGAGCAGGTGTGGCATTACTCTTATGCATATTATACTTTATTAGAACTTTTTCTAAATATGCCTTCTGTGATAGTCCTAACACTCCATTCTTTCTGTCTCGATGAATTTCTATGCCCAAAACATATGAAGCTTCACCAAGATCTTTCATATCAAAGTTTGAGGACAAAAACTTCTTTGTTTCTCGCAGAAGACTAACATCACTGCTAGCAAGCAGGATATCATCCACATACAAGATTAGGAAAATATATTTCCCACTTTTAAACTTTGCATAAACGCAGTTGTCCTCGATGTTTTCTTTAAATCCAAATCTTTTAATGGTATCATTAAACTTTAGATACCACTGTCTAGAGGCTTGTTTTAATCCATAAATGGATTTCTTTAGACGGCATCCCATGTGTTCCTTCCCCTCCATGAAAAAACCCTTGGGTTGTTTCATGTACACTTTTTCTTCTAAATCTCCATTTAGAAATGCCGTCTTTACATCCATTTGATGCAACTCTAAATCAAAATGTGCAACTAGTGCCATTATGATTCTGAAGGAATCCTTACATGAGACTGGAGAAAATGTCTCATTGTAATCTACCCCTTCTCTTTGTGTAAATCCTTTTGCCACTAGACGCGCTTTATACTTTTCTATATTCCCGTTAGAGTCATACTTTGTTTTGTAGACCCATTTGCAGCCTACTGTTTTGGCTCCTTTGGGAATTTCCTCTAAGTCCCAAATATTGTTGGAACTCATCGACCTCATTTCATCTTCCATGGCCTCTAGCCACTTCGATGAGTTGGGGCCTCCCATAGCTTCTTCATATGAAGTGGGATCTCCTTCCATATGAATTGTTTCTGTATTATAAACTTTATAATCAGTAGAAATAGCTGATTTCTTAACTCTTTTGGACCTTCTAAGGGCCTCATTCTCTGTCTCATTATGTACCTCAACTTCTGGTACATCTATTAGAGGTGGCTGCTGCAGCTCCCTTTCATGCTCAACGAAGGGTTCAGTCGGCTCCTGACGAACAGGTTCCGAAACTTCACTCCTTATTGTCACGGGTGGAGTTACAACAGGTGCTTGCACCGCAACCTCAGGGATTGCCGGTGCAGGTACAACAGGTAGCGAGAAAAATGGCTCCTGAATCATCGGATTAGGTGCATGCACCCTCTTCTCCTCAAGATCAATTTTCCGAGCTACCATGCTCCCCCTCATCAGTTCGTCCTCCAAGAAGACTGCATGTCTCATTTCTACAAACTTTGTGTATTTGTCTGAACAGTAGAAACGATAACCTTTTGATCTGTCAGGATAGCCAATGAAGTGGCAAGTTACTGCTTTGGGGTCTAACTTTGCAATATTTGGATTAAATACTTTTGCCTCAGCTGGGCTCCCCCAGACCCTTAAGTGGCGCAGGGAGGGAACTCTCCCTGTCGACAACTCGTATGGTGTTTTGGGCACCAACTTGCTTGGTACTCTGTGGAGAATGTGAATGGCGGTTTTAAGCGCCTCCATCCATAATCCCAATGGAAGGGTGGAATAACTCATCATACTGCGCACCATATCCATAAGAGTACGGTTGCGCCTTTCAGCTACTCCATTTTGCTGAGGTTCGCACGGCATAGAATACTGGACGACTATTCCATTTTCCTGTAAGAACCTTGCAAAAGGTCCAGGTACTTGACCATATGGAGTGTGCCGACCATAGTACTCCCCACCACGATCGGACCGGACTATCTTAATTCTTTTATCATGTTGATTTTCAACCTCTGCTTTGAATATTTTAAATTTATCCAATGCTTCAGACCTTTCTTTAATTGGATAAATGTAACCATATCGGGAGTAATCATCTGTGAATGTTATGAACGAGTCATAGCCATCCACACTTTTCACAGAAAATTGTCCACAAATATCAGTGTGGATTATTTCTAGTGTTGTTGTACTTCGGTTTGCACCCTTTTTAATTTGCTTTACATACTTTCCTTTTATGCAATCTATGCATTGTTCTATATCAGAGAACTCTAACGGAGGAAGAATATCATTTTTAACGAGGTTTTCAATTCTTCCCCTCGAAATATGGCCTAATCGACAGTGCCATAACTTCGATGAGTCATGAGTTCTTTTTCTTTTCTTTTGTTCTTTGTTCGACAAGGAAGTTTGTTCATTCACATTACACACAGAATGCACTTTTTCACGTAAGGATAACAAATAAAGCTCGTTGTGAAGTAAAGCAACACCCACACAAGCATCTTTAAACCATATGGCACACTTGCCGTGTGCAAAATAACACTGATAACTGTCTTTATCCAAACGTGATACACTTATTAAGTTTCTATGAAGTGAAGGAACAAATAACACATCTCTAAGCAGAATCGAAAAACCATCGGCGAACTCCATGGAGATGTCGCCAACAGCTTCAACGTCTGCTGGAACTCCATTCGCAACTTCAATGCATCTTTCGTTTCTTTTCATAGTCCTTGTCGAATGGAATCCCTGTAAAGAATTTGCAACATGAACAGTTGCACCTGAGTCAATCCACCAAGTAGATTTCGAAAACTGTGAATACAGGGATTCATTAACAAAAGAAACTGTATCTATACCTTTCCTTGCCATTATGGACTTGAGCCATTCTGGACAGTCTTTCTTGAAGTGCCCAGTCTTCTTGCAGTGGAGACACTGGTCTTTATCCACTGGGAGAGTGGGCTGATGATACTGTTGGGGACCTTTGCCATATGGCTTGGAGGGAGAACCTTGATTGCTGTTCTGGAAGTTCTGGTAGTTCCTTTTCTTGTTGTCCTTGACATAGTTGATGGAACCATCATTTGAGGCTTTAAGCCTATCTTCCTCTTGTACACACATGGCAATCATCTTTTCTATGTCCCATTTATCGGGGGACATGTTGTAGTTGATAACAAAGTTATCAAACTCTTTAGGCAATGATGCCATGACAAGGTGAACAAGCAGAGCAGGCTTTAACTCCAGATCAGCATCCATGGGCTTCAGTTTAGAAGCCATGTTGCTCATCCTCAAGATGTGCTCCCTGATGCCATGTGCACCTCCTGTGTACTTTTCTGTGACCAGCTGCTTGAGCAGCTGGGTAGCATACACCTTTGAAGAGCCAGTGAACTGGCTCTTTATCTTTTCTAGAAACTCCCCAACGGAAGTGCACTCTGCAATTGAGCCCGCAATGGCGTTCTCAATCGTATTCTTTATAAAGGCCATGCACTTTTTGTTTGCATTAACCCACTTTTGGTTCTCTAGCACATATGCCAGCTCCACTGGAGCAAAGTCCTTTTTCTTTTTGTCCCATGAAGCATCATCATCATTTGCATCTCTGACTGGCTCTGTCGGCTTGACCGGCTGTGGAGTGTCCACAACCCAGTCGACTTCAGCGCAGACAAAAGCCAGAACAACTTTCTTCCTCTACTCAGTGTAGTTGTCACCCCTGAGCGACGGAACATCTTTGAGGCAACTCATCAGACTGTAGCCTCCTGAAATTCACAAAGATGTGAGATAACAAAACAATTGCATGCATTAATCCAACGTTGGTATAAATCAACACATAAAACTGTTTGTGCAATTAAAAATATATTACCGTTGGGCAAAAATAGAGATAAATGCACCTTTTAACATATAATTAACAAATTATGATCATGCTATTAACAACGTTGGTCATATAATAAAAAATCACAATAACTTTTAAAACCACTTTATCACATCTTTCAAAAAAATTAATCATCACTCTATTGCATTTAAGCAATTACTTTAATTATTTGCAGCGGAAACAATGAATTAAAAAATTCATTAACTTTATACTTTACAGAAAAGTTTCTGTAACTTTTGAATTCTCTAAACAAACTTTCGTTGGAATAATTTGAATAGAGAAAACTATTTGAAATTTGCTCAAAAACTGAACAAAAAACAATTAAAAATTGTGTTCTGAAAATTAAAACTGAAAAAAAAAGTTTTCTATCGCTACTGGTGGCCCACAGCCCGCCAGCGCCCTGTGCGGCGGTTACCAGGCGCCGCTCGCTCTGCGAGCCCAGCCCGTGATGGCCCGTGGCCTGCCAGTGCGCACGTTGGCGCTCGCCGCACGCTCCTGGCCGTCGGATGCCGATCGGACGGTCGGCCGCCCAGATCGCTGGATCAAAACCACCCCCGTCGGCAGAGGAAACCCTAGCGCCACTTTCTTTCTCCCCTCAGTCTCTGTCGCCCGCGACGGCTCTGGAAACGCCCGTGGCGGCGACTGCTACTCGTGTGATGGCGCCAGAAAAGACTGTGGCGTTTAGTTGACGTGGGAGCAGTAAGTCCTTGTGCGTGGTGATGACCAGCCCGTTGGGAACCCCAAGAGGAAGGTATGATGAGTGTAGCAGCAAGTTTTCCCTCAGTTAAGAAACCAAGGTTTATCGATCAGGAGAAGAGAGACGATGACGACTGAAGGTGTTTGTGGAACCTGCACACACACAAACAAATACTTTGTCCCCAACTTGCGATGAGGTTGTCAATCTCACCGGTTTGCTTGAAACAAAGGTTATGAGTGTATCGAGTGGAAAACAGTAGTAATATGCGAGTAAAGTAAATAGTGCGGGAAAAGTAAACAGGTGATTGCAATATGATTAAAATAGGACCGGGGTCCACAGTTCACTAGTGGTGTCTCTCCATAGATAAAATAACATGCTGGGTAAACAAATTACAGTTGGGCAATTGATAGAATAAAGATAACGTGATATGTCAAGAAGATCACTATGAGATTCACTCTGGGCATTACAACAAAATACATAGACCGCCATCCAACTGCATCTATGACTAATAATCCACCCCCGGGGATATCATCCGAACACCCTAGAAGTATTAAGTTGCGAACAACAGATAATTGCATTAAGCAAAGTGTGTAATGTAAACAAAGCATATGCCCTTGAGCATATGAATGTTGTTTTCTCCCTAGTAGCAACAACACATCTACCACCTTAGAGGTTTCTGTCACTCCCCCAGGTGAAATAGAGACATGAACCCACTATCGAGCATAAATACCCCCTCTTGGAGTCACTAGCAACTACTCGGCCAAGATAGCTACTAACAACGGAGAGCATGCAAGATCATAAACAACATAGAGATAACAAAAGATATAATTCAGTACAGCAACTTAATCATAAACACCAATATTCATCGGATCCCAACAAACCAACATCATAGTATTACATAACGGTGATCTCAATCATGTATGGCAGCTCATGAGATCTAAACATGAAGCACATGGTGGAGAAGACAACCATCTAGCTACTGCTATGGACCCATAGTCCAAGGTAGACTACTCACTCATCGCTCCGGAGGCAAGCATGGCGATGAAGAAGACCTCCGGTGGCGATTCCCCTCTCCGGCAGGGTGCCGGGAAGAGCTTCTGGACCCTCCCGATCTTCGGGTCGACGGCGGCGGCGGATCGCGATGTATTCTGGAAAACTGATCGGGCCTTAGGTTTTTCTCGTCAGGGGGTATATATAGGCGAAGGGGCGATGTCAGAGGAGGGACCACGCCCCCTCACACGGGGCTGGCGCGGCCAGGGGGGTGGCCGCGCCGCCCCTGTGTCTGGGGCCCATGTGGCCCCACTCCGTCAGGTCTTCGGATGTCTGGAAGCTTCCCCGTGAAATATGACTTCAGGAACTTGTTTCGTCCAATTCCGAGAATATTTCCTGTGCATCACTTCTGAAACACAAAAACAGCAGAAAACAGGAAACTGGCACTGTGGCACTTCGTTAATAGGTTAGTTCCGGAAAATGTATAAAAATGCCACTAAGTGTAACGAAACAATATACAAATGGTGTAAAAACAAGCATGGAGCATCAAAAATTATAGATACGTTTGAGACGTATCAAGCATCCCCAAGCTTAACTCCTGCTCGTCCTCGAGTAGGTAAGTGATAACAAAGAATAATTTTTGAGGTGACATGCACCTACACAATCTTGATCATATATGCAAGCATTGGTGAGCTGGGATCAATAGAACTTAAAACATGGGCATGAAAGATATAATCATGACAATAAGAACTTAGCAACCATGTTGTAAACATGCAAATGAACACAAACAAAAGATCATGATAATGAAACTATGAAAGTCAAACATGTGTTCAAATCATCAGGAAAAACATACAAATGGTTTTCAGCTTGTCCTTCAAAGAGAGCAAAACATAAATGCATAGGACACCTCAAAGTTTAAGAGGGCGACTAGATACAAATAATTTAAGAACAACTGAAACCAACAATATGAGTCAATCAATGAACTTTGGGACAATGCATATCACACTAAGAATGACAACTATGCTCTCTTAATGGTGCATAAAGAAAGAAGGTGGTGACTCAACATAAAAGTAAACGAAAGGCCCTTCGCAGAGGGAAGCAGTGATTGCAAGTTTTATAACCTTCAAAAATTATGGTACTTACCGGCTTTGAGCTCTCATTGCCCCCATCATAAGCATCTTGAATGGTTAAAGTTAATGCGAGAACAGTTATGATGCATATGCTTGACAAATCATAAGTTGAAAACCTCGTGTCCCGTGAATACGAGTACCCAAACCATGCTAATTTACTTAGAGTCCCAAGCAAAGCTCTTGTCATTGTAAGTATATGCATATCATTGAGAACCGCCAATGGGGTACCTCGGTGCCCGATGACATGGAACAAGCCCACACCAAAATGACAGGACAAGCAGACAATGAACACCTCGACATCTCTTTTATTTGCTATATTGTTTAGCTTTTTATTGTGAGATGCGTCGTCGAATGTTCACCATGCGTATGCTGCAAATTTCCACCATGAATTATGCATGGCTTAGATTGGCGGCCCGGCGTTTCCCTAACACATATAAAAACTCCATGATCCTCACAAGATTCCCAATTCATTTCACACAACGGGCATCCATAAACAAAAGATCACGATATCAACTCAAAAAGAAGTGCAATGTTGAAAGCTTGCCCCATGACAGCATGGCTGGGCTAGAATCCAACTTACAACTTGCAAGCATAACAACTCAGCATAAAAGACCACAATGTCAAATTTTTAAGAACAGGAAAAAGTAAAGTGTGCCTTCCGGTTCGTGAGAGCTTTACTGACCAAATTTCGCATAACACTGGTAAGAGTTTAATTTGAAGAGAATATAAAAGCGAGTCAAATTTAATTGGAATAGCAAATTGCTAGTAGGTATGTATGGTGGACACTTTGGAAAACTTTGGCTTTTAGGAGTTGGATGCACGAGTAGAGCTCATACTCAGTACAAGGCGAGGGCTAGCAAAAGACTGGGAGCGACCAACTAAGAGAGCAGTAATGGCCATAATCATGCAAAGCGACAAAGCGACATTAAAAGAAGCATACGATGGCATCAAAAGTCAAAAACTAAATGATCATGAAGGCTATTGGCGACTTTGTAAGAGTCTAACATGTGTGAGCATGCGCCAAGTCAACCCAAATAAAGCATCAAGGAGAAAACCAAAATAATGCTTCCATACAATAAAAACAACGCATGATTTTTTTCAAAGGCTCATTAAGGGTGTGTTCGGTTCGGGAACGAAGTGGAATGGAATGTCATGGTTCCGTTCCAGAGGAATGGAACGGTTCCGTTCCTGTGTTCAGTTGGGACCAAAAAATAGAATGGAACGGTTCTAGCAGGTGTTCGGTTGAGACTAGAAAATAGAATGGAACGGTTCTTAAATCGTACTTAACAGTGGCAAATTGTGATTTGTTTCCTCAAAATCGAAATTAGCATTGGCTCTTGCTCCCTGCCGCCGACCACGGTGCCGGCACCCTGCCCCCTGCCGCCGACCACGGTGCCGGCACCCTGCCCCCTGCCGCCGACCACGGTGCCGGCACCCTGCCACCTGCCGCCGACCACGGTGGCGGCATGCTTGCTCCCGCCGCCGCCTCGCGAGATCCCGCCGCCGCCGCCCCCGCGCGAGCTCCCGCCACCGCCTCGCGAGATCCCGCCGCCGCCGCGCGAGCTCCCGCCGCCGCCGCCCCCGCGCGAGCTCCCGCCGCCTGCCCGCTTGCTCGCCTGCGTGCGTCGCCGCCGCTGGCCCGCGTGCATCGCCGCCGCTCGAGGCAGTTAGCAGAGCGAGGGAGGGATTAGTGGAGAGGAACGGGGACGTTCCACCGATTCGGTGGAATGGGTGCGTTCCGCATCTAGTGCGAATATTCCTTTTCGTGGAACCATTCCATTCCATTCCTTTTTTGAACTGAACACGAGAACGGCTTCTAGGTGTGGAACCGTTCCATTCCATTCCACTTCGTTCCACCAACCGAACACACCCTAAGCAATCTCAGTTATTTGAGACAAGTCATGCTACAGCAAAACCACTAAGCATACTATCAAAAAGACATCAAGCATGACATGAAAAAGCCTAAGCCGCAGTCTACACAAGCTCCTTCTTGTACCACTATTTTGCACAAAGCTTTTTCTCTTTTCCAACACCATTTGAAATTTTTATAAACACCTCTTTTGATGAAAACCAATAAAGATCAGAGGCAAAAATACACCTTGATGAAAAGATATGGCAAGATCTGAATGCAAATCAAGGCGAAAACGAAAACCAAAAGCAGTAGCAGAAAAAGTAGAACGCTCGATTTTTAATAAGAGTGAAAACTAGAGCATTCTTTGCAAATGAAAACGAGTACATCTCCTCCAAAGGAAATTTGTTGGGGTCCAACCATTTATTGCAGCAAACAAACAAACTAAACAAACTAAGAAAACTAAAACAACTGACGCTCCAAGAAAAACACATAGTGCATGAAGCAATAAAAATATAGTGTTTTGAAAGGTGACCTGATTTTTGCCGATGAAGAAGGGGTGCCTCGGGGGCACCCCCAAGCTTTGACGCTTGTACTTCTTGGATATTTCTTGGGGTGATGCATGGGCATCCCCAAGCTTGAGCTTTTGTCCATTCTTCAACTCATCTCATCATTCTCCAATCCCTACACTTGAAAACTTCCTTCATACAAAACTAAACACAATTCTATTAGCAACATTAGTGTAAGCATAAAATATATTCAACCTCCTTTAGCTTCAGGTTTCAACCCAAAACCACCACATATAAAGTATATACTACTGTAGCAACTTCCACAAGAGTTCCATGATCAAAAAGAACTCAAAAGAAAGCGATAAAGTGGCAAAAACAAATATTGGCAGAAATCTGTCAAAACTGGACAGCTGATAAAGGACGAATTTTTGAGGGATTTTCCGTTGCTCAAATCAAAAAGTGTTCAACTAAGAAAAGTTTGGATATAACCTGGGGCATATGCACAAGAAATCGCAGGTCCAAAAGATAAACAGAGAATTTTCACGAATTTTTACGGTGCAGCACCGAAAACAGTTTCAGGACAGCAATAACCCCAAATCTTTACCTCACTCAAATTAGAGGCTTCTCTTGGCACAAAAACGAAATAAATAAGATAAGGAGCGGTCATTACAGTAGTAATGACTTCCAAGACTCAAATAAAAGAAAAAGTACTGAAAAGAAAACGTTGGGTTATCTCCCAAGAGTGCTTTTCTTTAACGCCTTTGAGCTAGGCGCAGAAAAGTGCGAATCAAGTAATATCAATAGATGAAGCATCAAGCTCATAATTTGCTCTAAGAATAGAGTCAAAAAGTAATTTCTTTCTTTTCCTAGGGAAGTGTTCCATACCTTTCTTTAGCGGGAATTGATACTTGATAGTGCCTTCCCTCATATCAATGATAGCACCTACAGTTCGAAGAAAGGGTCTTCCCAAAATAATAGGACATGAAGCATGGCATTCAACGTCCATAACAAGAAAATCAACGGGAACAAGGTTATTGTTAACCACTATAAGAACATCATTAATTCTTCCCAAAGGTTTCTTTTTAGCAACATCAGCAATCGGAACATCAAAATAACATTTTTCAAGCGGTGGTAAATCAAGCATGTCATAAATCTTTCTAGGCATAATAGAAATACTAACACCTAGATCACATAAAGCATGGCAATCATAACCATTAACATGCATATCGATGATGGGTTCCCAACCATCTTCTAACTTCTTGGGAACAGAGGCTTTTTGCTTCAACTTTTCATCCCTAATCTTTATGAGAGCATTGGTAATATGCTTAGTAAAAGCAATATTTAAAGAACTAGCATTGGGAGTCAAAGCAAGCTTTTGCAAGAACAAAATAACTTCAGATATATTGCAGCCATCAACATCAAAATCATTAAAAGAAATAGAGCTATCATCTCCCACACTCCGAAAAATTTCAGCACTCTTTTGAGAAAAAGTTTTGGCAGTTTTAGGCTTTTTAACACAAGGAGTGGGAGTTTTCTCTACACCAATCAAAGTAAGAGGATTGTTATCAGTAGGAGCAACATCATTAGAGGTAGTAATAGTACATACCTTCATCTCTCTAGCCATCTCATCTTCTCTTTCCCACCTGGCATGCAATTCCGCTAACAATCTAATATTTTCATCAATTCTAACTTGGGTAGCATTAGCGGCAGCAACAATATTGCTCACATTCACATCATTAGGAAACACTTTTAATTTCAGAAGTTCAACATCATGAGCAAGGCTATCAACTTTAGAAGCAAGAATATCAATTTTGCCTAACTTTTCCTCAACAGACTTGTTAAAAGCAGTTTGCTTACCGATGAAGTCCTTGAGCATTACCTCAAGCTCGGAGGGCGCGGCCCTAGTGTTGTTGTAGGAATTACCATAAGAGTTACCATAACCATTACCATTGGTAGAAGGATACGGCCTATAATTGTTACTAGCAAAATTGTTCCTATAAGCATTATTGTTAAAATTATTGTTTCTAATGAAATTCACATCAACATGCTCTTCTTGAGCAACCAAAGAGGCCAAAGGAACATTACTAGGATCAACATGAGTCCTATCATTAGCAAGCATAGCCATAATGGTATCAATCTTATCATTCAAGGAAGAGGTTTCCTCAACAGAATTTACCTTCTTACCTTGTGGAACTCTCTCGGTGTGCCATTCGGAATAATTTACCATCATGTTGTCGAGTAACTTTGATGCGGCGCCCAAGGTAAGGGACATAAAAGTGCCTCCAGCAGCTGAATCAAGTAGGTTCCTTGAACAAAAATTCAGTCCTGCATAAAAAGTTTGGATAATCATCCAAGTAGTCAGTCCATGAGTGGGGCAATTCTTTACCATAGATTTCATTCTTTCCCAAGCTTGAGCAACATGTTCATTATCAAACTGAGTAAACTTCATAATATTGCTACGCAAAGCTATAATCTTAGCAGGAGGATAGTATCTACCAATAAAAGCATCCTTACACTTAGCCCATGAATCAATACTATTCTTAGTCAAAGACAGCAACCAATCTTTAGCTTTTCCTCTCAAAGAAAAAGGAAACAACTTGAGCTTAATAATATCACTATCAACATCCTTATATTTCTGCATCTCACATAGCTCAACAAAATTGTTGAGATGAGCTGCAGCATCTTCAGTACTAGCACCAGAAAATTGCTCTTTCATAACAAGGTTCAATAAAGCAGGCTTAATCTCATAAAAAGTGGTAGCAGGAACAGTTAGTGCAATAGGAGTGCAGATAAAATCACTATTGTTCGTGCTAGCAAAGTCACACAACTTGGTATTTTCAGGAGTACCCATTTCAGCAAAACAAAAGTAAACAAGTAAAAACAGCTACCAAGGATTCTAATTTTTTTGGGTTTTTGATATAAAAAGCAATGCAGGTAAAATAAAATAAAGTAAAGCAAAACAAATAACAAAGTAAAGAATGTGTGTGCGAAGAACTCCCCTCGCAGAAGTCTTCTCTCTTCCCCGGCAACGGCGCCAGAAAAGAAGCTGCTACTCGTGTGATGGTGCTAGAAAAGACTGTGGCGTTTAGTTGACGTGGGAGCAGTAAGTCCTTGTGCGTGGTGATGACCAGCCCGTTGGGAACCCCAAGAGGAAGGTATGATGAGTGTAGCAGCAAGTTTTCCCTCAGTTAAGAAACCAAGGTTTATCGATCAGGAGAAGAGAGACGATGACGACTGAAGGTGTTTGTGGAACCTGCACACACACAAACAAATACTTTGTCCCCAACTTGCGATGAGGTTGTCAATCTCACCGGTTTGCTTGAAACAAAGGTTATGAGTGTATCGAGTGGAAAACAGTAGTAATATGCGAGTAAAGTAAATAGTGCGGGAAAAGTAAACAGGTGATTGCAATATGATTAAAATAGGACCAGGGTCCACAGTTCACTAGTGGTGTCTCTCCATAGATAAAATAACATGCTGGGTAAACAAATTACAGTTGGGCAATTGATAGAATAAAGATAACGTGATATGTCAAGAAGATCACTATGAGATTCACTCTGGGCATTACAACAAAATACATAGACCGCCATCCAACTGCATCTATGACTAATAATCCACCCCCGGGGATATCATCCGAACACCCTAGAAGTATTAAGTTGCGAACAACAGATAATTGCATTAAGCAAAGTGTGTAATGTAAACAAAGCATATGCCCTTGAGCATATGAATGTTGTTTTCTCCGTAGTAGCAACAGCATATCTACCACCTTAGAGGTTTCTGTCACTCCCCCAGGTGAAATAGAGACATGAACCCACTATCGAGCATAAATACCCCCTCTTGGAGTCACTAGCAACTACTCGGCCAAGATAGCTACTAACAACGAAGAGCATGCAAGATCATAAACAACATAGAGATAACAAAAGATATAATTCAGTACAGCAACTTAATCATAAACACCAATATTCATCGGATCCCAACAAACCAACATCATAGTATTACATAACGGTGATCTCAATCATGTATGGCAGCTCATGAGATCTAAACATGAAGCACATGGTGGAGAAGACAACCATCTAGCTACTGCTATGGACCCATAGTCCAAGGTAGACTACTCACTCATCGCTCCGGAGGCAAGCATGGCGATGAAGAAGACCTCCGGTGGCGATTCCCCTCTCCGGCAGGGTGCCGGGAAGAGCTTCTGGACCCTCCCGATCTTCGGGTCGACGGCGGCGGCGGATCGCGATGTATTCTGGAAAACTGATCGGGCCTTAGGTTTTTCTCGTCAGGGGGTATATATAGGCGAAGGGGCGATGTCAGAGGAGGGACCACGCCCCCTCACACGGGGCTGGCGCGGCCAGGGGGGTGGCCACGCCGCCCCTGTGTCTGGGGACCACGTGGCCCCACTCCGTCAGGTCTTCGGATGTCTGGAAGCTTCCCCGTGAAATATGACTTCAGGAACTTGTTTCGTCCAATTCCGAGAATATTTCCTGTGTATCACTTCTGAAACACAAAAACAGCAGAAAATAGGAAACTGGCACTGTGGCACTTCGTTAATAGGTTAGTTCCGGAAAATGTATAAAAATGCCACTAAGTGTAACGAAACAATATACAAATGGTGTAAAAACAAGCATGGAGCATCAAAAATTATAGATACGGTTGAGACGTATCAGCGACCTCGCCGGCCGGTGGCCGGCGCGCCGCCGGCGCGACGTAACCCCACGGCGACACTTCCCTTCTCCCTTACGCTTCGGCTGTTTCGCCCGCACATGGCGGTAGATGCGAGGAGCCCGAGGCGGCTGGAGAGCGTCCGACGGCGCCGGCCGGAGTCCTTCCGGCGACGGCGACCGTGGCGGCTCCGCGAGCCTCTCCCCACTCTCTTTTCTTTGTTCTGTCCCGCTCGAGTGGCGGCTGAGGAAGCCGAGCCCGCGGCAGTGGTCGGCGGCTCTCACCTTGCCCCCGAAGGGGTCTTTCCTTTCGGCCGTGGCGGGGCAAGCCCCTCCACTGCCCGGTCCTTCTTCTCAGATGCCCCTCAGAGGTGCGCATCGAGATCGAGCGGGACAGACGCGGCCGGAGACGGCGGCGTTCTTTGCCGGCGAGCCCGAGGCTCAAAACCCGGTGAGATCTTTTCCTCTCTTGTAACTTTTGGTTTGGGGATTCTTTTGGGGATTTTTGACTGTGGGGAAACTAGGGTTTGCACTTTGAAATCTTTTCCACCGAAAAAACTAGAACTAGAACAAGCTCTGATGCCATTGTTGAATCCGATCTGGATCAATCTAGTCTAGATGATTTCGATAGTAACCTTTACTGTAAAGACTTGACAAGTATCTGGGAGAGAGAGGGATCAGAGAGAGAGAAGTAACCTACTCCTTGGCTCGATGAACTCGAGCCGGTGGCCATGGCGATGAGTGGTGGTGAGAACGTGAGTATGTGGTGGCGGCGGTGCTTCCCGTGACTAGCGCTAGCCCTAGATCGGCTTGGGATATCGGTGGAGCGATAGGCAGCACGGTCAACCTCGTACTGTGCGCCCCGGCCCTCCACCTCTTTATATAGCGCTGCCACGGGGGCCCACCAACCATATTTCGGTTGGACGCCCCCGATCAGGGCGCGAGAGAGGGAGGAGATCGAGTCGTTGGACTCGGTCTCTGTGAGATCAATCTAACACCCATTAGTCACCAGGTACGGACTCCGCACCGCGCTTGGTCTCCTTCAATCTCTCCTCTTTGATGTCGGCTGCTAGCTGGTGAGTCTTTTTCCACTCCGTTTCTCCCTCTCTCTTCTATGTTCATCTTCAGCATCTTCTACAGTGGAGAAGAAAGATTCCTCAAAAAAGAAGGTTTCAGAGAACACACAGGTTGTAGTAGGCACATAGAGTGATTTGGTGAGTCATATTTCCTCAGCTGCTCGAAATTCTAGCTCCTTTTCTCATCCATGGTTTCTCACCTTCCCTTTCTTAACATCAATGCCTTTGTTCATCAGGTCAAAATGTAGTTATTCATGTAATTATCATCTAAGTAATCAGTTACTGTAGGCTGACTGGAAGTTGAAAACAAGACTTGTTTTCTCCACTAACTTAAGCTCAAACTACATAGTTTGAGTTTGTTTCAATTTTGCAGCAGGTAAATTTTGTAGTTTGACTGAACAGAAGTGCTGAAATAAATAATGTCGATGTGTCCTGCATAAATTTCTGAAATTTACTTATTCTACAGTCATGGCCACTCTATGTTGATTGAAGAGGTCTATGTAATTGATTTGGATCCACTTGCAATAAGATCGTAGTTGTGTATATTCACTTATTAATATATAGGATTAATCACTATGCTTTTATATCGCCTTAACCTGATAGTGCTTAGTTCCTTTCAGGACATGTGAAATTCACCATATCTACACAACTATACCATTGTAGTGCTTTTTTCTCTGTTTGTTCAGTGTTGCTACATTGTTGAGATATAGAACCACCTCTTGAGGTCTTTATTAACAAAACACATGTTCTAGAGTATCTTATATACTTACCTGCTTGCAGTACAATCCAAAGTTCAGGACAAGGTATGGCTTCATAAGAACAAAGAATGAAATATACTTTTAGTTGGGAATGACTTGAATAATGAGAGACGCCAACCCAACATCAGATTGAATTCAGTTCTTTTCTTTTTGATTTGGTGGAACTCTTGGATTTTGCCTACTGCAATGGAGCATAGATTCTGGTTGAGCAACTTTGAGTTTCCATTGACTGAAAACAAACTGGGCACTGCATTCTATGGTTCTTCAGTTTTATGAGCATGCATCAATGACCATTTGCTTGAGCACTGTGGTGAAGGCTTATGCCTACTGACACGCTGAATCAACTTTAGCTAGCATAAGTTATACTCGCAGTTTAAATACTTCACCATGAATATATATAGGATGAATTTAATAATTTTGCAACAATTTTTTTTTGAGGCAGCAAAATTTTGGTATACGACATAATGTTCTCTGTAATTTCCCTAGGATGAATAGTTTATACTGCAAGCCATGGGTTCAAGAACCTGACAAATATATACAATGCATTCCATAGTGAGCAATTTTCTTGCATTTGGATTTCACGGTCTTTAAGTTTCTTTAGGTACACATTACATGCTAAAGATGATAGATTTTAGATGTTTTTCATCAGAAATTTTTTACATTTGGAAAATATGTTTTTTAAATAAAGGGGGCATATGCACATGGGAGCCAAAATGAATTTTCCATTTTAGATGAAGTATTAGAATGCAGTGTATACCTTAGTCACTCTATTTTCTTCATGGAGGCGACATCCAACTACCTACTTTCCTGGTTGGAAATTTAGATTGTGCAACTAGAATCACATGTCTTGCGTGATTATTTGGTTGATTATATCAAATCAGTTTTGGACCTGGCTCTTAGACATTGCAATTGACAGAACCTGTGCATGCGGTAGATACATTTTCTTCTTGGTGTTTTTTTTTCTCTCTGATGTTTAAAGTGGGAGTTCTTTCTGAGAGTTGGTTTTCGGAGATGTGCAAGTGCAATGCTTTCTTAGTGCTCCACATAAGTTGATTGGGAGGTTTCTACTATGTAATGGATGGGTGCTCAGATTTTATTCTATTATGTTCTATATGTTCTTGATGAAATCCCCATTCAATTTTTTTACCAAGGAACCAAGGTGGAGGGAAAGGGACTTTATACATCAAAGCACCATGGTCATCTGTCAGTACCCTCATGCTACATGATGTTTCACTGACTATATAGAGCACATACAATCGTGATGACAAATCCCTCTACTGATTTTGTTTGGGAAAACGTTGTAAAATCAGAAAGTAGCTAGCCGTCATAAGCAAGAGTAAGTACATCTATCTATGCACCATAGAGTGTACTTAAGTATTCCTACTCTTTCAATTGATTTTCGATTTTTCAAGGAAAAAGGAAAGCACCTGGCAAGGATTTTTATTTTTATGTACTTCAAGCATTCAGATGCTACTGTTGATATTAACATATTTGTTCTACATAACCTTGACAAGAGCTATATTTATATTTCTATACTAAGGTCAGTATATGCTGGAGAAGAGGCAAAGTTACTCAAAGCTATATTAATTCTCTGTACCTATATTCTGAAGGTGGCATAAGTTACGACCCATTTACACTTCTTTCCTCTTTTCAGTGGATAATTTTTTTTTCCATGATATGCCTGTTACCGGTAACTGAGCCGCTTATCTGAACTCAAGTCAGCGAAGTATGCCCAAGTTAATTTATCCTTGACTTTGTTTCGCGGGTAGAGATTATAGTGCAGTACCACCGTATGGATCCTTACTACTAAACTGAACATTTAGCTCATACATACTGAAACCTTTCTGTTATATATGCTGTTAATTTCTAGCTTCCCGTTTGAAAATCAAAATGTATAAATATTATTGTAGTGGTTGTTGAGTGATAACCGCTATAAACTGTACGTGTATTAGAAGCTGTCCGCCTAAGTTTATTTAATTTGTCATGAGAATTGTACAATATTTGCTTGCACAATTTTATCTTTCATTTGCATTTCTTGGTTTCGTACATTCCTGTGAAGCTGAAATATGGGCTGACAGTTCCCGACCTTATATCATAGTTTCAACATTAGCTTATGTCCTATTACAGATTCAGCACATATTCCTATTGGCTCAATGACAAGTGCTATTTCCCACAAGATATCTGTTATAAATGACATGTAGTATGTTGCTTGCACATGTACACCTGTATAGTTTAGTCAGTCATTGTTTTGATGAAATTTCTCAAGAGAGCCACTTCATATATTGTATTCTCACTTTTTTTGCTGTGCTACCAATGTATCCAGCATAAGTGACGCAGCTTCCATCACTACATATTTTGCAAGTAGTTGATAAACCAAGAACTATTGTAATGTGTCTGATTTAATTTTCTGTTGTTTGCCACAGCCTTTTGTGCCCTTTAAAGCTCTTTATAGTTACCAATGATGTTTTTTTTGCCTATAACACATGTTGCTCTTTTTCAGGACTTCTGAGGTTGTTTTCTCCTTGCTAGAGACTACATGTTTCTGCTACAAGACACATTGCTATCTTTCATATATGTGATGGGACGTGATCGGTTTTAAAATTGTTGAGAATGTTTATGGTGCCCGCCAGACACCATCAGTGGTAACGATGGTGCATGTCCTGCTGTAAATTTGTTGGCTCTAAGGCTATGGGGGCATCCTTCTCCTTTGTTCATGTTTAACCGTGTCCACTGAGTTCCGAAAGTTATTGCGTTAACTTACTATTTTTGAAAAGAATTTTGGTTTGTGACTTACTGAATTTCTTTCATTGAAGAATTTAGATCTCTAAAAAGGATTATAGTTGGGAATGGTTTCTCAGTTATGCACAAGATCGCTTGCAGGAGAATACACTCTGAAGAACTTTCACCCAACATGCACTCATTTGCAAGGACAAATAATTCACTGTTAAAAAGGCCAGGATCGTAAATGCCATCTGTGAGATTTCCCATTTACCCTTATCAACCATTGCATCTAAAGCAATGCAATGCTCTTCAGGTAATAACAAGATTAGAGACTAAGGACATAGTAACCTGGATAAACTTTTTTTATGTTAAAAATGCAACATGTGTTCTATGTGATGGGAGTTAATGAAGACATGGTGCAAACATTCTTTCAGTGTGACTTCATCCAGAATGTTTGGTGGAAACTTAACCATGAATGGACCTGTGTCTTGAAAAAAATGGACTCATAATAATTTATTGTTCCTATTATTCATGGAAGCTCTAGGATATGGAACCACACAAATAAAATCATATATTTGACAATACTGACAAAGACATAAATGCAGGTATGGATCTGTTTAAAATATAGGCTTTCAGGAAAGGGATGCAGGATGGCTGGACCTATTTTTACCTTTTTTTAATCTCTCCTATTGTACTTATCTCAAAAAGCGATATGGGCCTCCACTACTTTTTATTCTAAAAAATAGTTCTTAGAGTAATAAATGGTATTGCAAGAATCTAAGTTATTTCGCTATTAAAGTGGAGTTTGGTTCAATGTATATTAAATTTCTTAGAGCACTATACAATACTAGTAAAAGGCACGTGCCTAGCACGTGTAGAAACCAAGGAATGTAAATTAACAAACATGGGTTTGCCTTTATTTTCACGCTCTCCTTTTCTTTGCATATTCTGGATTCATCTATGAGATTCTTGTGACCATGGACTGCAGCTTAACAATGCACATCACAAGCATTCCAGAGTGTTTAGCTTGTTCAATATTGAGAGGCGAGCACAGGGTGATCAAAAGATATTCGAAGCAAGGGACACAAAATGTTTAATCAAACTGCAATGACAAACCGCATGATTGTTCATGTACTAACTCAAAGTTGTATGATAACAATGGGCCTCCTTGTTCCGCATTGGTCACAGTAAGATATATCTTGTTTAACCTCTGACGAAGATACTAAATCAACCATTGAATATTTGTAACATCTTCAAAAGGGCTGCCATGTTTCCATCTGAATGGATCTTGGTGCATTCACTTAACAATAATTTATTATTTCCTCTACAGATATATACCTTTTTTTGCGAGTGACTATATAGATATACCATAACATAAGAGATCACAAATTAGCACTTCCAGTCAGATGTATGATGTATGCAGAGGCTGGGCTGCCCCATTTTAGAAAAAAATTCGGATGTATGATATATATATATATTTACTATGTCTACCAGATATGTACTACATGTAGCCGCACTCATTTGGACTTAAGGTGATCCTGAACAACGGGGTTGCCATGATGAAATTTAAGTGTGGGCAATAATCTGTTCACTCATTCAAACCTCAGATAAGAAACTTTTGCATAGCCATGCATAGTGTTTTGTGAGTAAGCTATTTCAATTTACAATCAGGCATCATTTTCTTCTACACCTAAAGTATGGAGCTATAATTTCATATTGCCGTGGATGAGCATGTGACATTATATGAATGACCTTAAAAAGAAGATGAAAAGTAATTATGCTTTCTAAACAGGATATGTGTGAGCTTCTTAATGGCCCCAAATAGAATAGCATAAACATAAAAACCCAAGATCATTTCAGTGTTGCAATCCTTCCGGTATAACTTCATAGTAGTAATACATTACCCCAAAAAATTCAATAGATTTAAGCATGCCAGTCTACTTCAAAGAACTGTAACATACGTTGGTTTGGCAATAACACAAACAGTTGGCGTGCTAGAATAACAAACAGTATCCTAAACCACAGCCAGCGCCAATTTTCCAAACTGATGTAGTGATATGGTTAGAAGTGATTGCTATTAGTAAGAAGCATCACCTGTGGAGAACTCAAATGCAGCAACGGAAGCGAAATTAAGACCGGAAAAGACTCAGTTCACTTGGACCTGCTTCTACACAGGACGTTCCAAAGCTGTCGCTATTTTCCTCTAACCTGTACAGGAGGGGATTAGCGTAGGGAGGCACGGGCAGAGTGGAAGAGAATCTTCGGGCAGATTTCCCTGGCGAGACGGCGGTCACAGTCTACGCAGCTAGATATTGAGAGACAAACAATCGCTAGCTTTCGGCAGGGTGAGGACTCAGGAGGAGCATTCTGGAAGAAACAAGGACTGGTGTAGCGGTTTCTTCGATCCTCGCTGCGGCGACAGCAAGCTGGGCGGCGGGATAGGAGGGAGCCAGGGAGGAGGTTAGTCGAGAACAATCGAGAAGGGGCTTGACTGGATACCAAACATTTCAAGCAGTTGGATGAAAGCAAATCAATGGCTAGTTTTTGCTGGATTCGCTCCTACTTCACATCGTTGGATTTGTTGCATCGACGGCTGATATCAGTTAGAGGTGACATTCTCGTGGGAACACTCTAGACGACGATGGTAAATCCGACATTCAAAAACTGCTATACTATAGTAGTAGAGATAACAAGAAAAACTGGCTTACAACGATAAAATAAAAAAAGCACCGGGTTTACAACGATAAAAGGATAAATCGGCGCGGCATAGCGCGCCAGGTCCTTCTAGTCAACTCCTAAATCTCATGTTAACATAATTTGAAGGGTGCTTCGGGTCCAAACCAGAAAGTTGCAGGTTTAAAAACACTTGATAGAATGAACACAAATAAGGTGCCAAATCCAGAGATGACGTACTCATCTATACGAGCCCGCGCGGAGGGAAAACAAACAAAAAATATGGTTGCTTGCCAAAACACTTGCAAATATAACCCACTGCTTTACCAAAACTAACCGGCACTCCCCAATGGCAAGGTTTCATGTTCACAGTTTTGTTAACAGAACCATATAGTCTACAAATTACAACATGGTGCAATGTTGTATAACGGGTTGATTTTTGTTAAACACATGATCTGATATGAAAATGTGTTGGAAAGCATTTGATTTGTCCATTTGTTTTCCATCCACTGGCTAACTTAGCTTGAGATCTGGTAGAACACAAATGTGTCAGAACACTCGATATGTAACCTATGTACTCCTTCTTGAGTTCTTCACTATCTGCAAAAAATTCATCGATCCCACTGTTTACTGGCACAAAACGCTGAAATCTTGTCCAACATCCTTCACTATCTGCAAGCTATCCTTGACAATCCTTCCCATCATTCTCATTCGCATAGTCAAATATTTGTTGGTTGTTACACAAACTATTTATCACTTTACCTCTTTGTTTCTCCAACAATATTGTCTCTTATTTCGCTCACTAAAGACTTCACAACCTCGCAAGCTCAGGGAAACTAGGACCTTCAAAAATCATGACTATTAGCATAGCAATGGCCTCCTTATATGTGGCCCTAACATCTTCGTTCCCAGTCTCCTTGTGAGTAACCAAGGAGGAAATCCACTCGTTCTCTCGGTGTGAGGCATCTAGACCCCTTCATCATCTTGGGTCCTACTCCTGAATCTCGTATCTAAGTTTCCCTTCTCCAAACTTAAACACAACAACGGCTAAGATCGTTCCATACCTCTTCATAACTACTAAGGACATGATGATTA
Source organism: Dactylis glomerata (assembly GCA_007115705.1). NCBI lineage: Eukaryota > Viridiplantae > Streptophyta > Magnoliopsida > Poales > Poaceae > Dactylis > Dactylis glomerata. The sequence goes on along the minus strand of QXEO01000523.1, from coordinate 2,052,375 downwards.
TTAACAAATTGTTAATTTATACTCCCTTCGTTCTGAATTATAAGACGTTTTAGGTTTGTAAAGTAAATATATTTAGAATATACACACTAAAGCATGTCTAAATATATTTGCTTTACAAACCTAAAGCATCTTATATTTAAAAATAGAGGGAGTAATTAGCAATTAATTGACATATTTAAGCCTGTAGAAATCCATATGGCCCAGATAAATTTATATCTGTACGAATCCATATACGATGTGGTGGCTCTACTTGTCGCTCCCACCGTTCACCAGCGGTCTTGACCTGGTCGAACAATGGCGGCGATCGGCTGCGGCGATCGGCTGCGGCAAGCGGGGTTAGGTGGATATGAAAGCCTATGGCGGCAGAGTGTCACGTGCAGCTGAACGAGTTAAGCTGGCATATAATTCTGTTTCGAAGGAAACACCATCCAACCAATCTCTTCGATCTCGATGTCCTTTTTTCAAATCTGGACACCACGCACGGAAAGGAGACCGATCTGATTTCTATTCCCTTTCCTACATAAGACCAACAAATCATGAGAAAATCAACAAATTAGTCTGATGTCCACGATTTCTTTTCCTTGTTTCTTTTCGTTCCTATCTGATCATATCAGAAACCGATCTCCACCAACATGCGGAAACGAGCAACAGTTGAGCAAAGTAGGAGTCGGCAGGAGACACGTCTAATCTTTCTTTCTTTTTTAGAACTAGGAGACACGTCTAATCGTTGTTCGTATAGAAATACTTCCTCGGTTCCAAAATATAAGATATTTTAATTCATCATTGCCATGTACTCACTCTATTTAGAAATATAAGATGTTTTAGTTTTGTGAAGAGAATGTATCTAGACATCTTTTAGTGTATAGATTCGAGCAGTGTATAGATTCGCTCGAATCTATACACTAAAAGATGTCTAAATACATTCGCTTTACAAACCTAAAACATCTTATATTTCTAAACGGATGGAGTATATATGTAGATATCTTTTAGTGTGTAGGTTAGAAGCCAAAGGAGTAAACCTATATACTAAAAAGCATCTAGATATATGTGTGATAATAATAGATTAAAACATCTTATATTTTAAAACGTAGGGAGTATATGAGTAGTATGGGCTTATGTTTAGATCTCAACGGCCCAATCTAGTTAAAAATAAATAACTAATTAATGATAAAAGACAAAAATAGCCTTTTTAAGTTGGCGGGTGGTGTACCGAAGCACACCCCTCGGTTTAATTGGAAATTATGACTTAACTATTCACGCCTATATCGTTTCATTGCATTAAACTATGTTACACATGGTGATTGAGCAATACTTCTTTTTTCATGTGTTGTAGCTGGCGATGATTTCTTTAGATCTGTTATTAGAGGAAAAATAAGTCAGACGTTTATTCTTGCGTGCTCTAAGGCTACATATAGTGAAGGTGTTATAACTAGTATCATACATTACATGCATGCAAAAAAGTGATATGTTACTCTAGTTAATAATAAGAGAGATTGTAGTGGTATTTTAGGTAGATACTGTAACATAGCACGTAAAAACTAAAAAAATAATTTTAAATAGATCTTATACATAATTTTATATTAAGATTCTACAAAGCAAAAAATATTATGAAACTGTGATACTACTACCTGATACAATGCATTATAAAAATAGTATTATAGAGTAGATGTCATATGCATGATATTAGCATATGATACTCCCCACTATGACCAACCTAAATTAGGCTACAATGGGAGAAGAAGGAAGTAAATGTTGCAATCTTGCTCCTCTTCCCAACCGCTGGTTTTTCTATCCACACTGCCTAACTGCAGGCGTGCTGCCTTGATGAGGAGTGATTCAGCTTAGGCCTTATTTGGTACTACAATTTTTGTAGAGATTAGTGAGGATAATTTCCATCAAACTCTAAATCCCTACTTACTTTAAAAATATGTTTAGTACTAGAGTATTGAGCGAGTTTAATATCCGCTTATCCCCATTTTTCCCTAAATTTTAGTGTATTTTTTCTAATCCCTGATACAATCCCCCTATCTAGTGGATTGTAGATGAGGTTTTGTGGGATAGGGTGAAGATAGGGATTTCACCCAATAATCTAGAAAATTATCCTTACTAATCCGCATAAAAACTTTAGTATCAAACAATGCTTGGTGAGGATGCAGAAGTTTAGAGAGTGGTGAGGATGGGAAAAGATAACTCATAGCAAGGGGTGAAACAGGCCGCTGATGGGATCTCAAGGCTCGTTTTGCAAAACGGTCAGGGTGGAATAGAGATAGGCAAATCTGAGCGTTCGTACACAGTTCGATGTTTCAGATGGACATTGTCAGATTTACAGAAGCTAGGCCAAACTCACTAAGATCTTTATTTTAAAATTTCAAAAATTATAATTTGAAGTTTAAAAAATTGGAAAAAATATATACACATTAGATAATGATGTATACTTCAAGTATGCAACATCTTAATCTGAAATACATTGTATCATGGACTACAAAAAAGACAAAATCTGCATATACAACAATTTTTCGTGCATACCTTCAGAAAAGGTCATCTCAGCCAGATTATCTCTGCGTTTGAATGCACAAATTGATACCGACCAAACCTGTTTGCTATAGTTTTGCCACATTACTTGGCAATTGCTTCTGGACAAGCAGCGATGCAGTCACAAGCATGTAGCTCCATGTTCCTACCACACATTTAGAATGAAAAGGAGAATCTCGCAGAGATATAAACAGCACATGTATCAAATGACAAATACCCGCAATAGAAGATATAGCAGCAAAAGGAGTCTACAGAACGTGTGTTGGCAAGTTGCTAAACAGTATCATTTCCAGGCCTTTTGGCGTTTCTCTGTACAATGATCACATGCCGTCTACTAACAGCTCAAACACTACAAGCTGGTACACTGATGAGCGATTCAGAACTAGTGCAACACATCCAGCCATTCGAATGAAACATGATACCGAGTGCTGTCTACCCTGGGCCGCTGCCGCTTAGTTACCAGCATTGATTCCGAAAATCCGGACCTTGTGCATATTCGGTAGTTTGGCAACAACCAGTACAATCACAGCAATGGTGTTGAAAAAGAGCATCGGATGTTGATAGTCTGTGGTATGCGAAGCTATCAAGTACCTGCACAGGAACATAAGACATTCTCCATAAAAAATGATGGCCACTCAGACGTATAAAAGACAAAGCAAAATGGACAACCCATGATATGGGGAGGTTATCCATATATGAGAATACAATGATTCTGTTCATACTTCATACCCTGCTAATGAGTTCACATATTTAATTGGATGATTAGGTTCACATACCTCAGCCAAGGAATATAATATAATTAAACTACATGATTCCATTGTTTACAATATTATTGGATAGCAAAACTAATCTTTAAAGGAAAAAATCGGTCCTAAAATAACATGCCAAACAACATGAAAGTTTTTTCCAAACCTATAGTTTAACGACAAACTATCAGCCTAACACATATATTAATTATTTTTCCATTTAGTTATCATGGATAGAAAGAACCATTATTTTTAATTTCAGAGGTATTATGTAAAATAATAATTATGGCACGTCGAAAGCATAGATGTTTCTTCTAAAGAACTGATGCAACCTGGCATGCCTTTTCTAAACAAGAGAAACATGTTGAATGCCTTCTGAATAAACCGATCCAGAACATTATTATTTATGCAGAAGTTCAACTAGGTAAAACTGGCAACAGAAAATACAGGGCCCACATGGAAAGATTCCATCCTGCACTGACATGTGACAAACACAAATGACGCTAATCATGACAAAAACCTATTCAAGTTTCACGAGTCTCATGATGGAAATTAAGATCCACTGTACATGTTATCCCAAACTGCAATGTGTATGAACTAAACAAGAAACAGATTTCCTTGTATATGGCAACAATGTAAAGTTTCTGTCTTCACCAAAAATGATCTCCAGGTGCAAGTTATTGATTTTTCCACCATAATGCATATGGAAGAACACAAAAAATGTGACTGGTCAGTCCACTCATAAAGAAAATTCTAAACAAAGCAGTTCAATCGAAGGGAGTAACCATGGGTGTATAACTATATTTTCAGATGGCAGGTGAACCATTCTAACCATTCGCACGCCGTATCAGCATATCAGTTGTAATCACATCTGATTAATTTTGCTGTAAACACCGACCAAAACCATATCAATGGTAAGTCACAACTTATAGCGGTTATCAGCAAATTTAGCCACCACTCACCAGATGTGGATAATCTAGCACAATGAGGTCATCAACAGTACGGAATTTTTCAGCAAATCATTTATGCATGAATATGAGGCTACAAAGAAATATAAGAGATATATATAGACATGCAAGCACTGAAGTACATGGGATGGCCTATATAAATGTATCCAAATATTTAAGAACTTATGTTGACGAATTATAGTCACTGTCACTTGATTGATTAAGTGCTGCAGCACCAAGATACCACAATCATATTTAAGAGAAATAGAGCAATGCACAGTCCTTACAAATGTATAAGTGCTAATATGGTAGTTAGATTTAGATGTCAAATAAGCAGCCTTGCATAATTAATGAAGCGGTGCATTATTGCTCTATTAATTGCCAAATAAGGTCCCATAAACAGTATTACAAATGAAAAAAAAAATCAACGAAAAAACACTTACAGGACCACAGGAACCACAACAAGAAATTTTCTGTTGCGAGTAAGCTGCTTGCCGTTGTCCATTTGTTCCCACCAAGTCAATCTGTTATACATCCCTTGGTCATCAGCAAATGGAGTTCCCTTCTTCCAGTGGAAGAAGTGGTACGTGATCTGGAAAGAAGATTCAATTAGGCAAACAGAATTAACATAAAAGGCAATTTCTAGCTAGATCATATTACACTTAAACATATAAGAAGATTAGTATAATATCTTTTTATTTCCAGAACTGAGGGTTAGGGAAAATAAACGAACTACAATGTTCACTCCATTTATAAACTAGACAATTTTTACTGACTTGTTAGCTATTATGTTAATAGCGTAGCAAAAAATGACTAAATGCCGACTGTTTATTTGGCTAAACATGTAATAGGACCAGTCAAACCAGATTGCACTTCAGGGTATGGCTAATTTCTGCGCCAATGCACACCCTGGGTTGAATTTAGTATCTAATACAACGTGTCAGCTCTGTCTGAGTTTTGAAAATGCTCCTGCTCCAGTGACAGGAAATGCTTCAGGTTCATATACTAACGTAGGGTACATGAGAATACACTGCATGTAAATGTGACAAAGTGTTTAGTTCTGCTAAATTAATCAGTACTATCTTTTCTTTTGGTACCACCTAAGAAAGCATGAATATTGGTCCACATCAAAGACATCTATAACCATGTGAACTCCTAAGTAAAAAGTCTTTGGGAATTGTATGTCAGCAGAAAGAACAATAATACACAATCAATCCTTTATTAATATGTACACAGTTCGTGCGCACACCTCCTATGCGATATTTAACGCCCTGTTCTTTCAACGTGACCTGGTACTCTGGTATTCATCTAAAATTTACCCAGGAGGGGGATTATACATGTATCTTACTACTTCAACATTGTGTGGATAGAAATGGCATGCACGGATCCTCACTGGCAATACTTAATCATATCTGCACACCCATAAGGCCATTACATGCAATACGTGAACACAAATTGATGTTAAGCTGAAACCTTAGTGTTTGAAGGTTTGCAAATTCTAGGATGTTGCGATGCATGGGTTGAAATGCAGGGTGCCGTTGAGGTTTGGAGTTCCATCACCTCAAGCTATTGATAGTGCTACTGGATGCTATGCGAACGACCAGTTCAGCCATTGTTTTGAAAGGAACGTGTCCAGTAGGATGGAATAGCCAAGCCAGCAGTAGCACTAACTTTTAGCAGGCCGAATTGGCGCTGCAGCACAGCAATTTGTAGCTAGGGGAGGCGACATGTAGGCAGATGCAGGCAATCTATTCTAATTCATGGCTCAACACCTCAAAATCGAAGTAATCAAACTCGAGCAGCCTGCCTTCAGATCCAAGCCAAGCAAGCCAGTAGCCAAATCCCAATCGCAATCCCCTAATAATCCTAGATAGAATCGAGAAGATGTAAAGGAGGAGGGAGGCGGGTACCGCGAAGTGTCCGAGGTTGACGATCGTCCATGCCATGCCGGGGGTGCAGCCGAAGACGGAGAGGACGAGGAGCCATGAGACGAAGAGGATGAAGATGTAGGTGGTCCAGACCCCGGGGTACATGAACCACTCCGTGTTCTTGTTCAGATCCGGCGGCGGCACCGCCTGCACGTACAGCTTCGCCATCGATCCGCCCGAATCCCGCCCCCTCCCGTCCCTCGCCGGCGCGCGCGCTCTCTCTAGGCAGCTCCGTCCGTCGGTCCAATCCGGTCCTGCTCGGCTGTAGCCTGTACGCTGCTGCGGGTTGCGGGAAGGTCGGAATGGATTGCGGGTGGCTATGTAGGAGGGAAGGGAGGGCTGCCGGGGTAGGTCAGCGCGGAGGATGGAGGAGGAGGAGGAGGAGGAAGGTTCAAAGATGGGGGACGGAAGAGTATTGGCTGCGAGGCGAGGCCGACCGACGGGGGGAGGACGACGGTGACGAGACCACGCGGGCCGTCGGATCGCGATCGGGTCAATCGGGGCCGACGGCGTGGGCCGGTGGGCGTCTGGGCCTGGCCCGGTTATTCTTCCTTTTTACCAGGGGAATTTGCCGTTTCCGAGATTCTTTTCCATTTTTACGCGCAAAGAGATATTTTCGGAATGTTCGGGTTGGATTTTGTTCTCTTCTTTTCTGGCGATGTTCTGGTTGGATCTGTGATGGGGTAGTTGCGCTAACTTGTAAGGTCATCTAGATTCTCATTAGAGGATTATACTGAATAAACTAGAGTGTCATTTTCGGTTCTTTTCTCTCGCAGAAACATGTCATTTTCAGTGCTCGGTGATGTTCATCCTATCATGAATATCCTAGTACACAAGGAGCTCCGAGGCGATGCTCCAAATAATCTGTTCAATGTCCGAGCTACCCCCATCAAATTTTAAGGAGACGGTGACGGTGAGGAAATTTTCTTCCTCTTAATATACATGAACAGCGAAACTACAGACCTACGGTACAGCCGGTTTCGGTCTCTCTCGTGATGAATGCTCGTTAGTTCTTAGTTGCATGTTGACCTCAACCTCATGGTATCATTTTTTTTTTTTTTGAACGGAGGAGGGGTCTCGAAGGATCCTGAAACTTGCTTCATTCAGGCATTGTCGGTTACACAATTGCAGGGAGGGATCTCGAAGGACCCCGAAACTTAGTATCGATGGAAGCTGGCCGCTGAATCAGAATGTGTATGATGATGAGGAGAATATAGGCATTCGCCGCGTTTCCTTAAATAAAAGGGGATGTCCGTGTAACCACTAACCAACAAGCAGGATCATATATTTATTTTTCGTTTGAGATTTTAGCATCGATATCATGTGCGCATGTACTCGACCAAACAACCTTGGCAGTTCCATCTCCATTTTCTGTGAACCATGACATGCACGGGTTATCTTTCTTTTGCGCTGGCTGTTCTCCAGCTCAGCCGGATAGCGTGATGATTAAGATTAAGTTCTTCCGCGTAAGCATGGATAGCGCTGAAACATGCAGCAGTTGTCTCGACAAAAAAAATGCAGCACTCGTCTAGCTTGGTCTCTTGTGGACAGAGCGGCGCAGACCGCACAAGAGTTAAGCCGCCGAGCAACAAGTCCTCGCAAGTTTGCGTCTAGGAGTTCGACGTAACACTCAACAGAACAATTTAATTAGGCATCTCCAACCGTTTAACGTATTTTGGATTCAAATTGTATCGGATTTAGTCCGTTTACGTCGGGCAACGGATATAAATGGGGAGTTGTCCTCCCCCTTTGCCGTTTGCGTCGGCACTTCGGCCAGCGGCCCGACGTATTTTTCAATTTTTTTATTGCTAGGAAATATTACATAGATAACTAAAAATAAAGATATAAAAATGAAAACATAAATTTAAAAATCCCTAGAAAAAAAGGCCTTGATGCGCCGCCGCGCCTACTGGTCGTCGTTGTCCCCGGTGAGGTCGACCACCGGCGGTGGGTCCTAGGGAAAGGGCCAGGGCACCATCGGCATCCATGGGTCTGCTGGCGCCGATGCCCGAGCCTGCGGCGGCGGCGGCTGGGGAGGCGTCTGCGGAGGAGTCTGGGGCTTGGCATAGCCCCAGGCCCCCAGTTCACCTGAATGGGGGGGCGTACGAAGTGGCGACTCCCAGACGGTGTAGCCCCAGGGCTGGGGCTCGGTAGCTGGCGGCGGCGTGGCTGCTGGACGCGCATGTGCCGCTGCTGGATGCGCCGCTGCGGCTGCTGAATGCTGAGGCTGCCAGCTGCGCCCCAAGAACCACCCAGTTGCCGAGCTCGACGAGCTCGCTCTCCTCGATGGCCCGCTGATGGCGTGTAAGTACAACCCGTAGGGATTCTCAAGAGGAAGGTATGATGAGCACAGTAGCAAGTCTTCCCTCAGTTGTAAACCAAGGTTTATCGAACTAGTAGGAGAAAGCCAAACTTCAGAAGGTGATGCTTGCTAGCTTCGTGACACTCCGGACAATGGCGCCAGAAAACTTGTTGGTGTGTCTTTGATACGTCCATTTTGCATCACTATTTTGTATCATAATTTACTGTTATTCATTGATATATTTCATATTTAGATATGATACTTATGTTATTTCCTTTGTTTTCACATGTTTGATGATCATTGGAGGAGTTGCTGCCGGAGTCAGGATTCTGCTGGAAAAAGGACCATCAAGGGACCATATTTTGAAGATCAGGAAAATTTCAGAAAAATACCAGGAAATTATATTTTCCCAGAAGACTCAGGAAGCCAGAAGGAGGAGTCGAGAGGAGCCAGGAGGGGCCCTCACGCCAGGGTGGCGCGGCCTGACCCCTGGCCGCGCCAGCCCTGTGTGAGGCCACCCTGTCCACTTCTGGTCTCGCCCCTTCGCGTATTTCATCGTCCCCGAAAACCTAAGTCAGGGGGAGGCTCAGAGTTAGACACCGCCGCCTCTGCGGGGCGGAAAACACCAGAGAGAGAAAAGCTCTCTGGCAGGCAGAAATCTACCGGGGAAATTCCTTCCCGGAGAGGGGAGATCGTCGCCATCGTCATCACCATCGCACCGGACTTCATCGGGATCATCATCATCATCATCTCCATCACCAGCACCTTCATCTCCGTCATCACCACGCCATCCCGCTGTAACATCTTGAGTTGGATCTTGTTATATTCATAGGGGAAACTTTCCCGGTGTTGATTACTCTTGTAGTTGATGCTATTGAGTGGAACCATTGAATTAAGGTTTATGTTCAGATTGTTATTTACCATTATTTCACCTCTGATCATGATCCATATGATGTCTTGTGAGTAGTTCGTTTAGTTCTTGAGGACATGGGAGAAGTCAAGATGTTAGTAGTAAATTATTGTTGAGAAATATTTAATGGTTTGATATTGTTGTGGTGCTATTTCACTAGTGGTGTCATGTGAACGTCGACTACATGATACTTCACCATTTATGGGCCTAGTGAGATGCATTGTGTATTTGGCTACCGATTGTGGGGTTGCTGGAGTGACAGAAACCTAAACCTCCGTTGGAAAACCATTGCACCAGGGAGCGTAGGATCTTAGAGTTTAAGGCTGTGGTTAGATTTATCTTAATTACTTTCTTGTATTTGCGAATGCTTGCAAGGGGTATAATCACAAGTGTGTATTTATCCTAGTAAGGGTAGTGCGCTAGCACAGGTTCACCCCCATAACACCTATCAAACCAATAAAGACTATTGGCTTTATGAAGCGAAAGCTCTTGACAGAAACTCCCGTGTGTCCTCGAGAACGTTTGGTTATTATAAGTACACAACCGGCTTGTCCTTTGCTGAAGAAAGGATTGGGCCACTTGCTGCAATTGTTACTACTGTCTTTTATTTACTCGCACTTTATTTACTCGTATTACCAAATACTCCTGAAAACCTGTTTGCTAGTATTTACAGTGATTTCTTGATCAAAACCGCTCATCAACACCTTCTGCTCCTCGTTGGGTTCGACACTCTTATTTATCGAAAGTACTACGATACACCCCCTATACTTGTGGGTCATCAAGACTATTTTCTGGCGCCGTTGCCGGGGAGTGTAGCGCTGTTGAAGAGTGGAATTGGTAAAGGTAACCGTCGCTGTGAGTATCGTTTTTATTTTGTCTTTTATTTTTATTTTACTCTGCTATGGAGAACTCTCCATTTGGTTTCCTATTTGGAAACACATCTACTACTACTGCTGCACATGTGGATGAACCACCACCACCGCCTGCTGAAATTGATCCTTTTAAAATACCTATGAAAATTGTTGGGCGTATTATGGATAACTGCTATTCAGGTGATGGAACTGTCCATCCGGGTGATCACTTATTATTTATACATGAATTATGCGAGTTGTTCAGATGTGCAGGTATTTCACCAAGCCAGGTCAAGAAGAAATTATTCTCTTTATCATTAAAAGGCAGAGCTGAAGAGTGGTATCGACTACTCCAAGATGGTCCATCTATGGCATGGGAGGATATTGTACCTCTCTTTTATTCCAAGTTTTATCCTCCAAGTGAAATTCATAAAGATCGTAACCGGATATATAATTTTTGGCCTCATGATGGAGAGAGTATTGCCCAAGCGTGGGGGAGATTGAAGTTACTAATGCTCAAATGCCCCATTCATGAGCTCCCCAATAATATTGTTATTGATAATTTTTATGCGCGGCTTACTCTTCCTGATAAGGATTATTTGGATGCTTCTTGCTTTGGATCATTTACTCATATGAAAGAAGATGCTAAGTGGAAACTTCTTGACCGTATACAAGAGAATGCTGAAGGATGGGAAAACGACAAAGGTAGGAAGTCAGGTATAAACTATGATTATGAATGCATTAAATCTTTTATGGGAAGCGATGACTTTCATAGTGTCAGCACTGCTTATGGTCTTGATTCTCAAATACTTGCTAATTGTCTTAAGGCCTTTGCCTCTTATCTTGATGTTCCAAAGAAAGATTGGAACAAATATCATGCGCCTTATAAAGACTCTATTAGTCATATACCTGCTGTAGCTACTGAAGTTTGTACTGTTGATAGCATTGTGCCTGAGCCTTATTTTGAGAAGACACCTTTCCCTGCTAAGGTAAAGAAGTATTCTACTTTGGTAAGTGTGTCTAATAAAAGTACTAAGAAAGCTGCAGAACCTGATGAGCAAATTACTATTAAGTCTCCTGTAGCTATATTGAAGGATCTTGTTACTAAAGATGTAGGGGATGAATATATTATTTTTTGTGAAGATGCTTCTAACATTCTCTCACATCCTAAAAAGCATAGGAAAACAAGTGTTCCTATTATTTCTGTCAGGATTGGAGATCATTGCTATTATGGTTTATGTGATATTGGTGCTAGTGCAAGTGCTATTCCCTTAGAGCTTTACAAAGAAATCATGCACGAGATTGGCGCTTGTGAACTTGAAGATATTGATGTGGTTGTTCAGCTTGCTAACAGAGAAACTGTTTGGCCTCTTGGTATTGTTCGAGATGTGGAAGTTCTTTGCGGTAAGACTAAATACCCTACTGATTTTCTAGTACTTGGTAAGGAGGCTAGTAAAACTTGTCCTATTATTTTTGGTAGACCATTTTTGAACACTTGTGGCGCCGTGATAGATTGTAAGAAGGAGAATTTTTTTACTAAGTTTAATGGAGAGTCTTATGAGTTTAATTTTTCCAAGTTTGCTAAGACTTCTTATGAAAATGACACGCCTAATGAAAATTTTCGAGTTGAACAGCTTGCTTCTATTGCTCTTGCTCCTAATAATGCCTTGCAGCAATTCATGGAAGATCATGAAAGTGATGTTTTCAGCAAGGAAAGAGAAGAGATTGACGATATTCTTCTTCGTCAGCCACCATTAATCAAGCATAATCTACCTGTGGAGGATCTTGGTACCACTTTGCCGCCTAAGGAAGATCCTATGTTTGAATTAAAGCCTTTGCCTGATAATCTTAAATATGCTTATATAGATAATAAGAAAATATATCCTGTTATTATTAGCTTTAAACTTTCAGGAAAGGAAGAAGAAAGATTATTGGAGATATTGAGGAAACACCGAGGAGCTATGGGATATACTCTTGATGATTTAAAAGGGATTTCTCCCACTTTATGTCAGCATGCCATTAATATGGAGAAAGACGCGAAGCCAGTTGTGGAGCATCAACGCCGCCTAATTCCCAAGATGAAGGATGTGGTAAGAAATGAGGTATTAAAGCTCATTGATGCTGGTATTATTTATCCTATTGCTGATAGTAGATGGGTTAGTCCTGTCCATTGTGTTCCTAAGAAAGGAGGTATGACTGTTGTGCCTAATGAGAATAACGAGCTTATTCCTCAAAGGGTAGTAGTTGGTTATAGGATGTGCATTGATTATAGGAAGGTAAACAAAGTTACTAAGAAAGATCATTACCCTTTACCGTTCATAGATCAGATGTTAGAAAGGTTGTCTAAGAAGACTCATTTTTGTTTCCTTGATGGTTAAGAAGGATGATCAAGAGAAAACCACTTTTACTTGTCCTTGTGGAACTTATGCTTATAGACGTATGCCGTTTGGTTGATACAATGCTCCTGCTACTTTTCAAAGATGCATGTCTGCTATTTTTCATGGCTTTTGTGAAGAAATTGTGGAGGTCTTCATGGACGATTTCTCCGTCTATGGAACTTCTTTTGATAATTGTTTGCACAACCTTGATAAAGTTTTGCAGAGGTGCGAAGAAACTAACCTTGTTCTTAATTGGGAGAAATGCCACTTTATGGTAAATGAAGGAATTGTCCTTGGACATAAAATTTCTGAAAGAGGTATTGAAGTTGACAGAGCGAAAGTGGAGGCAATTGAGAAAATGCCCTGTCCCAGGGACGTTAAAGGTATTCGTAGTATTCTTGGTCATGCTGGTTTCTATAGGAGGTTTATTAAAGATTTCTCTAAGATTTCAAAGCCTCTTACTAATCTTCTTCAAAAAGATGTACCATTTGTCTTTGATGATGATTGTAAGGAAGCTTTTGAAACTCTTAAGAAGGCTTTAACTACTGCTCCTATTGTTCAGCCACCTGATTGGAATTTACCTTTTGAAATTATGTGTGATGCTAGTGATTTTGCTGTTGGTGCTGTTCTTGGACAGCGCGTTGATAATAAGTTGAATGTTATTCATTATGCTAGTAAGACTCTTGATGCTGCTCAAAAGAATTACGCTACTACTGAGAAAGAGTTTCTTGCTGTTGTTTTTGCATGTGATAAGTTTAGATCTTACATTGTTGATTCTAAAGTTACTATTCATACTGATCACGCAGCTATTAGATATCTTATGACTAAGAAGGATGCTAAGCCTAGGCTTATTAGATGGGTGTTGCTTTTACAAGAGTTTGATTTGCATATCGTAGATAGGAAAGGTGCTGAAAATCCTGTGGCTGACAACTTGTCTAGATTGGAAAACATTTCTTTTGATCTTATTCCTGTTAATGATAGTTTTCCAAATGAACAGTTGGCTTCAATAAATGTAACTTCGCGAGACCTTCCTTGGTATGCTGATTATGCTAACTTTATTGTTTCCAAGTATTTGCCTCCAACCTTTACAGCTCAGTAAAGAAGAAAATTCTTTTATGATTTGAGGCATTACTTTTGGGATGACTGCTGCGTGTGGTGGTGTGTGGTTGACGTGGGAGCAGACTGTCCTTGTGCATGGTGGATAACCAGCCCGTTGGGAACCCCAAGAGGAAGGTATGATGAGTGTAGCAGCAAGTTTTCCCTCAGTTTAAGAAACCAAGGTTTATCGAACAGGAGAAGAGAGACAATGACGACTGAAGGTGTTGTGGAACCTGCACACACACAAACAAATACTTTGTTCCCAACTTGCGATGAGGTTGTCAATCTCACCGGTTTGCTTGAAACAAAGGTTATGAGTGTATCGAGTGGAAAACAATATAGTATGCGAGTAAAGTAAACAGTACGAGTAAAGTAAACAGGTGATAGCAATATGATGTAAATAGGACCGGGGTCCACAGTTCACTAGTGGTGTCTCTCCATAGATAAAATAACACATGCTGGGTAAACAAATTACAGTTGGGCAATTGATAGAATAAAGATAACGTGATATGTCAAGAAGATCACTATGAGATTTACTCTGGGCATTACAACAAAATACATAGACCGCCATCCAACTGCATCTATGACTAATAATCCACTTGTGGTGAATCAATCTGAGAACTCCACAAGTATTAAGTTGCGAACAACAGATAATTGCATTAAGCAAAGTGTGTAATGTAAACAAAGCATATGCCCTTGAGCATATGAATGTTGTTTTCTCCCTAGTAGCAACAGCACATCTACCACCTTAGAGGTTTCTGTCACTCCCCCAGGTGAAATAGAGGCATGAACCCACTATCGAGCATAAATACCCCCTCTTGGAGTCACTAGCAACTACTCGGCCAAGATAGCTACTAACAACGGAGAGCATGCAAGATCATAAACAACATAGAGATAACAAAAGATAAAATTCAGTACAGCAACTTAATCATAAACACCAATATTCATTGGATCCCAACAAACCAAACATGTAGAATTACATAACGGTGATCTCAATCATGTATGGCAGCTCATGAGATCTAAACATGAAACACATAGTGGAGAAGACAACCATCTAGCTACTGCTATGGACCCATAGTCCAAGGTAGACTACTCACTCATCGCTCCGGAGGCAAGCATGGCGATGAAGGAGACCTCCGGTGGCGATTCCCCTCTCCGGCAGGGTGCCGGGAAGAGCTTCTGGACCCTCCCGATCTTCGGGTCGACGGCGGCGGCGGATCGCGATGTATTCTGGAAAACTGATCGGGCACTTAGGTTTTTCTCGTCGGGGGGTCTTTATAGGCGAAGGGTCGATGTCAGAGGAGGGACCAGGCACCCTCACACGGGGGTGGCGCGGGCCAGGGGCTGGCCGCGCCGCCCCTGTGTGTGGGGCCCTGGTGGCCCCCCTCCTACTCCTCTTCGGATCTCTGGAAGCTTCCGGGTAAAATAAGACTTCAGGAACTTGTTTCGTCCAATTCCGAGAATATTTCCTGTGTATCACTTCTGAAACACAAAAACAGCAGAAAACAGGAAACTGGCACTGTGGCACTTGTTAATAGGTTAGTTCCGGAAAATGCATAAAAATGCCACTAAGTGTAACGAAACAATAGGCAAATGGTGTAAAAACAAGCATGGAGCATCAAAAATTATAGATACGTTTGAGACGTATCAAGCATCCCCAAGCTTAACTCCTGCTCGTCCTCGAGTAGGTAAGTGATAACAAAAGAATAATTTTTGAGGTGACATGCACCTACACAATCTTGATCATATATGTAAGCATTGGTGAGCTGGGATCAATAGAACTTAAAACATGGGCATGAAGATATAATCATGACAATAAGAACTTAGCAACCATGTTGTAAACATGCAAATGAACACAAACAAAAGATCATGGTAATGAAACAATGAAAGTCAAACGTGTGTTCAAATTATACGGAAAAACATACAAAAGGTTTTCAGCTTGTCCTTCAAAGAGAGCAAAACATAAATGCATAGGACACCTTCAAGTTTAAGAGGGCGAATAGATACAAGTAATTTAAGAACAAGTGAAACCAACAATATGAGTCAATCAATGAACTTTGGGACAATGCATATCACACTAAGAATGACAACTATGCTCTCTTAATGGTGCATAAAGAAAGAATGTGGTGACTCAACATAAAAGTAAAAGAAAGGCCCTTCGCAGAGGGAAGCAGTGATTAAACATGTGCTAGAGCTTTTCATTTGTAAAACAGAGAGATAAAACTTGATTTTGAGAGGTGGTTGTCTTTGTCAACGACTGGCAATGGGGTTCTTACTATCTTCCATACAAAAATGAAGCAAGTTTTTGAGAGAGAGATTGGCACTTTTGTGCTCTTTTATAAAACTTGGCACTCCTCCCCACCTTTTTCCTTTCACATACCATGGCTAACCGATTCCATCGGGTGCCCACCAACATTCACATTCTTTGGAGGAGTGCCTTTTTTCTTTCTTTTTCTTTTTCTCTTTCTTTTTCTCTTTTTTTTTTCTTTTTGGAATAAGCAATATGGAAGATAGCAAATCCGACCACTACGTCCCCATGAGCTGAAAACAGTGTCACAAAACAAGAAGTGTTTTGAAGGTTTTTGAAAGGTAGCACATGAAAATTTACTTTGGAATGGCTTACAAATACCATGCATAGGAGTTTATAGTGGACACAATGGAAAACTTTGGCTTTTAGGAGTTGGATGCACGAGTAGAGCTCATACTCAGTACAAGGCGAGGGCTAGCAAAAGACTGGGAGCGACCAACTAAGAGAGCAATAATGGCCATAATCATGCAAAGCGACAAAGCGACATTAAAAGAAGCATAAGATGGTATCAAAAGTCAAAAACTAAATGATCATGAAGGCTATTGGCGACTTTGTAAGAGTCTAACATGTGTGAGCATGCGCCAAGTCAACCCAAATAAAGCATCAAGGAGAAAACCAAAATAATGCTTCCATACAATAAAAACAACGCATGATTTTTTTCAAAGGCTCATTAAGCAATCTCAGTTATTTTAGACAAGTCATGCTACAGCAAAACCACTAAGCATACTATCAAAAAGACATCAAGCATGACATGAAAAAGCCTAAGCCGCAGTCTACACAAGCTCCTTCTTGTACCACTATTTTGCACAAAGCTTTTTCTCTTTTCCAACACCATTTGAAATTTTTATAAACACCTCTTTTGATGAAAACCAATGAAGATCAGAGGCAAAAATACACCTTGATGAAAAGATATGACAAGATCTGAATGCAAATCAAGGCGAAAATGAAAACCAAAAGCAGTAGCAGAAAAAGAAGAACGCTCGATGAACGATAAGAGTGAAAAACTGAGCGTTCTTTGCAAATGAAAACGAGAACATCTCCTCCAAAAGAAATTTGTTGGGGTCCAACCATTTATTGCAGCAAACAAACAAACTAAACCAACTAAGAAAACTAAAACAACTGACGCTCCAAGAAGAACACATAGTGCATGAAGCAATAAAAATATAGTGTTTTGAAAGGTGACCTGATTTTTGCCGATGAAGAAGGGGTGCCTCAGGGGCATCCCCAAGCTTTGACGCTTGTACTTCTTGGATATTTCTTGGGGTGATGCATGGGCATCCCCAAGCTTGAGCTTTTGTCCATTCTTCAACTCATCTCATCATTCTCCAATCCCTACACTTGAAAACTTCCTTCATACAAAACTAAACACAAATCTATTAGCAACATTAGTGCAAGCATAACATATAATCAATCCTCTATTTGCTTCAGGTTTCAACTCAAAACCACCACATATATAGCATATACTACTGTAGCAACCTCCCCAAAAGTTCCATGATCAAAAGAACTCAAAAGAAAGCGATAAAGTGGCAAACACAAATATTGGCAGAAATCTGTCAAAACTGAACAGCTGACAAAGGTCGAATTTTTGAGGGATTTTCCGTTGCTCAAATCAAAAAGTGTTCAACTAAGAAAAGTTTGGATATAACCTGGGGCATATGCACAAGAAATCCCAGGTCCAATAGATAAACAGAGAATTTTCACGAATTTTTACGGTGCAGCACCGAAAACAGTTTCAGGACAGCAACATCCCCAAATCTTTACCTCACTCAAATTAGAGGCTTCTCTTGGCACAAAAACGAAATAAACAAGATAAGGAGCGGTCATTACAGTAGTAATGACTTCCAAGACTCAAATAAAAGAAAAAGTACTGAAAAGAAAACATTGGGTTATCTCCCAAGAGTGCTTTTCTTTAACGCCTTTGAGCTAGGCGCAGAAAATTGCGAATCAAGTACCTTCAAGTGATGAAGTGCTAAGATCAGCACGTGCCTTACGTCTCCCTTTCTTACCTTTGCTCTTGACTCTAGGAAAGACATGGTTATTGCAAGGTGGAGAAGTAAATGTTATATTGCCTTTTCCCACATCGATAACGGCGCCTAGGAGCTTCAGAATGGATCTTCCAAGTGTGATTTGTCCTTTTCCTACACATTCAATAACAAGATAATCAGTAGATATCATTCTTCCTAGGATTTTTGTAAAGACTCCTTCAGCTATTCCAAGGGGAAATATGGTGGCATTGTTAGTAAGAAAAATTTCTTCTCCTCCTTCAGAAAGCTTCCAAAGGCTCAAAGATTCATAAACATCCTTTGGCATGAGACAAAATTCAGACATAATATCACAACGAGCATGAAAAGTTTCACCACTAATGGTGATTTTTATTGTAGGATACCAACTCGAAGGTTCAGTATTTGTTGGCACATAATCAAAATGCTGGCGCAAAGTATTGTAGCAAGAATTCAAACTAGCAGTTTGAGTCTCAAGAGTATTAAGTCTATTGAAAATGCACACAAGAGAGGAATCAAAATAGGTTGGCATGCTATAAATTGTAATCAACTTTTTTATAATATTGAAGGCTTGATCTCCATCACAATGAAGGAAATCTCCTTCAGCAGTAGCATCCAAAGCATATCTATAACGAAGAGAAAGTCCAAAGTAAAAGCTACTAAGAAGCAAACTCAAAGTCATTTTAGGTTCAGTTTTCTCATGCCAATCATAAATTCTAGACCAAGCTTCTTTAAAGCTTTCCTCATCTTTCTGCTTAAAGGTAAAGATCATGTCCTCGGGGGACATAGTAGTAACAACTGAACTAGACATAATAAACTAAAAGTAAAGAAATAGCAACTACTAAGGATTCTAATTTTTTTGGGTTTTTGATATAAAAAGCAATGCAGGTAAAATAAAATAAAGTAAAGCAAAACAAATAACAAAGTAAAGAATGTGTGTGCGAAGAACTCCCCTCGCAGAAGTCTTCTCTCTTCCCCGGCAACGGCGCCAGAAAAATAGCTGCTGCGTGTGGTGGTGTGTGGTTGACGTGGGAGCAGACTGTCCTTATGCGTGGTGGATAACCAGCCCGTTGGGAACCCCAAGAGGAAGGTATGATGAGTGTAGCAGCAAGTTTTCCCTCAGTTTAAGAAACCAAGGTTTATCGAACAGGAGAAGAGAGACAATGATGACTGAAGGTGTTGTGGAACCTGCACACACACAAACAAATACTTTGTTCCCAACTTGCGATGAGGTTGTCAATCTCACCGGTTTGCTTGAAACAAAGGTTATGAGTGTATCGAGTGGAAAACAATATAGTATGCGAGTAAAGTAAACAGTACGAGTAAAATAAACAGGTGATAGCAATATGATGTAAATAGGACCGGGGTCCACAGTTCACTAGTGGTGTCTCTCCATAGATAAAATAACACATGCTGGGTAAACAAATTACAGTTGGGCAATTGATAGAATAAAGATAACGTGATATGTCAAGAAGATCACTATGAGATTTACTCTGGGCATTACAACAAAATACATAGACCGCCATCCAACTGCATCTATGACTAATAATCCACTTGTGGTGAATCAATCCGAGAACTCCACAAGTATTAAGTTGCGAACAACAGATAATTGCATTAAGCAAAGTGTGTAATGTAAACAAAGCATATGCCCTTGAGCATATGAATGTTGTTTTCTCCCTAGTAGCAACAGCACATCTACCACCTTAGAGGTTTTTGTCACTCCCCCAGGTGAAATAGAGGCATGAACTCACTATCGAGCATAAATACCCCCTCTTGGAGTCACTAGCAACTACTCGGCCAAGATAGCTACTAACAACGGAGAGCATGCAAGATCATAAACAACATAGAGATAACAAAAGATAAAATTTAGTACAGCAACTTAATCATAAACACCAATATTCATCGGATCCCAACAAACCAAACATGTAGAATTACATAACGGTGATCTCAATCATGTATGGCAGCTCATGAGATCTAAACATGAAGCACATAGTGGAGAAGACAACCATCTAGCTACTGCTATGGACCCATAGTCCAAGGTAGACTACTCACTCATCGCTCCGGAGGCAAGCATGGCGATGAAGGAGACCTCCGGTGGCGATTCCCCTCTCCGGCAGGGTGCCGGGAAGAGCTTCTAGACCCTCCCGATCTTCGGGTCGACGGCGGCGGCGGATCGCGATGTATTCTGGAAAACTGATCGGGCACTTAGGTTTTTCTCATCGGGGGGTCTTTATAGGCGAAGGGTCGATGTCAGAGGAGGGACCAGGCACCCTCACACGGGGGTGGCGCGGGCCAGGGGCTGGCCGCACCGCCCCTGTGTGTGGGGCCCTGGTGGCCCCCCTCCTACTCCTCTTCGGATCTCTGGAAGCTTCTGGGTAAAATAAGACTTCAGGAACTTGTTTCGTCCAATTCCGAGAATATTTCCTGTGTATCACTTCTGAAACACAAAAACAGCAGAAAACAGGAAACTGGCACTGTGGCACTTGTTAATAGGTTAGTTCCGGAAAATGCATAAAAATGCCACTAAGTGTAACGAAACAATAGGCAAATGGTGTAAAAACAAGCATGGAGCATCAAAAATTATAGATACGTTTGAGACGTATCAATGACCCACATTTATATAAAGAAGGAGTTGATGGTATTATGAGAAGATGCGTACCGGAATATGAGCAACAAGAAATATTAAGAAAATGTCATAGCAGCGCCTATGGAGGGCATCATGCTGGAGATAGAACCACGCAGAAGGTTCTACAATCAGGTTTTTATTGGCCAACCCTCTTTAAAGATGCCAGAAGGTATGTTTTATCTTGTGATGAATGCCAAAGAGTTGGTAATATTTCTAGACGCAATGAAATGCCTATGAGTTACACTCTTGTTATTGAACCGTTTGATTGTTGGGGATTTGACTTTATGGGTCCTTTTTCGTCCTTCAAAAGGCTATACCCATATACTTGTTGCTATTGATTATGTTACTAAATGGGTAGAAGCCATACCTACAAAGAGTGCCGATGGTGAGACCTCGTTAAAAATGCTTAAGGATGTTATTTTTCCTAGGTTTGGTGTGCCTAGATATCTTATGACTGACGGAGGTTCTCATTTTATTCACGGTGGTTTTAGAAAAAATCTTGCTAAATATGATGTCAATCATAGAATTGCTTCTGCTTATCATCCCCAAACTAGTGGGCAGGTAGAGCTTTCAAATAGGGAGATCAAGTCTATCTTGCAGAAGACTGTCAATAGATCTAGGAAAAACTGGGCTAGTAAGTTAAACGACGCTTTATGGGCTTATAGAACTGCTTATAAGAACCCCATGGGTATGTCTCCTTATAAGATGGTTTACGGAAAAGCGTGTCACTTGCCCTTAGAATTAGAACACAAAGCTTTTTGGGCAGTGAGAGAGCTTAATAGAGATTTTAACTAGCTGGTAAGAAAAGGTTATTAGATTTGAGTTCTCTAGATGAGTGGAGAAACGAAGCGTATGAGAATGCCAGGCTTTTTAAAGAGAAAGTCAAGCAATGGCATGATAAGAGAATTCTTAAGAGAGAGTTTCATGTTGGTGAGAAAGTTCTTTTGTATAGGTCTCGTCTCAGATTTTTTGCAGGAAAATTACTCTCTAAATGGGAAGGACCATATGCTATTGTAGAAGTGTACCGCTCAGGTGCTATTAAGATTGCTTCGTTGAAAGATGACTCTACACAAGTGGTGAATGGGCAAAGACTCAAACATTATATTTCTGGAGATTCCTATAATGAAGATGTTGATGTTATTGAAACAGTTTCTCCGGAAGAATTCATCCAAGACAAATTGCAGGTACCTGCAGAGTTCGTTTTCGAATAGGTAACAGTTCTAGTCAGAGAAGTTTCGCGAAAAGCTCTTCCTTTAATATTTTTGTTGTTTTTACTAAATATTAAAAATCACGAGACGAAAACGGGCAGGAAAAAGAGTCCGTGTGTCTCTCACACACAGGTGGCGCGGGTCCACCCCTGGCCGCGCCACCTAGGTGTGAGAGCACCCCAAAACTCGTTTCTGTCCCGGTTTCCTCCTGTGATTTCGTTTCGATGTATAATTTTCGCCTATTTAACCCCCCGGAGTCCCCGAGGTCTGTATATCGTTTTCTCGTCGTGTTTTGTTTCGAGCTGTTTCTGCGAGGAGTTGATCTTGAGCTTGGGGGATCCATGGCCTCTTCAAGCGATGACAAGGAGAAGACACCTCCGGAAGATGACACCAAGGACTTCCGGCTGAAAGAAGAGGTTGAAAGTGAAGACGAGGAGGAAGATCAAAGTTCAAGGCCAAACACCATGGTTGCCAGCATAGGGGTGGTGACAGATCATGACAAGTTCAAGAAGAGTGCTCGCATAAGGACCAGAGGGGGTGTGCCGCGTCACACCTTAGCTCCACGGACATCTCCGTCAAGCCAAAATCCTTTCCATACACTAATTCATGAACGTCAGTTTCAAAAGGTGCCCAAATCACGATTACCCTCTGGCTGGGATATAGATCGTTCTAACAATGCAGGGATAGAAAGCTCCAAGAGTGAAGAAGGATGGGGAAATAATTCCAAGAGCTGGGATTCTCTTGCTGATAGGTTCATGAACCGTGTTGAGCACAATTCTGAGATGATTCGCAACCTCGAGTACAAGATTGATGATCTGAAAGATTTGATTGAGAAGCTTATTAAAGATTACCCACCAATACCACCCAAGGAGTAATTCGTCATCGCTATAGGCATCCCCTTGGCTTGTTTCAAGCTTGGGGGAGTGCCGCGGTATCACATCATTACCTTTTGCTCATTTACTTTTCAAGTAGAGTCATATCATGAATAGAGAAGTTATCTTATAGAATAGTTTGCAGTTTGGAAGTATCCTCCTTAGTTGGTTATCTATGTATCCCTTGGTGTGAGTTGCGGTAATAAAATATTAATGAGAAGTTTTATCGTTTACTTTCCGCGCACTTTATGTTAGTTTGCAATCTCTCTTGTATGACTAGTCTTGTTGATTGGTATTGGTATCACTTTGGGAGCATGAGTAAATTTGGTTGGTTTTGGCAAACCTAGCTTGGTCAGTAGCAACTTTACCTTGAGGTTTGAGTAGAAAAGAATAAAGAAGTGCTTGTAGTTACATCACTTTAGTTTTCCTTATGTTTGGCTTATAAGCATTGTTATTCCTGAAGTCAAAATCGTTGTACCTTCAAGGAAGTTTGCATGATTGTTCTTATTATATGTATGTTTGTTTGTTACATGCAACTCTTATGCTTGCTACCCAGCCTTGCTAGCCAAAAACCTGTACTGAGAGGAAATACTTCTCGTGCATCCAATTCCCAAAAGCCAAGTCACTTCCAAAGAGTCCACTATAAATTCCTATGCATGGTATTTCAAGCCATTCCAAGTAAATTTTCATGTGCTACCTTTCAAAAACCTTCAAACACTTCTCATTTTTGTGCCACTGTTTTTAGCTCATGAGGACGTAGTGGATGGGTTTGTTATATTCCATACTAAATTGAGTACCCCTCGACTAGGCAGCTTCATCTGCTCGTCATTAATTTTGCAAGGGAACTGGTCAGACCATTATAATCTCAAAAAGAAAAGAAAAGAAAAGCACTCCTCCATGGTATGTGAAATTTGGTTGGCACCCGATGGAATCGGTTAGCCATGGTTTGAGAAAGGAAAAAGGTGGGGAGGAGTGCAAAGCTATAAAAGAGCACCAATGTGCCAATTAATCAAACATCTCGGAACCACTCTCACTTGTTTAGTATGGAAGATATCAAGAACTCCGTTGCTAGTCGTTGACAAAAGCAACCACCTCTCAAAATAACTTTTTACCTCTGTTTTACAAATGAAAAGCTCTAGCACATGTTTAATCCCTGCTTCCCTCTGCGAAGGGCCTATCTTTACTTTTATGTTGAGTCAACCTATTTCCCTCTATCTAAAGCAAGCATTTGAGTTGTTATGTTTCACTCATCCATATGTTGATCCGTTTAATCATGTTTACTATCTTCCTTGTTTTGTATAATGCTTTTGTCTGAAGGAATATATCTCTGAAAGCTTTCTATGAATGCAAAAGTTTACCTTGTTGAGCATATGGTCTTTGCTATATTAGCTCTGTTTTAAAAGGCTCCGTTTAAAAGAAAGAATAGCTTGTTCATCATTCTTTGACCAAGAACTAAGGTTTGCCATTGCCAATTATAGTTTACCTTGTGCATCTTTACATGTGATTCCCTTTTATCCATTGCAAGTCTATATCTTATAAAGGGAAGTTGCTGTCTATTATAATTTGTGCCTTGGTGAATGTGATGCTTCTTGTCCGTATTTGGATTATCGACACTTCACTCCATAAACCTGTGGTCATGTTTACCGAGTTTAGTTTTCGCTTGGGGACAAGCGAGGTCTAAGCTTGGGGGGTTGATGCGTCCATTTTGCATCACTATTTTGTATCATAATTTACTGTTATTCATTGATATATTTCATATTTAGATATGATACTTATGTTATTTCCTTTGTTTTCACATGTTTGATGATCATTGGAGGAGTTGCTGCCAGAGTCAGGATTCTGCTAGAAAAAGGACCATCAAGGGACCATATTTTGAAGATCAGGAAAATTCCAGAAAAATACCAGGAAATTATATTTTCCCAGAAGACTCAGGAAGCCAGAAGGAGGAGTCGAGAGGAGCCAGGAGGGGCCCTCATGCCAGGGTGGCGCGGCCTGACCCCTGGCCGCGCCAGCCCTGTGTGAGGCCACCCTGTCCCACTTCTGGTCTCGCCCCTTCGCGTATTTCATCGTCCCCGAAAACCTAAGTCAGGGGGGAGGCTCAGAGTTAGACACCGCCACCTCTGCGAGGCGGAAAACACCAGAGAGAGAAAAGCTCTCCGGCAGGCAGAAATCTGCCGGGGAAATTCCTTCCCGGAGAGGGGAGATCGTCGCCATCGTCATCACCATCGCACCGGACTTCATCGGGATCATCATCATCATCATCATCTCCATCACCAGCACCTTCATCTCCGTCATCACCACGCCATCCCGCTGTAACATCTTGAGTTGGATCTTGTTATATTCATAGGGGAAACTTTCTCGGTGTTGATTACTCTTGTAGTTGATGCTATTGAGTGGAACCATTGAATTAAGGTTTATGTTTAGATTGTTATTTACCATTATTTCACCTCTGATCATGATCCATATGATGTCTTGTGAGTAGTTCGTTTAGTTCTTTAGGACATGGGAGAAGTCAAGATGTTAGTAGTGAATTATTGTTGAGAAATATTTAATGGTTTGATATTGTTATGGTGCTATTTCACTAGTGGTGTCATGTGAACGTCGACTACATGATACTTCACCATTTATGGGCCTAGTGAGATGCATTGTGTATTTGGCTACCGATTGTGGGGTTGCTGGAGTGACAGAAACCTAAACCTCCGTTGGAAAACCATTGCACCAGGGAGCGTAGGATCTTAGAGTTTAAGGCTGTGGTTAGATTTATCTTAATTACTTTCTTGTATTTGCGGATGCTTGCAAGGGGTATAATCACAAGTGTGTATTTATCCTAGTAAGGGTAGTGCGCTAGCACAGGTTCACCCCCATAACACCTATCAAACCAATAAAGACTATTGGCTTTATGAAGCGAAAGCTCTTGACAGAAACTCCTGTGTGTCCTCGAGAACGTTTAGTTATTATAAGTACACAACTGGCTTGTCCTTTGCTGAAGAAAGGATTGGGCCACTTGCTGCAATTGTTACTACTGTCTTTTATTTACTCGCACTTTATTTACTCGTATTACCAAATACTCCTGAAAACCTATTTGCTAGTATTTACAGTGATTCCTTGATCAAAACCGCTCATCAACACCTTTTGCTCCTCGTTGGGTTCGACACTCTTATTTATCGAAAGTACTACGATACACCCCCTATACTTGTGGGTCATCAGTCTTTCACCCAGCAGCAACGTGAAACCTGCACACAACACAACCAAGAACTTTGCTCCCAACTTACGATGAGGTTGTCAATCTCACCGGTTTGCTATAAACGAAGGATTAAGCGTATCGAGTGGTAAAAGGATAATAGTAATGCAAGTAAAGTAAAGAGAGCGAGTAATAGTAAAACGGTAAAGCAATGTAAAGGAAATTGGACCGGGGTCCACAGTTCACTAGTGGCGTCTCTCCATAAGATAAATAATAACATGCTGGGTAAACAAATTACAGTTGGGCAATTGATAGAGTAAGGATAACGTACATACGTCACGAGGATCACTATGAGGTTCACTCTGGGCATTACGTCAAAATACATAGACCGTAATCCAACTGCATCTATGACTAAAAATCCACTCGCGGGGAATCATCCAAGGATCCCTTGAGTATTAAGTTGCGAACAATAGATAATTGCATTAAGCAAAGTATGTAATGTAAATAAAGCAAATGTTCTTGGACACAAGAATGTTGTTTTCTCCCTAGTGGCAACAACACATCTACAACCTTAGAGGTTTCTGTCACTCCCCCAGATTAAATAGAGGCATGAACCCAACTATCGAGCATAAATACTCCCTCTTGTAGTCACTAGCATCTACTCGGCCAAGATAGCTACTAGCAACAGAAAGCATGCAAGATCATAAACAACATAGAGATAACATAAAGATATAATTCAGCACATCAACTTAACATAGTACCAATACTCATCGGATCCCAACAAACACAACATGTATGATTACATAAAGATGATCTTGATCATGTAGGGCAGCTCATAAGATCTAAACATGAAGCACATGGTGGAGAAGACAACCATCTAGCTACTGCTATGGACCCGTAGTCCAAGGTAGACTACTCACACATCACTCCGGAGGCGACCATGGTGGTGGAGAAGGCCTCCGAGAGGGTGCCGGGAAGAGCTCCTGGATCCTCCCGATCTCGTTTCGACGATGGCGGCGGCTTGCAGTACGTTTCGTGGAAAAACGATCCGTCCCTTATAGGGGTGAAAATGGAACGGATTATTTCCGATCGACCGACCGACCGAAGGATTATGAAACGCAAAAACGGATTCGGTCGGATAGTTGCCGGATACGGTCACAGATACGGCTAGTGATTAACGGATACGAAAAAGGATATGGTTTTACTAATATCCGACCGTATCCGAAGATATACCATATTTCACGGTTATATCCAGACAATATTCGACATAATATCTGGTAATAAGTTGTTGAGTACGTGACTAGGGAGAGAAGATAAAAGAGAGTTATACATTTTGTCTTATGGTACATAACACCACCTTGCAAGGCACAAGCTAGTTTTATATGAATATATATTTATGTATGTAGAAAAATTTACAAGCTAATTTTACTTTATTATCAACGAGAGATCCGTATTCGCTCCATATTTGCTCCGTATTCATTACCGATAGACTCTGATTCTGTATTCGTACCCGCACACTATCCGCTCTGATTCCGAATTCTAAAAAAATATGGTAACGAATACGGTTTCACTACTATCCGTCCATATCCGCTCCGTTTTCACCCCTAGTCCCTTAGGTTTTTCCCGTCGAGGGAACTTTATAGGCGAAGGGGTAGCGTCACTGTCGGTGTTATGGATACCGGGGTATCCCGGTCCACCTGCTCCTGGGCCTCGTCATCGGCCCATCTTCAGCCCGGGGGAAGGACGACGATCCAAGCTACGGAGAAGACCCTCACGAGGAGGCGCCTCGTGAGGAGAACGACGACATAAACGGCTAAGGACCAGAAGACCTCCTCACGAGCCCCTGCTGGTGAGGAGAGGAAGCACGCCCACGTCAGCTCAGCACGTTTGCGTGCAGAGCAAGAAGATAACGGGCAGAAGACCGCGTACCGCCCACGCTACCCCCGACAGGGAGGAGACCAACTTTCGCTGTGCCTGCCCAAAGCGGCACAGTGGTTGTTGGCCACCCCCCCCTAAAAATAGCGTGGACGCTGCAGGGCGCCAGAGGAGGACGTCAGCTTCCTCCACCCACTCCTGTGGACCGGCGCCACTACCCTACGAAGACTACGTCCACGGAAGAACAGAATCTACAGCTGTCCTCCCTCCTTGGCCGTGTGTGGCAACCCCTTCCCCAAGAAGATAAGGGGAAGGAGGACCTGGGCGCTATAAAAGGAGGGGGAGGCCACCCCTTAGATCGGATCGGATCGGATCTTCATCTTCTTCAAGCTGCTAGCTGGGCACGCAGGTTCTTCAACCTCTGGCCAGCTAGAGCTTGATACGTCCCAAACGTATCTATAATTTTTGATGCTCCATGCTTGTTTTACACCATTTGCCTATTGTTTCGTTACACTTAGTGGCATTTTTATACATTTTCCGGAACTAACCTATTAACGAAGTGCCACAGTGCCAGTTTCCTGTTTTCTGCTATTTTTGTGTTTCAGAAGTGATACACAGGAAATATTCTCGGAATTGGACGAAACAAGTTCCTGAAGTCATATTTTACGGGGAAGCTCCCAAACATCCGAAGACCTGACGAAGGGGGGCCACGTGGCCCCCACACACAGGGGCGGCGCGGCCACCCCCCTGGCCGCGCCGGGCCCACGTGAGGGGCCGTGGTCTCTCCTCTGACATCGCCCCTTCGCCTATATATACCCCCTGACGAGAAAAACCTAAGGGCCCGATCAGTTTTCCAGAATACATCGCGATCCGCCGCCGCCGTCGACCCGAAGATCGGGAGGGTCCAGAAGCTCTTCCCGGCACCCTGCCGGAGAGGGGAATCGCCACCGGAGGTCTTCTTCATCGCCATGCTTGCCTCCGGAGCGATGAGTGAGTAGTCTACCTTGGACTATGGGTCCATAGCAGTAGCTAGCTGGTTGTCTTCTCCACCATGTGCTTCATGTTTAGATCTCATGAGCTGCCCTACATGATTGAGATCACCGTTATGTAATACTATGATGTTGGTTTGTTGGGATCCGATGAATATTGGTGTTTATGATTAAGTTGCTGTACTGAATTATATCTTTTGTTATCTCTATGTTGTTTATGATCTTGCATGCTCTCCGTTGTTAGTAGCTATCTTGGCCGAGTAGTTGCTAGTGACTCCAAGAGGGGGTATTTATGCTCGATAGTGGGTTCATGTCTCTATTTCACCTGGGGGAGTGACAGAAACCTCTAAGGTGGTAGATGTGCTGTTGCTACTAGGGAGAAAACAACATTCATATGCTCAAGGGCATATGCTTTGTTTACATTACACACTTTGCTTAATGCAATTATCTGTTGTTCGCAACTTAATACTTCTAGGGTGTTCGGATGATATCCCCGGGGGTGGATTATTAGTCATAGATGCAGTTGGATGGCGGTCTATGTATTTTGTTGTAATGCCCAGAGTAAATCTCATAGTGATCTTCTTGACATATCACGTTATCTTTATTCTATCAATTGCCCAACTGTAATTTGTTTACCCAGCATGTTATTTTATCTATGGAGAGACACCACTAGTGAACTGTGGACCCCGGTCCTATTTTAATCATATTGCAATCACCTATTTACTTTTCCCGCACTGTTTACTTTACTCGCATATTACTACTGTTTTCCACTCGATACACTCATAACCTTTGTTTCAAGCAAACCGGTGAGATTGACAACCTCATCGCAAGTTGGGGACAAAGTATTTGTTTGTGTGTGTGCAGGTTCCACAAACACCTTCAGTCGTCACCGTCTCTCTTCTTCAAGATCGACATTAAACCTTGGTTTCTTAACTGAGGGAAAACTAGCCGCTACACTCATCATACCTTCCTCTTGGGGTTCCCAACGGGCTGGTCATCACCACGCACAAGGACTTACTGCTCCCACGTCAACTAAACGCCACAGTCTTTTCTGGCGCCATCACACGAGTAGCAGCTTCTTTTCTGGCGCCGTTGCCGGGGAAGAGAGAAGACTTCTGCGAGGGGAGTTCTTCGCACACACATTCTTTACTTTGTTATTTGTTTTGCTTTACTTTATTTTATTTTACCTGCATTGCTTTTTATCAAAAACCCAAAAAAAAATTAGAATCCTTGGTAGTTGTTATTTCTTTACTTTAGTTTATCATGTTGTTCCCTGAGTTCGTTCTGGAGGACCTCTCAGTAGGGAGTGGTTCGATTATTGGCAAAAGTAACATTGAGGAGTTCTTTAATCACATTAGTATGCATGAGGAAGATGAGGAAAAGTCTCGGGTTGAGTTAGCTCCTAGTATTGAAGTTGCTTCTGTTATATTAATTGACATGTTGGAAACTAGGTTTGCTAGTCTTAATCCTTTTATGCAATATATGTTCCTTAAGCTTCATGAAATTAAGGATCCCGAAAAGAAAGCTTTTATCTTGGAAACTTTGCGCCTAGAATTTAAGGATGTCGTTGTTGAAGCTAGGAAAGTTCTTAAACGTTTTAATAAACTCGGTTCACCTATAAAGGTTATTGATACTCATGATGAGGTAACCGAAATACCTATACCTTGCAAGCTTTTGGGATTGAATGATGCTTTCGAAAACAATTTTGCCTGAATTTGTCCTGAAAATCTTTTTGATGAGAATAGTGTGCCATAGAATGATCACAAAGAGTCTTCTAAAACTTATGTGGATAAAATACAATGCCTTATTGATAAGACCTCTGCTGTTGATCTTAATGCTTCTTCTGAAAATACTTGATTCACACTTTTCTGCGCCTAGCTCAAAGGCGTTAAAGAAAAGCACTCTTGGGAGATAACCCATTGTTTACTTTTCAGTACTTTTTCTTTTATTTGAGTCTTGGAAGTCATTACTACTGTAATGACCGCTCCTTATCTTGTTTATTTCGTTTTTGTGCCAAGAGAAGCCTCTAATTTGAGTGAGGTAAAGATTTGGGGTTATTGCTGTCCTGAAACTGTTTTCGGTGCTGCACCATAAAAATTCGTGAAAATTCTCTGTTTATCTTTTGGACCTGCGATTTCTTGTGCATATGCCCCAGGTTATATCCAAACTTTTCTTAGTTGAACACTTTTTGATTTGAGCAACGGAAAATCCCTCAAAAATTCGTCCTTTGTCAGCTGTCCAGTTTTGACAGATTTCTGCCAATATTTGTTTTTGCCACTTTATCGCTTTCTTTTGAGTTCTTTTTTATCATGTAACTCTTGTGGAAGTTGCTACAGTAGTATATACTTTATATGTGGTGGTTTTGGGTTGAAACCTGAAGCTAAAAGAGGTGGAATATATTTTATGCTTACACTAATGTTGCTAATAGAATTGTGTTTAGTTTTGTATGAAGGAAGTTTTCAAGTGTAGGAATTGGAGAATGATGAGATGAGTTGAAGAATGGACAAAAGCTCAAGCTTGGGGATGCCCATGCATCACCCCAAGAAATATCCAAGAAGTACAAGCGTCAAAGCTTGGGGATGCCCCCGAGGCACCCCTTCTTCATCGGCAAAAATCAGGTCACCTTTCAAAACACTATATTTTTATTGCTTCATGCACTATGTGTTTTTCTTGGAGCGTCAGTTGTTTTAGTTTTCTTAGTTGGTTTAGTTTGTTTGTTTGCTGCAATAAATGGTTGGACCCCAACAAATTTCCTTTGGAGGAGATGTACTCGTTTTCATTTGCAAAGAACGCTCTAGTTTTCACTCTTATATAAAATCGAGCGTTCTACCTTTTCTGCTACTGCTTTTGGTTTTCGTTTTCGCCTTGATATGCGTTCAGATCTTGTCATATCTTTTCATAAAGGTGTATTTTTGCCTCTGATCTTTATTGGTTTTCATCAAAACAGGTGTTTATAAAAATTTCAAATGGTGTTGGAAAAGAGAAAAAGCTTTGTGCAAAATAGTGGTACAAGAAGGAGCTTGTGTAGACTGCGGCTTAGGCTTTTTCATGTCATGCTTGATGTCTTTTTGATAGTATGCTTAGTGGTTTTGCTGTAGCATGACTTGTCTCAAATAACTGAGATTGCTTAATGAGCCTTTGAAAAAATCATGCGTTGTTTTTATTGTATGGAAGCATTATTTTGGTTTTCTCCTTGATGCTTTATTTGGGTTGACTTGGCGCATGCTCACACATGTTAGACTCTTACAAAGTCGCCATTAGCCTTCATGATCATTTAGTTTTGGACTTTTGATGCCATCGTATGCTTCTTTTAATGTCGCTTTGTCGCTTTGCATGATTATGGCCATTATTGCTCTCTTAGTTGGTCGCTCCCAGTCTTTTGCTAGCCCTCGCCTTGTACTGAGTATGAGCTCTACTCGTGCATCCAACTCCTAAAAGCCAAAGTTTTCCAAAGTGTCCACCATACATACCTACTAGCAATTTGCTATTCCAAGTAAATTTGACTTGCTTTTATATTCTCTTCAAATTAAACTCTTACCAGTGTTATGCGAAATTCGGTCAGTAAAGCTCTCACGAACCGGAAGGCACACTTTACTTTTTCCTGTTCTTAAAAATTTGACATTGTGGTCTTTTATGCTGAGTTGTTATGCTTGCAAGTTGTAAGTTGGATTCTAGCCCAGCCATGCTGTCATGGGGCAAGCTTTCAACATTGCACTTCTTTTTGAGTTGATATCGTGATCTTTTGTTTATGGATGCCCGCTGTGTGAAATGAATTGGGAATCTTGTGAGGATCATGGAGTTTTTATATGTGTTAGGGAAATGTCGGGCCGCCAATCTAAGCCATGCATAATTCATGGTGGAAATTTGCAGCATACCCATGGTGAACATTCGACGATGCATCTCACAATAAAAAGCTAAACAATATAGCAAATAAAAGAGATGTCGAGGTGTTCATTATCAGCTTGTCCTGTCATTTTGGTGTGGGCTTGTTCCATGTCATCGGGCACGGAGGTACCCCATTGGCGGTTCTCAATGATATGCATATACTTACAATGATAAGAGCCTTGCTTGGGACTCTAAGTAAATTAGCATGGTTTGGGTACTCGTATTCACGGGACACGAGGTTTTCAACTTATGATTTGTCAAGCATATGCATCATAACTGTTCTCGCATTAACTTTAACCATTCAAGATGCTTATGATGGGGGCAATGAGAGCTCAAAGCCGGTAAGTACCATAATTTTTGAAGGTTATAAAACTTGCAATCACTGCTTCCCTCTGCGAAGGGCCTTTCTTTTACTTTTATGTTGAGTCACCACCTTCTTTCTTTATGCACCATTAAGAGAGCATAGTTGTCATTCTTAGTGTGATATGCATTGTCCCAAAGTTCATTGATTGACTCATATTGTTGGTTTCACTTGTTCTTAAATTATTTGTATCTAGTCGCCCTCTTAAACTTTGAGGTGTCCTATGCATTTATGTTTTGCTCTCTTTGAAGGACAAGCTAAAAACCATTTGTATGTTTTTCCTTATGATTTGAACACACGTTTGACTTTCATTGTTTCATTATCATGATCTTTTGTTTGTGTTCATTTACATGTTTACAACATGGTTGCTAAGTTCTTATTGTCATGATTATATCTTTCATGCCCATGTTTTAAGTTCTTATGATCCCAGCTCACAAATGCTTACATATATGATCAAGATTGTGTAGGTGCATGTCACCTCAAAAATTATTCTTTGTTATCACTTACCTACTCGAGGACGAGCAGGAGTTAAGCTTGGGGATGCTTGATACGTCCCAAACGTATCTATAATTTTTGATGCTCCATGCTTGTTTTACACCATTTGCCTATTGTTTCGTTACACTTAGTGGCATTTTTATACATTTTCCGGAACTAACCTATTAACGAAGTGCCACAGTGCCAGTTTCCTGTTTTCTGCTGTTTTTGTGTTTCAGAAGTGATACATAGGAAATATTCTCGGAATTGGACGAAACAAGTTCCTGAAGTCATATTTTACGGGGAAGCTCCCAAACATCCGAAGACCTGACGGAGGGGGGCCACGTGGCCCCCCCACACAGGGGCGGCGCGGCCACCCCCCTGGCCGCGCCGGGCCCACGTGAGGGGCCGTGGTCTCTCCTCTGACATCGCCCCTTCGCCTATATATACCCCCTGACGAGAAAAACCTAAGGGCCCGATCAGTTTTCCAGAATACATCGCGATCCGCCGCCGCCATCGACCCGAAGATCGGGAGGGTCCAGAAGCTCTTCCCGGCACCCTGCCGGAGAGGGGAATCACCACCAGAGGTCTTCTTCATCGCCATGCTTGCCTCCGGAGCGATGAGTGAGTAGTCTACCTTGGACTATGGGTCCATAGCAGTAGCTAGCTGGTTGTCTTCTCCACCATGTGCTTCATGTTTAGATCTCATGAGCTGCCCTACATGATTGAGATCACCGTTATGTAATACTATGATGTTGGTTTGTTGGGATCCGATGAATATTGGTGTTTATGATTAAGTTGCTGTACTGAATTATATCTTTTGTTATCTCTATGTTGTTTATGATCTTGCATGCTCTCCGTTGTTAGTAGCTATCTTGGCCGAGTAGTTGCTAGTGACTCCAAGAGGGGGTATTTATGCTCGATAGTGGGTTCATGTCTCTATTTCACCTGGGGGAGTGACAGAAACCTCTAAGGTGGTAGATGTGCTGTTGCTACTAGGGAGAAAACAACATTCATATGCTCAAGGGCATATGCTTTGTTTACATTACACACTTTGCTTAATGCAATTATCTGTTGTTCGCAACTTAATACTTCTAGGGTGTTCGGATGATATCCCCGGGGGTGGATTATTAGTCATAGATGCAGTTGGATGGCGGTCTATGTATTTTGTTGTAATGCCCAGAGTAAATCTCATAGTGATCTTCTTGACATATCACGTTATCTTTATTCTATCAATTGCCCAACTATAATTTGTTTACCCAGCATGTTATTTTATCTATGGAGAGACACCACTAGTGAACTGTGGACCCCGGTCCTATTTTAATCATATTGCAATCACCTGTTTACTTTTCCCGCACTGTTTACTTTACTCGCATATTACTACTGTTTTCCACTCGATACACTCATAACCTTTGTTTCAAGCAAACCGGTGAGATTGACAACCTCATCGCAAGTTGGGGATAAAGTATTTGTTTGTGTGTGTGCAGGTTCCACAAACACCTTCAGTCGTCACCATCTCTCTTCTTCAAGATCGACATTAAATCTTGGTTTCTTAACTGAGGGAAAACTAGCCGCTACACTCATCATACCTTCCTCTTGGGGTTCCCAACGGGCTGGTCATCACCACGCACAAGGACTTACTGCTCCCACGTCAACTAAACGCCACAGTCTTTTCTGGCGCCATCACACGAGTAGCAGCTTCTTTTCTGGCGCCGTTGCCGGGGAAGAGAGAAGACTTCTGCGAGGGGAGTTCTTCGCACACACATTCTTTACTTTGTTATTTGTTTTGCTTTACTTTATTTTATTTTACCTGCATTGCTTTTTTATCAAAAACCCAAAAAAAAATTAGAATCCTTGGTAGTTGTTATTTCTTTACTTTAGTTTATCATGTTGTTCCCTGAGTTCGTTCTGGAGGACCTCTCAGTAGGGAGTGGTTCGATTATTGGCAAAAGTAACATTGAGGAGTTCTTTAATCACATTAGTATGCATGAGGAAGATGAGGAAAAGTCTCGGGTTGAGTTAGCTCCTAGTATTGAAGTTGCTTCTGTTATATTAATTGACATGTTGGAAACTAGGTTTGCTAGTCTTAATCCTTTTATGCAATATATGTTCCTTAAGCTTCATGAAATTAAGGATCCCGAAAAGAAAGCTTTTATCTTGGAAACTTTGCGCCTAGAATTTAAGGATGTCGTTGTTGAAGCTAGGAAAGTTCTTAAACGTTTTAATAAACTCGGTTCACCTATAAAGGTTATTGATACTCATGATGAGGTAACCGAAATACCTATACCTTGCAAGCTTTTGGGATTGAATGATGCTTTCGAAAACAATTTTGCCTGGATTTGTCCTGAAAATCTTTTTGATGAGAATAGTGTGCCATAGAATGATCACAAAGAGTCTTCTAAAACTTATGTGGATAAAATACAATGCCTTATTGATAAGACATCTGCTGTTGATCTTAATGCTTCTTCTGAAAATACTTGATTCGCACTTTTCTGCGCCTAGCTCAAAGGCGTTAAAGAAAAGCACTCTTGGGAGATAACCCATTGTTTACTTTTCAGTACTTTTTCTTTTATTTGAGTTTTGGAAGTCATTACTACTGTAATGACCGCTCCTTATCTTGTTTATTTCGTTTTTGTGCCAAGAGAAGCCTCTAATTTGAGTGAGGTAAAGATTTGGGGTTATTGCTGTCCTGAAACTGTTTTCGGTGCTGCACCGTAAAAATTCGTGAAAATTCTCTGTTTATCTTTTGGACCTGCGATTTCTTGTGCATATGCCCCAGGTTACATCCAAACTTTTCTTAGTTGAACACTTTTTGATTTGAGCAACGGAAAATCCCT
The DNA here is from genome assembly GCA_007115705.1 of Dactylis glomerata. Taxonomy (NCBI): domain Eukaryota; kingdom Viridiplantae; phylum Streptophyta; class Magnoliopsida; order Poales; family Poaceae; genus Dactylis; species Dactylis glomerata. The sequence continues at coordinate 2,016,067 of QXEO01000523.1, read as the reverse complement.
CAAAAATTCGTCCTTTGTCAGCTGTCCAGTTTTGACAGATTTCTGCCAATATTTGTTTTTGCCACTTTATCGCTTTCTTTTGAGTTCTTTTTTATCATGGAACTCTTGTGGAAGTTGATACAGTAGTATATACTTTATATGTGGTGGTTTTGGGTTGAAACCTGAAGCTAAAAGAGGTTGAATATATTTTATGCTTACACTAATGTTGCTAATAGAATTGTGTTTAGTTTTGTATGAAGGAAGTTTTCAAGTGTAGGGATTGGAGAATGATGAGATGAGTTGAAGAATGGACAAAAGCTCAAGCTTGGGGATGCCCATGCATCACCCCAAGAAATATCCAAGAAGTACAAGCGTCAAAGCTTGGGGATGCCCCCGAGGCACCCCTTCTTCATCGGCAAAAATCAGGTCACCTTTCAAAACACTATATTTTTATTGCTTCATGCACTATGTGTTTTTCTTGGAGCGTCAGTTGTTTTAGTTTTCTTAGTTGGTTTAGTTTGTTTGTTTGCTGCAATAAATGGTTGGACCCCAATAAATTTCCTTTGGAGGAGATGTACTCGTTTTCATTTGCAAAGAACGCTCTAGTTTTCACTCTTATATAAAATCGAGCGTTCTACCTTTTCTGCTGCTGCTTTTGGTTTTCGTTTTCGCCTTGATATGCGTTCAGATCTTGTCATATCTTTTCATCAAGGTGTATTTTTGCCTCTGATCTTTATTGGTTTTCATCAAAAGAGGTGTTTATAAAACTTTCAAATGGTGTTGGAAAAGAGAAAAAGCTTTGTGCAAAATAGTGGTACAAGAAGGAGCTTGTGTAGACTGCGGCTTAGGCTTTTTCATGTCATGCTTGATGTCTTTTTGATAGTATGTTTAGTGGTTTTGCTGTAGCATGACTTGTCTCAAATAACTGAGATTGCTTAATGAGCCTTTGAAAAAATCATGCGTTGTTTTTATTGTATGGAAGCATTATTTTGGTTTTCTCCTTGATGCTTTATTTGGGTTGACTTGGCGCATGCTCACACATGTTAGACTCTTACAAAGTCGCCATTAGCCTTCATGATCATTTAGTTTTAGACTTTTGATGCCATCGTATGCTTCTTTTAATGTCGCTTTGTCGCTTTGCATGATTATGGCCATTATTGCTCTCTTAGTTGGTCGCTCCCAGTCTTTTGCTAGCCCTCGCCTTGTACTGAGTATGAGCTCTACTCGTGCATCCAACTCCTAAAAGCCAAAGTTTTCCAAAGTGTCCACCATACATACCTACTAGCAATTTGCTATTCCAAGTAAATTTGACTTGCTTTTATATTCTCTTCAAATTAAACTCTTACCAGTGTTATGCGAAATTCGATCAGTAAAGCTCTCGCGAACCGGAAGGCAGACTTTACTTTTTCCTGTTCTTAAAAATTTGACATTGTGGTCTTTTATGCTGAGTTGTTATGCTTGCAAGTTGTAAGTTGGATTCTAGCCCAGCCATGCTGTCATGGGACAAGCTTTCAACATTGCACTTCTTTTTGAGTTGATATCGTGATCTTTTGTTTATGGATGCCCGCTGTGTGAAATGAATTGGGAATCTTGTGAGGATCATGGAGTTTTTATATGTGTTAGGGAAACGCCGGGCCGCCAATCTAAGCCATGCATAATTCATGGTGGAAATTTGCAGCATACCCATGGTGAACATTCGACAACGCATCTCACAATAAAAAGCTAAACAATATAGCAAATAAAAGAGATGTCGAGGTGTTCATTGTCTGCTTGTCCTGTCATTTTGGTGTGGGCTTGTTCCATGTCATCGGGCACGGAGGTACCTCATTGGCGGTTCTCAATGATATGCATATACTTACAATGACAAGAGCCTTGCTTGGGACTCTAAGTAAATTAGCATGGTTTGGGTACTCGTATTCACGGGACACGAGGTTTTCAACTTATGATTTGTCAAGCATATGCATCATAACTGTTCTCGCATTAACTTTAACCATTCAAGATGCTTATGATGGGGGCAATGAGAGCTCAAAGCCGGTAAGTACCATAATTTTTGAAGGTTATAAAACTTGCAATCACTGCTTCCCTCTGCGAAGGGCCTTTCTTTTACTTTTATGTTGAGTCACCACCTTCTTTCTTTATGCACCATTAAGAGAGCATAGTTGTCATTCTTAGTGTGATATGCATTGTCCCAAAGTTCATTGATTGACTCATATTGTTGGTTTCACTTGTTCTTAAATTATTTGTATCTAGTCGCCCTCTTAAACTTTGAGGTGTCCTATGCATTTATGTTTTGCTCTCTTTGAAGGACAAGCTGAAAACCATTTGTATGTTTTTCCTTATGATTTGAACACACGTTTGACTTTCATTGTTTCATTATCATGATCTTTTGTTTGTGTTCATTTACATGTTTACAACATGGTTGCTAAGTTCTTATTGTCATGATTATATCTTTCATGCCCATGTTTTAAGTTCTTATGATCCCAGCTCACAAATGCTTACATATATGATCAAGATTGTGTAGGTGCATGTCACCTCAAAAATTATTCTTTGTTATCACTTACCTACTCGAGGACGAGGAGGAGTTAAGCTTGGGGATGCTTGATACGTCCCAAACGTATCTATAATTTTTGATGCTCCATGCTTGTTTTACACCATTTGCCTATTGTTTCGTTACACTTAGTGGCATTTTTATACATTTTCCGGAACTAACCTATTAACGAAGTGCCACAGTGCCAGTTTCCTGTTTTCTGCTGTTTTTGTGTTTCAGAAGTGATACACAGGAAATATTCTCGGAATTGGACGAAACAAGTTCCTGAAGTCATATTTTACGGGGAAGCTCCCAAACATCCGAAGACCTGACGGAGGGGGGCCACGTGGCCCCCCCACACAGGGGCGGCGCGGCCACCCCCCTGGCCGCGCCGGGCCCACGTGAGGGGCCGTGGTCTCTCCTCTGACATCGCCCCTTCGCCTATATATACCCCCTGACGAGAAAAACCTAACGGCCCGATCAGTTTTCCAGAATACATCGCGATCCGCCGCCGCCGTCGACCCGAAGATTGGGAGGGTCCAGAAGCTCTTCCCGGCACCCTGCCGGAGAGGGGAATCGCCACCGGAGGTCTTCTTCATCGCCATGCTTGCCTCCGAAGCGATGAGTGAGTAGTCTACCTTGGACTATGGGTCCATAGCAGTAGCTAGCTGGTTGTCTTCTCCACCATGTGCTTCATGTTTAGATCTCATGAGCTGCCCTACATGATTGAGATCACCGTTATGTAATACTATGATGTTGGTTTGTTGGGATCCGATGAATATTGGTGTTTATGATTAAGTTGCTGTACTGAATTATATCTTTTGTTATCTCTATGTTGTTTATGATCTTGCATGCTCTCCGTTGTTAGTAGCTATCTTGGCCGAGTAGTTGCTAGTGACTCCAAGAGGGGGTATTTATGCTCGATAGTGGGTTCATGTCTCTATTTCACCTGGGGGAGTGACAGAAACCTCTAAGGTGGTAGATGTGCTGTTGCTACTAGGGAGAAAACAACATTCATATGCTCAAGGGCATATGCTTTGTTTACATTACACACTTTGCTTAATGCAATTATCTGTTGTTCGCAACTTAATACTTCTAGGGTGTTCGGATGATATCCCCGGGGGTGGATTATTAGTCATAGATGCAGTTGGATGGCGGTCTATGTATTTTGTTGTAATGCCCAGAGTAAATCTCATAGTGATCTTCTTGACATATCACGTTATCTTTATTCTATCAATTGCCCAACTATAATTTGTTTACCCAGCATGTTATTTTATCTATGGAGAGACACCACTAGTGAACTGTGGACCCCGGTCCTATTTTAATCATATTGCAATCACCTGTTTACTTTTCCCGCACTGTTTACTTTACTCGCATATTACTACTGTTTTCCACTCGATACACTCATAACCTTTGTTTCAAGCAAACCGGTGAGATTGACAACCTCATCGCAAGTTGGGGACAAAGTATTTGTTTGTGTGTGTGCAGGTTCCACAAACACCTTCAGTCGTCACCGTCTCTCTTCTTCAAGATCGACATTAAACCTTGGTTTCTTAACTGAGGGAAAACTAGCCGCTACACTCATCATACCTTCCTCTTGGGGTTCCCAACGGGCTGGTCATCACCACGCACAAGGACTTACTGCTCCCACGTCAACTAAACGCCACAGTCTTTTCTGGCGCCATCACACGAGTAGCAGAGCTTTGTAATCAAGACCTTGTACTCCTCGCGAGGTGTCGCGTTGTAATACAAGAAGGCAGGAAGTAGGGGTGTTACCTCACCACGAGGGCCCTGAACCTGGGTAAAGCTCGGTCTCTCTCTGCAGTGCGTTGCGCGTTCGACACTCGAGGCTTCCGTCACCGTGTTTCATTGCGATCCAAGATCTCACACGTTCAGCCCCCTGCATTCAAATCCTTGGGTCCGTCGCGTGGTACCCCGTGTTCTTGTGACACGAAATCCATCGACATTTGGCGCGCCAGGTAGGGGGTTGTGGTGTGTTTCCTTCAAGATCTGCTTCGACATGGGTGACGATCGTCATCACCGTCTCCGCCTTCGTGTTGTCTACGCAAGTCGTCGCCGAGAACGTCTCCAAGTCCTCGATGGTCTGGAGGCCATTGGAGAGGGTGAGCCAGAGGTCGGCGACCTCAGCTTTGGGGGCTTCACGGCGCTCGCCGGGCCACTTCGCCGCGCAACATGGCCGCCTCGCTTAAGGCCGGATGTTGGCGTGTGTTACGACGGATCTTCCGACCCCGTGGAGTTCCTGCAGCACTACGCGGCTAGTGTTCGGGCGGCTGGAGGCGATGGGCGTGTCATGGCCAATTGGTTCATGATGGCTACAAAGGGAGAGCCTCGCCGGTGGCTCTGTGGGCTACCGCCAAGGTCCATCTCGTCCTGGAGGGACCTCTGCGAGCGCTTCCTCGACAGACACGCACCCCTGGGACCTGAGCCAGAGGACGCGTAGGCCTGCGCCATCCTCGATGGCCCCGTCCCCTGGTGCCTGAAGATTGGGCAGGGGGGCTTGAGGAGCTCACCCCCTTGCCTCCGCCTGAGGAAACGGAGCTCGTCATCTACATAAGGAGCAAAGTGTAACGACAAGCCTCACTCGCCATTAATCCTTTCTAATCTGTGGAAACTGCCTGGAATCGTGAGTTTTGGCTCCACCAGCCTCACAATTTCAGCTAATTGTGGCTTAACGCGAACGTGAGTTTTCGCTCGGCTGCCTTTCGAGAAAGAGCCGGAGCACGGTGTCCGCGCTGGGGCCTTCGCCCGGAAAATAGCAGGCCCGCAAAACCTAGAACGGATCGAGCTCTGACTAGGGAAGGGACCCGCTACAGTCACCTCATACGATCCATGGTGCTCTCTCCTCTCGAGCGACACTCGAATGAAGGCGCATGAGCGCGCGAGAGTCGCGCAATTCGTGTAGATTTCTCCAAGTCTTCTGCTGTCCTTGTCTGCGGCCTTGTGCTTCTTCTCCTGGAATCGCCTTTGTTGTGTTTGGACGCCTGGGGGGCTGCAGGGAGATAGTCCTGTATGCCATCACAGTCACCTCTAGAGCGTCAGTGCCCGCTAGCCTTGCACCACGAGCTGCATACTAAGCGTTAGGCTGCTGTCCCGCTCGGAGGCTGGCCCCTAAATGGCGTAGAGCATTCCCCAGACAAAGGCGAAGCAAGGAAAATTGTGCAAGGGCGCAAATACGGACAAGTTGGCGCATGGCGCCTTAAGTGCAATTACAACTTAAACTGGCCCAGTAGGGCAATGTCTGACGGCTGCCAAGTGTGCAGCTAACTTAATTATTCTGGAGGAGGTCTAGGAGGAGCTTATTGGGCGACCGCTTCTTCACCCTCGCCATTGCCGGTGCCTTGGCTGGAGCCTGAGGACGCGTCTCCGCTGGATTCTGATGACCCGCCGTCTTCCTCCTCAGCTTCCTCGCGGCCGGACTCCCCGGAGCCGGAGGTGTCGCCGCTGGAGGAGTCCTCCGGTGCGGGCGCTCCGGGGCGGGCATAGATGGCCTGCAGCCGTCGCAGGGCTATGTCCCGGTGCGCCGCCCTGGACACCGCTGCGCAATCAGGAGTTCCCGGTGGAGGAGGCGGCGGCCTCTGCAGCACTTCTTCCAGGTTGAGGTCGGGGCGAAGGCGTTGGAGGTTGGTGAAGATTCGCGTCCCCACGAGCCCCAGCAGCTCTCGGCACTCGGCGTCGATGAGCTCCAAGACCCTCGCCGACGCGCCGTCTAGCTCTTCAGCCAGCTGGCTGAAGAAGAGCAAGATCGACCCGTCGTCCTCAGGGACGGTGGGCAGTGTCAGCCCATGGATGCCCAGGCGGTGCGCCGCCGCCATGACGCGGGCCGAGAACCCGCGGAACATCTGCACCCGCTGCCTTCGCAGCACGCGAGCCTCCTCTTCAGAGTCCCTAGCCTCCTGGAGCTCCCTGGAGGTCTCCACGCCCTGCAGGGCCGATGTCACGTTCTCCTCCTCGAGCCTCTGCACATCGCGCCGGAGCGAGGCGACGGTGGCATCCGCTTCAGCAAGGGCGCGCTCGGCGCCCCGGCGCGCCTCATGCGCCCCCCTCAGCTCGGTCTCCAGGTCGCGGACCTGGCGCTCCAGGGTCTCGCGCTTCTGCTTGTACATCGCCAGGGCGTCGTCGGTCTTGGAGCGGAAGTCCGCGCGGCATGCCTCGGTGAACTCGGCGCGCCTCCGCTCGAACTCCTGCTCCATGCTGACCCGTCGCTGGTTCAGCATGTGGTCCATCTTCGCCTGAAGGGAGGCCTCGTGCTGGTTCAGCGCTTCTTGGCGCCGAATCAGCTCGTCGTTGGACCGGCTGGCCATTGACTCCCGGCTCTCGAGGGCCTCTCGCTCCCTGTGGAGCCGATCCTCGAGGGCATGGAGCTGCTCCTCTCAGAGGCGAAGTCCCCGCTCGTGTTCGCGAGCCTCCGCTTCTCGAAGAGTGAGCCCAGCCTCTTGCAGGCTCAGGCTCTCCGCCCGGGAATCAGCGCTCTCCTCGCGAGCGTGGAGGAGGGCCTCCCGGTCTTCGACCTCGTCCAGCCTCTGCTGGGCATTGGCGAGAAGGCCATCGGCATTGGTCCTGGCTTCGTCCAGGAGGTGCTGGGCTGCCCGCTTAGCCTCCTCCCCAGCCAAGGCTGGGTTGGGAGGCCCGACGGTGGGGGGAATCTTCTGGCGCGCCTCGGAGACGATCTTCATCGCCTCTTGGTGCGCCCTGGCCAGGACTCCCCTCGCCGACTCCGTGGCGTTCGCCAGAGCTTCTTCGGCCTCCTCGGCTGCGCTGGCGCGGATCTCCCCCGCCTCCTTCCTCGCCTGCTCGCGGCGCTCGGCGGCATGCTGGTCAAGGAGACGGCATCTCTCCGTGGCTTGGTGCAGGAGGGCCCAGCCCTCGTTGATGCGCGCCTCCTCGGCAGTGTGCGCCCTGATGACCTCGTCGCGGAGGGCGCCGGTCATGGTCGCGAGCACCCTTGCCCATGGGTCGGTGGCGTGGGGCTCGGCGGCGATCCTTGCAGGTCTCCCCAGTATCTCCGGCAGGGGAGGCGATGTGGCCCTGGAGGGCCCCGGCTCGGTGGAGGTCGTCCCCCTCGCACCGCTGGGCTCGGGGGCTGTCCCTGAGCTAGGCGGTGCAGCAGTTTTTGCCGGAGGAGCCTCCGGGGTAGTGGTGGTGCTGGCTACAGAGGGGGCAGCAGGAGCTGCCCCCATCGTCTCTGGTGTGCCCCCTGCGCTAGGGGGCTCGGCCACGCTGGGAGCCGTGGTGGCTCCCGAGGCGGGCTGCGCGTCCGCGGACGCGCGGTCCTCTTCTTCTCTGGCGGCGCACGGCGGCGTCGCCGGTGTGGCTGTGGCGGCCGGGTCAGGGCCCGGCGTGGCCTGACCGGTCTTCCTCTTCTTCGTCCTCTTCTTCTCTTCCTTCTTCTCCTCGGCATCTCTGGAGATGGGAAGGAGAAATGAGGTTAGGGGAAAGGTAAGTCAAAGGTAAAGGTCTTTGTGCAGGAACACTCACGAGGCGTCCCGCTCCACCCATCCTCTTTTGCTCGGGAGGGAGGAAGGGGGTGGCGGGGCCGCGGAGGACTCGCCCGCCGGTTTCTTCCCTTGGGAGGCCCCGGCCTCAGGTCGCCGGCTGGCGCGCTCATCGTTGGACTTAGAGCGGCGCTCCGCCTCCAGGCGAGCTCGGCGCTCCTCCTCCTCCAGGCCTCGCGAGGAGGACGCGCCGGCGTCTCCTCCGGTGGGCTGGTCCGGCAGGGAGAAGTCGTCGTCGGAGGAATCTGAGAGCACCACAGTGCCCTTAGGATGCCTCCGGCGGACCAGCTGATCGCCGGACTCCGCATCGTCGTCATCGTCATCTCCAGAGGCCACGGGCCCCGTTCCCCTTGCTGCCGAATCCTGCTCCGAGCTGGCCGCGGGTGCGCTCGGGAGGGGACCAGGCACGATGCCGTCAGCAAGGAACGGGCCCCAGGCGTTGAACTTCAAGATCCCCGCCGTAACGCGGCCGGTCTCCCGAGCGCCCAGATTGTAGATCGGCAAGGCATTGCGTGGGATGGCGGGGATGGCGACTGAAGAGAAGAAGGCTCTTATTACCTCCTCCCGATCGTCGGCGTTGAGCTCGCTGGCGTGCAGCCTAAGGTCGTCCCCGGCCCTGTGCCTCCAGATCTCCCGGCGGTGGTCCTGCAGGGGGGCGATGCGTCGGGTGACGAACTCCACCCCGACCATGGTCCCCGTGACGCCGGCCTCCCGGAGATCTTGGATTCGCGGGCGGAGCGTCCTCAGTGCTTCTTCAGGAAGGGCCTCGCTGGCCCAGGTGGTGAGCTTGACGGGAGGGATCCCGGTGACGAGGAAGAGCTCTGATTCTTCGAGGATGTCGACGAAGAACCAGCGGCTCCGAAAATCTTCAACTTTCTTCATCCACTTCAAGTCGATGAAGTCGCCCTCCGTTCCGGCGGTGGCAATGAAGGAGACGCATCCAGAACTCTGGTTCAGCCCAGAGGACCGGAGGGAGAAGAGGTGGCGGAAGTACGCCACCAACGGCTTGATGCCGATCCAGGCCTCGCAGGCATAGGCGAAGACCGCCAGCAAGGTGACGGACTTGGGATGCAGGTGAATAGCCTGGATCCCGTAAGTCTCCAAGATCGCCAGGAAGAAGGGGGAGAACGGCGGCAGCAAGCCGGCGAAGACGGAGAAGAGGAAGAAAGGCTGCGCCGTTGGGGGCAGAGTGTCCCTCGGCGCGCGGCCGTGCCAGATGCGGGTGGCGCCCCACTCATTGTTCCTGCTCCCGACCATCTCTCGGACGGTCTGGAGCTCGCGGCTGCTCTTGATTCGAGAGTCGAGCAGGGGCGCCGCCGGCCGCGGCGCAGCAGCGGAAGGCCTCGCCGCTCCTACAACCCGGCGCGGTGCCATGGATCTGGGCAGGGGCGAGGTGCGGCGAGAAGATTGGAGGCTAGAGAGATTTGGATGAGCAAGATCTTCAGGAAGGAGGCGGTGGCGGCGATGTGCTGTGGGAAAGAGGAAGGAGCCTTCTCTGCCAAGCTTTTAAGGGGGGAGGCCAGGGCGCGGTTTCTGAAGCGTCGGCCTTGATGCGACGGTTCGAAAAACGCCCGTTACCCCACCCACTTCGCACGATCTCCACGACGCCGCCTTGCTTCATCAACTGCAAAGGCGCCACGTGCCCACGACCTCCGCTTCTTCACATGGTCCTCTGACCGCGCGGTTGACGCGTGCCATTGGAGGGCCCAGCAGCTTCTGGGGCCCCCTGGCCCTTCACTCCCTCGAGAGGGCGCGTTCGCGGGCCGGGCTCCCGGGGGCTACTGTCGGTGTTATGGATACCAGGGTATCCCAGTCCACCTGCTCCTGGGCCTCGTCATCGGCCCATCTTCAGCCCGGGGGAAGGACGACGATCCAAGCTACGGAGAAGACCCTCACGAGGAGGCGCCTCGTGAGGAGAACGACGACATAAACGGCTAAGGACCAGAAGACCTCCTCACGAGCCCCTGCTGGTGAGGAGAGGAAGCACGCCCATGTCAGCTCAGCACGTTTGCGTGCAGAGCAAGAAGATAACGGGCAGAAGACCGCGTACCGCCCACGCTACCCCCGACAGGGAGGAGACCAACTTTCGCTGTGCCTGCCCAAAGCGGCACAGTGGTTGTTGGCCACCCCCCCCTAAAAATAGCGTGGACGCTGCAGGGCGCCAGAGGAGGACGTCAGCTTCCTCCACCCACTCCTGTGGACCGGCGCCACTACCCTACGAAGACTACGTCCACGGAAGAACAGAATCTACAGCTGTCCTCCCTCCTTGGCCGTGTGTGGCAACCCCTTCCCCAAGAAGATAAGGGGAAGGAGGACCTGGGCGCTATAAAAGGAGGGGGAGGCCACCCCTTAGATCGGATCGGATCGGATCTTCATCTTCTTCAAGCTGCTAGCTGGGCACGCAGGTTCTTCAACCTCTGGCCAGCTAGAGCTTTGTAATCAAGACCTTGTACTCCTCGCGAGGTGTCGCGTTGTAATACAAGAAGGCAGGAAGTAGGGGTGTTACCTCACCACGAGGGCCCTGAACCTGGGTAAAGCTCGGTCTCTCTCTCTACAGTGCGTTGCGCGTTCGACACTCGAGGCTTCCGTCACCGTGTTTCGTTGCGATCCAAGATCTCACACGTTCAGCCCCCTGCGTTCGAATCCTTGGGTCCGTCGCGTGGTACCCCGTGTTCTTGTGACACGAAATCCATCGACAGTCACGAGGTGGACCAGGCGGTCTGACCATAGGTGGGCACGGCCAGGGGCTGGGCCGCGCTCCCTGGTGGTGAGGCTGGCCCCTGGCCCCCCTCCGTCTCATCTTTGGTCTTCGCGAAGCTTCGGTAAAAATAGGAGGTTCGGCTTTTGTTTCGTCTAATTCCGAGAATATTTCCTGTGTAACTTTTCTGAAACACAAAAACAGCAGAAAATAGGGAACTGACACTATGGCATCTTGTTAATAGGTTAGGTCTGGAAAATGCATAAAAATGCCACAAAGTGTAACAAAACACAAAGCAAATGGTGTAAAAACAAGCATGGAGCATCAAAAATTATAGATACGTTTGAGACGTATCAAGCATCCCCAAGCTTAACTCATGCTCATCCTCGAGTAGGTAAGTGATTACAAAAGAATAATTTTTGAGGTGACATGCACCATCATAATCTTGATCATCAAAGTAAGCATTGAGTGCTAGGATCAAAGAACTTAAAACATGGGCATAAAAGACATAATCTTGACAATAAAAACTTAGCAACCATGTTATAATATGAAAAGAAACACAAACGAAAGATCATGAATAATAAAACAATGAAAGTCAAACATATGTTTAAATCATATGGAAAAACATAGCAAATGGTTTTCAGCTTGTCCTTCATGGAAAAGCAAAACATAAATGCATAGGACACCTTCAAGTTTAAGAGGACGACTAGATACAAATAATTTAAAAACAAATGAAACCATAATCATGAATCAATCAATGATAACTTTGGGACAATGCACATTAAACTTATAATGGCAACTATGCTCTCTTAGACGGAGCATAAAAGTAGAAGGTGGTTACTCAACTTAAAAGTAAAAGAAAGGCCCTTCGCAGAGGGAAGTAGTGATTGCAAGTTTTATAAACCTTCAAAAATTATGGTACTTACTAGCTTTGAGCTCTCATTGCCCACATTATAGGCATCTTGAATGGTTAAAGTAAATGCAAGAACGTTTATGAGCATATGCTTGACAAATCATAAGTTAAAAACCTTGTGTCTCGTGAAGTACGAATACCCAAACCTCATGCTACTCGACTTAGGGTCCCAAGCAAGCTCTTGTCATTGTAAGTATACACGTATCATCGAGAACCACCAACGGGGTACCTCCTTGCCAGATAACATGGAACAAGCCCACATCAAAATGACAGGACAAACAGACAATGAACACCTCGGCATCTCTTTTATTTACCATTGGTATAGCTTTTTATTTTGAGATGCGTCGTCGAATGTCCACTATGGGCATGCTGTAAATTTCCACCATGAATGATGCATGGCTTAGATTAGCGGCCCAGGCGTTTCTCTAACATGTATACAAACTCCATAATCCCGCAAGATTCCCAACTTGTTTCACATCGCGAGTATCCATAAACAAAAGATCACGATATCAACTCAAATAAGAAGTGTAATGTTGAAAGCTTACCCCATGACGACATGGTTTCGCTAATTTCCAACTTACAACTTGCAAGCATAACATCAACATAAAAGACCCACAATGTCAAAATTTTAAAAGCGAGAAAAGTAAAGTGTGCCATTGGGTTCGTGAGAGCTTTACTGACTAATTTTTGCATAACACCAAAAGATTTTAATTCAAAGGATAGATAAAAGTAAATCAAATGTACTTTGAAATAGCAAATTGCTAATAGGTATGTATGGTGGACATATTCACTACTAGGGAAAAGCTCATAGGAGGAATTGTCATCTGGGGCGTACAGATTTTTCTGTATGCCACGGCTACATAGCGAAGGCGTATAGATAAAGTGTACGCCACGGCTATAGTCGTACCCATGGCGTACAAAAATTGTGCATGCCATTGGCCTATGTTGGGATGGTGTGGGCTAGTCGAGCCATAGCATCCGAGGCGTACAGTCAGTTGTGTACGCCACGGCTATAAAGATACCTGTGGCGTACAGAATATATGTACGCCATAGCTATAAAGGGTCTGAACCCATAAAAATAACCCGTGACGTACAGATATTATGTACGCCACGGCTATAAACTTACATGTGGCGTACACAATATTTGTACCCCACGGCTAAGTTTTGCCCGGGTAGCATAAAACCTGTACGCCACGGCTATCTTACCCATCATATAAGCTCAAAAAGCAGTCCTACTCGTGAAAAATTGTGAGCCAAACAGATTGCAGAAGGCTCATTCTCGCGGATCACCCTAGTGAATCATCTGAGCCATGCATAGAAAGCACAAAACGCATCCGACACTTGTTACTCCCTCGATCCCCATGCCTATCTGTTGATCGCCACCATGACCTCATGGCCTCGAACCCCACCACGATCTGTCAATTGCCAACCCTTTCTATGGCCAGCGCTCCACCAACAACCATACTCATATGATCATGTCAATCGGCCAGACGGCCGCACATACACCAAGCGTGTAGGCGACGGCACTGGAATGGACGAGGTGCATGGCGCGTGGGGCACGGGGACGGCCGCGGGCTAGTGCGCAGCGGGCGCAGGGACGACCGCGGGACACAGCATGCAGGGCAAGGGGACGATAGCAGGCCATGACGGCGGCACGCTCGGGTGAATCCGGCGGCGGCGCGAGCGCGGGCAAGAGTGGGAAGCTGGCGGCGGCGCGCTCGGGTGAGGCTGGCGGCGGGCGCTGCCAGAGAAGGAGCAGAGGCGCCGCTGCGGCCCTGAGTGCGGAGGCGCGTGGGCGGAGCCCTTTCCGGCCGACGGCGTGGCCGGCGTGGCTTGCTCGCCGGCATACTAGGAGAAGGCAGATGGCAGTACAGGACAAGAGGACCCGATTGCTTTTTTGTTTTTCTTTTAAGGTGTTGTGTGCAAATTTACATGTAATAAATTATAACTAGCTTTCCCAGTCCATGACGTGTCCGGTTGACTGGGTCTCTTTTTTATATAACACGGTGCTTTACTGGTGGCGTATATTGTTTGTACGCAACAGACCCTGGCATGTTGTTTGTACGCCATGGACTCCGGCTTACTAGTGGAGTACAAGTTTCTGTACGCCACGGGTAAGTTTTATACCCATGGCGTACAAGCTGTACGCCACGAATAGCTTTTTACTAGTGGCGTGATAGTAGTGGCGTACAGCTGCACGCCACGGGTAGGGAAATACTGTACGCCACGGATAGGCTTTTTCCTAGTAGTGATTGGAATAACTTGATTTTTGGGAGTTGGATGCACGAGTAGAGCTCATACTCAGTACAAAATGAGAGCTAGCAAAAGACTGGGAGCGACCAACTAAGAGAGTAATAACGGTCATAATCATGCATAGCGACAAAACATCACTAGAAGAAGCATAAAATGGTATTAAAAGTTAAAAACTAAATGATCATAAAGGCTTATCGCGACTTTGTAAGAGTCTAACATGTTGTAAGCATGCGCCAAGTCAACCCAAATAAAGCATCAAGGAGAAAACCAAATTAATACTTCCATATAATAAAAACAACGCATGATTTTTTCAAAGGCTGATTAAGCAATCTCAGTCATTTGAAACAAGTCATGCTACAGCAAAAATCACTAAGCATACTATCAAAACGACATCAAGCATGGCATAAAAAAGTCTAAGCCGCAGTCTAAATAAGCTCCTTTTTGTACCACTTTTTTGCATGAAACTTTTTCTCTTTTTTCCAACACCATTCAAACCTTTTTGAGACAACTCTTTTGATGAATACCAACATAGACCAGAGGTCCAAATACATCTTGATACAAAGATAAAACAAGATCTGAACAAAAATCAAAGCGAAAAACGAAAGCTAAACGCAGTTCTAGAAAAAGAGAACACTCGTTGAACGATAAGAGTGAAAAACAGAGTGTTCTTGGCAAATGAAAAGCAAGTAAATCTCCTCCAAAAGAAATTTGCTGGGGTCCAACCATTTATTGCAGCAAACAAAACAAAAGAAAACTGAAAGCAAAAGTAAAGATGCTCCAAGAAAAATGCATAGTATATGAAGAAATAAAAATATAGTGTGTTGAAAGATGACCTGATTTTTGCCGATGAAGAAGGGGTGCCTCGGGGGCATCTCCAAGCTTTGACGCTTGTACCTCTTGGATATTTCTTGGGTGACATGGGCATCCCCAAGCTTGAGCTTTTGTCCATTCTTCATCTCATCTCATCATTCTCCAATCCCTACACTTGAAAACTTACTTCATACAAAACTTTACACAATTCTATTAGCAACATTAGCATAAGCATAATAGTAAATCAACCATTTTTGGTTCAGGTTTCAACTCAAAAACACCACATATAAAGCATATACTACTGTAGCAACTTCTCCAAAAGTTCCGTGATCAAAAGAACTAAAAAAAGCGATCAAGAGGCAAACACAAATAGTAGCAGAAATCTGTCAACACAGAACAGCTGACAAAGGTTGATTTTTTCGAGGACCTTCTGTTGCTCAAATCGAAAAGTGCAAAACTAATGAAAGTTTGGATATAATCTGGGGCATATGCACAAGAAATCGCAGGTCAAAAAGATATTCTGACAATTTTCATGAATTTTTACGGTGCAGCACCGAAATCTGTTTCAGGACAGCAACTTCCCCAAATCTTACCTCCCTCAAATTAGAGGTTCTTCTTGGCACAAAAACAAAATAAAAATGATAAGGAGCGGTTATTACCATAGTAATAACTTCCAAGACTCAAATAAAAGAAAAAGTACTGAAAAGAAATCATTGGGTTATCTCCTAAGAGTGCTTTTCTTTAACGCATTTGAGCTAGGCGCAGAAAGTGCGAATCAAGTAATATCAAGCAATGAAGCATCAAGTTCATAATTTTCTCTAAGAATAGAGTCAAAAAGTAATTTCTTCCTCCTTCTAGGGAAGTGTTCCATACCTTTCTTGAGTGGGAATTAATATTTGATGGTGCCTTCCCTCATATCAATGATGGCACCTACAGTTCGAAGAAAAGGTCTTCCCAAAATAATAGGACATGAAGCATTGCATTCAACATCCATAACAAGTAAATCAACGGGAGCAAGGTTATTGTTAACCATAATAAGAACATCATTAATCCTTCCCAAAGGTTTCTTCTTAGCAACATCAGCAAGAGGAACATTAAAATAACATTTTTCAAGCGGTGGTAAACCAAGCATGTCATAAATCTTTCTAGGCATAATAGAAATACTAGCACCTAGATCACATAAAGCATGGCAATCAAAACCATTAACATGCATATCAATGATGGGCTCCCAACCATCTTCTAACTTCTTGGGAATAGAAGCTTTTTGCTTCAACTTTTCCTCCCTAATTTTCATGAGAGCATTTGTAATATGATTTGTAAAAGCAATATTCAAAGAACTAGCATTAGGACTCAAAGCATACTTTTGCAAGAACAAAATAAATTCAGATATATTGCAGCCACCAACATCAAAATCATTAAAAGAAATAGAGCTATCATCTTCCATACTCCAAAAAATTTCAGCACTTTTTGTAGAAAAAGTTTTTGTAGTTTTGGGCTTTTTCACACAAGGAGTAGGAGTTTTCTCTACACCAATCAAAGTAAGAGGATTGCTAGCATTTGGAACAACATCATTAGAGGTAGTAATAGTACATACCTTCATCTCTCTAGCCATCTCATCTTCTCTTTCCCACCTGGCATGCAATTCTGCTAGCATCCTAACATTTTCATCAATTCTAACTTGAATAGCATTAGTAGCAGCAAAAGTATTGCTTACATTCACATCATTAGGCAACACTTTTAGTTTCAGAAGTTCAACATCAAGAGCAAGGCTATCAACTTTAGAAGTAAGAGTATCTATTTTACCCAACTTTTCCTCAACAGACTTATTAAAAGCAGTTTGCTTACCGATGAAGTCCTTGAGCATGACTTCAAGCTCAGAGGGCGTGCCCCTAGTGTTGTTGGAGAAATTACCATAAGAGTTACCATAACCATTACCATTGGTAGAAGGATACGACCTATAATTGTTGCTAGCAAAATTGTTCCTATAAGTACTGTTGTTGAAATTATTATTTCTAATGAAGTTTACATCAACATGCTCTTCTTGAGCAACCAAAGAGGCCAAAGGAACATTATTAGGATCAACATGAGCTCTATCATTAGAAAGCATAAGCATAATAGCATCAATCTTATCACTCAAGGAAGAGGTTTCCTCAACAGAATTTACCTTCTTACCTTGTGGAGCTCTCTCAGTGTGCCATTCAGAATAATTTACCATCATGTTGTCAAGAAGCTTTGTTGCGGCGCCCAAGGTTAGGGACATAAAAGTGCCTCCAGCAGCTGAATCCAATAGATTTCTTGAAGAAAAATTTAGTCCTGCATAAAAAGTTTGGACAATCATCCAAGTAGTCAGTCCATGAGTAGGGCAATTCTTTATCATAGATTTCATTCTTTCCCAAGCTTGAGCAACATGTTCATTATCAAACAGTCTAAACTTCATAATATCACTATGCAAAGCTATAATCTTAGCAGGAGGATAGTATTTTCCAATAAAAGCATCTTTACACTTATCCCAAGAATCAATACTATTTCTAGGCAAAGATAGCAACTAATCTAGCTCTTCCTCTTAAAGAGAAAGGAAACAACTTAAGCTTAATAATATTACCATCTACATCCTTATACTTTTGCATCTCACATAGCTCAACAAAATTGTTGAGATGAGCTGCAGCATCATCAGAACTGGCACCAGAAAATTGCTCTTTCATAACAAGATTTAACAAAGCAGGTTTGATCTCATAAAAATTTGCCTCGGGAGCAGGTGGCGCAATAGGAGTGCAGATAAAATCATTGTTTTTGGTGCTAGTAAAGCCACACAACTTGGTATTTTCAGGAGTACCCATTCTAGCAAAACTAAAAGCAAGTAAATAAAAGCAACTATAAAGGAAACTATTTTTTTGTATTTTTGATAAAAAGATGCAAGCAAAAATAAAATAAAGCAAAACAAAAACAAAGTAAAAGATTGTGCGTGAGAGACTCCCCTTGCAGAAGTCTTCTTCCTCCCCGGCAACGGCGCCAGAAAACTGCTTGATGGCGTGTAAGTACAGCCCGTTGGGAACCCCAAGAGGAAGGTATGATGAGCACAGTAGCAAGTCTTCCCTCAGTTGTGAAACCAAGGTTTATCGAACCAGTAGGAGAAAGCCAAACTTCAGAAGGTGATGCTTGCTAGCTTCGTGACACTCCGGACAATGGCGCCAGAAAACTTGTTGGTGTGTCTTTTACCCAGCAGCAACGTGAAACCTGCACACAACACAACCAAGAACTTTGCTCCCAACTTACGATGAGGTTGTCAATCTCACCGGTTTTCTGTAAACAAAGGATTGAGCGTATCGAGTGGTAAAAGGATAATAGTAATGCAAGTAAAGTAAACAGAGCGAGTAATAGTAAAACGGTAAAGCAATGTAAAGGAAATTGGACCGAGGTCCACAGTTCACTAGTGGTGTCTCTCCATAAGATAAATAATAACATACTGGGTAAACAAATTACAGTTGGGCAATTGATAGAGTAAAGATAACATACATACGTCACGAGGATCACTATGAGGTTCACTCTGGGCATTACAATAAAATACATAGACCGTAATCCAACTGCATCTATGACTAAAAATCCACTCGTGACTAAAAATACAGCGCCGGTTAGCGCGACTGCTGGAGATGCTCTTTCTGTCACTCCCCCAGATTAAATAGAGGCATGAACCCAACTATCGAGCATAAATACTCCCTCTTGGAGTCACTAGCATCTACTCGGCCAAGATAGCTACTAGCAACGAAAAGCATGCAAGATCATAAACAACATAGAGATAACATAAAGATATAATTCAGCACATCAACTTAACATAGTACCAATACTCATCGGATCCCAACAAACACAACATGTATGATTACATAAAGATGATCTTGATCATGTAGGGCAGCTCATAAGATCTAAACATGAAGCACATGGTGGAGAAGACAACCATCTAGCTACTGCTATGGACCCGTAGTCTAAGGTAGACTACTCACATATCACTCCAGAGGCGACCATGGTGATGGAGAAGGCCTCCGGCAGGGATTCCTCTCTCCGACAGGGTGCTAGGAAGAGCTCCTGGATCCTCCCGATCTCGTTTCAACAACGGCGGTGGCTTGTAGTATCTTTCATGGAAAAGCGATCCATCCCTTAGGTTTTTCCCGTCGAGGGGACTTTATAGGCGAAGGGGCAGCGTCAGGAGGTGGACCAGGCGGTCTCACCACAGGTGGGTGATTGCTATAGATGGCGCGGTGATGAATGGTGCCAAAGAACTTGTTGGCGTGTAGTTGATGAAGTAAATGACCGGCTAGTTGGGAAACCCCAAGAGAAGGTTTGATGAATATAGCAGCAAGTTTTTCCCTCAGTAAGAAACTAAGGTTTAATCGTCCAGTAGGAAAAAGCCAAACTCAAGAAGGTGATGCTTGCTAGCTTCGCGATAGCTCCGGACAATTTATAGGGCACCTCTTTCAAGCTTTGCTTTGCGAGCGGCAATGTGGAACCTGCACACAACACAACCAAATACTTTGTTCCCAACTTATGATGAGGTTGTCAATCTCACCGATTTGCTTGAAACAAAGGGTATGAGCGTATCGAGTGGAAAGCAATAGTAATTTGCGAGCAAAGTAAACAGTGCGAGTAAAGTAAACAGGTGATAGCAATATAACGGAAATAGGACCGGGGTCCATAGTTCACTAGTGGTGTCTCTCCATAAGATAAAATAACACATGTTGGGTAAACAAATTACAGTTGGGCAATTGATAGAATAAAGACAACGTGCATATGTCGAGAAGATCACTATGAGATTTACTCTGGGCATTACAACAAGATACATAGACCGCCATCCAACTGCATCTATGACTAATAATCCACTTGTGGCGAATCAATCCGAGAACTCCACAAGTATTAAGTTGCGAACAACAGATAACTGCATTAAGCAAAGTGTGTAATATAAACAAAGCATATGCCCTTGAGCATATGAATGTTGTTTTCTCCCTAGTGGCAACATCACATCTACAACCTTAGAGGTTTCTGTCACTCCCCCAGATTAAATAGAGGCATGAACCCAACTAACGAGCATAAATACCCCCTCTTGGAGTCACTAGTATCTACTCGGCTAAGATAGCTACTAACAACGGAGAGCATGCAAGATCATAAACAACATAGAGATAACATAAGATAATATTCAGCACATCAACTCAATCATAACACCAATATTCATCGGATCCCAACAAACACAACATGTAGAATTACATAACGGTAATCTCGATCATGTAAGGTAGCTCACGAGATCTAAACATGAAGCACATGGTGGAGAAGACAACCAACTAGCTACTGCTATGGACCCATAGTCCAAGGTAGACTACTCACTCATCGCGCCGGAGGCAAGCATGGCGATGAAGAAGACCTCCGGTGGCGATTCCCCTCTCCGGCAGGGTGCCGGGAAGAGCTTCTGGACCTTCCCGATCTCGGGTCGACGACGACGGCGGATCGCGATGTATTCTGGAAAAGTGATCGGGTGTTTAGGTTTGTCCCATCGGGGGGTCTTTATAGGCGAAGGGGCATCGTCAGAAGTGGACCGAGGCGGCCACACACATAGGGGCGCGGCCTAGCCCTAGGCCACGCTGCCCTATTGTGTGGGCCCCTCGTGGCCCCACTCTGTCTCCTCTTCGGTTCTCTGGAAGTTTCGGTGAATTTCTGGATGTTTGGCTTTTGTTTTGTCCAATTCCGAGAATATTTCCTATGTAACTTTTCTGAAACACAAAAACAGCAAAAAACAGGGAACTAGCACTGTGGCATCTCGTTAATAGGTTAGTTCCAGAAAATGCATAAAAATGCCACAAAGTGTAACGAAACACTAAGCAAATGGTGTAAAAACAAGCATGGAGCATCAAAAATTATAGATACATTAGAGTCGTATTAGCAACCCCAAGCTTAACTCCTGCTCGTCCTCGAGTAGGTAAGTGATAACAAAAGAAATAATTTTTGAGGTGACATGCACCTACACAATCTTGACCATCTATGTAAGCGTTGTGCAAAACATGGGTATAAAAGACATAATCTTGATAGAAGAAACTTAGCAACCATGTTATAACATGGGTATAAAAGACATAATCTTGATAGAAGAAACTTAGCAACCATGTTATAACATGAAAAAGAACACAAATGAAAGATCATGAAAATGAAACAATAAAAGTCAAACGTGTATTCAAATCATATAGAAAAACATACAAATGGTTTTCAGCTTGTCCTTCATGAGAGAGCAAAACATAAATGCATAGGACACCTTCAAGTTTAAGAGGGCGACTAGATACAAATAATTTAAGAACAAGTGAAACCAACATCATGAATCAATCAATGAAAACTTTGGGACAATGCACATTATACTCAGAATAACAACTATGCTCTCTTAGATGGTGCATAAAGATAGAAGGTGGTGACTCAACAAAAAAAGTAAAAGAAATGCCCTTCGCGGAGGGAAGCAGTGATTAAACATGTGCTAGAGCTTTTCATTTGTAAAACATAGATAAAAATTGGGTTTTGAGAGGTGGTTGTTTCATGTCAACGACTGGCAATGGGGTCTTACTATCTTCCATAATAAACAAGTGAGAGCGGTTCCGAGTTCTTTGAAAATTTGGCACATTGGTGCTCTTTTATAAAACTTTGGCACTCCTCCCCACATTTTTCCTTTCTCAAACCATGGCTAACCGATTCCATCGGGTGCCCACCAACATTCACATACCATGGAGGATTGCCTTTTTTTCTTTTTAAGAATTAGATTGCAATGGTCTGACCAGCTCTCATGCAAAATTAATGACAAGTAGATGAAGCTGCCTAATCGAGGGGTACTTAATTTAATATGGAAGATAGCAATTCCGACCACTACGTCCCCATGAGCTAAAAATAGTGGCACAAAACGAGAAGTAGTTGAAAGTTTTGAAAGGTTGCACATGAAAATTTACTTGGAATGGCTTACAAATACCATGCATAGGAATTTATAGTGGACACAAATGGCAAACTTGGTTTTTAGGAGTTGTATGCATGAGTAGAGCTCATACTCAGTACAAAATGAGGGCTAGCAAAAGACTGAGAGTGACCAACTAAGAGAGCAATAACGGCCATAATCATGCAGAGCGACAAAGCAACATTAAAAGAAGCATAAGATGGCATCAAAAGTCAAAAACTAAATGATCATAGAGGCTTATGGCGACTTTGTATGAGTCAAACATGTGTGAGCATGCGCCAAGTCAACCCAAATAAAGCATCAAAGGAGAAAACCAAAATAATGCTTCCAAATAATTAAAACAACGCATGATTTTTTCAAAGGCTCATTAAGCAATCTCAGTCATTTGAGACAAGTTATGCTACAGCAAAACCACTAAACATACTATCAAAAAGACATCAAGCACGACATTCAAAAGCCTAGGCCGCAGTCTACACAAGCTCCTTTTTGTACCACTTTTTTGCATAAAGCTTTTTCTCTTTTCTAACACCATTCAAACTTTGCTGAAACAACTCTTTTGATGAAAACCAACATGGACCAGAGGTCAAAATACACCTTAATATAAAGATACTAGGTAGGAAGGCGCGGCTTGCCGTGCGCTTGCCCGCCTACGACGGGCAAGCATCTATGATAAACGGTTAAAAATACATATCAGAATTTAATATTAGGTTGGCAAGAGAAATTCATATATGAATCCATGACTATGTAATGTGCATTTAGAAAATGCTAGTATTATGCTCAAGCTATTTTTTACTTAAGTAGTCCACATCATATTAATAGAATATAAGATGACTTGGCAGTTCATCGACATTGGCAGTGCACATACATTTGAGCAGGAGTAAATACATCATTTTTGGAAATGTCCTAAGAAAGAGATATATAAATGTCGATGTGCGTAGGAGATGGTAGAGCAAGAAAAACATTATTTATTTGTGATTGAACCTAGACACACAAGGATAACTTGTACATGGAAAATAATAGAGCCTACAAAACAAAAATTGTAATGAGCAAATATTTTGAAAGAATCTTGCCAAGATATTATAGAAATTATAGGACATACAGAATTACAGATCACAATATCACATTACCATGTTTAGCACATAGATATTCCATTATATTTATATAATATGTGTAAATCCTATTGCATTATAACCTTTTTCTTGCTTATGGTAATAGCAAGGATAGCACATGCACGTAAAATATATAAAAAGTTATTGGAGATGGCAAACAGTCAAGAGAGTATAGTATTTAGTACAATGATAAATCCACCTTTTTAGGCAAATAAGGTGGTGCTATGTATATATAGCTTCAGTGAAGGTGGGTATGGAGTAAACTGAAAAGAGAAGAATTGTGTCAAGAAAAGAAAAGGATGTAAATCTGAACAGAGACATGATAAAACAGATGGCTTCATGTATGATATATATGGACTGGAACTCATAAATGAACATGCAAAATGTTAAGATACCTCGTCAATAGGAGTGTCATGATAGGCTTGGAAAGGGATTAGGTGTGCATGATGTATAATAACTTCTTTCTCATGTGGGCTTTATCATACAGAAGGCATGATGTTCAACAGCAAGAAAATAATCAAAGACAAAAGCATAGGCCAGACACAATTAAAGATATATTAGCTGAAAAGGCAAACTCTATTGTGAAGGAGCTATTAGTTAAAAAGGGAAATTGTATTGTGAAGGAGCTATTAGTTGTAGGCAACAGATAAAGATATATTACAACAAGAAATAAATAAAGACACAAACATAAGCCAGACACAAGTCTATTCTGAAGGGCTCCTTCACAATACAGTTCCCCTTTTCAACTAATAGCTGCCCACCAAAGTGAAGTAATAGACGTTCAGTCTGATAAGCTAGATTTAAACAGACTCTAGTCGGAGAGAGCATAAAAAGTTCAAAAGAACAAGGTTAGCTAAGAAAAAGCATAGATAGACACTTGTTTGGCTATTCTTTGTATAATCTGGAGCACAATAAGTGCAGCAAACTGTTTACATTATTTCACATGATTGCCACGCTTGAAACAGTTATGGAAGTATAGGTGGTTAATATATTTTTCTTCCTTTTATCAACCAAAAAAGGAAGGATGTGATGTCACAGTAGTACATACATACGGCCAGGTGCCTCTGATTACAACAACTCAAGGAAGAAAAGCAAACTACTGCTATGTCAAAAATCCAATTTGGCTCCCCAGTGCATATGAAACCATTGTTTGAAAACATATTTTAAAATGTCAAAAAATTCAGAAGAAATGCATGTACATCTAGGCATTCTATGTTCGTTAACAAGTTTTCAGGAAAATGATCTATATTCATAAGAATCAATACTTTAGCCTTACCATCAACTATATTCAAGCACTTCAGCATTTTTACCAGCACATACATCTGACAAGATGAAATATTATCCGTTGCCAAGAAGTAGACAACACCTTCAAGAGAAGAAGATGAGCGTGTTAGTATTTCCTAGCAGAGGAAACTACAGTACTCTTTGTTCTACATACCCAACCATGTCAATATCAGGAGGCACAAAGTCTGCAATTCAAGTGAAGGTTCTGTTTGCCGAAAAGCGACTTCCTCACCTATCAGTTTATGAATAACTCAATTTAGGAACCTAGAAAAATCTCAATCAGCTCGAGTGAAGACATATGGGTTCTAGCTAGATGGAAATATTCATATATATACTGAATACACGTGTTTATGATAAATAATATTTGGAATATCAAGAAGGGAAAAATACACACAGAGTCAATCCCTAAATTAACTTTGTACACCTTGAGAGGTTTATGATTGCATTGTCCGGCTGAAGGATCAAACATAAACTAACTATTAAGTGTTATTACTAACAAAGAGCCATCATGATGATAAAATACCAAAACTGAACCAGTAAGTGTTAAGTACCCAAAACTCACTTTTATATTTCCTCTGCTGTTTCTGTACAAAAATACTGAAAGTCATATGTGTTATTATTATTTACTTATGTTGGTTGTACATGAAAAGTCTTAAAAACATTCTCATTTTTGGAACATGGATTTGTTTCCCCAGTTAACAAACCCACCACTTGCTTAATTTACCTAAAAAAATCTGAGAAAAAAAATTGAGAAGTAAATGAGGGTACTTTTTATACCTATTTTGCACAGAAACTACCACACATGCTTGTTACTGCATATAGATACACGTCTTGCTTAGGATTTGGATTTTATCTAAAAAGCTTTGGAGTATATTTGATAGGTTAGCCAATAGGTGGGTACAGAGCACATACGAGAATTGTATTGTTATGCTTCACATCTTAAAAATCAATCGAGATGATGGTAGGTGGGAAATATATGTACCATTACACAGACAATACACTTGTTTATAAATTACTGATACTGATGACTAACTTGCATGGTGAACCATCTTGGAACTTCAGAAATGTTTGCTGTTAAATAACCAGCAATGAAATGTTCTTTGTTTCCATAGCAAGTAGGTGGGCAAGAAGACGAAGTTCTTTAAAAACAAGTAGTGCACTGAGCTCAGTCCGATTCTGAGATCTTTGACAGAAAGAACATTTATTCCTACGGACAAATCAAGGCTCTTTATGATTTAATCGGCAGAAAACAAGGAAACACTCTAAAGTAAAGCCTTTTGGGCAAGAGCACAAACCAATAACCCTTACTTTGCATCTGTTCTCCCCAAGCCACTTGCAACAACAATGATCATAAGATAACTGCATGGTTATATTGCTAACCAACTAAAAGTAACCAAAGCTTATCAAGTTGGACCCCCAAAATAATATGCACAACTTACTTTAATGCACCCACTCAAACTTAATGTAATACCCACCCTGAACCATAAATAGAGCTCCATTGATTAAAGAAAAAACTTTTACCTAAAAATAGCTCCAAATCATGCTAGTACCTTGTGCATTGCTAGTGTTTTCCCTCAAAGATCTTATATAAGTCAATAGTGTGTCATCATAACTAATCACATCTTAGTGCTCGCATAAAACGGAGATAAGAAAAAGTTATACTAGTATTATAAAGGAAATAAAATTGAGTAAAAAAAATCCTGAAAAGGAGTGGAAACTTTTGAAGGAAGTGTACATCAGAGTGAGTGTTGCTGCTGCTCAAAATTAACAATACTGCTACAAGAATGAAAAGGACTCGCCAAATACTGGAAGGGGAAACAGGAGAACCATTTAAGCTTTACCGCAAAGCAAATGGGGAGTTATCTACAATTGAGCTTACAACAAATGAGAGGTTACCTCAGTACAATTGGCGGAAGACAGTTATGGCATGACGGCATTTTCAGCGAACCTCAAGACAAATGTCCAGCGAAATGAAAGAGGAGAACCACCTGTTTTTGCAGCGTTTAGTTAAGAAACAACTACAGGTGAAGAACCAAAAAGGCAATATAAAGGTAGTTTGAATAAGATCATGAAGCTAGAAACATACATGCTTAACATAGCATATGACAGGGAAAAATATTTACTATTAGGAGTAAAGTAGCAAGCCATGGGAAAAGAATTGTTAGCTCATAATGACATACTAAGCAGAAAGAGAAATGCAAATTATGCAGTAACAATAGTGAAATTACAGTATCATTTTCGTACTCCGGCATGAAGTTGCAAGTTATTTCTGATTAAGGTCAACATTCAGTCTACAGTTTAGTAAAGCATATGGACTTCTTTTGTCTACTATGTAAAAATTGATAACTAAAACAAATGTAGAATTAGATGTTAGGTTTCTAAAGAATAGGGATAGTAGTATCTGGTATGAAGAATTGACTTGGTCAGTATTTCCCAGTTGTCTAAAAATAGCAAAACCGTGGATTTAAAAAGTTTTGATGTTTCTATGTAGTCTGTCGGCTGTCTTTTTAGGCTTTATTCCACTGTGAATAAAGAAGAAACTGGTTGAGACAAACATTTGGTAACTGTTTTCATTCTAAAAACAAATTAATAACTGTCTTTGTAGGCTTTCTATGTAGTCTGTAGTTTTCATTCTAAAAATGCTTACTTTACCACAACAAATTAATAATTGTTGGTAATCCATGTAAAACCAAAATTAACTGAAATCTATGTCAATCTTCTAGATATGGTGACCTGCAAACAACAAAAATGGAGGGGAAATATCAACAAGGCATATATACAGGTAACCCAACAATGCCCCATTTCTCACGTTAGCAGGAACAATAGTTTCAGGCTTTATTCCAAGGGGTGCAGAAATCAAGAATAACTTTGTGGAGAATCACCTTGTAGCAGTATGTGAAGAAGAAAACACAGATCGGGGCTCACCTTGCTGATGTAAGCTGGCGTTCTTTGGAGAGACAATATTGTGGGCTCGGAGGAGGACGCTGGGATGTTGTTGGCGCATACCAAACTGCTAGAGATGCTCCCCACGCAGTCCACCCCCAACTTCTTAGAGAGAGAAAGAGAGGATGTGAGATGACAGAAAGACAAGACGGAGGAGGGACAGACAGGAGGTCACCTATGGAAGAGCATAGCGGATCGACCAGTTTCAGCGGCTGCGGGGACGGGATCTGCGCTCGGTTGTCTCTGTCTGCTGTCATTCTCCACCAGGAGCTCAAATGCACTCCTCCCACGAAGCTGGTGTACCTGGCTGTGGAGGATGCAGCCGAAGTCGACCAGGATCTGGACGCCCGACGAGGAGATGATGAGGAGGAGAAAACATCCAGCAGCGGCGGCTAGGGTTTGAGGAAGAGAGACACGAGCGGGACTGGGAGAGGGAGGACAAGAAAAGGAGAGATGATGCCGCCCTGCCCCTCTCTCCATGGCAAGAAGGCGGCCCCGCCATCACCAGCGACACCGGGAAAGTCCTGTACCCGGCGGCGAAGTAGCGGTCGCCACGCATCGCCTGCTCCGTCCTCTCCACAGTGGAGGTGAAGGAAATGGTATATGAAAAGACGATTTTGCCCCTCACAGGCGAGCAGAATCACCTCCAAGCCACCACGCAAAACGAACGGCGCGGACCATATGAGCAGTGCCACGTATGCCATCGGACGGCCAGGATTGCTTGATCAGAAAAATGGACGATGCAGGCCCTGCCACGTCATCCGGAAGAACGGTTAGGATTGACATGGCCTGAGAGCCAGGGATGCCTCGCGGCAATATTTTGAAGGATAACAAGATCTGAACACAAATCAAGGCGAAAAATCAAAAGCTAAACACAATTCTAGAAAAAGAGAACACTCGTTGAAACGATAAGAGTGAAAAACTGAGTGTTCTTGGCAAATGAAAAGCAAGGAACTTCTCCAAAAGGAATTTGTTGGGGTCCAACCATTTATTGCAGCAAACAAAACTAAACAAAACTGAAAACTAAAAACAACTGACGCTCCAAGAAAAACGCATAATGCATGAAGCAATAAAAATATAGTGTGTTGAAAGGTGACCTGATTTTTGCCGATGAAGAAGGGGTGCCTCGGGGGCATCCCCAAGCTTTGACGCTTGTACTTCTTGGATATTTCTTGGGGTGACATGGGCATCCCCAAGCTTGAGCTTTTGTCCATTCTTCAACTCATCTCATCATTCTCCAATCCCTACACTTGAAAACTTCCTTCATACAAAACTAAACACAATTCTATTAGCAACATTAGTGTAAGCATAACATTAAATTAACCCTTTTTGCTTCAGGTTTCAACTCAAAACCACTACATATAAAGCATGTAATACTGTAGCAACTTCCCCAAAAGTTCCATGATCAAAAGAACTCAAAAAGAAAGCTATCGAGCGGCAAACACAAATATTGGCAGAAATGTGTAAAAACAGAACAGCTGACAAAGGTCAAATTTTTAGAGGGTTTTCTGTTGCTCAAATCAAAAAGTGTATAACTAATGAAAGTTTAGATATAACCTGGGGCATATGCACAAGAAATCGTAGGTCCAAAAGATATTCTGAGAATTTTGACGAATTTTTTACGGTGCAGCACCGAAAACAGTTTCAGGACAGCAACATCCCCAAATCTTACCTCACTCAAATTAGAGGCTTCTCTTGGCACAAAAACGAAATAAAAATGATAAGGAGCAGTTATTACAATAGTAATAACTTCCAAGACTCAAATAAAAGAAAAAGAACTGAAAGTAAAAACTTTGGGTTATCTCCCAAGAGTGCTTTTCTTTAATGCCTTTGAGCTAGGCTCAGTAATTTGAGAAGATGCTCACATAAGAAATATGAATGGAAGCCAAAAAGAGCATCAATGAGCAAATATAAAACACATTTAAGTCTAACCCACTTCCTATGCATAGGAATCTTGTAAGAAAATAAATCAAAGAAGCACATAGTAACAGGTATGGGTAGATAAAACAAGAGCAACTTTGGAACTTTCAATATAAAGAGAGGTGTTTTAGTAACATGAGAATTCCAACAACCATATTTTCCTCTCTCATAATAATTTTCAGTAGCATCATGAACAAACTCAACAATATAAATATCACACTCACCCTCTTTTGTTAAGCATGGAGGGCGATCAAATAAGGTATTAGTTAAAGAGTTACTCTTTTTGGGAGGTAGACATGGGTAGCTCCATTCTTCCTCCTCTTGATCATCAAATGAGCTTCCAATTTCAGCAATTTCTTCTTCCATAGGCTCCTTCAAGGCATTAGTCTCTTCCGTTGGAGAGCATCTATTAAGATATTTAAGAATATAGCCATTTTCTTCCTTGTAATTATCAAAGCAAAATTTAAGTATATCATAAACCTCATATTTATAAAGTGCATCATCAGTATTTTCAAGCAAATAAGCAAGTTCGAATGCACCCTTCCAAGCAATAAATTCTTCAATTTGTTCCACATCATAAAAGTCATAATTTCCATTAATATAAGAAGATATGGTAACATCATCATTATACTCACATTGAAAAGGGAGGTGTTTATACCTCCTACAGCAACAAGATCTATCAAAGCAATAAGTAACATTATAAGTAGAGCACACGTTTCTAGCAATGATATACAATCTATTGATTTGTTTCCATAAGTGTTTCCCTTTTTGTGACAAGCGGTGTTCCTCATAATAATTTTGCTGCTCTTCCGTGAACCCACCTTGCCAAAAAGATTTAGTTTCAAAGAAACCAACCATTGATAGAAAGCATGATAAAGCAAGACAATAACTGACGAGGTTCTACCCGGCAATGCCCATGCTTGAGGGCTTTCGATCTATGGAGCGCATTGTGTAATCCGGCGAACTCGACGGCTTCAGACAGAAACAGGGGGTGCACACGAATTTACCCAGGTTCGGCCCCCCGGAGGGTAAAGACCTACATCCTGCTTGTCTGATCTTGTATTGCTTATATAGTTGGAGGTGTTACAATGGTGCGCAGATGCAATCTGGTGGAGGTAGAAGAAGATGGCGTGGCTAGCCTATGCGTGTTCGCGTGTCTATGCGAGATTGTATTGTAGCTTATGCGAGTCCCCATCTCTAGGGGGCGCCCTTGGTGGCTTTATATATGCAGCCAGTTAGGGTTTACAAGTATTTCTTGCCTTCTACTCCAAGTCGAAGTGTTGGGCCTTGCGGGCTTCGTGTATCCTTCGAGCGGGCTTCTTCCTTGGCAGGAACCGGGTAGGCAAATATCGAGGACCGAGGGGTCATACCCTCGTTAGTAGCCCCCGAGTGCCTGGGATAGTCAAAGACTATGGCAGGGACTCTAATCCGAGATTCTCCTTGACATCGTAGTCTTGTATGTCGCGTGTAAGGGCACCAAATAAATCTCTTGCATGTCGTGGTCGGTGGAGTCGCACGGTGGCCGAATTATTGTGATGATGTTGTCGAAGGCTTGCTGTAGGCGATGTCGTTGTCGAATGCTTGCTGTAGGTGATGTCGTTGTCGAATGCTTGCTGTAGGGAATGTCGTTGTCGAATACTTGCTGTAGGCGATGTCGTTGTCGAGTTGGAATACGTCGAACCGAAGTCGACGTAGCAGACGGAGCACCGCTGATGATTTAGAAGGCCGCTAAAGTTAACAGCGTAGGGCGCAGCCCCCGAGCGTGTTGCTAACGCCGGGCGAATAGATGCCAATACGAGGCGAAGCCCCCGAACGTGTTGCCAACGTCGAGGCGGAGCCCCCGAGCATGTTGCCAACATCGAGGCGGAGTCTCCGAGCGTGTTGCTAACGCCGGGCGAATGATTGAGTGGAAACAGGAAGACCCCGAAGTGCCACGGGTAAAGGCGTGGTACCCGACGCGTCCGTCAGGATACTTGAAGCATCCGTAAGCACGGAAAATATCTCAGCAGAGCACGTATAGTTGCGTTGCCGGGCCAACAGTGTTGCTAACTGTGGACTTAAAGCGTCCGTATGTACGGAATTATCTCAGCAGAGCACGTATAGCTGTGTTGTCGGGCCAACAGTGTTGCTAACTGTGGACTTAAAGCGTCCGTATGTACGGAATTATCTCAGCAGAGCGCGTATAGTTGCGTTGCCGGACCAACAGTGTTGCTAACTGTGGACTTAAAGCGTTCGTATGTACGGAATTATCTCAGCAGAGCACGTATAGCTGTGTTGCTGGGCCAACAGTGTTGCTAACTGTGGACTTAACTTCGACACTGTGTCTGAACGTGCTTGCGATGAATTTGATCCCTGCAGTCGAGGAGGTAGATACCTCGCACTCGACGATCATTAGGCAAATAGACATATGTATAATTTGAAAGCAAATAGACACATGTACAATGTAAAAGCAAAGCCCCCGAGTATAGGTCGCTGAAAGTGTCAAAAGCATACGGAAAGTAATGAAAGTAGTCGACTCATAGTTGAGGAATACTTAGCTTTGGTATTTTCTCCCGGGGTGACCCCTGTCAGAAAAAGTCGTCGAAGCATTGGCTCCGAGAGGTCGAAGTGTGTCGGGCGAAGTTTTCGGCTCCACAGGGGTCGAAGAATCTTGACGTGGAGGTCGAATGTCTTTGATGACGGCACGGTCGAATTTGTTGTTGCCAGCAGGGTCGAAGATCATGGCGACGATAGGGTCAAAGATCGTGGCGATGAAGGGTCAAAGATCACGGCGACAGCGAGGTCGAAGATCATGGCGACGACAGGGTCGAAGATCGTGGCGATGAAGGGTCGAAGATCACGGCGACAGCGAGGTCGAAGATCATGGCGACGATAGGGTCGAAGATCGTGGCGATGAAGGGTCGAAGATCACAGCGACAACGAGGTCGAAGATCATGGCGACGACAGGGTCGAAGATCGTGGCGATGAAGGGTCGAAGATCACGGCGACAACGAGGTTGAAGATCATGGCGACGACAGGGTCGAAGATCGTGGCGATGAAGGGTCGAAGATCTCAGCGACAGCGAGGTCGAAGATCATGGCGACAGCGAGGTCGAATTTCTTGACGATGCGGAGGTCGAATTTCTTGACGATGAAGGGGTCGAATTTCTTGACGATGCAGAGGTCGAATTTCCTGACGATGCAGAGGTCGAATTTCATGTCGATGCGGAGGTCGAATTTCTTGACGATGAAGGGGTCGAATTTCTTGACGATGCAGGGGTCGAATTTCCTGATGACGCTGGGGTCGAATTTCCTGCTGACGCTGGGGTCGAATTTGTCGGTGACGCAGAGGTCGAATTTCGTGTTGGAGACGGAGTCGAAGACCATGTTGGCGGACTTGAAGGTCACGATGGCAAACTCGAAGATCTTGATGATTGATCCGAAGGTCATGGCGATGGTGTCGAAGATCTTGATGACGATCTTGAAGGTCATGAGCGTGAGCTTTCGCACACAGAGGCGAGGTGATGTCGAGCGCGGCGAGTCCATGAACATAACGATGTAGTCCTTGCGACGGATCGGAGTCGACGCGGCGAACGTGTAGTCGATGCGGTGGAGGTGCAGCCGATGCGGCCGAGGCGCGTAGTTGATGACCTGTAAAATTAGCTTCCATAGCACAGCCCCCGAGTGTCGGGTGCGGCAAAATTAAATAATAAGAATTGACTCTTAATAGAAAAACACTTAGCTTTATTGGGTGCGACGTAGGCGCAATCGAGGTCGAAGCAGAAAGAGTCGACGATGACGAGTGCATGATGTCGAAAGTTTTTCAGCATGTAGGAGATAGATCGCCGAGTTAGCTCCCATCGATCCAAGGCATGTGTGCTGAACTGCTGATCTGTTGGCCGCCAGAGATAGCCGATGCCATCCGGCTGGTTGTGAATTCGACGAAGACATGCGGCGCGGCCGCCGATCTCTCGCGTGTCGCCGCGAATCTGCTGGTCGTCAGAGACAGCCGACGCGATCCGGCTGGTTGTGGTCTCGGGGAAGACATGCAGTGCAGCCGTCGAGCTCTCATGCGTCGCGCCTTCCGCCGTGCGCGATCAGTAGTCCGATGCTGGATCCAATTCATGCAGATGTGATACATGGTGTTGACGTCTTGCCGCAAAATCCATGCGTATACGTATTTGGTAGCTTTCCATGAAGTCCATGTCTGAAGATGGAGATTAAGGCATTGGGACTCCATGCAAACGATCGATCTGGTATGCGCTGTTGCTTGGGCATGATGGATGAAAAGCGTGCCGCCAACAGCCACCGCGTGGCTGCGTGTCCGAACGACGACCCTGGTCAAGCCCGTGAAATTTGTTCTCCGTGTACTCGCGCTGGATCGAGATGTCCTTGCTGCTTGGTTTAGCTCGCCGCCGCCTTGTTTATTGATGCAAAGGTACAGCTCCTACGCGGCAGTTACAATCACTTCCGATGGCTGACGGAAACACCGCAGATCGCCGCCCTTGCGCTGTATGCCACCACCAAGCGCGTGACGGAAACAGCAGGAACGAGTCGTCCTATGACTGTGCGCATGGCTGGCTCCAAATTGATTGGAACTTGCGCCATCGTGAAAACCGATCTGGCGCGAAGACGAGTAGGCCGACACCTGTCGAGTAGGTCGCCGCTAGATTAACGATGATGAAGCAGATCGTACAGAAGTAGATGATCGGCGGCGAGATGCGATCTGATTGACGTTGATGAAAGACGATGGAACCGGCGAGCTCGTAGATCAAGATCCCGTCGTCCCCACGGTCGGCGCCAATTGACGAGGTTCTACCCGGCAATGCCCATGCTTGAGGGCTTTCGATCTATGGAGCGCATTGTGGGATCCGGCGAACTCGACGGCTTCAGACAGAAACAGGGGGTGCACACGAATTTACCCAGGTTCGGCCCCCCGGAGGGTAAAGAACTACATCCTGCTTGTCTGATCTTGTATTGCTTATATAGTTGGAGGTGTTATAATGGTGCGCAGATGCAATCTGGTGGAGGTAGAAGAAGATGGCGTGGCTAGCCTATGCATGTTCGCGTGTCTATGCGAGATTGTATTGTAGCCTATGCGAGTCCCCATCTCTAGGGGGCGTCCTTGGTGGCTTTATATATGCAGCCAGTTAGGGTTTACAAGTATTTCTTGCCTTCTACTCCAAGTCGAAGTGTTGGGCCTTGCGGGCTTCGTGTATCCTTCGAGCGGGCTTCTTTCTTGGCAGGAACCGGGTAGGCAAATATCGAGGACCGAGGGGTCATACCCTCGTCAATAACAGACCAACAAAAATAACAACTATAGTAGGAACTAATTTTTTGTGTTTTTGATAAAAAGATGCAAGCAAAAATAAAGTAAAGCAAAACAATAAACAAAGTAAAGGATGTGCGTGCGAAACTCCTCTTGCCGAAGTCTTCTTTTTCTCCGGCAACGGCGCCAGAAAATATCTTGATTGCTATAGATGGCGCGGTGATGAATGGTGCCAAAGAACTTGTTGACGTGTAGTTGATGAAGTAAATGACCGGCCAGTTGGGAAACCCCAAGAGAAGGTTTGATGAATATAACAGCAAGTTTTTCTCTCAGTAAGAAACCAAGGTTTAATCGTCCAGTAGGAAAAAGCCAAACTCAAGAAGGTGATGCTTGCTAGCTTCGCGACAACTCCGGACAATTTATAGGGCGCCTCGTCCAAGCTTTGCTTTGCGAGCGGCAACATAGAATCTGCACACAACACAACCAAATAATTTGTTCCCAACTTACGATGAGGTTGTCAATCTCACCGGTTTGCTTGAAACAAAGGGTATGAGCGTATCGAGTGGAAAGCAATAGTAATTTGCGAGTAAAGTAAACAGTGCGAGTAAAGTAAACATGTGATAGCAATATAATGAAAATAGGACCGGGGTCCACAATTCACTAGTGGTGTCTCTCCATAAGATAAAATAACACATGCTGGGTAAACAAATTACAGTTGGGCAATTAATAGAATAAAGACAACGTGCATATGTCGAGAAGATCACTATGAGATTTACTCTGGGCAATACAACAAGATACATAGACCGCCATCTAACTGCATCTATGACTAATAATCCACTTGTGGCGAATCAATCCGAGAACTCCACAAGTATTAAGTTGCGAATAACAGATAACTGCATTAAGCAAAGTGTGTAATGTAAACAAAGCATATGCCTTTGAGCATATGAATGTTGTTTTCTCCCTAGTGGCAACAACACATCTACAATCTTAGAGGTTTCTGTCACCCCCCCCAGATTAAATAGAGGCATCAACCCAACTATCGAGCATAAATACCCCCTCTTGGAGTCACTAGTATCTAATCGGCCAAGATAGCTACTAACAACGGAGAGCATGCAAGATCATAAACAACACAGAGATAACATAAGATAATATTCAGCACATCAACTCAATCATAACACCAATATTCATCGGATCCCAACAAACACAACATGTAGAATTACATAACGGTGATCTCGATCATGTAAGGTAGCTCACGAGATCTAAACATGAAGCACATGGTGGAGAAGACAACCAACTAGCTACTGCTATGGACCCATAGTCCAAGGTAGACTACTCACTTATCGCGCCGGAGGCAAGCATGACGATGAAGAAGACCTCCGGTGGCGATTCCCCTCTCCGGCAGGGTGCCGGGAAGAGCTTCTGGACCCTCCCGATCTTGGGTCGACGACAGCGGCGGATCGCGATGTATTCTGGAAAAGTGATCGGGTGTTTAAGTTTTTCCCATCGGGGGTCTTTATAGGCGAAGGGGCATCGTCAGAAGTGGACCGAGGCGGCCACACACACATAGGGGGCACGGCCTAGCCCTGGGCCGCGCCGCCCTGTTGTGTGGGCCCCTCGTGGCCCCAATCCGTCTCCTCTTCGGTTCTCTGGAAGCTTCGGTGAATTTCTGGATGTTTGGCTTTTGTTTCGTCCAATTCCGAGAATATTTCCTGTGTAACTTTTCTGAAACACAAAAATAGCAGAAAACAGGGAACTGGCACTGTGGCATCTCGTTAATAGGTTAGTTCCGGAAAATGCATAAAAACACCACGAAGTGTAACGAAACACTAAGCAAATGGTATAAAAATAAGCATGGAGCATCAAAAATTATAGATACGTTAGAGACGTATCAGTGGGCACGGCCAAGGGCTGGGCCGCGCCCCCTGATGGTGAGGCTGGCCCCTGACCCCCCCTCTGTCTCATCTTCGGTCTTCGCGAAGCTTCGGTAAAAATAGGAGGTTCGGCTTTTGTTTTGTCCAATTCCGAGAATATTTCCTGTGTAAGTTTTCTGAAACACAAAAACAGCAGAAAACCGGGAACTGGCACTGTGGCATCTTGTTAATAGGTTAATTCCGGAAAATGCATAAAAACGCCACGAAGTGTAACAAAACACAAAGCAAATGGTGTAAGAACAAGCATGGAGCATCAAAAATTATAGATACGTTTGAGACGTATCACCCGCCGGAGGGCCACCTCCTCCGATAGGTCCGGTGGCTGGTACTGCTGCACCGGGAGCATCGGCGCCTCCATGACCTCCTCCTCTTCCTCCGGCGGTGGCGGCACCCAGGACGCCACCTGCTGCTACGGGTGCGGATCCGCATCGTAGTCGCACTCGGCGTTGCCAAGTAGACCTGGCCGGCGCCTCGGGCAGGGCTCGTAGGCGGGGTGATCCCACCACTCGGAGTCCGTGGCGAAGGCGGGGTCCTTGCGCAGATCTGGAGGAAGGATGGCCCACCGGTGCCTGATCTCGTCACGCCGCGCCCACCCGTGGAGGCACCGGAGGGACCGACACCCTCCTGGCGTTGAGGTGCCAGTCACCGGGAATGTGGACGTTGCGCAGGCCCACCGACTCGTTTTGGTCATACAGGGCCTGCACGATCTCCACCGAGAAGTACGGTCGGTTGCACTCCTTCTTGGGCGGCGGCGCCTTAGCCTTGGTCTTGGACGATGAGGCGTCGGCGTCGGTCTTGCGGAAAGGCCAGCGCCCAGTCATGGTGGACATGGGGAGGAGGAGACTGTTCTGGTAGTGGCCGCGGCCACGTGAGCGCCTCTTTATAGAGGAAAGAGGACGCGGTCTCCGAAGACCACTGATGGTGGCATAGATTTGGAAGCGGCGGTGGCCAGTAATGGAGCGCCATTGATGACGGCACACAGTCGGAAGCGGCAACGCAGTCTTTTCCCGACGCATGCCTCTGAATCTATGCGGCGCGTAGGAGACGAAGCGGTCGCGGTCACTGGCAGATAGGCTCCGGGGAGAAAGGGGGAGGGCACGCGCGGACTGCGCGGTCAGTCCACTACGACGCAAACTGCACCTAAATTTGGGCCGCGTTTGCGTCCTCGTGGACAGGCCGGCAAAAATATATCGGACCGCTGGAAGCACTTTTTTTCTAACCCGGTCAAAATCAGACTGATTCGGGCTGCCGCGGTCCGTTTGGACAGACCGTTGGAGATGCCCTTACTCTTGTCATGTGCTGACACAGTGAACAGCTACTACACAGTCAAAAATAGGGCAACTAGGTACTGCTAATTTTTTAGGAATACGGTACCTTTTCAACTCTAAGCCGTGGTAGTATAATGATCTGATTTTCTGCTGATCTGCGCGACCGACGAAATATCTCGTACCGACGGAGGGGAGGGTGTGAAACTAGCAGAAGGCAACAACCGGCGCAGCGTGCAGCGGCCGTAGGAACCGTCGACGGCAAGGTTTTTTTTTCTTTTTGAGGAACAACCGTCGACCAGAAATCCTATACGCCGCCCGTTGCGGCGCGGGAGGCTGGCGTCGCGCACCCCGCGCCGCACTGGGCCGGCCCATTTAGGCTTTCTTTCCTTTTTCTATTTTTCGTTTCCTTTTTTTCTTCCTGTTTTCTTTTTTTTTCTTTCCTGTTTTTTCTTTTCGGTTTTCTTTTGTTTTTCCTTTTCCTGTTTTATTTTTTATTTCCTTTTTTGGTTTAAAAAAGCTTGGAATTTTAATATTTGTTCATGATTTTAAAAAATATTTTTATTTTTCAAAAAATGCTCATGGTTATTTAAAAAATTTGTTCATGAATTCGATTTATTGTTCATGATTTTCTAAAAATGGTTCATGAATTTTATGAAAAATGTTAAAGATTTTACAAAAAGTTGTTCATGACTTTCAAAATTTTGTTCATGACTTTTCAAAATATGTTCATTATATTACATGATTTTCAAATTTTGTTCATTATTTTCAAAAAATGTTCGTGATTTTTTAAAATTTTGTTGATTGTTTTTGAAATAATGTTAATTTATAAAAATTCTGTTCATATTTTGGAATTTTGTTCATCTCTAAAATATTGTTTTGATTTTGAGTTTGCTTGAATTTAAAAATATAAAAATTCTCCAATTCAATTTTTTGAACAAATGTTCAAATTTCGAAAATGTTCGGATTTCAAAAATCATAATTATTCAGAATAATAAATTTCAGATTTTGAAAAATTTCAAACTTATTAAACATTCAGATTCTTAAAAATTCGAATTCTTCTTCTCATGTTCTTTTTCCTTAGTCCTTTCATTTTTAAACGGGCGTGATGTAAAATTTTACGGATGGAAGCAGGCATGCGCCGTGGCAAACGCATAGCCAAGTGGATCAATAAAATGTCAGACAATCACACTCACAGTGAGTGGATCGACTTAATTGGCATGCATCACATCGATAAAGATTTGAAGTACTCCCTCCATCCTAAAATGTCAGACACGGATTTGTTTGCACAGTCTTTGATGCGTAACTATAACCAATATTGTCGAATATACGAATATACGTATAGGCAAAAGTTGGACTCGAACTGTTTGGGTAGGTTATGTGTTGTAGTCGAACTTTATAACTTGAGTCTATTATATAAAGGCACCTGGGTAGCCAAAATAGACTAGACGTAAGACATATTAGACATAACATTGATTTTCAGGGACGGACCGGCGCCCATGGCAGAGGCGCTAGTCCGGTGTGGTATTTGTAGATCTGATGTGTCTGTACACCGTGGCAAGCTTATCATCGATGGTACCATTATAGTACCTGGGGAAGGAGCGTCCGTAAAGCATGCCCCACAGATATAGGCGTTTATCGCTGAACTGCGTTACCAAACATCATCTCTCGTTCACGAGGGTTAACTCGGCAAATGTCAAAGATGAAGGACTTAGGATCAGGGGAAGAGCAACGACTAGAGATTCTGGGATCGAGATTGGCACACGATGTACCCAGGTTCACGTCCCCGCGGTGGAGGATCGCTACATCCTGCTAGCTGATGACCCACAAGTATAGGGGGTATATCGTAGTACTTTTAATAAATAAGAGTGTCGAACCCAACGAGGAGCAGAAGGTACTGACAAGCGGTTTTGATCAAGGATTCACTGTAAATACTAGCAAACGGGTTTTCAGGGGTATTTGGTAATACAAGTAAATAAAGTGCAAGTAAATAAAAGACAATAATAGTAGTTGTTGTAAGTGGCCCAATCCTTTCTAGAGCAAAGGACAAGCCAGTTATGTAACTTATGATTACCAAACGTTCCTAAGGACACACGAGAGTTTCTATCGAGAGCTTTCGCTTCATGCTGCTAAGTAATCTTCATTAGTTTGATAAGTGTTATGGGGGTGAACCTGTGCTAGCGCACTACCCTTACTAGGACTAATACACACTTGTGATTATATCCCTTGCAAGCATCCGCAAACACAAGAAAATAATTAAGATAAATCTAACCACAGCCTTAAACTCTGAGATCCTACGCTCCCTGGTGCAATGGTTTCCTAACAGGGGTTTAGGTTTCTGTCGCTCCGGCAACCCCATAATTAGTAGCCAAATACATAATGCATTCCACTAGGCCCATAAAGGTGAAGTATCATATAGTCGACGTTCACATGACACCACTAGTAGAATAACACCACAACATATAAATATCAAACCATTAAATATTACTCAACATAGTTTCACTACTAACATCTCGACTTCTCCCATGTCCTCAAGAACTAAACGAACTACTCACAAGACATCATATGGATCATGACCAGAGGTGAAATAATGGTAAATAACAATTTAAACATAAACCTTAATCCAACGGTTCCACTCAATAGCATCAACTACAAGAGTAATCAACACCGGGAATGTTTCCCCAAAGAATTGGACAAGATTCAACCCAAGATGTTACAGCAGGATGGCGTGGTGATGGTGGAGATGGAGGTGCTGCTGCTACTGCTGATGATGATGATCCTGATGAAGTCCAGCGCGATGGTGATGACGATGGTGATGATCTCCCCTCTCCGGGAAGGAATTTCCCCGGCAGATTTCTGCCTGCCGGAGAGCTTTTCTCTCTCGGTGTTTTCCGCCCCGCAGAGGCGGCGGTGTCTATCTCTGATCCCCCTCGACTTAGGTTTTCGGGGACGACAATACACGCGAGGGGGGGATGGCTGAAGTGGGCTAGCGTGGCCTCACCCCAGGGTGGCGCGGCCAGGGGCTGGCCCGCGCCACCTGGTGGTATGGGCCCCCTGCTGCTCCTTTCGCTCTCCCCTTCTAGCTACCTTCGTCTTCTGATAATATATGAATTTCTGGGTATATTTTCCTGGAATTGTTGATCTTCAGAAATATGGTGTCTTGACGGTCTTTTTTCCAACAGAATCCTGACTCCGTCAGCAAGTTCTCCAATAATCATCAAACATGTAAAAACAACGGAAACAACATAAGTATCTCCTCTAAATATGAAATATATCAATGAATAATAGTAAATTATGATATAAAATAGTGATGCAGAATGGACGTATCCACCCCCCCAAGCTTAGACCTCGCTTGTCCCCAAGCGAAAACTAAACTCGGTAAACATGACTACAGGTTTATGGAGTGAAGTATCGATAAACAAAATACGGACAAGAAGCATCACATTTACCAAGGCACAAGTCATAATAGACAGCACGCATCTCGATCAACCAATAACCCTGCCCATCTTTGTGCCAAGTTAGCTTACACTTGGACTGGAACGAGTTGTTGGCTGGAATGTATCCCGAATTTTCTGGTTATCAGCACTTTTGCTGATCAATCAGGTGTTTTTTTAGTTGAAAAAAAAGCTCTCAGATTTCCCAAAAAAAAAGTCATAATAGACAGCAACTTCCCTTCATATAACTAGACTTGCAATAAGCAAAGGGAATCACAATAAAGATGCACAAGGTAAATCATGATTGGTGATGGCAAACCTTTGTTCTTGGTCAGAGAACAATGAACAAACTGTACTTATTTTTGAACAGAGCCTTTTATATCAGATCTAACAAGGCAAAAGTCACATGCTCAACGAAACAAACTCTTCAAAGTCATAGATAGCTTTCAAAGATATATTCTTTCAGATAAATGCATCGTACAATACAAAGAAAGACAGGAAACATGATCGAACAAATCAACATATGGATGAATGAAACATAATAACTCAAATGCTTGCTTGAGATAGAGGGGAATAGGTTGACTCAACATAAAAGTAAAAGATAGGCCCTTCGCAGAGGGAAGCAGGGATTAAACACGCGCTAGAGCTTTTCATTTGTAAAACAGAGATAAAAGTGTTTTGAGAGGTGGTTGTCTTTGTCAATGACTAGCAACGGAGTTCTTGTCATCTTCCATACTAAACAAGTGAGAGCGGTTCCGAGATGTTGATTAATTGGCACAATTGTGCTCTTTTATAGCTTGGCACTCCTCCCCACTTTTACTTTCTCAAACCATGGCTAACCGATTCCATCGGGTGCCCACCAACTTTCACATACCATGTAGGAGTGCTATTTTTTCTTTTCTCTTTTTTTTAGATTACAATGGTCTGACCAACTCCCTTGCAAAATTAGTGACGAGCAGATGAAGAATGCAAGTCGAGGGGTACTCAATTTAGTATGGAAGATAACAAACCCAACCACTACGTCCTCATGAGCTAAAAACAGTGGCACAAAATGAGAAGTAGTTGAAGGTTTTTGAAATGTAGCACATAAAAATTTACTTGGAATGGCTTGAAATACCATGTATAGGAATTTATAGTGGACTCTTTGGAAGTAACTTGGTTTTTGGGAATTGGATGCACGAGAAGTATTCCCTCTCAGTACAGGTTTTTGGCTAGCAAGGCTGGGTAGCAAGCATAAGGGTTGCATAAAACAAACAAACATATATGTGATAGAGAACAATCATGCAAACTTCCTTGAAAGTACAAATGATTTTAACTTGAGAATACTAATGCTTATGAGCCAATCATGAAGGAAAGCTGAAATGATGTATCTACAAACGCTTCCTTCCTTTTCTACTCAAAACCTCAAAGTATTATTGCTACTGACCAAGCTAAGTTTGCCAAAACCAACTAGATTTACTCATGCTCCCAAAATGATATCAATACTAATCAACAAGACTAATCATATAAGAAAGATTGCAAACTAAAATAAAGTGTGCAGAAAGTAAATGATAAGACTTCTCATTAATATTTCATAATCGCAACTCACACCAAGGGATGCATAAATAACCAACTAAAGGAGGATACTTCCACACTACAAACTATTCTATAAGATAACTTCTCTATTCATGATATGACTCTACTTGAAAAGTAAATGGGTAAAAGTTTAATGATATGATACCGCGGCACTCCCCCAAACTTGGAACAAACCAAGGGGATGCCAATACCAATGACGAATCACTCCTTCGGTGGTGGTGCTGAGTCTTTATCATCATCAGACTTCCAAGGCAGAGGTTCCCCATCAAGGAAGGATGACTTGGTCTCCAATATCCTGAAACTGGCAGCAGCACTCATTTGTTTAAACCTAGCCTCATACTCACAGTTTTGGTTTTGCAAGTCATAGAGTTGTGCTTGTAATTTGTTGGTGGTCTCATGGAGTGACAAGATGTCATCCCAGAGCTCTGCGGTCTCCTTCTTGTGCTTGGCGATGTGTTCTTGATTTATCCTATGGATGATGTCCACCTCGCGTTCCGCCATCTTCTTGTATTTAAAGACTTCTTGGACCAGCGCTTCCATCCTGGCTTCGAGACTTCCTTCTCTTGAAGGGCCCTGGACATCTTCTATCTGCAACTTCCCATCCTGGAGTGACAACTCCTTTGGATGCATCTTCAGCTCCCTCATGTACGGATTAATGATGTCCGCAAGAGAGTTCTCCTCGGATGAATCAGACGAAGACATTGTGGCTCTAAAACTGAGAACAACTCCTTACAGAAATAGATCAAAACAAAAACATGACGAGAACATGATATACAGACCTCAGGTAATCCGGGGGGTTATATAGGCAAAAATTAATCATCGAAACGAAATCACAGGAGCAAACCGGGATGGAAACGAGTTCTCAGGCGAACTCACCACAGGGTGGCGCGGCCAGTAGGGGGCCCGCGCCACCAGGTGGTGTGGAGCCTCCGGGCTACGTTTCCAACCCATTTTCGTCTCGTGATTTTTCATATTTAATAAAAACAATAAAAATATAAATAGAAAAGTTTAACGCGAACCTTTTCTGACTAGAACTGTTATCTATTCGAAAACGGACTCTGCAGATTCCTACATATGTTCTTTGATAAATTCTTCCGGAGTCACCATTTAAATAACATCAACATCTTCATTATAAGAATCTCTAGCAATATAATGTTTGAGTCTTTACCCATTCACCAATTGCGTAGTGTTATCTTTAAGTGAAGCAATCTTTATCGTACCTGAACGATACACCTCTTCAATAATAAAGGGTCCTTCCCATTTCAAGAGTAATTTACCTGCAAAAAATCTGAGACGAGACCTATACAATAGAACTTTCTCACCAACATGAAATTCTCTCTTAAGAATTCTCCTATCATGCCATTGCTTGACTTTCTCTTTAAAAAGTCTGGCATTTTCAAAAGTTCCATTTCTCCACTCATCTAAGGAACTCAAATCAAGCAACCTTTTCTTACCGGCAAGTTTAAAATCCCTATTAAGCTCTCTCACTGCCCAAAAAGCTTTGTGTTCTAATTCTAAA
The DNA here is from genome assembly GCA_007115705.1 of Dactylis glomerata. Lineage (NCBI taxonomy): Eukaryota > Viridiplantae > Streptophyta > Magnoliopsida > Poales > Poaceae > Dactylis > Dactylis glomerata. Next base: position 1,972,186 of record QXEO01000523.1, on the reverse strand, counting down.
GGCAAGTGACATGCTTTTCTGTAAACCATTTTGTAACTAGACATGCCCATGGGGTTCTTATAAGCAGTTCTATAAGCCCATAAAGCATTGTTCAACTTGCTAGCCCAATTTTTCCTAGATCTATTAACCGTCTTCTGCAAGATAGACTTGATCTCCCTATTCGATAGCTCTACTTGCCCACTAGTTTGGGATGATAAGAAGAAGCAATTCTATGATTAACGTCATATCTAGCAAGAGTTTTTCTAAAACTGCCATGAATAAAATGAGAACCTCCATCAGTCATAAGATATCTAGGCACACCAAACCTAGGAAAAATAACATCCTTAAGCATCTTTAACGAGGTCTCACCATCGGCACTCTTCGTAGGTATAGCTTCTACCCACTTAGTAACATAATCAACAGCTACGAATATATGAGTATAACCTTCTGAAGGAGGAAAAGGACCCATAAAGTCAAATCCCCAACAATCAAATGGTTCAATAACAAGAGAATAACTCATAGGCATTTCATTGCGTCTAGAAATATTACCAACTCTTTGGTATTCATCACAAGATAAATAAACTTCCTAGCATCTTTAAAAAGGGTAGGCCAATAAAAACCTGATTGTAGAACCTTTTGTGTAGTTCTATCTCCAGCATGATGTCCTCCATAAGAACTACCATGACATTTCCTCAATATCTCTTATTGTTCATATTCTGGAACACATCTTCGCATAATACCATCCACTCCTTCTTTATATAAGTGTGGGTCATCCCAAAAATAATGCCTCAAATCATAAAAGAATTTCCTTCTTTGCTGGGCTATAAAGGTTGGAGGAAAATACTTGGAAACAATAAAGTTAGCATAACCAGCATACCAAGGATTCTCTCGCGAAGTTACCTTTATTGAAGCCAACTGTTCATTTGGAAAACTATCATTAACATGAATAGGATCAAAAGAAATGTTTTCCAACCTAGACAAATTATCAGCAACAGGATTTTCAGCACCTTTCCTATCTACAATATGCAAATCAAACTCTTGTAAAAGTAACACCCATCTGATAAGCCTAGGCTTAGCATCCTTCTTTGACATAAGATATCTAATAGCAGCGTGATCAATATGAATAGTAACCTTCGAGTCAACAATATAAGGTCTAAACTTATCACATGCAAAAACAACAGCAAGAAACTCGTTCTCAGTTATAGCATAATTCTTTTGAGCAGCATCAAGAGTCTTACTAGCATAATAAATAACATTCAACTTCTTATCTACGCGCTGTCCAAGAACAGCACCTACAGCAAAATCAATAGCATCACACATAATTTCAAAGGGTAAATTCCAATGAGGTAGTTGAACAATAGGAGCAGTAGTTAAAGCCTTCTTAAGAGTTTCAAAAGCTTCCTTACAATCATCATCAAAAACAAATGGTATATCTTTTTGAAGAAGATTAGTAAGAGGCTTTGAAATCTTAGAGAAATCTTTAATAAACCTCCTATAGAAACCAGCATGACCAAGAATACTATGAATACCTTTAACATCCCTAGGACAGGGCATTCTGTCAATTGCTTCAACCTTTGCTATGTCAACTTCAATACCTCTTTTAGAAATTTTATGTCCAAGAACAATTCCTTCATTCACCATAAAGTGGCATTTCTCCCAATTAAGAACAAGATTAGTTTCTTCACATCTCTGCAAAACTTTATCAAGATTGTGCAAACAATTATCAAAAGAAGTTCCATAGAAGGAGAAATCGTCCATAAATACCTCCACAATTTCTTCACAAAAACCATAAAAAATAACAGACATGCATCTTTGAAAAGTAGCAGGAGCATTACACAAACCAAAAGGCATACGTCTATAAATATAAGTTGTATAAGGACAAGTAAAAATGGTTTTCTCTTGATCTTGCTTTTTAACAACAATCTGAGGGAAACTAGAATAACCATCAAGAAAACAAAAATGAGTTTTCTTAGATAACCTCTCTAACATTTGATCTATAAATGGTAAAGGATAATGATCTTTCTTAGTAACTTTATTAACCTTCCTAAAATCGATGCACATCCTATAACCAACTACTACGCTCTGAGGAATAAGCTCGTTATTCTCATTAGGCACAACAGTAATACCTCCTTTCTTAGGAACACAATGCACAGGACTAACCCATCTACTATCAGCAATAGGATAAATAATACCAGCATCAAGGAGCTTCAATACATCATTTCTTACCACTTCCTTCATCTTAGGAATTAAACGGCGTTGGTGTTCAACAACTGGCTTTGCATCCGGCTCCATATTAATAGCATGCTGACATATAGTAGGAGAAATCCCTTTTAAATCATCAAGAGTATATCCCATAGCTCCTCGGTGTTTCCTCAATATTTCCAATAACCTCTCTTCTTCCTTTCCTGAAAGTTTAGAACTGATAATAACATGATATATTTTCTTATCATCGATATAAGCATATTTAAGATCATCAGGTAAAGGTTTTAAATCAAAAATAAGATCTTCCTTAGGTGGCAAAGTGGTACCCAAATCCTCCACAGGTAAATTGTGTTTAATCAACTCTGGTTAACGAAGAAGAATCTCGTCAATCTCATCTCTTTCTTCCCTGAAGATCTCACTTTCATGGTCCTCCATAAATTGCTGCAAAGCATTGTTAGGAGCAAGAGCAATAGAGGCAAGCTGTTCAACTCGAAAATCTTCATTAGGCAATTCATTTTCATAAGGAGCTTTAGTAAACTTAGAAAAATTAAACTCATAAGATTTTCCATCAAACTTAGTCAAAATTTTCTCCTTCTTACAATCTATAACAGCACCACAACTATTCAAAAAGGGTCTGCCAAAAATAATAGGACAAGTTTTACTAGCAGCTATACCAAGTACTAGAAAATCAGTAGGGTATTTAGTCTTACCACATAAAACTTCCACATCTCTAATAATACCAATTGGCAAGACAGTCTCTCTGTTAGCAAGCTGAATAACCACATCGATTTCCTCCAGTTCACAAGGAGCAATTTCATGCACGATTTGTCTGTAAAGCTCATAAGGAATAGCACTTGAACTTGCACCAATATCGCATAAACCATAATAGCAATGATCACCAATCCTGACAGAAAGCACAGGAACACTTGTTTTCCTAGGTCTACTAGGATGTGAAACAATGTTAGAAGCATCTTCACAAAAGATAATATGTCCATCTTCTACATTTTTAGTAACAAGGTCCTTCACTATTGCTATAGGAGACTTAACAATAATTTGCTCATCAGGTTCTACAGCTTTCTTTGCACTCTTTTTAAGCACACTAATTAAAGTAGAATGCTCCTTTACCTTAGCAGGGAAAGGCGTTTTCTCAAAATAAAGCTCAGGCAAAATGCGATCAACAGTACAAACTTCAGTAGTTCTAGCAGGAACACAACTAATAGTATCTTTATAAGGCGCATGGTACTTGTTCCAATCCTTCTTTGGAACATCAAGATAAGAGGCAAAAGCCTTAAAACAGTTAGCAAGTATTTGAGAATCAAGACCATAAATAGCACTAACATTACGAAAGTCATCGGTTCCCATAAAAGCTTTAATGCATTCATAATCATAATTTATACCTGACTTTCTACCTTTGTCGTTCTCCCATCCTTCAGTATTTTCTTGAACACGGTCAAGAAGATCCCATTTAGCTTCTTCTTTCATACGTGTAAATGATCCAGAACAAGAAGCATCCAATAAATCCTTGTCGTGAAGAGTAAACTTTGCATAGAAGTTATTAATAACAATATTACTGAGGAGCTCATGAATGGGACATTTGAGCATTAGTGACTTCAATCTCCCCCACACTTGGGCAATAATCTCTCCATCATGAGGCCAAAAATTATATATCTGATTACGATCTTTATGAATCTCACTTGGAGGATAAAATTTGGAATAAAAGAGAGGTACAATTTCCTACCAGCCAATAGATGGACCATCCTTTAGCAACCTATACCATTCCGCAGCTCTGCCCTTCAGTGATAAAGAGAATAGCTTCCTCTTAACCTGGCTTGATGAAATACATGCACACTTAAACAACTCACATAATTCATGTATAAAGAGTAAATGATCACCCGGATGGACAGTTCCATCTCCTGAATAGCGGTTATTCATAACACGTTCAACAATTTTCATAGGTATTTTAAAAGGTTCTAATTGAGCAGGCGGTGGTTCATCCACTACCGTGATTGTAGCAGTAGTGTTCCCAAATAGGGAACCAAATGGAGAGTTCTCCATAGCAATATAAAATAAAAGACAAAAATAAAAACAATACTCACAGCGAAAGTTACCTTTACCAATTCTACTCTTCAATAGCGCTTCACTCCCTGGCAACGGCACCAGAAAATAGTCTTGATGACCCACAAGTATAGGGGGTGTATCGTAGTACTTTTGATAAATAAGAGTGTTGAACCCAACAAGGAGCAGAAGGTGTTGACAAGTGGTTTTGATCAAGGATTCACTGTAAATACTAGCAAACGGTTTTTCAGGGGTATTTGGTAATGCAAGTAAATAAAGTACAAGTAAATAAAAGACAATAATAGTAATTGCTGTAAGTGGCTGCTACTCGGTGATGACGCCAGAAAAGAGCTGTGGCGTGTAGTTGACGTGGGAGCAGTAAGTCCTTGTGCGTGGTGATGACCAGCCCGTTGGGAACCCCAAGAGGAAGGTATGATGAGTGTAGCGGCAAGTTTTCCCTCAGTTTAAGAAACCAAGGTTTAATGTCGATCTTGAAGAGGAGAGACGGTGACGACTGAAGGTGATGCAGACTGGCTTAATAACACTCCAACAAGGGCGCCGTTAACGATACTTGTTGACTCGTCTTCGGCCAGCAGCAACGCGGAACCTGCACACACACAACCAAGTACTTTGTTCCCAACTTACGATGAGGTTGTCAATCTCACCGGTTTGCTTGAAACAAAGATTATAAGTGTATCGAGTGGAAAACAATAATAAAATGCGAGTAAAGTAAACAGTGCGAGTAAAGTAAACAGGTGATAGCAATATGATGGAAATAGGGCTGGGGTCCACAGTTCACTAGTGGTGTCTCTCCATAGATAAAATAGCACATGCTGGGTAAACAAATTACAGTTGGGCAATTGATAGAATAAAGATAACGTGATATGTCAAGAAGATCACTATGAGATTTACTCTGGGCATTACAACAAAATACATAGACCGCCATCCAACTGCATCTATGACTAATAATCCACTCCCGGGGATATCAATCCGAACACCCTAGAAGTATTAAGTTGCGAACAACAGATAATTGCATTAAGCAAAGTGTGTAATGTAAACAAAGCATATGCCCTTGAGCATATGAATGTTGTTTTCTCCCTAGTAGCAACAGCACATCTACCACCTTAGAGGTTTCTGTCACTCCCCCAGGTGAAATAGAGACATGAACCCACTATCGAGCATAAATACCCCCTCTTGGAGTCACTAGCAACTACTCGGCCAAGATAGCTACTAACAACGGAGAGCATGCAAGATCATAAACAACATAGAGATAACAAAAGATATAATTCAGTACAGCAACTTAATCATAAACACCAATATTCATCGGATCCCAACAAACCAAACATGTAGAATTACATAACGGTGATCTCAATCATGTATGGCAGCTCATGAGATCTAAACATGAAGCACATGGTGGAGAAGACAACCATCTAGCTACTGCTATGGACCCATAGTCCAAGGTAGACTACTCACTCATCGCTCCGGAGGCAAGCATGGCGATGAAGAAGACCTCCGGTGGCGATTCCCCTCTCCGGCAGGGTGCCGGGAAGAGCTTCTAGACCCTCCCGATCTTCGGGTCGACGGCGGCGGCGTATCGCGATGTGTTCTGGAAATCTGATCGGGCCCTTAGGTTTTTCTCGTCGGGGGGTATTTATAGGCGAAGGGGCGTCGTCAGAAGAGGGGCCAGGTTGCCTCACAAGGCGGTGGCGCGGGCCAGGGGCTGGCCGCGCCACCCCTGTGTGTGGGCCCCTGGTCCCTCACCTCCTACTCTCCTTCGGATCTCTGGAAGCTTCCGGGTAAAATAAGACTTCAGGAACTTGTTTCGTCCAATTCCGAGAATATTTCCTGTGTATCACTTCTGAAACACAAAAACAGCAGAAAACAGGAAACTGGCACTGTGGCACTTCGTTAATAGGTTAGTTCCGGAAAATGCATAAAAATGCCACTAAGTGTAACGAAACAATAGGCAAATGGTGTAAAAACAAGCATGGAGCATCAAAAATTATAGATACGTTTGAGACGTATCAAGCATCCCCAAGCTTAACTCCTGCTCGTCCTCGAGTAGGTAAGTGATAACAAAAGAATAATTTTTGAGGTGACATGCACCTACACAATCTTGATCATATATGTAAGCATTGGTGAGCTGGGATCATAGAACTTAAAACATGGGCATGAAGATATAATCATGACAATAAGAACTTAGCAACCATGTTGTAAACATGCAAATGAACACAAACAAAAGATCATGAAAATGAAACAATGAAAGTCAAACGTGTGTTCACATCATAAGGAAAAACATACAAAAGGTTTTCAGCTTGTCCTTCAAAGAGAGCAAAACATAAATGCATAGGACACCTCAAAGTTTAAGAGGGCGACTAGATACAAATAATTTAAGAACAAGTGAAACCAACAATATGAATCAATCAATGAACTTTGGGACAATGCATATCACACTAAGAATGACAACTATGCTCTCTTAACGGTGCATAAAGAAAGAAGGTGGTGACTCAACATAAAAGTAAAAGAAAGGCCCTTCGCAGAGGGAAGCAGTGATTAAGCATGTGCTAGAGCTTTTCATTTGTAAAACAGAGAGATAAAACTTGATTTTGAGAGGTGGTTGTCTTTGTCAACGACTGGCAATGGGGTTCTTACTATCTTCCATACAAAAATGAAGCAAGTTTTTGAGAGAGAGATTGGCACTTTTGTGCTCTTTTTATAAAACTTGGCACTCCTCCCCACCTTTTTCCTTTCACATACCATGGCTAACCGATTCCATCGGGTGCCCACCAACATTCACATTCTTTGGAGGAGTGCCTTTTTTCTTTCTTTTTTTCTTTTTTTTTTCTTTTTGGAATAAGCAATATGGAAGATAGCAAATCCGACCACTACGTCCCCATGAGCTGAAACAGTGTCACAAAACAAGAAGTGTTTTGAAGGTTTTTGAAAGGTAGCACATGAAAATTTTACTTTGGAATGGCTTACAAATACCATGCATAGGAGTTTATAGTGGACACAATGACAAACTTGGTTTTTAGGAGTTGGATGCACGAGTAGAGATCATACTCAGTACAAGGCGAGGGCTAGCAAAAGACTGGGAGCGACCAACTAAGAGAGCAATAATGGCCATAATCATGCAAAGCGACAAAGCGACATTAAAAGAAGCATAAGATGGCATCAAAAGTCAAAAACTAAATGATCATGAAGGCTATTGGCGACTTTGTAAGAGTCTAACATGTGTGAGCATGCGCCAAGTCAACCCAAATAAAGCATCAAGGAGAAAACCAAAATAATGCTTCCATACAATAAAAACAACGCATGATTTTTTTCAAAGGCTCATTAAGCAATCTCAGTTATTTGAGACAAGTCATGCTACAGCAAAACCACTAAGCATACTATCAAAAAGACATCAAGCATGACATGAAAAAGCCTAAGCCGCAGTCTACACAAGCTCCTTCTTGTACCACTATTTTGCACAAAGCTTTTTCTCTTTTCCAACACCATTTGAAATTTTTATAAACACCTCTTTTGATGAAAACCAATAAAGATCAGAGGCAAAAATACACCTTGATGAAAAGATATGACAAGATCTGAACGCGAATCAAGGCGAAAACGAAAACCAAAAGCAGTAGCGGAAAAAGAAGAACACTCAATTTTTAATAAGAGTGAAAACTAGAGCGTTCTTGGCAAATGAAAACGAGTAACTTCTCCAAAGGAAATTTGTTGGGGTCCAACCATTTATTGCAGCAAACAAACAAACTAAACAAACTAAGAAAACTAAAACAACTGACGCTCCAAGAAAAACACATAGTGCATGAAGCAATAAAAATATAGTGTTTTGAAAGGTGACCTGATTTTTGCTGATGAAGAAGGGGTGCCTCGGGGGCATCCCCAAGCTTTGACGCTTGTACTTCTTGGATATTTCTTGGGGTGATGCATAGGCATCCCCAAGCTTGAGCTTTTGTCCATTCTTCAACTCATCTCATCATTCTCCAATCCCTACACTTGAAAACTTCCTTCATACAAAACTAAACACAATTCTATTAGCAACATTAGTGCAAGCATAAAATATATTCAATCCTCTATTTGCTTCAGGTTTCAACTCAAAACCACCACATATATAGCAAATACTACTGTAGCAACTCCCCAAAAAGTTCCATGATCAAAAGAACTCAAAAGAAAGCGATAAAGTGGCAAACACAAATATTGGCAGAAATCTGTCAAAACTGAACAGCTGACAAAGGTCGAATTTTTGAGGGATTTTCTGTTGCTCAAATCAAAAAGTGTTCAACTAAGAAAAGTTTGGATATAACCTGGGGCATATGCACAAGAAATCGCAGGTCCAAAAGAAAAACAGAGAATTTTCACGAATTTTTACGGTGCAGCACCGAAAACAGTTTCAGGACAGCAACATCCCCAAATCTTTACCTCACTCAAATTAGAGGCTTCTCTTGGCACAAAAACGAAATAAATAAGATAAGGAGTGGTCATTACAGTAGTAATGACTTCCAAGACTCAAATAAAATAAAAAGTACTGAAAGAAAACATTGGGTTATCTCCCAAGAGTGCTTTTCTTTAACGCCTTTGAGCTAGGCGCAGAAAATTGCGAATCAAGTACCTTCAGAAGAAGCATTAAGATCAACAGAAGAGGTCTTGTCAATAAGGCATTGTATTTCATCCACATAAGTTTTTGAAGACCCTTTGTGATCATGCTTTGGTACACTATTCTCATCAAAAAGATTTTCAGGACAAATCCAGGCGAAATTATTTTCGAAAGCATCATTCAATCCCAAAAGCTTGCAAGGTATAGGTATTTCGGTTCCCTCATCATTAGTATCAATAACCTTTATAGGTGAACCGAGTTTATTAAAACGTTTAAGAACTTTCCTAGCTTCAACAACGACATCCTTAAATTCTAGGCGCAAAGTTTCCAAGATAAAAGCTTTCTTTTCGGGATCCTCAATTTCATGAAGCTTAAGGAACATATATTGCATAAAAGGATTAAGACTAGCAAACCTAGTTTCCAACATGTCAATTAATCTAACAGAAGCAACTTCAATACTAGGAGCAAGCTCAACCCAAGACTTTTCCTCATCTTCCTCATGCATACTAATGTGATTAAAGAACTCCTCAATGTTACTCTTGCCAATAATCGAACCACTACCTACAGAGAGGTCCTCCAGAACGAACTCAGGGAACAACATGATAAACTAAAGTAAAGTAAAAACAACTACCAAGGATTCTAATTTTTTTGGGTTTTTGATAAAAAAAGCAATGCAGGTAAAATAAATAAAGTAAAGCAAAACAAATAACAAAGTAAAGAATGTGTGTGCGAAGAACTCCCCTCGCAGAAGTCTTCTCTTCCTCCCCGGCAACGGCGCCAGAAAAGAAGCTGCTACTCGGTGATGACGCCAGAAAAGAGCTGTGGCGTGTAGTTGACGTGGGAGCAGTAAGTCCTTGTGCGTGGTGATGACCAGCCCATTGGGAACCCCAAGAGGAAGGTATGATGAGTGTAGCGGCAAGTTTTCCCTCAGTTTAAGAAACCAAGGTTTAATGTCGATCTTGAAGAGAAGAGACGGTGACGACTGAAGGTGATGCAGACTGGCTTAATAACACTCCAACAAGGGCGCCGTTAATGATACTTGTTGACTCGTCTTCGGCCAGCAGCAACGCGGAACCTGCACACACACAACCAAGTACTTTGTTCCCAACTTACGATGAGGTTGTCAATCTCACCGGTTTGCTTGAAACAAAGATTATAAGTGTATCGAGTGGAAAACAATAATAAAATGCGAGTAAAGTAAACAGTGCGAGTAAAGTAAATAGGTGATAGCAATATGATGGAAATAGGACCGGGGTCCACAATTCACTAGTGGTGTCTCTCCATAGATAAAATAGCACATGTTGGGTAAACAAATTACAGTTGGGCAATTGATAGAATAAAGATAACGTGATATGTCAAGAAGATCACTATGAGATTTACTCTGGGCATTACAACAAAATACATAGACCGCCATCCAACTGCATCTATGACTAATAATCCACTCCCGGGGATATCAATCCGAACACCCTAGAAGTATTAAGTTGCGAACAACAGATAATTGCATTAAGCAAAGTGTGTAATGTAAACAAAGCATATGCCCTTGAGCATATGAATGTTGTTTTCTCCCTACTAGCAACAGCACATCTACCACCTTAGAGGTTTCTGTCACTCCCCCAGGTGAAATAGAGACATGAACCCACTATCGAGCATAAATACCCCCTCTTGGAGTCACTAGCAACTACTCGGCCAAGATAGCTACTAACAACGGAGAGCATGCAAGATCATAAACAACATAGAGATAACAAAAGATATAATTCAGTACAGCAACTTAATCATAAACTCCAATATTCATCGGATCCCAACAAACCATACATGTAGAATTACATAACGGTGATCTCAATCATGTATGGCAGCTCATGAGATCTAAACATGAAGCACATGGTGGAGAAGACAACCATCTAGCTACTGCTATGGACCCATAGTCCAAGGTAGACTACTCACTCATCGCTCCGGAGGCAAGCATGGCGATGAAGAAGACCTCCGGTGGTGATTCCCCTCTCCGGCAGGGTGCCGGGAAGAGCTTCTGGACCCTCCCGATCTTCGGGTCAACGGCGGCGGCGTATCGTGATGTGTTCTGGAAATCTGATCGGGCCCTTAGGTTTTTCTCGTCGGGGGGTATTTATAGGCGAAGGGGCGTCGTCAGAAGAGGGGCCAGGTGGCCTCACAAGGCGGTGGCGCGGGCCAGGGGCTGGCCGCGCCACCCCTGTGTGTGGGCCCCTGGTCCCTCACCTCCTACTCTCCTTTGGATCTCTGGAAGCTTCCGGGTAAAATAAGACTTCAGGAACTTGTTTCGTCCAATTCCGAGAATATTTCCCGTGTATCACTTCTGAAACACAAAAACAACAGAAAATAGGAAACTGGCACTGTGGCACTTCGTTAATAGGTTAGATCCGGAAAATGCATAAAAATGCCACTAAGTGTAACGAAACAATAGGCAAATGGTGTAAAAACAAGCATGGAGCATCAAAAATTATAGATACGTTTGAGACGTATCAGTGGCCCAATCCTTTCTAGAGTAAAGGACAAGTCGGTTGTGTAACTTATAATTACCAAACGTTCCTGAGGACACACGGGAGTTTCTATCGAGAGTTTTCGCTTCGTGCTGCTAAGTAATCTTCATTAGTTTGATAAGTGTTATGGGAGTGAACCTGTGCTAGCGCACTACCCTTACTAGGACTAATACACACTTGTGATTATACCCCTTGCAAGCATCCGCAAATACAATAAAGTAATTAAGATAAATCTAACCACAACCTTAAACTCTGAGATCCTACGCTCCTTGGTGCAATGGTATCCTAACGGGGGTTTAGGTTTCTGTTGCTCCGGCAACCCCACAATTAGTAGCCAGATACACAATGCATTCCCATAAAGGTGAAGTATCATGTAGTCGACGTTCACATGACACCACTAGTAGAATAACACCACAACATATAAATATCAAACCATTAAATATTACTCAACATAGTTTCACTACTAACATCTCAACTTCTCCCATGTCCTCAAGAACTAAATGAACTACTCACAAGACATCATATGGATCATGACCAGAGGTGAAATAATGGTAAATAACAATCTGAACATAAACCTTAATCCAACGGTTCCACTCAATAGCATCAACTACAAGAGTAATCAACACCGGGAAAGTTTCCCCAAAGAATTGGACAAGATTTAACCCAAGATGTTACATCAGGATGGCGTGGTGATGGTGGAGATGGAGGTGCTGCTGCTGCTGATGATGATCCCAATGAAGTCCAGCGCGATGGTGATGACGATGGCGACGATCTCCCCTCTCCGGGAAGGAATTTCCCCGACAGATTTCTGCCTGCCGGAGAGCTTTTCTCTCTCGGTGTTTTCCGCCCCGCAGAGGAGGTGGTGTCTATCTCTGATCCCCTCTCGACTTAAGTTTTCGGGGATGACAATATACGCGAGGGGGTGATGGCTGAAGTGGGCCAGCGTGGCCTCACCCCAGGGTGGGACGGCCAGGGGCTGGCCCGCGCCACCTGGTGGTGTGGGCCCCCTGCTGCTCCTTTCGCTCTCCCCTTCTGGATACTTTCGTCTTCTGGTAATATATGAATTTCTAGGTATTTTCCTAGAATTGTTGATCTTCAGAAATATGGTGTCTTGACGATCCTTTTTCTAGCAGAATCCTGACTCCGGCAGCAAGTTCTCCAATAATCATCAAACATGTAAAAACAACGGAAACAACATAAGTATCTCCTCTAAATATGAAATATATCAATGAATAACAGTAAATTATGATATAAAATAGTGATGCAAAATGGACGTATCACTAGCAATCTAGTATATGATCACAATGGTGTTTACAGGGAGCCGTCGTAGGCGGATTTGTGTATCTAATCTATTGTCTAGTCTAAAATCTATTATCTGTAAGATATTGTGTTATGCCTCTAGGGGTGCCCCTGCCTGGCTTTATATATGCAATCGGGCTAGAGTTTACAAGTGTCCTAGTCAAATATGGATTAGAAACTTCCTTTCTTCGTCTCCAAGTCAATCTTTGAGTACTTGTACTTGTCCACCTCCATAATGGGCCAGACCGGTATACTAATCCATGGGTACCGAAGGGCATACCCATGTCAGTAGCTCCCGAGACTCTACTCGAGTCGTAGACTCGGTTTGAGTCTCCAAACTTTGACTTCTTCAAAATTTGACTTCTTAAAAACTTTGATTTTTTCAATCTTCGACTTCTTTAATCTTCGGCTTCAAATGCAATGGCCAAAATTGTCGGGATCTTGAATCCGCTCTCCCAATGGGAGTAAATGTTGAGTCCATGGACTCGAAAATTTCTTCATCGTTCTTCTCAAAGTAATTCTTCATCGTTCTTCTCGAAGTAATTCTTTATCGGGTGCGCGACCAGCGCTCCCGATGGGAGTAGCCCCCGAGGCTATGGTCGGGTACTTGTAGTCGATCATAGGCTCAATTTTTTTTCTTCTTCCCTTTATGTCGAATTCTTTCTCTCGAAATTGACTTTCTATCGGGTGCGCGGCCAGCGCTCCCGATGGGAGTAGCCCCCGAGTCTATGTTTGGGTACTTGTAGCCGGGCATAGACTCAAGTTATACTACTCGAAGAAGTTCGGCTCCTGTAGAAAATATGAAATATTTTGTAGCTTCAAGAAATATTGTGTTTCCAGATTGTAATGATGATTTAATATGTAAAATGTAAATCAGAGTTTTTTTTGTATAATTCATTGATCGTACGTGAGACCCTTTCGTTAGCCTGATGCACTCGCGGCTCGATCAGCTACTCAGGGCAAGACGTAATTTAATGCGTTTGCCGCATTTGAATTTCAAGATGTAGTTTACTTGCTAAGCCTTTTTGTTAACCCGACGTCCAAGATTTGTGCCTTGCCAACCTGTTAGTCGAGCTTCTGCGACTGTAAACAGAATTGTCAAGGATTCAATAAGGAGCGCCAGCTACTAGGGCTTTTGCAATTTTTCGAAGTCAATGATATGCAAGATGATTTTTCATGATGGAGCTCCCAAGTGTCGGGTGCGGCAAAAGGTAAATAAAAATCGACTCTTGGAATAGGAAAACTTAGCTTTTATCAGGTGCGGCATGGTCGGCGCGGCCGTAGTCGACGATGACGTAGTCGAGTCGTTCTCGTAGAATCACAATCACGATCGGAGGCGAAGTTGTTGTCGAGCCCCCGAGCGCTGTTGGGATCGTCGCGTTGCTGATGTCGATGAAATTGTAGGTCTTGAGCGTGAGTTTCTGCACTTCGGGACAAGTTGATGTCGAGCCCCCGAGCGTTGCCGATAGTTTGCGCGGGTGCTTGACGACGAGCCCCCGAGCGTGGCAAGCCGTAATCGACGCAGATGTAGTCGACGATGTTGAAGACGAAGTAATCGAAATATTGTTCTTTGAGTTGTCCGAGCAGAGCCGGTAATTCATCGGCATAGACTGCTGCTGATTTATTCGTCATGCTCGTTAATCTTTGTATGTGTGTATCATACCAGGTGATCTTTTTTTCCTGGTCTTGGGACGGTGGGTCTGCTTCTTCTTGGCTGATGTAATATCTTCACTTGGAGCCGACAAATAGCTCTCTTTGCCATCCAGCCTATCGTAGATTCTCTTGAGTAGAAGTAGCAATCAGCTTTTTTTTCACATAATTTTCTTCTCGTGGTCGAGTTATGGATTGCCTTCACCGAGTAGTAGTAGTACTAGGCTACTAGCTGTACTAGTTGCTAAATTGGCCGAAACATGTCTTCCAGATTCCGAGTGATTCCGAGTGTTATACGTATGCAAATTAGATCCTCTTCTTGATGCATTGCTCCGCAGCAGACGACAAAACTGCTGGTACTTCCAGATTCCAGGTACCATACGTGAGGAGATTACATCCGGTCCACTTTCGAAGGCGTACAAAAAACGAGGCTTCGCCCTGGCTTTGGCTGATGACGCCGACTTGTAAATCCTTCAGTCGATGATGCTATCATGATGATGATGAAGTTGTTCGCCCGGCATGCTGACTGTCGGAACAGATGTGATCCGGCTGCTGCTGTCGGCAGCCGCAAAATTTACTGATCTTGTCGACGGAAAAGTTGATTCCGCCCGCATGAAAAAATTCAGTCGACGCCAATTGATGAGGGTTAACTCGGCAAATGTCCAAGATGAAGGACTTAGGATCGGGAGAAGAGTAGGGATGGCAATAGGTACCCATCACCCGCGTACCCGCCGGGTAAATACCCATTAGACGTACGGGTATGGGACAAAAAAATACCCATGGGTATACAAATGGGAAAAATCTATACCCATCGGGTAGAGCGGGTATGGGTATGGGATCCTAAAACCCATACCCATATACCCAGATACCCATCTAATAGTTTAACATGTGGGCATCTGGAGTATCAACGTACTAAATTAATACGGTGCTATTATGCGCAAGTGTGGTTATTTATAAGAATGTGTTGTCGTTGTTCACAAGTATGTGTTGTCGCTTATAATATGTTGTTATTAAATTATGGTTATATGTTGTTTATGACTATTTTTTTGCTCAAATTGAAGTGTTGTAAATGCAGGTATTTTTACCCGCGGGTACCCATTTACCCAGGCGGGTGACGGGTATGGGAAAAATTTGTACCCGTTGACGGGTATGGGTACGGGTGATGGGTAAGATCAAGGGAGATGGGTACGGGTATGGGGTGGTTCCACCCGCACCCATACCCTGCGGGTGCCATCCCTAGAGAAGAGCAATGACTAGAGATCCTGGGATCAAGATTGCCACACGATGTACCCAGGTTCACATCCCCACGGTGGAGGATCGCTACATCCTGCTATCAATCTAGTATATGATCACAATGGTGTTTACAGGAAGCCGCTGTAGGCGGATTTGTGTATCTAATCTATTGTCTAGTCTAAAATCTATTGTCTGTAAGATATTGTATTATGTTTCTAGGGGCGCCCCTGCCTGGCTTTATATATGTAACCGGGCTAGAGTTTACAAGTGTCCTAGTCGAATACGGATTAGAACCTTTCTTTCTTCGTGTCCAAGTCAATCTTTGAGTACTTGTACTTGTCCACCTCTATAATGGGCCAGACCCGGTATACTAATCCATGGGTATCGAAAGGCATACCCACGTCACTCGTCTACTTTTTGCAATGATCTAATCACGTTATATGCTAACAAATAATATATACCAAATTATATGGATTCAAAATGCATAAGTTATATCATTGCATTCGCAATGCAAATCTCTTTCTATCATATATATGTATACAATTTTTTTTGAACATGTTATAATTACAAATCATAGTTAAAAATTGCAAATTGTTGACCATCAAAATTTAGGGAGCATCTAGAGATCAGGCGACTGATCTCTATCAGGCGACTGACTCTAACTAGAGATCATCTTTTTATGTTTTTATTTATGTTTTTTCTAAAATTTGAATCATTGTAAATTTTGAATTTGTTTTTTAATCTATGTATAAATAGTTGACTCTCAGTTGCGATCTACTTGTAACTAGATAAAACTAAATTACGGTCTCCTTGCACCTAGTAAATTATAGTTGCAACCCACTTGTAACTTCAAAATCTCAATTACACCCACTTGCAAAATAGATAAGACCAGTAGACCACACTTGCAACTAAAAAAAACTTAGTTGCGATCTACGTGCAACTAGAAATAACTCAGTTGCGAACCACTTGCAACTGCTAAATTGCAGTTGCAATTCGTTTGTAAAGTAGAAAATCTCAGTTGTATACCACTTGGCAAATAAGATAAAACTCAGTTACAACCCACTTGCAATTGAAAAAAGTGTTGCGACACACTTGTAATTAGAAAAGACTCAGTTGCGACCCACTTGTAATTGATAAATCATAGTTGCAATTCACTTGTAAATGAGAAATCTCATTTGCAGCCCACGTAAACTAGATAAAACTCAGTTGTAACCCATTTGTAACTGAAAACTTCCGGCTACAACTCACTTTCAACTTTCACACTAGCACAAATCATGACGTACAATTTGACCGTAAGTATTTTTTTGTTGTTGCATCCCACTTGTAACTCAAAAAACTCAGCTACAATATATATACAACTGCACTGTAGATAAGAAGGAGAAAGACAAAAACGAATTCATTAAAAAAAAGGCAGAATATATTCTAAATCGGACCAGAGAAAAAGGTAAAAAGAAAATAAAATAAAGAAGTGACTGATCTCTAACTAGAGATCAAGCGCCTGTTTTCTAGCAAACCTGCAAAATTTAAGGCATCTTACATTTTGAGACAGAAGGAGTATGTACCTCAAGGATAAAAGCACCTCGTTAATTACCAATTACTACAATGGGAAATTATTGGACTTGCAAAATCAATCGCATTACTATACAATGGGAATACCAATTTAGGGTCGTTGAAGACGAGTGAGTGGTTCATCTACGGTCACCGGAGGCGATTTTGCACATCATATTTGTAAACGTGACAGTGTGTGGACCCCATTTTCAGCCACCAAACCGTCACGGAGATAGTTTGCTAAAAGATCTTCTAGACATTTGTTACATTTACAACTTGCTTATCACCACAATGAAAAAGCACCATTGTTACCAGTTGCATTAGTAAAGATCCTCTAGACACCTGTTATATAGACAACCTGCTTATCGTCGGTCCTCCACTTACTTTAACTAGAAAAACAAGCCACGAGACCAGAGATTCCAAAGGCCTAAAGTTCTTTCCTTTTCTAGCTTGTGCGCCTACCGAACTTGACGTAATCAGATGAGGGGATTCCGGGACTAAAAAATGAATGTGTCGTCAATCGTAGGGGGTAGTCAGTACTACCTCTGTCCTAAAATAAATGATGTGGATTTATTTAAATTTGTATGTATCTAAATATGTTTTACTACATAGATACATATGAATCTAGATAAATTTAGATCACTTCTTTTTTTTTAATTAATGGATGGAGTAGTATATATGTGTTCTGATTCTACGGACTAAGCTAGACATGCCACGTCATGGAATTGAGGATATGATGTGGCACATGACTTGTCAATTGATCGTTTACTCTCTGGCTCCACGTAAGCATTGCTCAAGTTGTGGGATGATGACACGTCAGGTCAGCTCCCCATCAGAACCAGTGATGTACGTGTAGCCATGCAGATTTAGGTCAGGGCATAAGATTGATTAGTGAGAGGATAACCTTGCTTTACCTAGCTCGATATATAGCTAAAACACATTGTTAGTGCCTTAGTGGCTCTTCTTTTCTGCAGGTCCACAGAAAAAGCTTGTGCGCAGACCGAACATAATTAGTTGGCGTATTTTAAGAAGATCACCGCAACATGCTAGCTGACATCTCACCTTTTTATTTTGTTGCATATATGGGCACACATTTTTTCAGCAGAGTTGTATTATATTATTGTGTTTTAATTGTTGCATTCAGCTCATGGCAAACGACATCGCTTTGGATTAGACAGGCAAGAGGATTGCCGGAGGGATCAACTAAGAAGATCACATGATTGTTCTCTAGCATGTATTCATGAAGGCGACCTAGCTAGGAATTAATGATGCAAGAATGAAAAATACAGGACACGAATGGTATAGCTCCTGAGAGTTGATTGGACTGGATACTTTTGTTTGTTTATGTATTCTAACCGGTCAGGATATATGTTGCTTAATTAGGTCGGCCGTCAAGGAAAGACCTGATATTTCAGCTAGCTTGGATGCTGATTTGTTCATTATTGCTCAGTGCCCAGAGCTGTAATCTGCATTCTGCAGCCACATAACCATACTATCTTGCGTCCTAATCATGCCGATCTAACACCTGGTCTTCCTTATCGCCAGTTAAAATATGAGCTAATCTTGTATGCTTTTATTTGTGTTAAAATCTAACTGAATCCATATCCCTTTGTAGATATATTGCTCTCTCCCTGGCCCATGGGTCGATGAGATAGAGCAATGGCCGGAGCACGAACAGGTTTATACTGATCCGGACAGACTGACAAAAACTAGATATATATTTCACGGAAATCCACTTTGTCTCGCAGGATCAGATCATGCCCCCATTGTGGAAAAGCACATTTCAAAATGTTAGAGAACATTATCAAAATCTTGGCTGTACATCTACTTATTTTATGGCGCCGCAGATATAGTTTGATGGAAAAATACAAAACCTTTGTAAAATAATAATTTTTCGTGTATAGAATGATTTTTCACAAATTTGTTTTGCCTGACACTACATATGGTTTCTCTTCACAATTTTTTTTAGGACATCTTAAAGATACAAACGCGTGCATTCTAAAAAAATGTTAACCATTTTAAAATGTGCTTTACTTAATGGGAACATATGTTCCTCCGAGCCAAATGTCGCTTCCGATATCGCAAACTAGATTTTGTTTAGAGTGAATTTCACTCTTTACCCTCTAATTATACATTTGTGACACTAATTATCCCGTCGAGTCAAAATTCATCTAGAATACCCTTTTTAGAAGCTTTGGACCATCTCTTTGTTATTTGTGTCTGTTGTGTAAGGCGTGTAGCACTCTACAGGATAAATGCTTGTGGGCGGGAAGTTGGGCGGAGCACTCTAGATCGTTCGAGGTGGTGGTTTTTTGGGGGTCGGGAGAAATCCCTGTCGACTTGTTCGGCACCGATGCGGTGACGCCTGCGGGTGCCACCATGCCTTCTTGAAGGGCCTCGGGTGTACCCCTTTTCCACTCACTTCGCGTACCGGGGGAAACCCTAGGACTTATCCGGGCAGCAGCGTCGTCGTCGTCGTATTCCTTCTTGAAGGTGTTGCTTGGTACGCGGCGCTTCGGAGTGCTAGGAGCGTGGTGGGACTTCTCCGTAGGGCGCAGCGGTGGCGGGTCATCTTTGTTTTGTCGATCTGCCGGTGTCGGCATTTGTTTCTCTTCTGTTTCTCTTGTTTTGTTGTTTTGGGCTTGGTTGTGCTGCGGCCCCAGCAATCTTGTATCGGGTGGTTGCTATATTAATATAGCGGGGCGAAAGCCTGTTTCGAGAGTGTAAGGCGTGTAGCGATGACTGGGGTTCGAAAATATCTAAATGATGACAAGAAATTGAACAACTGAATATGAGAAGTCTGGACATGATCATCGATGGTGAGCTCCGGCTATTATATATTTTTTCGCACCATATTGACGTAACATGCAGGTCCTATCTAACAAAAACAAGAAAATACTAAACTGAGATAAAACCATGTTTAAAATCTTCTAATTAAAACATTTAGATAAAAGTTCCACTAAATAGGGTAATATGTGTCACAAATGCACAACTACAGGATAAAAAGTGGAATTCACTCTTTTTCTATGTGGCTACCAGAAAGGGCCGAGCTCCATATATCATTAAATGATAGCGGAGCAACAAGGAAAGTTCAAGCTGTTAGATTGATCTCACAGGAGACCGAGTCCAACGACTCGATCCACTCCCCCTCTCGCGCCCTGATCGGGGGGCGTCCAACCGAATATGGTTGGTGGGCCCCTGTGGCAGCGCTATATTAATAGAGGTGGGGGCCAGGGCTCGCAGTACGAGATTCACCGCGATTGCTCTCGACCCACCGACACCCTCTACCGATCTAGGGTTAGCGCTTGGTCACAGGAAGCACCACTACCGCCGCCACCCACGCTCACGCCGTCGCCATGGCCTCCGGCTCAAGCTCTTCAAGCCATGGTGCAGGTGGTTCCCCTCTCCCATCTCTCTGTCTCTCTCTCTGAGACCTCGATTCATCATATGCATAGATAGTACAACACCGAATTGTTCTAGCCTAGTTTTACATTGGTATCAGAGCATGTGCTAGTGCTAGATGGTTTCGGTAGAGATCAAGAAAGTAAATCCCCACCCACAGAACCCGATCCCCAAAGAAAATCAAAGGGGAAAAGAAAGGACTCACCGGCAGGGCCTCGGCTAGCCAGAAAAGTGCGCCGCCGTCTTCGGCCGCGCTTGTTCCTCTCGATTCCCATGAGCATCCGTTGGAGGCATGGGGAAGAAGAACCAGGGCAGTGGGAGCTCACCTCCACCACGGCCGAAAGGGAAGAACCCCTCCGGGGGCAAAGGTCGAGCCGCCACGGGTGGGCCAGAGGGGCGCCGGTTCCTCCACTGTTCCGCGCCGCCGTCGGGCTTGCATCTCTTGCAGAGAGAGGAGAAGGGAAAAGAAAGAGGAGAGTGGGGAGGGCTCGCCGCCGTGGAGCGGCGTCGCCGGTCACCGGTGGGGCTCCGGCCGGCGGCGGACTCCCCTGCTCAGAACCGAGCCGCCACGGGCAGTGAGACAGAGAGAGTGGGGGACGGGGAGAGGCCGAAATGCGGCTAGGGTTTCGGTCACTCGGCCGTCGGGGTCGTTTTTGACCCAGCGAGGCTCGCGCTGGACCGTCGGATTTCATCCGACGGCCAGCAGCTGGCGGCGCGCGTGAAGCTGGCCGTTGGGCCGCCTCGGGCTGGACTGCAACAGAGCGGCAGCCAGTAAACACCGCACAGCACGCTGACGGGCTATGGGCCGTCAGTTGCGACAAAAAAGAGTTTTTTCTCTGGAATTTTTTTTACAGAACAGTTTTAATAGTTTCTTGTTCAGATTTTGAGCAAATTTCATACAATTTTTTCTATTCAAAATTTTCCAACGAAATTTTGATTACAGATTGCAAAAAGTTACAGAAACTTTTTTGAAAAGATTAAAGTTAATGAATTTCTTAATTCATGTTTCCGCTGCAAATAGTTAAAAGAAATTGCTTAAAAGCAATAAAGTGATGATTAATTTTTTTAAAAGATGTGATAAAGTGGATTTAAAAGTGATTGTGTTTCTGTTATTATATAACCAACGTTGTTAATAGCATGATCACAATTTATTTGTTATATGGATTAGATGGTGCATTTATCTCTATTTTTGCCCAACGGTGATATAGTTTTAATTGCACAAATAGTTGTATGTGTTGATTTATACCAACGTTGGATTAATGCATGCAATTGTTTTGTTATCTCACATCTTTGTGAATTTCAGGAGGCTACAATCTGATGAGTTGCCTCAAAGACGTTTCGACGCTCAGGTGTGACAACTACACTGAGTGGAGGAAGAAAGTTGATCTGGCTTTTGTCTGCGCTGAAGTCGACTGGGTTGTGGACACTCCACAGCTAGTCAAGCCGACAGAGCCAGTTAGAGATGCAAAGGATGATGATGCTGCATGGGAGAACAAGAAAAAGGACTATGCTCCAGTGGAGCTGGCATATGTGCTAGAGAACCAAAAGTGAGTCAATGCAAATAAAAAGTGCATGGCCTTTATAAAGAATACGATTGAGAATGCCATTGCGGGCTCAATCGCAGAGTGCACTTCCGTTGGGGAGTTTCTGGAAAAGATAAAGAGCCAGTTCACTGGCTCTTCAAAGGTGTATGTTACCCAGCTGCTCAAACAGCTGGTCACAGAAAAGTACACAGGAGGTGCACATGGCATCAGGGAGCACATCTTGAGGATGAGCAACATGGCTTTTAAACTGAAGCCCATAGATGCTGATCTGGAATTAAAGCCTGCTCTGCTTGTTCACCTTGTCATGGCTTCATTGCCCAAAGAGTTTGATAACTTTGTTATCAACTACAACATGTCTCCCGATAAATGGGACTTAGACAAAATGATTGCCATGTGTGTGCAAGAGGAAGATAGGCTTAAAGCCTCAAATGGTGGTTCCATCAACTATGTCAAGGATAACAGGAAAAGGAACTGCCAGAACTACCAGAACAGCAATCAAGGTTCTCCCTCCAAGCCATATGGCAAAGGTTCCCAACAGTATCATCAGCCCACTCTCCCAGTGGATAAAGACCAGTGTCTCCACTGCAAGAAGACTGGGCACTTCAAGAAAGACTGTCCAGAATGGCTCAAGTCCATAATGGCAAGGAAAGGTATAGATACAGTTTCTTTTGTAAATGAATCCCTGTATTCACAGTTTTCAAAATCTACTTGGTGGATTGACTCAGGTGCAACTGTTTATGTTGCAAATTCTTTACAGGGATTCCATTCGACAAGGACTATGAAAAGAAACGAAAGATGCATTGAAGTTGCGAATGGAGTTCAAGCAGACGTTGAAGCTGTTGGCGACATCTCCTTGGAGTTAGCTGATGGTTTTTCGATTCTGCTTAGAGATGTTTTATTTGTTCCTTCGCTTCACAGAAACTTAGTAAGTGTATCGCGTTTGGATAAAGACAGTTATGAGTGTTATTTTGCACACGACAAGTGTGCCATATGGTTTAAAGATGCTTGTGTGGGTGTTGCTTTACTTCACAACGAGCTTTATTTGTTATCCTTACGTGAAAAAGTGCATTCTGTGTGTAATGTGAATGAACAAACTTCCTTGTCGAACAAAGAACAAAAGAAAAGGAAAAGAACTCATGACTCATCGAAGTTATGGCACTGTCGATTAGGCCATATTTCGAGGGGAAGAATCGAAAACCCATTAAAAATGATATTCTTCCTCCGTTAGAGTTCTCTGATATAGAACAATGCATGGATTGCATAAAAGGAAAGTATGTAAAGCAAATTAAAAAGGGTGCAAACCGAAGCACATCGACACTAGAAATCATCCACACTAATATTTGTGGACCGTTTTCTGTGAAAAGTGTGGATGGCTATGACTCGTTCATAATATTCACAGATGATTACTCCCGATATGGTTATATTTATCCAATTAAAGAAAGGTCTGAAGCATTGGATAAATTTAAAATATTCAAAGCAGAAGTTGAAAATCAACATGATAAAAGAATTAAAATAGTCCGGTCCGACCGTGGAGGGGAGTACTACGGTCGGCACACTCCATATGGCCAAGTACCTGGACCTTTTGCAAGGTTCTTACAGGAAAATGGAATAGTCGCCCAGTATTCTATGCCGAGCGAACCTCAGCAAAATGGAGTAGCTGAAAGGCGCAACCGTACCCTCATGGATATGGTGCGCAGTATGATGAGTTATTCCACCCTTCCATTGGGATTATGGATGGAGGCGCTTAAAACCGCCATTCACATTCTCAACAGAGTACCAAGAAAGTCGGTGCCCAAAACACCGTACGAGTTGTGGACAGGGAAAGTTCCCTCCCTGCGCCACTTGAGGGTCTGGGGGAGCCCAGCTGAGGCAAAAGTATTTAATCCAAATATTGCAAAGTTAGACCCCAAAACAGTAACTTGCCACTTCATTGGCTGACAAGGGTATAGCTAATAGTGCCCGTTAGTTGAGTACCCCTGAGGCCCGTTAAGCTAGGCCCGATTGTAATGAAAATAGAATACGAGTTCTTACCGTATGTCGATATTATAATCTGTATCGGACCCTACCCGATCCTCGAGACCTGGCCACCTATATGTAGGGGCCAGGAGGGGACGGTGTGGGGCAGATTGAAAGCAAGCCAGGTTGAACACCCAAGTTACTTTCGATAGACACTTATTTCGACTAACTTTACCTTCGAGTTCATTCGACGCCCTATCTCCCCAATCCTAAGTCCTTCATCTAGGACATTTGTCGAGTTAACCCTCGTCAATTGGCGCCGACCGTGGGGACTCTGGGCGTTGGAATCATGAATTCGACAGCTTTTTCACTTTCAGTCAACAGCAGCACAGAACTCGATGGAAGTCAAGAGATGGAATTAACAATTGGAAGTTTGAGCATCTTCGTCGGGCCATCGGGTTCATCCCGCCTTTCGGATTCGACAAAACCAGATCCGTCAGCGAGCAAGCCCGAAATAGAGGTAATGTTGGAATCATCAGAAGGCTCTTCCAGCGAGGTAAACTCGCCGGTCAGCTCGGAAAAAGCACCAATCGCAGAAGGCGACAAAATTCGGGAAAATTTCGACTCAGAAGAAAGAGCGTGTCAAACGCACAACATCGCAAGGGACTTCGTCGTTGGAAGCAATGGCGTCTCCAAGGTACATCAGCTATGCATCATTATCACTGAGGCAGAAGAACAAAACAACAACGAAGGAAGTAAAAAGGTCAATAGGCAAGTCGACAAAGTAAAAGAACACAACAAAAAGGAGAAGGAGAAAGTCCACGTTTCAGCTGGAGAATGGCGGATGATCAAGTCAGCTATTAATCATGGTACAGAAGTACCCGAAGGATCGAGAAGAGAAGTTCTAATGGGATACCAGTATGCATTGTACCAGCATAAGAAGAAACGAAGGGAGGAAAGAGACATGGTTTTTCAAGACAATAACAGTATATCAAGGGAGGAATACTGGGATGATTATAGTGAGGACTCCGAGTACAGCAGAGAAAGGCACGGAGACCCAAAGCACAACAGAGGGGCAACAGCACGCATCAGAGATGAGAGGTACTCGAGGAACCCTACTCCACAGTTAGAAGAGGAGGAAGATGACTTCATACAAGAAACGCCAGAAGCAGCATTGATAGCAGCACAGGCATACTTACTAACTACAAGGCCAGAACCTGGGGACCCGCGAGAAGATATGCACCGGGCCGCGATACGAAGCCTCGGGATAGTGGAGAACAAGATCAGGGAAAAAGGACCAGAGACAAAGTCGACGAGCCACAAAGAAAAGCGAAAGGAGAAGCTCAGGTACAACTACACAGATAACGAGTACAACGAGTCATCAGAAGAAGAAAGACGACAAAAAAGGAAGGAGGATGCAAGAAATATAATAGCACAAGCTCGAGTGAACAAATCACGCCACGCCTGGAAGGAAGAAAATTATGAAGACGACGAAAAAAATATGGGCGCGTTATGCTTTACCCGCAGGGTTCGCAAAACGTGGGTACCCAAAGGATTTAAGTTACCACATGACCAGCAAAAATACGACGTATCGCAAGAACCTATCATGTGGTTATCAGATTACTTGCAGGCAGTACAGATACTAGGAGGGACAAAAGCAACTGCAATGCAAAGTCTACAACTACACCTCACCGGCGCAGCACGGTCCTGGTTGAATACTGAACGGATCGTATGGGCACCTAGAGGGGGGGGGGGTGAATAGGTGCTACTCAAATTTTAGATCTTTTTCAATTTAGGCTTGACACAAAGGTAAATTCTCTAGATATGCAACTAAGGTGAATTTACCTATATGTCAACTAGCAAGCTACACAAGATACAATATATAAAGACAATAAAGGATAGAGGTAACCGAGAGTGGAGCACACGGAGACGAGGATGTGATTCCCGTAGTTCCTTCCTTTTTAGGGGAAGTACGTCTACGTTGGAGGGGTGTGGTTGCCACAAAGGCCTAACCAACGCCACAAAGGCTCACCCTATTCTCCGGTGCAAGCTTCCGCCACAAAGGCCTAGCTCACTTTCCACTAAGGGATTCCTCAAGGCGGAATCGGCCTTTACAATCTTGGGGCACGCATCCACAACCGAATTGGAGGCTCCCAAGCACAACACAATGCTGTGAAACAACAAGTAGCAATATATCAAATACACAAACAAGGTCTTGGGACACAAGGGAACCCAAGACACAAAGGGCCCTCTAGCAAATGAGAGGGGAAATCAAATCGCTTCGGTGAGGATGTAGAGGATGGTCTTCTCCTTCGATTCTCCAAAGATCAAGAGCTTTGGTGGGGTGAGGGAGGAGATCTACTTGCTTTGGTGAGCTCAACAATGGTGGTGTTCTTCTCTTTTGCGCTGGCTGCCCGTTGGTGAAGAAGAGGGGGGTATTTATACCCCCCAAAATATCTGACCGTTGGAGGCCAGGAAGTCCGGCTATAGCCGGAGTTAAGTCCGGCTAAAGCCGGCCACACCGGCTATAGCCGGCCTGAAATATCCGGCCTAGCCGGAAATAGCCGGACAAATAGCCGGTTGAGTCCAGAGGCGCAGGACCCCTCTCGAAAACGTGCAGTCCGGCTATAGCCGGTCTGGGGACTGGCTAAAGCCGGCCTGACTGGCCCAACTTTGTCTGAATCTTCTCCAGGAGCTTATTTCCACCATTTCCTCAATAATTTCCTTTGGATAATGATACTTATCAAATATAACATATAAAACCCAATATCTCGTGCAAGAATATTATAAAATCCTGCAAAGCATAATCACACATTAATAGATAATGTATTGTTAACAAACGCCAAAATCAATTAGGCGGGAAATGCTCTTTCAATCTCCCCCTTTTTGGTGTTTGATGACAATACACAATTTTGCATGTTTCAAACGATATAAAATATAGACGGAGCTCCCCCTTGCTATGTGCCTTATTTTAAATTTGTATTTGAATACAAAGACACATCAACAATAAGAACTCCCCCTAGATTTTATAATGTGATCCATATATGCACAAGATATATATCATAATCCAACCAACATATAATATGACAAGATATAGCATATAGGATTAATAGCATAAACAAGTTCTACTACACATAACAAGCACATAGTTCAACACATAGTAGTAGATAGATAAGTTCCACCATGGGACACAAGCAAGCAAGCAAGACAACACGACAAAGAGCTTGTGACCCAACCAAATCCAAATGGAAAACCAAATCCAAATGGAAACACATGCAAATGGGACTTCTCCCCCTTTGGCATCAAGACGCCAAAAAGGGAGACCACAACAAGAGATCACTCATCCACATCGTCAAAGTCCTCATCATCTTCATCATCTTCTTGGTCATCGTCTTCTTCCTCTTCATCATCATCAACGTCTTCTTCTTCCTCATCCTCATCATCAACGGCTTCCTTGCCCTTGGAGGTAACTTCGGCTAGCTCCTTCCAATCAAATGTTGATCCTTCATTCCACTTGCCAAAAGAAAAGGTGTCCTCGGATATATCTTGCTCTTGGGACTCCTCTTCATGGCTAGCTCCCTTGCCCTTCTCCACAGCCCTCAAACGAGTATCCAACTCTCTTTGCTTCTTGGAGATGTGCTTGCGGTCCACATAGTCCTTGTACTGAGTGTGACACACATCATTGTTCATGCAAAAGAGAGCCCTCTGCCACCACTTGAGCTTCTTCATCTCTTGAGCCATTCCACCACTTGGTGGATCCGCATTCTTCCTCCTAGAGCCGGTAGCATAGATGTTGCCACCCATCACATCACTCGAAGAGGGATAAGCACTTGACGTGCTAGACACCAAATGAGCGGTCTTCTTGTAGAGCTTGTTGGGCTTGTGCACTTCCAAGTCTTCATCAAGCAAATCTTCTTCAATCTCAAAATCTCCCTCAATGCCTCTGTCAATGATAAGCCTCATGATGAACGGAGCATAAGGAGGGATCTTCCGATCAAGCATAGCAATCTTCATCTCCATAAAGATGAAGTACATCACATCAAGCTCCATCCCTTGACAATCTCTTCCGGCCTCGAAGACAAGCCGGGCATGGTGGAGCAAATGCACAAGACCACCTCTGATAGAATCATTGTTGCCCCCACTTGGAGCAATGTTGGCACGGAACATCCGGAGCAAAATATCATAGAGGGGAAGGAGATTTGCAGTCTCTCCCGCTTTGCCCCCTGGACCATACAGGCACTGGATCTTCCCCTTGTTGTACTCAGTGGTATCAAGATGCAAACGGGCACCCCTAGGTCGATGAATGCCATCGAACCTATAGCCCAAAAGCTTCCCGAACCGAGACATGGTCGAGTACTTCCTCACTTCACCTGTCATCCAAGTGAAACCAACCTCATCCTGAGTATCAAACTCTAATGGCAAAGAACTGCTGAATCAGATGAGGGTTGTAGTCTTGCTTGAAGACCATCAGCTTGTGCAACCCAAGCTTCTCGGTGACCCAAAGAGCATCTTCAAAGTACTCATCCCTTGACAAAGCTGCAATATTGGTGACCTTCATGGGGCACACCTTTGTGCTCATGGATGCATAAATCTGCTCATAAATCCGCTGATGCTCAGACCGATAGAAAGAAGCACTGTCAATGTCTCTAGGCATGGTGTAGAACTTCTGCTCACGGAACTCCCGGTACTCTTGCTTGGACAGCTTCTTGAGATCACTGACATTGGCAAACAGAGATTTCTTCTTACGTTCTTCCAATCTCTTCCTTTTCAGAGCTGCTGCCACACGAGCATCTTGATGCTCTTGACGGCGAGCAAGTGAGGGATCAACATATCTTGACCTCTTGGGTCGAGAGCCACCTGCAAACAGCACATATGAAGAGAGCATATAGGATAAGCATGCATGCCAGAGGATCAAGGAGCAATAGCATAAGAAGAAAAGGCATGACAGTAGTAGGTGATCTACACCGGCTATTTCCGGCCTCAGGTCGGCTTTAGCCGGTCAGACTGGCTATAGCCGGCCTGACACCGGCTTTAGCCGGTCCAGATGAACAAAATCGACATCTCAGCTGTAGGCCACCAAAACTTGTCAAACTTTTCAATCTATACAATGCAGAGGAAATCATGACCAAACAAACTCAGATGAACAACAAGGCCCCATTGAATCATCTAACCCTAACCCTAGAGAAACCTAGGGAGAGAGAGAGAAGAGAGAGAGAGAGGGGGAAGGTACCCTGGTCCATGAGAGAGAGGCGCCGGAGAGGAGGACCGGCCGAGGAGAGGGCTCCGGTGGCCGGAGGAGGTGAGAGACGGCGGCGGCGGCGGCTTCAAGGGAGGGGCTCGAGCGAGTGATAGGTGTGGGGGTTGGAATGAGAGAAAACCCTCACCCCCACAGCCTAATGAGTGGGGCTCGAAACCCCCAGGCCGGCTATAGCCGGTGTGCCCGGCTAAAGCCGGACACCGGCTATTTCTGGTACCAGACCGGCTAAAGCCGGTCTAGATGACCCAAAACAGATGTTTTTGATTTCTGGAAGTTCTGGGCATGCATAAGAGGATGATTTGGCTTTAGATAAGTGGGCTTAGGACAGAAAAAAACGCATGGAGTGGTTCTCGGCACATGGCATTGCAAAACACAAGAGAACTTTGAAAAACCAATGCTAGTGCCTTCCCATTTCACGGAAAGAGAAAATGACAAGAAAACTCAATGAAAGCTCAAATAAGATTTGCAAGGAATTAACTCTTCGAAAAGAAGAGGTCGGTGGCCGAGGCCACCATGTATGAGTGTCATGGCATTGGACCGCGAAGATATATCTTGGGTCCATAACCAATACTCGTCATTGAAGCTCATATATCACAAAAATGATAGAAAGAGAACAATTTTGTCACTATTGGCATTACGGGGGGAGGGATAGCCCAATTAATTAGGACCGCACTCCCCCTATCTCCATGCCCACACCTAAACCAAACAAGCATTGAAAATAGGTGTATTTGCAAGATGCTCAAGCCACACTCCTTGAATCAATGATATTTAGCTCATTCCTCAAATATCCAAATCTTGCTTCATCAAGGGGCTTCGTGAATATGTCGGCAAGTTGATCCTTGGTGCTTACATATGCAAGCTCAATATCACCACGGGCAACATGATCCCTAATAAAATGATTCCGGATCTCAATATGCTTGGTTCTTGAATGTTGCACCGGATTATAGGCTATCTTGATAGCACTCTCATTGTCACATAAAAGAGGCACTTTGTCACAATTGACACCATATTCCTTTAAAGTTTGCCTCATCCATAACAATTGAGTGCATCCACTTGCGGCGGCAATATATTCGGCTTCGGCGGTGGAGAGAGATATACAATTTTGCTTCTTAGAAGACCAACACACCAAAGACCTACCAAGAAATTGGCAAGCTCCGGAGGTTGATTTCCTATCATCCTTGTCACCGGCCCAATCCGAATCGGTGAAGCCACAAAGAGAGAAATCCGAGCCTTTGGGATACCAAAGCCCATAAGTTGGGGTATGAACCAAATATCGAAAGATTCTCTTAACCGCCATAAGGTGGCTTTCTTTAGGAGCGGCTTGATACCTTGCACACACACCTACACTCAACACAATATCGGGTCTAGATGCGCAAAGGTAAAGCAAAGAACCGATCATAGAACGGTATACCTTTTGATCCACATCTTTACCATTGGGATCAAGCTCAAGATGACATTTTGTGGCCATTGGTGTGGCGGCCCCATTTAGTTCCTTCATCTTGAACCTCTTGAGCATGTCTTGGACATATTTGGCTTGATAAATAAAAGTCCCTTCTTTCAATTGCTTGATTTCAAAACCAAGAAAGAACTTCATTTCGCCCATCATAGACATCTCGAACCTATCGGTCATAAGCTTTGAAAATTCATCATTAAAAGCTTTGTTAGTAGAGCCAAAGATAATATCATCAACATATAGTTGGCATACGAAAAGCTCCCCATTGACCCTCTTAGTAAAAAGAGTGGGATCGATTTGCCCAACTTCAAACCCACGGTCTACCAACAACTCCCTAAGGTGCTCATACCACGCACGTGGGGCTTGTTTAAGGCCATAGAGTGCCTTATGGAGTTTGTAGACATGGTTAGGGAAGTTGAGATCCTCAAACCCCGGGGGTTGCTTAACATACACTTCCTCTTTCAATGGACCATTAAGAAATGCACTCTTAACATCCATTTGTTGCAACTTAAAATTATGATGAGTGGCATATGCAAGAAGGATACGGATGGACTCAAGACGAGCCACGGGAGCATAAGTTTCTCCAAAGTCAATGCCTTCAACTTGGGAGAAACCTTGAGCAACCAATCTTGCCTTGTTCCTCACAACAATTCCATGCTCATCTTGCTTGTTCTTGAATATCCACTTTGTGCCAATCACATTGCGGCACTCCTTTGGCTTCTCTACTAACACCCATACATTATTGCGCTTGAAGTTGTTGAGTTCTTCATGCATAGCATCCAACCAATCCGGATCTTCAAGTGCTTCAAATACTTTCTTGGGTTCAACCATGGAGATATAAGCATGATGAGAGCTAAATTGTGCCAATTGACGCCGGGTTGACACTTTGCTTCTTAAATCTCCAATAACCCTCTCAAGGGTATGACCTTTAAGTTCCAAGTCTCTTTCAACTCTTTTCTTGCGACGGGCTTTGATCTCCTCATTAGACCTTGAAGGAGATACTTGATCATCTTGATCATTTTGGTCCCCGTCTTGACCATCAAATTGACCTTGATCATTATTATCTTCATGAGAAGGTTGATCTTGGTCTTGTGAAGAATTGGGGGCGGTTGAGATAACCGGAGAGGATGGTGGTGCCCCTTCTTCTTCATGAAGGTCCTTGTCTTGTTCTTCGGTTGGTGCATTAGTTGCTTCCTTGGGAGAGGCTTGTTGAGCTTGTGAAGATGAAGGCTCCACTTGAGTAGAGCATAGTCCTTCCCGGTCGGCCACAAGGTGTCCCTCAATGGGGCGGAAAAATCCCACGCCCATTCTTCCTATGGCTTCTCGAGGTATTTCATCATCTACATCACAAGAAACAACATCTCGCCCCCCTTGGGAGCCGTCATTCTCTTCGAATACCACACTACAAGATTCTTCAACACGTCCGGTGGACTTGTTGAAGACTCTATAAGTGTGGGATTCGGCACCATAACCAACAAAAATACCTTCTATTGCTTTTGGATCAAATTTACCTAAACGAACTCCTTTTCTTTTAAAGAAACACTTACACCCGAAAACCCGGTAGTAGGAGATGTTGGGCTTGCTTCCGGTGAGAATTTCATATGGAGTCTTGTTTAGGCCTTTGCGGAGGAAGAGCCGGTTTGATGAATGACAAGCCGTAGAGATAGCTTCGGCCCAAAAGTTGTATGGAGACTTAAACTCCGCCAACATGGACCTAGCCATATCCATAAGAGTCCGGTTCTTCCTTTCGGCTACACCATTTTGTTGAGGGGTATATGCAGCGGAATATTGATGACGAATCCCCTCATCACTAAGAAATCCATTTAAGGTGTAGTTCTTGAACTCCGAGCCATTGTCACTTCTTATTGCCAAAATAGTTTGCCCATGTTGACGTTCAACTTCCTTGGCAAAGTCGATGACGGTTTGTTGAGTCTCACTCTTATGCTTGAAGAAGTAAACCCAAGTATATCTTGAATAGTCATCAACAATCACCAAACAATATTTCTTCCCACCAAGACTTGCATGAGAGGGAGGACCAAAAAGATCCACATGAAGGAGCTCTAAGATCCTCTTGGAAGAAATGATAGTCTTGCTTGGGTGGGGAGAATCATGCATTTTTCCTAGAACGCAAGCCCTGCAAACACGATCTTTGGCAAAAGAAACATTCTCTTTTAGTCCGAGTATGTGGCCACCCTTGTGAAGGCTTTGCAAAGTTCTCATATTGACATGGGATAAACGGCGATGCCAAAGCCAACCCACATCGGCCTTTCCGAATAAACACATTGCACTTGTAGTGGTTTTCCCCGAAAAGTCCACCACATACAAGTTATTTTCAATGTGTCCAACGAAAGCGACCTTTAGAGACTTGCTCCACAAGAGTACCACAATGTCATTATCAATGAAGACGGCAAAGCCCATCTTACCAAGTGCACGAACTGAAAGTAAATTATAACCTAGGGTCTCAACAAGCATGACATCCACAAGGGAAATATCCGGTGCGACCACCACCTTGCCAAGACCCAATACCTCAGATTGTGACATATCTCCATAAGTGACGGTTATATGATTGTCATTTGGTCTCATCTCCGTCATAATCTTCTTGCTTCCGGTCATATGACTTGTGCATCCACTATCAAGCACCCATTTTGACCCACCGGAAGCATAGTCCTACAAGAGATCATTGCTTGGTTTTAGGTCCCCATTTTTCAATGGGTCCTCTTTTGTTAGCAACAAGGGTCTTTGGAACCCAAATAGACCAAGCAACATAGCCATCATTTGGACCAACATATTTTGCATAAACATCACCATAATAATCACGAAATAAAACATAGTGAGGGTTAGCAATTCCCGCATGATCATCATGAGTGGCTTTGCCACCCACAATAGGATCCTTCTTTGCTTGTACGGGCTTGGCCTTTTTCTTCTTGTTGTTCTTCTTCTTCTTCTTTGAGACATAGCCAATCCCCGTTTTATCACCAAATGCCTTTTGCTTACTCAAAAGGTCATTCAAGTTTTTCTCACCTATGGGAATGGAGGACTTGGCAAGCTCATCTTTCAACCTAGCATTTTCTTCAATGACATTTGCATGATCACAAGTAGAAGTAGAAGAACTAGGCACATTATTCTTAGTCAATTGAATTTGAAGTTGTTCATGTGACTTGGTAAGAATAGAGTGTTCACTTTTCAAGGCCTTGTGAGCCTTGTCAAGATCTTCTAAATCCTTAACAAGTATATCATGACCAACACCAAATTCAACCTTTTCCTTTTTAAGCATTTTTACTTTAGCACGAGCATGATCTCGCTCTTTAATGAGTTTGGAAACAACTTCATTATTAGCTTCCTCAATGGAATCGAGCTTCTCTTCAAGAGTTGCTCGTTCCTCTTGCTCTTCTTCAAGAGACTCGGTTAGTGAGGCAATATCTTGAGCATATTCTCTTTCAAGCCTCATTTGTTCATCTAGTTTTTCAAGAGTTTTACCATATTGGCTCAATAGACGTTCAAAGTGAATCTTATGAACGCCATCTACACTAGACACATAGTCATCAAAAGCAATAATTTCTTCCTTTACTCTAAGACTAGCAAGATCATTCAAGGAAGCATCATTTGTCTTAGAGGAAGAGAAAGATGTGGGTGATACCTCGGAAGACTTGGCCATAAGGCATTTGACGTTCTTGAGAAGAGAGTCCTCATTGGGGGATTCAAAGAGTGATGTGGAGGAAGTGGAGGTGGTTGCCATTGCGGCCATCTCACTAGTTGTGGTTTCTTCTTCATCACTCTCACTTGCGGAGTACTCTTCTTGAGTCAAGAACACAAACTTTGGTTGCTTCCTCTTTGGTCCACCCTTCTTTACAAAAGGCTTCTTGGATGGTGACTTGGTCTTGTTCTTGAGTATGAGCTTTCCACCATGGTCTTCTCTCTTCTCATAAGGGCACTCGGCAACGAAGTGAAATCTATCATTGCAATTGTAGCAAGTCCTCACCCTTTGACCATTGTTGTCATTCCTTTGATAGCCACTTGACTTGCTTCTTCTTTGATTGTCTTCTTTGGCCTTGTGTGGATCAACCCAAAAGGTTTTTCCATAGAAGGCCATGTGCTCATTGTACTCATGCCTTATGTCCTCGGGACACATCTCTAGCCTTGCTTCAATACTTGCTTGAAGAGGAACCTCTTTCTCAACCACACTTGCTTTCAATGCAAGATTGGAGCTTCTTTGCATCCCTATGGCACGAGCACGAGCATCTTCCGCATTTTGTGCGGAAACCTTGTAGGCTTGAATTTCTTGCATCACTTGATTGGAGGTCATCTCATTGAAGTTGTGCTTTCCTTGAACACTCTTTATATCCGCGGGCTCATATGGAGTGAGAGCAAGAATGTACTTCATCTTGATCCACTCATCATCAATATGGTGAGCACCGAGGTTCTTGAAGGTGGTAGCAATGGTCTTGAGTCTTCTATACATTTCTTGATGATCCTCACCATCCATCATGAAGAAACCCTCCGCTTGATTTGAGAAGGCAATATATCTTGTTTTCTTCATGCTCTCATTGCCAACAAAGACGTCGGAGAGAGCTTGCCAAGCTTCTTTGGCGGTGAAGAAGTGTTGGATGTGAGGCAAGTCCTTGGATCCCACGGCGACTTGAATCATGTGAAGAGCGGTAGCATTGAGTTGGCTATCAACCGTCTCTCTTCTTGTCATGTTGTGGGGATCCACGGCCTTGAATCCTTCCTCAACGATCCTCCAAAGCTCGATGCAAGAACTGCGCATATGAGAGATCATTTGATATTGCCATTGACCAAAGTTTAATGCATCAAGCTTAGGTGGATCTCCTCTATTGTTAATATGAGGATGAGGAACCGGCGGGTCGGGTGAATACCAAGGAGGGAATTCACCTTTCCCATCGCCCTTGGTGGAAGACTTAGCATCGCCATTTTTATCGGTGCCCTCCACATCAATTACCACATTCTCCACTTGTGGAGTAGCGGGTTTTTCCGGAGGTGGAGGAGCATTAGTAGTTTTAGCTTGCAAGAGTTGCGCTATCATTTCACGCAACTCATTTACTTGAGTTGTCATGGAAGCCATGGATGATTCCAAAGATTTGAACTCACCCATGGAAACTTGACCCGAGCCCTCACTCGGAGAGGTGTCCATACTCTTAGGCGGTTAAGCCCGAATAAAGAGCCGAGGCTCTGATACCAATTGAACGGATCGTATGGGCACCTAGAGGGGGGGGTGAATAGGTGCTACTCAAATTTTAGATCTTTTTCAATTTAGGCTTGACACAAAGGTAAATTCTCTAGATATGCAACTAAGGTGAATTTACCTATATGTCAACTAGCAAGCTACACAAGATACAATATATAAAGACAATAAAGGATAGAGGTAACCGAGAGTGGAGCACACGGAGACGAGGATGTGATTCCCGTAGTTCCTTCCTTTTTAGGGGAAGTACGTCTATGTTGGAGGGGTGTGGTTGCCACAAAGGCCTAACCAACGCCACAAAGGCTCACCCTATTCTCCGGTGCAAGCTTCCGCCACAAAGGCCTAGCTCACTTTCCACTAAGGGATTCCTCAAGGCGGAATCGGCCTTTACAATCTTGGGGCACGCATCCACAACCGAATTGGAGGCTCCCAAGCACAACACAATGCTGTGAAACAACAAGTAGCAATATATCAAATACACAAACAAGGTCTTGGGACACAAGGGAACCCAAGACACAAAGGGCCCTCTAGCAAATGAGAGGGGAAATCAAATCGCTTCGGTGAGGATGTAGAGGATGGTCTTCTCCTTCGATTCTCCAAAGATCAAGAGCTTTGGTGGGGTGAGGGAGGAGATCTACTTGCTTTGGTGAGCTCAACAATGGTGGTGTTCTTCTCTTTTGCGCTGGCTGCCCGTTGGTGAAGAAGAGGGGGGTATTTATACCCCCCAAAATATCTGACCGTTGGAGGCCAGGAAGTCCGGCTATAGCCGGAGTTAAGTCCGGCTAAAGCCGGCCACACCGGCTAAAGCCGGTCTCACACCGGCTATAGCCGGCCTGAAATATCCGGCCTAGCCGGAAATAGCCGGACAAATAGCCGGTTGAGTCCAGAGGCGCAGGACCCCTCTCGAAAACGTGCAGTCCGGCTATAGCCGGTCTGGGGACCGGCTAAAGCCGGCCTGACTGGCCCAACTTTGTCTGAATCTTCTCCAGGAGCTTATTTCCACCATTTCCTCAATAATTTCCTTTGGATAATGATACTTATCAAATATAACATATAAAACCCAATATCTCGTGCAAGAATATTATAAAATCCTGCAAAGCATAATCACACATTAATAGATAATGTATTGTTAACAAACGCCAAAATCAATTAGGCGGGAAATGCTCTTTCAAATACCCTACCCAATGAATCCATTGGAAGTTGGGGAGAACTCGAAAGCCAATTTGTAAGAAATTTCCGTTCGACATACAAGCGTCCAGCGTCACTGGAGGAGGTCAAAGCATGTGTGCAAAGGAAAGGCGAAACTCTACGTTCTTATATACAACGATGGAGTGTAATCAAAAACTCAGCAGAAGACGTCTCCGACGAAAGAGCAATAGACGCTTTTTCGGCCGGACTTCGTCGATCAGATCTCGTGGAAGAGATAGGAAGAACGAGGCCAACGACAGTAGCTGAACTAATGGAAGAAGCCAACAAATTCGCTGACGGAGAGGACGCATACAATAACAAAAGAGGATGATCACCAGAAGTCGACAGAACGAGCAGGCAAAGGAGACGACACCGCAGCAGGGATAATCAAGAAAGGCGAAACTAGGTAGCTGCGGGTTACAGAGTAAGAGAAGAGGAAGAAGACAAAGGTAGGAGGTTTCAAACAAAGGGAACAGAAAAGTCGAGATATTCCGGCCCCTTGGCCGAAGATATGCTATACGGGCCTTGTCGAATCCATTATGCCTATCTCGAGGGAAAAAGGGTTTCAAATCATCAGATGAAGGATTGTAGAACTTTCTTGAGACTACAAGGCGCCATGGGTTCAAACCAAGGAGGATGGCGTGGAGAGAAGCACACAAGTCAAGGATACCAAGTGCAAAGATTAGCAAGGCACCTAACATCAAAAGTTTACATATCAGCAATGATTTAACCGGTGCCTAAGTCGAAGAAAGAGCATATCCAGGCAAGTGAACGTAGCAATATCATCACCACCAGCCACTACAGAATATCTACGGTGGTCAGATCAACCAGTCAAGTTCAGCAGAGCAGATCACCCAAGAAAAGTTCCTAGGCCGGGCCACTCGCCTATGGTTCTAAAAGCGCAAATAGGAGGGTACGACATCGGAAGAGTATTCATGGATGCAGGAAGTGGCATCAACCTAATATATGCTAGAACCCTGAAGGCAATGTGTATCTCGTTGTCGAGTTTGAAACCAACAGACTGCTCCTTCCATAGAATAGTACCAGGAGCTGCAAACCACCCTTTGGGAAGAATAGAACTCGATGTCTGCTTTGGCAGCAGCAGCAACTACCACAGAGAGAAGCTGGAATTTGAAGTTATGGACTGGCCATCACAGTACCATGCAATCCTGGGGCGCCCAGCATTTGCAAAATTTATGGCAGTACCTCACTAGGCGTACCTTACACTAAAAATCCCAGGACCCAAAGGAACAATAATAGTACAAGGGAGCTTCGAAGTAGCCAACACCTGTGACAGAGAGTTCAACAGAATGGCGCAAACCTTCGGCATGACAACAGAATACGAGAGGCTGAAAGGAGAAACAGATCATAATGTGCTACCCGCCGTTGGACGATCCCTACCAGATCAGGCTTTCGACACAACTCAGGACTCGAAGAAAATTCAGGTCCAACCCACGGACCCAAACAAGACGACATCAATCGCGGTGAACCTAGATCCCGCATAGGAAAGCGCGCTCGTCGAGTTCCTCCGTGAGCGCTGGGAAATCTTTGCCTGGTGTCCATCAGACATGCCAGGGGTTCCCAGGGAACTTGTCGAGCACGCATTAAATGTAGATCCCAAAGCAAAGCCAGTCAAGCAACCATTGCGGCGATTTGATGAACCTAAAAGGAACGCGATAGCATCAGAATTGCACAGGCTAGAAAGTGCCGGATTTATCAGAGAAATCAAAACTTCGAGTTGGGTATCGAATCCAGTGATTGTACCCAAGAAGAACACAGACGTACAAAGAGTATGTGTCAACTACACATCTCTCAATAAGCATTGTCCAAAGGATCCCTTCCCTCTACCCCACATCGATCAGATAATCGATTCAACAGCGGGATGCACAAGGCTTTCCTTTTTGGACGCATATTCTGGTTACAACCAGATCAAATTGAAGAAAGAAGACGAAGAAAAAACGGCCTTCATCACACCGTACGGAGTGTTTTGCTACCAAGTAATGCCGTTCGGCCTCAAAAACGCAGGAGCAACTTATCAACGGATGATGCAAAACTACCTCGGGAGCCAAATAGGACGAAACATCCAAGTTTACATTGATGATGTAGTCATCACCACAAGAGAGGAAAAATCTTTAATCAGCGACTTGGTAGAAACCTTCAACAACTTGAGCAGGTACAAGCTTAAGCTTAACCCGACAAAGTGCTCCTTCGGCATATCGGCAGGACAACTTTTGGGGTTCCTGGTATCAGCACGAGGCATAGAGGCGAACCCAGAGAAGATTCAGGCAATTTTAACAATGGGGAAACCCACGAAACTACACGACATGCAGAAACTTGCGGGACGCGTCGCGGCATTAAGTCGATTCGTTGCTCGATTGGGAGAAAAGGTGCTTCCTTTCTATGCACTTATGAAGAAGTCAGATGATAAATTTGAATGGACAGAAGAAGCAGACGCAGCTTTCGCGCAGCTGAAAAAAGTGCTTTCCACGCCGCCAGTGCTGCTCGCACCAAAAGAAAAAGAACCACTACTACTCTACATCGTCGCAACCCATCAGGTGGTGAGTACAGTATTAGTAGTCGAAAGAATTAAAGAAGGAAAAGCCCATGGCGTCCAGAGACCGGTATATTTCATCAGTGAAGTACTATCCCCAACAAAACAGAGGTACCCGCATTACCAAAAGCTCGCATATAGTGTTTTTACAACAGCACGAAATTGCGACAGTACTTTGCGGTTCACCCAATTATAGTGGTCAATGAAGCACCACTATCGAACATATTAAACAATCCTTCGGCAATGGGACGTGTCTCTTTGTGGGGAATCGAATTATCTCCCATGGACATCACGTACGAAAAAAGGAAGGCGATTAAGTCGCAAGTCTTGCCAGATTTTACAGCAGAGTGGCTGGAGTTGCAGAGTACGGGACCGCCAGACTTATCCAGTGTTTGGACAATGTACTTCGACGGTTCTAAGAGAGTCCAAGGCGCAGGCGCAGGAGTGGTCTTGATATCGCCCCATGGCGATAAATTGAAGTATGTCTTAAGGATGAGTTTTCCACAGGCTTCTAATAACGAAGCAGAATACGAGGCTTTGTTGCACGGAATGAAGATGGCTAAAGCATGTGGAGCAACTCGCCTAAAAATATTTGGAGATTCCAACCTTGTTGTCCAGCAAGTTATGAACAGATATGACACAATCAATGATAACATGATGGCCTACAAAAACTTATATCATTATCTCGAAGGAACATTCGATGGATGCGAAGTCTCGCACATAAGCAGGAACAGCAATGAAGAAGCCGACAACTTAGCAAACATCGGGTCACAATGTTTACCCGTGCCGTCCGGAGTATTTTGGGAGGAAATAGTGGAAAGATCAATAAAAAGTGTAAAAAGTTCGACTACTACAGCAGACTCGGGGGCTACGCCGGAACCCGAGGAAGTCATGATGATAGAAGAAACTTGGATGCAGCCATATATCGCGTATATGATAAATAAACAGTTACCAGAAGATGCAGTGGAAGCCAAGAGGATAACTCGACGATTGAAAGCGTTTGTCGTGCTGCAGGGGAAATTATACAAGAAGAGTATTACCGGTGTTTTGCAGCGTTGTGTAACGCCCCAGGAAGGACAAGTAATACTAAAAGATATACACGGCGGAGTGTGCGGCCATCATGCTAGCAGCAGAGCAATAGCGGCAAAAGCATTCCGAGCAGGATTTTATTGGCTAACAGCCATCGAAGATGCGAAAGATATAGTCCGGAAGTGTGAAGCATGTCAAAGATTCGCATCTCGCCCGCAT
This sequence comes from Dactylis glomerata, assembly GCA_007115705.1. Taxonomy (NCBI): domain Eukaryota; kingdom Viridiplantae; phylum Streptophyta; class Magnoliopsida; order Poales; family Poaceae; genus Dactylis; species Dactylis glomerata. Next base: position 1,931,311 of record QXEO01000523.1, on the reverse strand, counting down.
GCACCAGCAGCAGAGTTACAGCCAATACCATTGTCCTGGACCTTTGCACAATGGGGCCTCGATATGGTGGGAAAGTTGCACAAATCCTAGCCAGGAGGACATGTTTACATGCTAGTGGCAGTCGATAAATTTACCAAGTGGGTAGAAGCGGCCCCGGTAACAACTCAAGATTTGACAGCAGCAATCAACTTCATCAAGTCAATAGTATTCCGTTTCGGTGTACCATATAGCATCATCACGGACAACGGGACAAACTTCACTTCAAAGGAATTCAAGAGTTATTGCAAAGGACTAGGAATCAAACTCAAATTTGCATCTGTGGCGCACCCGAAGACAAATGGGCAAGTCGAAAAAGCCAATGGCCTGATATGTAGTGGGATAAAAAAGAGGCTCTTAGCACCTCTCGAGAAAGCCAAGAGCGCTTGGGTAGATGAATTACTCTCCGTTCTTTGGAGCCTAAGAACTACGCCTAACGCAGCAACTCAAGAAACTCCTTTCTTCCTGGTCCATGGCGCAGAAGCCGTGCTTCCAGTCGAAGTTACACACGAGGCTCCAAGAGTGACGGCATATGACGAGACAATATCAACAGAAGCATTGCAAGACGATGTCGATGCACTAGATGAAGCAAGAGATAAAGTATTAGAAAGAGCCACGCAGTATCAACAGAGCCTGCGAAACTACCATAGTAGTCGAGTTCGTCCACGATCCTTTGTGGTGGGGGATCTAGTTTTGCGACTTAGGCAAGACAGCCATGGCAAATTGGAGTCCCCTTGGGTGGGACCTTACATCGTCACAGAAGTAATACCAGGAGGAGCTTATCGACTACAAGACAAGAAGACAGGAAAAGACGAGAGCAACCCATGGAATGCGGAGCAGCTACAATGTTTTTACGCGTAGAGTAAATCTAGAGGTATCAATAAACTCGAGTTTAACCTTCTGAACCCAGAACATGAGGCCATAGGTCGGGTTCCTTGGGTTGAACTCGACAAAATTGTACAAATATTTTTACTTCTCCGCTCGGGGGCTTCAACCCTCGGGTCGTACGAAAGAAACTTTTATCACGACATGGAGATCTTTCACAAGGTGGTGCAGTCAACCAGATATTCTTCAAAATAATTGGTTCGCAAAGAACCCGATATATATAAAGCATACCTCAGAACAATGATTTGTTTTCATGGTACTAATAAAAGCGTCAAAGCAAAGTATGAATATTCATTACATATAGCATGGCAGCAAGGACATTATCAAAAGAAATTACATATAACGCAGATCCTAATGAAAGTGGACTTCAGCTTCATACTCCTTCTGGCACTGAGTGCCATTATAGATCTTCACGTCGAACTTTGACGTGTCGATATGGAAGTCGAAGGTCATGAAGAAGCCTTGATGGATGTCGTGGTCTTCTGCAAACTGCGACCAGCCACCCTTAAAGTACTGATCGCCGTCGCCATCATACCAAACCTCCACTTCGTATGGAGTCCCACTGCCAGATTGTTCACGGAGAACCGCTTCTCGTAGTTCTCGCCCATCTATGAACTTGGTGAAATTCAGCGGCAGGCGCTGAATCTCACGGCACTGCGCCATGGCATTGCAGAAGAAAGAAAAGATTCTGGGAGGAGCATTAGGAGCAGCGGGAGTAGCAGGAGGAGGAGCGCTTGGACCTGGGGCAGCGCCTGTCACCTTGGGCTTGTTTTTGCTACCAGGTGGGCGGCCGGGATGATGCTTAACCGGAGCGGCTCATGACGATCCTGCGGCGGCCGGAGTTGTTTTGTTCTTGCTTCCACGAGGGCGGCCCCGACCTCACGGCGCCACCGGAGAGCCAAGGTTCAAACAAAAACCATCTGCGTCAGCCATGTGGAAAAGTGGGACGGCTGGAAACCCTAGATGATGAGAGCAGATGATGCGGCGGAGGAGGAATCTGATTAGGGTTTTTACCCTTGCCAAAGATGCTTTATTTATAAGCACGTATTATTGGGCCCCCATTATAAGCAAGGCCCATAAATATATTTTACAAAGGAGTTAAATTCTGCACATAGCAGATGATAAATACCAAAGAGGAAAAAATAAGAAGGGGAGAGTGTGGTCGCACGATATGAAAAACCTCGCCTTGGGCTCGGGGGCTTATAAACAGGAGAAGTTAAAAGAAAGAAGAAGAAGTGAATTTTGAGCCTATGCTTGACTACAAGTATCCAAACATAGCCTCGGGGGCTACTCCCATCGGGAGCGCTGAGCGCGCACCCGATAGAGGATGAGATAATCAATAGTGAAGATAAAAGATTATCATACAAACTTCGACTATATAGTCGACAAAATACAGAGAGATTACTCCCATCGGGAGGGAATTGGAAGAAGTTAATTTAAGTTCGAAATTCTTTGATTTTATCAATCAAAACTTGGCTGCGACATAAGATTCTCGAGTTACGTTATCGCAACAAAACTCGAATGCCATGATTTATCACGAAGGTAAGACCCCGGGATCCGTCCTGTGTGGCCTGGTATACGCACATGGATGCGCTCTGCTGGTATGTATCCGTGTCTACGACGCGAAGAAAATCCTGGTGGACGCACCTGGTACCCTGAGAATCACTGGGATTCATTCTTTGTAAGTCCTAAATGCGGCAAAAGAGTGGGTTTGACCGGTATCCCGAATTCAAATCCAAGGGGATTGAATTTGAAGTAGGTGACAGGTATCTGTTCCGACAGTTAACTGACCTCTTGATCTGTCAGAGTTGTCAGGCTTGTTCATCAAAACCCCCTGCGATATATTATTATGAAAACAAGTTGAAAGACCGAGTCGAAGATTTGAAGATAAGAAGAAGTCGAAGAATTGATCAAGTCGAAGATTTAGAGATTAGAGATTCAACCTAAATCTGCAATTCTGGTAGAATCTCAGGGGCTACTGACAAGGGTATAGCTAATAGTGCCTGTTAGTTGAGTACCCCTGAGGCCCGTTAAGCTAGGCCCGATTGTAATGAAAATCGAATACGAGTTCTTACCGTATGTCGATATTGTAATCTGTATCGGACCCTACCCGATCCTCGAGACCTGGCCACCTATATGTAGGGGCCAGGAGGGGACGGTGTGGAGCAGATTGAAAGCAAGCCAGGTTGAACACCCAAGTTACTTTCGATAGACACTTATTTTGACTAACTTTACCTTCGAGTTCATTCGACGCCCTATCTCCCCGATCCTAAGTCCTTCATCTAGGACATTTGTCGAGTTAACCCTCGTCATTGGCTATCCTGACAGATCAAAAGGTTATCATTTCTACTGTCCAGACAAATACACAAAGTTTGTAGAAACGAGACATGCAGTCTTCTTGGAGGACGAACTGATGAGGGGGAGCATGGTAGCTCGGAAAATTGATCTTGAGGAGAAGAGGGTGCATGCACCTAATCCGATGATTCAGGAGCCATTTTTCTCGCTACCTGTTGTGCCTGCACCAACAATCCCTGAGGTTGCGGTGCAAGCACCTGTTGTAACTCCACCCGTGACAACAAGTAGTGAAGGTTCGGAACCTGTCCGTCAGGAGCCGACTGAACCCTTTGTTGAGCATGAAAGGGAGCTGCAGCAGCCACCTTTAATAGATGTACCAGAAGTTGAGGTACAAAATGAGCCAGAGAATGAGGCTCTTAGAAGGTCTAAAAGAGTTAAGAAATCAGCTATTTCTACTGATTATAAAGTTTATAACACAGAAACTGTTCATATGGAAGGTGATCCCACTTCATATGAAGAAGCTATGGGAGGCCCCAACTCATCGAAGTGGCTAGAGGCCATGGAAGATGAAATGAGGTCGATGAGTTCCAACAATGTTTGGGACTTAGAGGAAATTCCCAAAGAAGCCAAAACAGTAGGCTGTAAATGGGTCTACAAAACAAAGTATGACTCTAACGGGAACATAAAAAAGTATAAAGCACGTCTAGTGACAAAAGGATTTACACAAAGAGAAGGGGTAGATTACAATGAGATATTTTCTCCAGTCTCATGTAAGGATTCCTTCAGAATTATAATGGCACTAGTTGCACATTTTGATTTAGAGTTGCATCAAATGGATGTAAAGACGGCATTTCTAAATGGAGATTTAGAAGAAAAAGTGTACATGAAACAACCCAAGGGTTTTTTCATGGAGGGGAAGGAACACATGGGATGCCGTCTAAAGAAATCCATTTATGGATTAAAGCAAGCCTCTAGACAGTGGTATCTAAAGTTTAATGATACTATTAAAAGATTTGGATTTAAAGAAAATATCGAGGATAACTGCGTCTATGCAAAGTTTAAAAGTGGGAAATATATTTTTCTAATCTTGTATGTGGATGATATCCTGCTTGCTAGCAGTGATGTTAGTCTTCTGCGAGAAACAAAGAAGTTTTTGTCCTCAAACTTCGACATGAAAGATCTTGGTGAAGCTTCATATATTTTGGGCATAGAAATTCACCGAGATAGAAAGAATGGAGTGTTAGGACTAGAAAAAGTTCTAATAAAGTATAATATGCATAAGAGTAATGCCACACCTACTCCGATAGTCAAGGGCGACAGTTTTGGGGAATATCAATGCCCCAAGAATCAATATGAGATCGATCAAATGAAAGCAGTACCATACGCTTCGGCTGTTGGAAGCTTATAGTATGCACAAGTGTGCACTCGCCCTGACTTAGCTTTTATCACCGGGGTACTCGGTAGATATCAGTCAAATCCAGGCATAGAGCACTGGAAGATGGTAAAGAAAGTATTGCGTTATGTGCAAGGCATAAAAGACCTCATGCTAACCTATAGAAGATCTGATTCCCTAGAGATAAAAGGGTATTCAGATGCAGACTATGCGGGAGACAAAGATGAATGAAAGTCCACAACAGGATATGTGTTCACTCTCGCAGGAGGGGCTATTTCGTGGAGAAGCTGCAAACAGATGATAGTTGCATCATCCACGATGTATGCCGAATTTATAGCATGTTTTGAGGCCACGAATCAGGTGTTATGGCTAAAGAAATTTGTACCCGACTTGAAAGTGGTGGATTGCATTGACAAACCAATAAAGATGTACTATGACAACCAGCCTGCACTATTTTATGTTCACAACAACAAGTCGAGTAAAGCTACCAGACCAATAGAAGTAAAGTATTATGTTGTGAAAGATAAAATCCAGGATCAAACTATAAGACTCGAGCATATAAGGACAAAGGATATGCTTGCGGATCCGCTAACGAAAGGCTTACCACCCAATGTGTTCAAGGAACAATTAGCCGGCATGGGTTTAATGGCAAGCCTATGATTCCTGGATCATAAGAGGCCCACAAGTAACAGAATTTGTTTCAAAACAGAGAAGAGTATAGTGGCTGTCTGATTCTATCGGCAATTGAGCTGTGACGATGAAACATGCTCTATATACTGAACTGTGATGAAACGAGTAAATTATAAAGTATAAAGTTAAAAGTAAAGTTGAGATCAAGGGGGAGAATGTTAGATTGATCTCACAGGAGACCGAGTCCAACGACTCAATCCACTCCCCCTCTCGCGCCCTGATCGGGGGCGTCCAACCGAATATGGTTGGTGGGCCCCAGTGGCAGCGCTATATTAACAGAGGTGGGGGCCGGGGCTCGCAGTACGAGGTTCACCGCGATTGCTCTCGACCCACCGACACCCCCCTACCGATCTAGGTTAGCGCTTGGTCACAGGAAGCACCACCACCGCCGCCACCCACGCTCACGCCGTCGCCATGGCCTCCGGCTCAAGCTCTTCAAGCCATGGTGCAGGTGGTTCCCCTCTCCCATCTCTCTGTCTCTCTCTCTCTCTCAGATCTCGATTCATCAGATGCATAGATAGTACAACACCAAATTGTTCTAGCCTAGTTTTACACAAGCATCAGAAGAAAGGGAAACTACTATGCCTCAAGGCCGCGCGGACGCTAATGTTCTAAAGGATGGCTACGATATATAGGAACAACCAAAACCACACTGCAACTTCTTAACTACACAAGCTGCAAACCACAACTGCTGAGTAGAAACAAAACAAGACAAAAGCGCACTGCATTTGAGCCAGCTTCGGTTTCTCTTTCTCTTTGTTTTTGTTTTTGCCAAAAGAGATTAGTTCACCACAAGCTAACATCATCACTCATCGGAATTCAGTCCCTCCCACTTGCATCGTCCAGTTGATCAAGATTTGCTTCAGCGCTATCCTGGAGCCTAGCTTGCCAGCTGGGAATAGATGATCCAACTCATCAAGAGCTAATCGTTGCAACGTCGCCGCACCATCTCAAAACTAGATAATGTTAAAAAAAAATTGTCCCACGAACCCACTAATTTGCCTGCATGGCAATCTCGTTCCCTTTGTTGATCCGACGTGTCATGATGGTTGTTGGTCCTAGACAATCCGACGTGTCATTCGCCTGTGGACTCTCCAGCCAAGTGGATTCGATCCTTGTGGTGCATGCATGCTCACTGTCGATGCTCGCGCGTGGCCAAGCCGAGCACTTCTCCTCGTTTAACCATTTGACGTTACCTCGCTTTCAATAAATCACAGCACGTTTAACCATTCGACGTTACCTCGCTTTCAGAAAATCACACCGGCCGACAAAAAGGGTTACCAAGTTGCATCACTTGCTCATTGTTTAGCATATCCTGCTCTGCTCTTTGTTTTCCAACTAAAGTCAAAATTTACTTCGCAAGATTACACATGGTGAAATCATCCATTGAGACATGGGCATTTCTACCACAGAACCGGCTCCTCTAACATTGAGGAGCAATGCAGGGAAAAGAAAGAAGCAAAGTCAGAGTATTATAGCTTAAACATCCTGTTATATGTTGCAAATAATTACTGTAGCTGATTACTGTAGACATATAAAGTTTGAACAAATTTTATTAAACTATAATTTTTTCTATATGTAGTTAATCTAGATGTATAACATCAATTTGTATTGTGCAAAATAATTTAAATTATTTTGTCTTTAATTATACAATTTGAAAGAAGAGAAGTGAGTGTACTATAGCTTACCTGACTTTGTATCTAAACGTTAGAGGATCCCGTCCCATCTACCTGTTGCCTGTCAAAACCCACCGGCGAGCAGCGACGAGCAACACGAAGAGCCGGGAGGCTCCCAGAACTGCTGGTGGGCCCTGGTCCCTCGGGCAACGGCCCGCAAAACTCCGGCACACGTCCTGGCTGATGCAAGGGCGTGCCACCTGACCTATACCTGATCAGGAAGGTGATGGATTGCTTCGATTAGTTTCCTGCATGGCAGACACGTAAACATTAAATACGAGCCTCGATCGGCTCTCAGGTTTCCCTGTGAATCGGCTCATGTAGCCGATTGTCCCATGGATCTGCATTGGATCTACGATAACATGGGGTTTTGCTTTATCAATACAAGTCAAATCAATCTACGACAGTTTAACGCTTTCACCACATAATTGGAACATCCCACACGTAATTGAGCCTGGTAGATACGAAAGATAACAGAAAACTAACCCTAGAGGAGGCCAAAAAACCAACGTAGAGTCAATTCCCGGAACAACTCCTCTCGAATTGGCAAACCATATCCTTACGTACTACTGGATCGTTCAACCCGTTTGTGAGGCCTAACCATGCGGATATCAAACTAATCCTTGGAGAACAAGGAACAACTATGACAGATTGAATCGACTGAATAAAGATCAAGCAAGATGCTGCCCTTACACCCAAAATAGGTGCAAAGGCAGCGAGATCTCTAGGGGCAGCATGACTAAGCAAACATAACCAAAAGCACCGATGCTAGCCCAAACAGATCTATGATAACAGTATTACTCGCCATCAACAAGGCTTCAGTACGAGCAACACCAAATAACACATAAGCAGATGCTGCCTAGATCGCGAGATGCGATCTAGGCAGCACGACGCTTACCTGAAAGAAACCCTCGAAACAAGGGGTGGCGATGCGCCGAGATTGTGTTTGTTGTGAACGTGATCGTCCTCCTTTCTCAATAACCCTAGGTACACATTTATAGTCCGGAGACTTTCTATCTTTGGAATAAACCTAACAACTCTATCTCTTGTTTAAACCGAAACGTAATCTATCATAATATACAGATACACGGGCAATTAGCCCAAATCCACGCGCAAGGCCGATCCAGCCTCCAAGCCCATCTTGATTACGGCCCATCTCCTCATTTGGCCAAAATGTGGTGATAACACATGCCCCCCTGGTTTTGGCAATAATAATTCCAAAACCACTCTGTTTTTTTCTTCATCGGGTCACGCGTTGCAGAGCAGAACCGTCATATCGCCTCCTCATCATGATGCCTCGCCTTCTCAACTTCTCCGCAGTACACGATTTGACAACTCTGGCACCACATTCTCGAAAACCGCTATGGCATTGAACCATCTTCCACTATTCCCCTTATTTAAATCTATCCGAACCATTTGCATCCTCATTCTTCTCCAATAGTCAAAAAACCCTCTTCCTCCGCCATGGCCTCCTCTTCTTCCTCCAACACATCCGGCCTTTCCTTCCAATCCTCCGACTCCGTCAACCGGGAGCCGACGCCGGAGCACCCGCCAATGGCGGCGTACGAAGCTCTCGCCCCACAATGGTGGGACGAGAGAGACTGGGACTTCGCCGCCCAGTCAGAGGACGACGAATCCCTGACCGACGGCGAGGAGGACCTCCAACTCCTCGTCGACGGGGAACTGGAGGCGGAGAGCGCCGACGACGCCGTGTCCTGGGGCGAGGACATCGGCTCTTCCGATGAGGAGGGAGAAGCAGAGGAGGACACCTCCTCCGACGAATACCCGCCGGTGAAGCGCTTCCGCGCCGGGTCCAGCGAGGACACCGACGACGACGACGAGGACGAGGAGGCCCCCGCTGACAACTTCAGCAGCAGCGGTGAGGACTACGCCGGCAGCAGCGCCGATGACAGCGAAAACGGCGGCGGCAATGGCAACGGCGACGACGACGACGCCGCCTTCTAGATTAGGAACTAGTAGTAGTAGTACTAGTAGTAGATCTCCATTTTGTAAGCAATCGGCTTCATTGTAAACAACCGTCTTTGGAATCAACAAAGCTTGCTTTTCCCAATTTGATTTTGCCGATAGTCAAATAGGTCAACGTTCCAAAAGCCGATAGTAACGAATCGGCTTTCACCATACCACGCTTGATATGATCAACCAAGTCAAAGCCCAAAGAGCCGATGGCAACACATCGGCTTTTCCCACAAACGTTGGCAAGGTCAAACTCGGTCGCTTATTTAGACAAGTCTGAGCGGTCACTTTCCAATTTCAACGGTAACCTGCAACCATCTTCAAAAAGGCTAACTCAGATCTCCAATTGCCTCATTGAACAAATCGGGCTCACGGCGACACGAACCCTAGATTCCCCACCGCATAGATCCATCTCCGCCGGCAAATTAGATGGCGGAATCGTCCAGCGCCAACACAGCGGTCTCCGGTCTGAAGGTAAACCTTAACTGTTCCTCGCAATCCGAGCTCGGTGCTAGAATTAATAGCAAACACCTGAATTAATGCTTTATCCCATCATTAAAATTTTAGGTTTCAGACATTCCGCTACCGCATCCTTCTCTCCCAAATTCTCTCTGCCTTGGCCCCCGTACAGAATCTAGTCCTGCCCATCTGATCTCTTGCGAGGCAAACAGAATCCCCTTCGTAAGCCAAAACTTAGATTTGGATTCTTGGGCCGACTGCTTACGAGCCTGGCCTAATCCTCCCGAATATTGGGTTTCTTGGTACAGTAGGGTAGCCAAAACTTACCAATCCCAATGGGAAACCACGGGAATAGCCGATGCCTTGACTTTGTCATTGTCTCCCCTTGAGAAACATGAAAATCTTCTAAAAACCATCGGCTATTTCTGGTCTGATGCTCTGAACTGCTTCATGTTCGGCCATGGCCCCATGACACCAACTCTGTTAGACGTGGTGATGATTACTGGTCTAGACGTCACATCACCCAGCCCCTCTGCTTTTATGCTGCCAAAAGTCCCCTTCAAGCTTTCTTCCAAAACAGATTGCACGAACTGGGGTGCTTATCTTCGAAGCCACATGAAAACTAAGGGCCCTGTCACAGAGAAAGAACACACGGCCTTCCTCAATTTCTGGCTGGAACATTTCATATTCTGTGGCCCTTCCCTTGCCCCAACCAAGAATTATCTCTCCTTGGCCTATGAACTTGCCAGAGGCACTCAACTTGGCATCGGCAAACTGTTCCTTGGAGAAGTCTATCGATATCTCCAGTTGATGTATGTCAAACTATCCTCCCACATAGCAGTCAAAACAGGAGGTCCTTGGTGGTTTATTCAACTATGGGCTCAGCTGTACTTTCAAAACCATATCCCAAACTTCCCCCTTTTGGCAAGTTGCACCTTTCCAGATGCCAAAGGGAAGCAGATCCGATGCACCAGCTACGGCCAAGCTCTGTATAGCCTGCCAGGTAGTAAACTGATCCCTCATGAAGCATCCAAGTGGTTCAGCATTTTCTTCCAAGGCCTGGACAATCCTATCTTCTTTCCTTACACGGAGGAATCGGAAAATTTTGAAAATCCAATCTCCTTCAGGCTGGACAACTTTGCCGATGATACTAGCACTCGGCAGCTATTCTCCACCGTGATCCGTCCCTGCTTCCTCCCAGTTGGCATGAGCACATCCAACAGAATAATCAAGCCTGGATACGAGTTCTACCAGCCGGTCGTAGCAGCTCGGCAATTTGGCCTTGGGCAAGTACCTCCTCATTTCTTTCTCCACCACCTCACAGAGAGCAGAGCTGACCTGCCCGATCCTCTCACCAGTCAGAGGTGTTATTCTTTCTTCGATGCTCTGACCATCCCAATTCCTAACAACCTCACTTTCGCTTCATCAACCGATGGTTTTGAGAACTGGTGGTCGATGTGGAAGACTCATGCCTTCAGGAGAGCTCTGGGACCATTGCTGGAACAGCTCGATGCTGAATATGACATCCCCGTAGAACAGGTACTGCTACTTGTAAATTTTCTTGATGCAGCTCACGACGATTCTTTTAATATCCTGCTCTGTCTCCTTGCAGCAACAAGATGGTCCAGAACCTACTAACGAGGATGGCTCCCCCTTCGAATTCCTCCCACCAGCTCCTGTGGTCCTTTTCTGCAAAAACTCGCCACCTTTGAAACAGGTCGTGATGCAGAACCAGCCGATATCACCAAAATCGGCTTCCAAGAGCCAAGCAACTTCCGGGTCAGCTGCCTCCCGAGTTCCAACTAAAACAAGAACGGCGGTGAGGAAGGTAGTGGCCAAAAAAACTTTGAGGCGCCGGAGCCCTTCTCTAGAGAGCTCGCACGTACGCTGATTCATGCCTTGGTTGATCTCATTTATCTTTGTAAACATGCTTGTGCTTACCAACTCTCCCTTTCTTACAGGTCTCCATCGAAGACACCTCCAGCGAGGAAACACAATCCAATCGAGGAGATTCAAGCTCAGCAGACTCTGAGAGAACCACCACACCGAGCCAGCCAGATGTGCCACCATCGGCTTCCAGGAAAAGGCCTGTTCCTGAACCTGTTGCCCCCCGAGCAGCAGTCGAGGCGGGGCAAGCTGTGAGCCCCAAGAGGGCTCGCAAGGGACTGCAAACTTCTTCTTCGAGCCAGGAGGCTTCGAAAGTAATTATCCTCCATACTCTTACCACTCCTTTTTTATGCCGATTCATTGCTATTCACATCGGCTAAGCACCTTTCATGCAGACGAATGACACTTCTAGTGGGAAAGTCGGGGAAGTGCCGATGCCTTCCGCAAGCCTGGATCTAGTAATCCCTGAAGGTGTAGATGAAACGGTTGCCAATCTGGCCAAGCCCTCAGCAACAACACACGAGCCGATTGTCTCGCCGTCGGCTATCCCCCTGATCTCAGGAGAGGTATGTTCGCTTCTTTCGACTCATCCTTCCCTGTTTGACGCATACTGACGCCACTTCTGCCTGCCAGGGTTGTGATATCTCAGGCTTGCTGACGTTCGACCCTGAATCCATCGAACCAGCTCCCTCTGCCGCCAACGATGAACCACGAGCAAGCGCTGTTCTACCTCAATTCCAGCGTCTCAAAGCCTTGTTGTCCTCCCCAATCGAGAAGTTGGTCGAGGGTTCTGAAGAGGTGAAGAGTGTTCTTGACGAAATCAAGGACCAACTCCCGGTAGCATTGCAGGTGAAGCTTTGGCCAGTTGTGACTCTGTCTTTCTACGGGTCAAGGGTGAAGTTGGCTCGTGAGACGATCAATCTACGCCACGCCCAACTCCCACTGAAGGCCGATATTGCAGCCAAATGTCAGCGGCTCAATGAGAAAAAGGCGTCTCTGGATGCCAAAACTGACACCTCTGTCAGCATCGCCGAGCTTGCATCCTTAAAAAAGGAATTGGAAGATCTCGAAGAGAAGGTCCGGACGACTAAAAAGCTCATTCATGACAAGGAAGCATTCATCGCCCGCTCCCAAGACGAAGCAGAAGGCCTCAAAGCTCAACTGAAGACTGATCTGGCAGAAACACGTGCCCTGAGCAAGCAGCTAGTGACGGGCAAGGACGATGATGACGAAGCCGAGATCGCCGAGGTGGATCGTGTCCGTGCTGACGCCCTCCGTGCCTTCGAGGCATTCCTTCAGTAGCTTATTCATGTAACCTGACACCTGCTCGTAACAGTCTGAACCTCGAGAGTCGATGGCTGTGCATTGTTTTTTTTTATTTATTTGGCCAATTTCATGTATCGGCCCTCATATTTCACTGTTCATCATCCCACATGCTTGGGAAATATTAATCTGGATATTTTTTTTTACTGGCCGATTTCATGTATCGGCCCCCATATTTCACTGTCCATCATCCCACATGCTTGGGAAATATTTCTTGAGATGCTGACCGTTAACAGCCACTGGGAATTTCACACCGTCCAGCTCCTCAAGCATGTACGCGTTGCCCCTTAAAACTTGGTCGACCCTGTATGGCCCGTGCCAACTTGGAGACCATTTACCGTATGCTGCATCCTTAGTTCCCAATGGCAATACAGCTTCCCATACCAGATCACCAACGTGGAACTCCTTTGGTCTCACCTTCTTATTATATGCACGAGCTACCTTGGCTTTGTTCTCTTTAATTTTCTCAAGCGACCACAGCCTAAGTTCAGTTAAATCCTCAACACTGTCACTCATCAGGGCTGCATATTCTTCAGTTGTTAGATCGTTCTGAAAAGTGACACGTCTCGATCCAGCCGTAATCTCCCATGGCAATACGGCTTCTTGTCCATAGACTAGATGGTATGGCGAGGTTTTTATCGCTCCATGACATGACATGCGATAAGCCCACAAAGCTTCTGACAAAACCTCGTGCCAACGCCTAGGGTGCTCGTCGATTTTTCTCTTGATCAGCTTGATAAGGCTCTGATTGGACGCTTCAGCTTGCCCATTTGCTTGAGCATAGTATGGAGATGATCGGATCAGCTTAATTCCCGTGTCCTCGCAGAACTCTCTAAACTCGTGAGAAATGAAGACCGAACCTCCATCGGTCGTGATAGTTTGGGGAATCCCGAATCTATGAAGGACATGTTCTTTCACGAAATTGATAACATCCTTCGAGTTTACTGACTTCATAGGGACGGCTTCCACCCATTTAGTGAAATAATCCGTAATGGCCAAAATCCACATGTGGCCTTTGCTTGATGGAGGATTGATCTTGCCAATGATATCCATGCCCCAACCTCGGAATGGCCAAGGCTTGATGATGGGGTTCATCGCTGATGCAGGCACCATCTGAATCTTCCCGAATTTCTGACATGCTTGACACCCTTTATAGTACTTAAAACAGTCCTCAAGCATGGTGGGCCAATAAAACCCTGATCGCCTGATCAACCATTTCATCTTGTGAGCCGATTGGTGAGTTCCACAGGCGCCTTCGTGTACCTCGTGTAGAAGCCGATTTGCCTCGGTTGGCCCCAGACATTTGAGCAGTAACCCTTCCAAAGTCCTGTAGAACATGTCATCCCCAATAAGCACATACTTCATGGCCTTGTACCTTATCCGTTTAGGTGCCCCCCGAGCCGAATCTTTCAAGTAATTGAAGATATCGGCTCTCCAGTCGTCCGCCTCCAGGAACTGTACCTGAACATCAGTCCCATCTGCTATGTCCTTGTAGCCTGAAGCCATCTGTGCAAGATCATTCGCCTCGGTATTCTGCGACCGCGGGATCCAGTTAAAGTTTAGATACCTGAACTGTGCCATCAGCTCACGGCATTGCAACCATAATGGGAAGAGTGACTCGCTCTCACACTTGTATTCGTCCGTGAGTTGGGAAATCACCAATTTGGAGTCTCCAAAAAGTTCCACTGCTTCTGCTCCGGCTTCAATGAGCAACTCCATTCCCTTGCGTATTGCCTCATACTCAGCGACATTGTTGGTGCAAGGGGTAGATAGCCTGATGGAGAAGGAATATGTTGCCCCCCGGGGCGACACGAGTAGAATGCCGATGCCGCAACCATCATCACAAGCCGATCCATCGAAAAACATAGCCCATGCACGTACAGACAGTGCTGCTATATCAGTGTTGATTCGTTCAGCAATAAGATCGGCCAACGCCTGTCCCTTAACCGCTTTGGCGGGTTGATACCGGATATCAAATTCCGATAATGCAAACATCCATTTGCCGAGTCGGCCTTTCAACACAGGAGCCGACAGCATATGTTTTATGACATCTGATTTGCATATGATGATAATCTCTGCTGACAGCAAGATGTGTCGCAGCTTGGTGCAGGTGAAAAATAGGCAGAGGCATAACTTCTCGATCTCAGGATACCTTGTCTCTGCATCCAGCATCCTTCTGCTGATGTAAAACACAACTCGCTCCAGACCATCATAAACTTGCACCACCACCGAGGCGATGGACGTGTCAGCCACCGACAAGTAAATGTAGAACGGCCTATCCTGCTGCGGTGGAACCAACACTGGCGGCTTCGTTAGATATTCTTTGATCTCGTCGAAGGCTCGTTGTTGTTCTGTCCCCCAGCAGAACTCCTCATCAGATTTAATTTTCACCAGTCCCATGAACGGCTCTATTCTTCCTGACAGATTGGAGATGAACCTTCTGACGAAGTTGATTTTGCCGATGAGACACTGCAGTTCTTTCTTCGTGGTAGGTGGCTTCATTGTTCGCACTGCCTCCTGACTTTTCAGGCCGATCTCAATTCCGCGTTCATGGACCAAGAAACCCAAGAACTGACCGGCCGTCACACCGAAGGCACACTTCTTTGGATTCATCCGTAGCCCGAATTTTCTGGTTCGGTCCAGGACGCGTCGCAGATCGTCCAAGTGTCCTTGTACTGAAGCAGACTTGACTACCACGTCATCGATATAAATCTCCACCAGCTTGCCGATCAGATCATGGAAAATGTAATTCATGGCTCTTTGGTATGTGGCGCCGGCATTCTTCAGTCCAAATGTCATGACTACATATTCAAACAACCCCACCGAACCTGGGACTCTGAATGCAGTCTTGTGTATATCTTCTGGAGCCATAAAAATTTGATTGTAACCGGCATTGCCATCCATAAAGCTCAAGACCTTATGACCAGCAGCTGCGTTGATCAATGTCTCTGCTACCGGCATCGGATACTCATCCTTTGGAGTGGCTCTATTGAGATCCCGAAAATCTATGGCAACACGCCATCGGCCATCCTTTTTCTCTACAGGTACGATACTAGAAATCCACTCAGCATACCTGCATGGCCTGATGAACCCAGCTTTCAACATTTTCTCGATCTCTTTCTTGACTTCCTCTAAAATTTCGGCCTTCATCTGTCGTGCTCGCTGCTGGAATGGCCGAAACCCTTTTTTAAGCGGGAGCCGATGCTCAATGATGCTCCTGTCTAACCCGGGCATCTCCGTATAGTCCCAGGCAAAGCAATCTGGATATTCTTTCAACAAAGCTATCATCGGACCCCGCAGATTCGGATCTAACTTTTTGCTGATAAATGTCGGTCGTGGCTTATCCCCAGGACCGATGTCAATCTCCTCTAGCTCATCAGCGGATGTAAACCCATACCCCAGCTTTCCGTCACCTGCTAAATCGATGCTGAACACAGGCCAAAAGTTTGGTGAGGATAACAAAGATAATTTGGGCCGATTGCCGGAATCGGCCCCCTTTTTGATTGCATTACTCAAGGAAGGTTTACAACTTATTTGTGCTCTACAATGGTAGGGAATCTCCCTACTACGACTACATGACATGCTTGTCGTAAGATCACTGCTTTTTATTTTTTGTGGCCGATCGCAGGGATCGGCCTTACCACGCACAATCGTGGGCTTTGCTACTCTGTCAGGCCAGTGGATAAGACCAGCCTCACCCCGTTTTTTGTAGCTTCAATGCGCTCACAGCCGTCTAGACTGACTCCAGAGATCGGCTCTTGGTCTTCTGCGTCCCAAATGTTCATGCCAGCTATTGAGATCTCGATCGAATCATCTGCATGAATGACCTCCACTTCATCTCCATCCCACTGTATCAGGCATTGGTGCATCGTGGATGGAATGCAGCAGTTAGCGTGAATCCAATCCCTTCCCAGCAAGACAGCGTAGGTGCTTTTGCTGTCAACAATGAAGAACGACGTAGGGATGGTTTTTCTACCCACGGTCAGATCCACGTTCAGAACGCCTTGCGTTTCTGAAGCTTGGCCGTTGAAGTCGCTTAGCGTGACGTTGGTTTTGATCAGATCTGCAGTGGAGCGTCCCAAACGCCGCAGCATGGAGTATGGCATTATATTGACTGCCGCTCCGGTGTCAACCAACATCTTGCGGACAGGCTGCCCATTGATATAACCTCTCAGGTACAGGGCTTTCAGATGTTTGTAGCCCTTCTCCCGTGGCTTTTCAAAGATAACCGGCCGTGGGCCGCAGTCAAACTGTGCCACTGGTAGTTCTTCGGTTCTTGGAGCGCAAAACTCTGACGGAAGTATGAACACCATGTTTGTGTCAGCCGATGTCTTCGCATCGGCTTTTACTGGTTTGGGGCGCCACTCTTTCTTTTTTGGACGGGCCTCCGTCTCCAAGGTTTGCTGAATTTTCACGGCCAGATCAGGTCGGGCTTTCCTTAAAGTGTGGAGGTACTGCGCTTCGGCTTCCTCCAAGCTACGTAGCCGCTGAACTCTACGCTTTTGGGTGTGTCTGAGTCCATCGGGACACCACCTTGGCCGGTGATATCTATCTTCTTCTTCATCCTCTGACTCCTCGAGATCTTTTGCTCGAGATGACTCCTCTTGTCTGTTCTGAGGCCGGAGAGGCCCTAGACGCTTGAACACTGAAACTGGACCTGTGTCATCCTTCTGCTGTCCACATTCCGGGCAGTTGTCGACTGTAGGCAATCGGCTCATTCCCGCATCCCAACAGTACTTGAAGAAAGGACAATCCCAATGTTTATCCACGCCTTCCTTTTCCTTTGACCTTCCCCTAGCGCGGTGCTCATATCCTTCATCATCTCTATCATGCCGACGGTATCTCCCATCGTATGCGTCGGTCCGACGATCTCTTTCATCATCTCTGTCGTACTGCCGACGTCGGTCATACTGACGCTCATACTTGTTAAGGAGATGCGTGGAGTGTGGCTTCTGATATCGCACGCTTCTCACTTGTTCCTCGGTTATATACCGCCTATCATCATAACGGGGCCGGTCGCGTGGACCGGCCTCTTCCTTTTCTTTGCCCCGGGAGTGGCCGCTTTCCTCCTTATACTTGCCATGGTGGTACACAGGCCCTGCCATGTTAATATCGAACGAGAAATCTAGCTGACGCCTCGTGGAGTGGCTGTGCTCTACCATGTTGATGCCAGGAAACGGGTTTGTGTCCACTTTCATGGCGAACTGCCCAAGGATCAGACGGCCCTGTTCTATCGCCGTTTGGATCTGCCGACGTAGCTCTTTGCAATCATTGGTGGTGTGGGTGAACGAGTGATGCCACTTGCAGTATGATCTCCCGTTCATCTCTTGCGCCGTAGGGATTTTATGGCCTTCGGGTAACTTCAGCTGCTTTTCCTTCAGCACTAAATCGAATATCTGCTCAGCTTTGCTTACATCGAAGTCGAACCCTTTTGCAGGCCCTTGCTGTTTCACCCATTTGCAGGACACAGGATCTGCTCCCCGAGCCCATTCAGCCACGGCTATCTCCTGGTCTTCTACAAGATCCTCTTCTTCTGTATCGACCAGGCCTATCGGACGTTTGAACTTGTCTTGGTACAACTCAGGGTGGCGCTGCTCATACATTGTCAGTTTCTGGACCATGTGCGCCAGTGAATTGTATTCTACTTGGAAAGCCAGATCCTTGATCGGTGCTGAGAGACCCAACACGGCCAGCTCGACTGCTTCTTTCTCAGTTAAACGAGCCGAATAACATCGGTTCTTGACAGTCCTGAAACGCTGAATATACTCGGCTACCGTTTCTCCCCGCTTCTGCCGCACCTGCGCCAGATCGGCAATGCCAGCCTCGGTAGCTTCTGAATGATACTGAATATGGAACTGTTCTTCCAGCTGCTTCCAGGTCCGGATCGAATCTGGTGGCAACGAGGTGTACCACCCAAAAGCTGGTCCTGTCAGAGATTGCGCAAAGAACCTTACGCGTAACTGATCCGATGCTGAAATCATGCCTAACTGTGCCAAATATCGACTCACATGCTCGATCGAGCTAGACCCTTCTGAACCATTAAATTTTGAGAACTCAGGGAGCCGATACTTGGGTGGAAGCGGAATCAGATCATACTCGTTGGGGTACGGCTTGGAATAGCCGATTGTTCTCCTCTTCGGCACGAAGCCGAACTGGTCTCTCAAGATGGTACTGATTTGCTCCACCGTTTGAGCTGCAGGGGCTAAATTCTCATGACTCGTTCCGGTGGCATACTTAGCTAGCCACGCCTGTTTATCAGCGTCCATCCCGGACATCCCTGCTCCCGAAATCCCTACTCCAGAAACACCTGCCTCAGAAATCCCTGCGGTTGCAATCTGGTTCGTGCGCGTCAGGCTGTTGCAGTCCGGCACGTATGTGCACACATATCCATGTGGGATTTCTTTAGGTGGTTCAAACAGGAATTGGTAATCGCCAGGATCACCTCCAATCTTGTAGACGGCGTACGCCGGTGACCCCGGTGGCTCCGGAGCTGCAAGCGTGAATGGTAGCTGTGGCCTGGTCTGGAGCGGTCTTTCTCCCTGGTGAGTCCCTAGGGTAGGCCCCGACGGAGAGTACTGATGTTTCATGATCTCCTGAACCACGCGAACCGCGACGCGCTCGAAAGCGTTCACCAGGCTCTCAGAATGGCGGTGAAGAGAATGAGCCACCATGTAATTGACTTCCTGTCGCAGAGCTCTGGTGCGATCCTCTGAAGGAACAGACAGATCCACCTCATCGAGAGCGCCTTCGGGTGAGAACCCTTTCCACCTGATGCCATGCTTACGGGTCCTCTCAAAAGAGCCGATGAGATCGGCTTCGAAGAGAGCTTTGATATCATCATACCTCTTCTTGTGCTCATCAGGCAGATCGTCGTACGTGATTGGTCTGTCCCCCATCGCAGCGTCAGATGTTGATGCAGATGTTGTTGAGTGTCCCACCGGGCGTGCCAGAATGTGTTGCCTGTCAAAACCCACCGGCGAGCAGCGACGAGCAACACGAAGAGCCGGGAGGCTCCCAGAACTGCTGGTGGGCCCTGGTCCCTCGGGCAACGGCCCGCAAAACTCCGGCACACGTCCTGGCTGATGCAAGGGCGTGCCACCTGACCTATACCTGATCAGGAAGGTGATGGATTGCTTCGATTAGTTTCCTGCATGGCAGACACGTAAACATTAAATACGAGCCTCGATCGGCTCTCAGGTTTCCCTGTGAATCGGCTCATGTAGCCGATTGTCCCATGGATCTGCATTGGATCTACGATAACATGGGGTTTTGCTTTATCAATACAAGTCAAATCGATCTACGACAGTTTAACGCTTTCACCACATAATTGGAACATCCCACACGTAATTGAGCCTGGTAGATACGAAAGATAACAGAAAACTAACCCTAGAGGAGGCCAAAAAACCAACGTAGAGTCAATTCCCGGAACAACTCCTCTCGAATTGGCAAACCATATCCTTACGTACTACTGGATCGTTCAACCCGTTTGTGAGGCCTAACCATGCGGATATCAAACTAATCCTTGGAGAACAAGGAACAACTATGACAGATTGAATCGACTGAATAAAGATCAAGCAAGATGCTGCCCTTACACCCAAAATAGGTGCAAAGGCAGCGAGATCTCTAGGGGCAGCATGACTAAGCAAACATAACCAAAAGCACCGATGCTAGCCCAAACAGATCTATGATAACAGTATTACTCGCCATCAACAAGGCTTCAGTACGAGCAACACCAAATAACACATAAGCAGATGCTGCCTAGATCGCGAGATGCGATCTAGGCAGCACGACGCTTACCTGAAAGAAACCCTCGAAACAAGGGGTGGCGATGCGCCGAGATTGTGTTTGTTGTGAACGTGATCGTCCTCCTTTCTCAATAACCCTAGGTACACATTTATAGTCCGGAGACTTTCTATCTTTGGAATAAACCTAACAACTCTATCTCTTGTTTAAACCGAAACGTAATCTATCATAATATACAGATACACGGGCAATTAGCCCAAATCCACGCGCAAGGCCGATCCAGCCTCCAAGCCCATCTTGATTACGGCCCATCTCCTCATTTGGCCAAAATGTGGTGATAACACTACCACACCTACCGCCTGGGCTTGCGCTCGACATGCGGAGCTAGGATTGGCGGCATGTAATATCAAAATGTCATAATGGGTGATAAACCAGGCTAGATAGGTCATTATTTAGTTTTTTAGTGTTAAAGTTTTGAGCTAACATAATGGTGCTCTGAAATTTTTTATGATGTCACGTGACATTATAGACAAGGTGCAGCTCCGTCAAGACGTTTGCCTATGCTTCCAAAAGTTTCCAGATCCGCCACTGCATTCATCGCAAGAGATGCCAAAACAAACACTTTGGAGACAAGTACTTGTTTTCTTTTTGTCTCGATGCACGTATACCGAAAGATTGGTTCTATTGTCACTTAGCAAAGCCATCTTGTCACTTGGCTACCACCCTCCAATATCGTTCACATCTAACACACATCGAACTCCTTTATATAAAAACACATATGTGGTAACTTGTGCAAACATTCGTTTATCGTGCGCATCCTGCAGCTCTCTCGTCTATCCACACTTGGTGTTGTCAAGCACCTGAGGACATGGATAAGCAAGGCATTACAAACTAGAAGACTAAAAAACCAAACCATTGCATAAGATATTCATACTTATGTTTCCGGAGAATAACATGAATCTATAAACATCTCCACATAACAGGAAATGCATAATAAAAGTTATCTCATAACACAATATTATCCACTGTAGGTATCACAAAACACGACCATAATCATGTAGGAAAGCTCATATGGTTTTAATACAAGAAAACGCATTGAGAGGTTTGATCAAGTTACCATAAACCTCCAAATCTAGAAAATGGCCTACTCCTCTCTCATGGTGAAGAGCGACGTGGAGGCGATGGTGATGAAGGAGAGGCAGCCAAAAGCAACCCGGCAACGGTTTCCCATCCAATTCTCCTTTGACGGCGGACTACGAGCTCTTTATTTCTTTGTTTTCGATCTTCTTCTTTGTACGCCATAAAATAAACCTCATGGACGTAAAGACAATTTTAGACCAAAACCAATCCATTGGAATGAAAAACGAGGCAAACAGACGATAGAGACCCCGGATGGGCCCCATGGCGTGGCCATGGAAGGAGGCTCTACGATGAAGGGATTTTACACCATGCAGGCTTCCTTTAAAGTGCAATGCTTGTGCATAGGAGCTGACAAGAATAACCACCAAATCAGAGGCACCATGCCTCCGAGCATGCTCCAGAGGAACACGCCTTCTTTGAACAAAGTGGAAATAACGGCACCTGCTAATTTGCTTCGCTTCCGTGGGTTCTCTGAGCATTTCCCAGCAGGTGCTTGAAACACATCTGGCTGCGGTTGACTCCAGCCTTGCCTGGCTGGACAGTCAAAGCATGCACGGTTGGAGGCTTGGAGCCTTGGAGGAGATCGCCAATGGGCCAGCCGGCCTCTGCGGACCGCATTGCATTTGCATGCATGGTTGCATGACATCGGCGTGACATCTATACGAAGGGACGTAGTCTTATACTGTACGTATGTTGAAATTTAGCACGGGGGACATATTTCTGTTGTGTAGGCCGTCTGGGCACCCTGTCCTTCTGTATCCAACTGTTTTTTCAGTAGCTTCTTTCTTGCTTATTTGTAACCGTATTCTTTCTTCTGTCGTGCACTTGTAGAAGTCCTACGGTCCAACTTTTCCTCTCAGAAAATAATACTAGTACTACCTCTGATCCAGATTAGTAGAACCGAGTCCAAATACGATCTCGCCTCCAAAAAAACTCAGCGCCGCTTCCACCTCTGTTTTTTCCATAGGTCAGTTTCCTCTCGTTTGGCCGGCTTCACTAGCCTTGGGAGGTGTGAGAAACCCGATTTTGCGTGGAGTTCTTAATAAATGTAGTGTTTTAATAGATTATGTTAGGGGCTTTGATATCCATCCTCTTTTTGGCCTCTGTCTTATAGGAGATGACATGGTCTACAGTAAGTGATCTTCGGCTCGTTCAACGACGAGATCTCCCCTTCCCCACGTTAATGATGGTGCTAAGAAATTACAATTCTCTAGGCGTGGGCCTTCAATTCTTTCTTTGGCGGATCGATTTTGGATCTTGTCTCGTGGTTGCCGCGAGGAGGTTTGTCCTCGCAATATTTATCTCAGCTGTTACGTCCTTGAAAATGGCGATTCATACCCTCGACTTCCCAATGACGTCGACCAGGTTGTTCAGTTGCTTTTTCTTGGTATATTGGTGTTGACACTCTTAAAGGTGGTCATTGAGTTTAATGGTTACATGCATGTAGCCTTGATATTGCGGCTTAGATTAAATTATGGGAGAACCTTAGTTGGTATTTATAGGTCTATGGTTTAGTTTTTTTTAGATGCCTTCAAAAAAATACAATATTGTGTCATAAAAAAGAGAGTTTAAAAACCTCAAAGAGATGAAATTTGACTCACTTGTTTTAGACTTTACTTTGTAATCGTCGGAGACGGCTATATATGTCTACCATGTTTTATTTTGATGTTGTAAATATATGTGATATTGATTGTAGAAAGAACAGTGATCCAAATTAGTTATCACAAGTTCAATGAACCTACACATATTTTTGGCAATATTTTGGCTAACGCTGCAACAATTATTTTGAATCGACGGAGTAATAATAAATGCGCAGCCCTGGTCCTCTTTTCACAAAGCATACGTGCATGGAAGGTACGCCATTTAGTATAGAGCTCTTGTGCGCAAGGTTCGGTCAGCTTTGATGTCCACCCGGCCGTCACACGAGCGTGGTGGCCTAATATGTGGCCCCAGTTCACAGCCAAAAACAATCTCGTAGTACTACCTACTCGTCTCTCTATATAACTGACGCGTCCAGATCCTTGTAACATTCCAAGACAGGAGCGGCGACCATCAGCTTTCACTCCTTTCTCTCTCTCCATTTTGGGAAGTGAATCAGCATCAAAGGTCAGCTACCTGCGCGCGCGTCGTCGGCCGGTCACCTCCACCCTTGGAGAAGGGCGTGAGCTAGGTCCAACTCCTCAGTACCTAGCTAGTCGCAGATTCAGACTGGTCGTCTATCGATCATACTGCAAGGCATGGAGATGGTGGCCGCCGCCGCGGCGACGAAGGATGCGAAGAATGGCGGCGCCCCGGAGTGGCGGGTGACGGTGCCGGAGGGCACGTCGGTGACGGTGGAGCACGAGCGCTGCCTGGCCGCGCGGGTGTGGGCGTGGATGGTTTCGATCGTGGTCGCGCTCGGGGCCAAGGTGTCTGGCGTCGGCAAGCGGCTGTGGAAGATCGGCGCCGACGACCCCAGGCGGGCGGTGCACGGACTGAAGGTGGGCCTCGCGCTCTCGCTGGTGTCCGTGTTCTACTACACAAGGCCCCTGTACGAGGGCGTCGGCGGCACCGCCATGTGGGCCATCATGACCGTCGTCGTCGTCTTCGAGTACACCGTTGGTGAGTGGCTGAAGAATGTCGTCACTGAAGTCAACGTACGCATATTTCGACTGATTTTCTGACGCTGTTATCTTGCATGCACGTGCAGGTGGCTGCGTGTACAAGGGGTTCAACCGCGCCGCCGCCACGGTCAGCGCCGGCGCGATCGCGCTCGGCGTCCACTGGATCGCGGTCCACGCCGGCGACGAGCTCGAGCCGGTCATCCGTAGCGGCTCCGTTTTCCTTCTAGGTACGTAACGTATATACATCAACATTCAACGCGCATTGCGTATCGTGTACGTACGCCCTAGCTAACGACCTCGCGCTCTGGTCTCTGGATGCAGCTTCCATCGCGACGTTCTCGCGGTTCATACCGACGGTGAAGGCGCGGTTCGACTACGGCGTGACCATCTTCATCCTCACCTACAGCCTGGTGGCGGTGTCGGGGTACCGCGTGGAGGCGCTCCTGGCCATGGCGCAGCAGCGCGTCTGCACCATCGCCATCGGCATCTTCATGTGCCTCGCCGTCTGCGTGCTCATCCGCCCCGTCTGGGCGGGGCAGGAGCTGCACCGCCTCACCGCGCGCAACATGGACAAGCTCGCCGACGCCGTCGAGGCCTGCGTCGAGGACTACTTCGCGGACCAGCCGGCGGACGGCAAGCAGGCGGAGGGGTACAAGTGCGTGCTCGGCTCCAAGGCGTCGGAGGACTCGCAGGCCAACCTGGCGCGGTGGGAGCCGGCGCACGGGAAGTTCGGTTTCCGCCACCCGTACGCAGAGTACAAGAACGTCGGCGCCGCCATGCGGCGCTGCGCCTACTGCGTGGAGGCGCTGAGCGGCTGCGTCCGGTCCGAGATCCAGGCGCCCGAGCATGTCAAGCGGCGCCTCGCCGGCGGGTGCGCGACCGTCGCGGCGCGGTGCGCACTGGTTCTCAGGGAGGCGTCCAGCTCCGTTGCCACGATGACGACCTCCCGGGCGCTGGACTTCGCCGTGGCCGACATGAACACCGCCGTGCAGGAGCTCCAGAGTGACCTGAGGGCGCTCCCGTCCAGGCTGGCCGAGGAGGAGTCGCCAACGGCGGTCCTGGATGCCGTGCAGCTCTTCACAGTAACGAGCCTGCTGATCGAGGTGGCCACGAGGATCGACGGCGTCCTGGACGCCGTCGACACGCTGGCCAGCCTCGCGGGCTTCCGATCGTCGGACATGGAGGATGAAGCTTCTGAAACCGAAACCAAAGTGAAACAGCCAGCGAGCGATCCGGACTCGGACGAACCGGAGAAGAAACACATCGAGCAGGTTTAATCGATCGGATCAAGACCGAGATTAGTCCGGCCTGCCAGATGAGTGGAACCTGCAGATTGAATTGGTTCTACGATGGCGTTCTCGTGCTCTGGTATATTATCATTCTTTACCTGGCTACTACTGCCGGCGGCCTGTGCCATTTCTATTCAGGGCGGGAGGAGATCAGTGACGGAGTTTGAGTGGGGAATAATGAATGGTGAATCCTTGGCCCAAGTCATTGAATATTTACGGAGTGCGCAACAGACCACCAGGTGACCAGGATCATGGGAGAACAAAAGCATTTTTCTTACCATAAAATTAGCAATATTAATACGACACTGTGGCTTTCATGATCTGCGCACTAACTTATTTTGGAGTGACTATCCATTGACACACACTGTTCTTTTGATACTCCAAAATATTAGGAGTTAGTATAAACCAACGACATTGAAGACTAAATTTTAGAAAACCACGACTTTACGTTTGAATCGCAAAAACCACGAGTATTCAGCAAATTGTTAGCAATGTGCACTGATTCCAGATTGACGCTGAATTAACACAAAAACTGACATGTGAGACCCACCTCTCAGTGCTGACATGGCATAGTTTGATGCGGTGGACTGGGACCCACCGGTCAACTAAAAAATCTGAAAAAATAAAAAGGAAAATCCCCCAACTCTCTCTGCCCACCCACCTTCCCGCACCGCCCATGGCCGCCGCTGGCCACCTCCGTCGTCGGCCAGGTCCGAGCCGCCTGCCAGGACGATGACCGCACCCGCCTGCCCGCCACCGGCCAGGACCAGGACCACGCCCACCCCCCCAAGGACCAGGACTGCACCGCCCCAGACCACACCCGCACCGTCCAGGACCGCGCCCGCCCGCCGTTGTGCCCCGGAGCTCGCGGGCGCCGCCCCGACCTCGACCGCGCCTGCCTGTCCGTCGTGCTCAGAGCTTGCTGGAGCCCGCCCCGGATCTCGCGCGTCGTGCCGGAGCTCGTCGCGCCCCGAGCAGGTTGCTTCGGCGCCGCTCCCAGAGGTGGCGAGGGGCTGGGGCGCCTAGCCGACCGCGCCAGCGGTGGGTGGACGAGTCGGAGGCGAGAACTCGGGCGGCGGGCATGGCCGGCGGCGAGGTCCGGCCAGCTAGAGGAAGGGGACGACATGCCAACATTTTTTTTAAAAAAATATTTTTAATTGGACCGACATGTGAGGCCTGTCCAGGTCAGCAAAACTATGACACATCAACACTGAGAGGTGGGTCCTATATGTTAGTTTTCGTGTTAATTCGGCGTCAATTTGGAATCAGTGCACAATGCTAACAATTTGCTAAATACACGTGGTTTTTGTACAATTCAAACGTAAAGTCGTAATTTTCCGAAATTTAGCCTTCAATAACATGGTTTTATGCTAACTACTCAAAATATTATATTAGTAGTACGAAAGAAGCAACCGAGCATATGTCATGCATGCATCTTTCTAATCGAAGCTACCAGAATTTCTCGGTATGCTTTTCAGTATCACTTGAATAGTGAATGGTGCAGTACAGCAATGCAAAGCACCGGTATGTGTGTCTTACCTGATGACTCGTGTCTGCCATGGCTCGGCATTGTCAGCATGAAAATAATTAATCATGTAGTACCATAGCTCGTGTTTACAAATACACACTTTAATTAGCTGATAAGAGTTGCTCCTTTTCAACCATTTTCCTAGTGGAGGACAAAGTTGTTCCTGCACCGAAAACAACAGTTGATGTAACGACAATCAAAAGAAACCGAGGAACCAGAGAAGTTTGGCCATATCGGCACCAGGTTAATTTGCTTCTGAGTTAATGTCAAAGTCATACGCAACGCAATGTGACAGGGACCGGGCCGCATGATCTCTCATATCTGCGTCAAAAATTACAAAAAAATGTCGGGTTCCACAATCAGAAGATAACGGGACAACGCAAACCCAGCAGGTTCAACATCCAAAGAGCAACGGGAAGTAAAGGGGTTCAGGTAGAGATGGGAAGCAGCGTCCGATCGGCTAGCTTCATAGTCAAAATCGGTTTATATTAGTTGCAGTAAATATGTAGCAAATCTATTATATTATTAAAACAACTAACAACCAACGGTGGAGATTTGTCACGGCAAAACTAAGATCTATAATCGGTGGAGATTTGTCAAGGACGTACATCAACGTATACCATAGATGTCCAAGTCAACACGTGCAATCTAAAAAAGGTATCCTCCAATAATAAAAGGTGAAACTAAGATCTATAAGTCATATCGTCCTTCAAAGGAAAAGATCTATTAGGGTACGTGCAATATAAAAAGGTATCCAGGAAAAAGTTAACTGGCCGGCCGATCAAAAGAAGTAGGAGCCTTTAAATAAAGAGAAGAAGACCGATCGACTTCATCAAGAAAGAAAAAATAAACAAATCGATTTCTCCACGGCGTACAGATGCTCAGCTTCATGGAGCAACGCTGAAACCCGGCAGTCACCGCCCTGATGGACCTTTTGCGATCATGCATGCGCAATGCCGCGCACGGCGACGCACTGAGGCCGCTGTTATGGAAGCGGCAGTCTCTAGGCGTATGGCAATGATCTTGATCGTACAAGATTCAAGACAAGACGATTTCGCCGGCCAAACATTGGCCATGATCACGCTCAAGACAAGACGATCTCTCCGGTCCTCGGACCTATGTTTGTTGATTTCCAGGTTTGGTTTGGAAGTTCCTGAAACGATTGGCAAGCCCTTGGCCATTGCCGCATCATGAGAAATAGCATATTATCATCGTGATTTCTATCAAAACCGTATGCATAAGATCGAAGCAGAATCGTTCTGCTGGTCGTCGGCGTACCTCGGCGTCCTTGCACATGAGATCCAAGGAGAATCGTGCTGCCTGTCATCGGCGTTCCTCGGCGTCCTCGCACCATCCGGCACCAGCTTGCACGGGAAGAAATCAATGAGAACGGTATCTGGTGTTGTGGTCGACAGTTTGCTGCAAGCCTGCAAGATGGAATCAAACGGTGGAGGCATGGTGGCTAGAGCGACGGTGCCTACAGCTCTAATGGCAGCTGCGCCCGGTGGCAGATTCCAATGGCGCACTGCACTAATATAGGAAAGAAATAAGCGAGCTGGCTGATGCCGTCCGCGAGAACTTGACCAGACAGAGCATAGCGAGGAAAATGAGCTTGGTGTCATTCTAGGCTTCTAGCCACGTTGATGGAATACATGGCTCCCCAGAATTTATTCTCCCGGAGCTTGGATCTTAAATTCAAGAAATTGGTTCAACTTGCATGCCCATAGCGAACATGTTCGCATTCTGCTTGCCCGTGGCTGCCCGTCTATTGCGAAGTTTGTGCTGTTGGTGAAGCTGAAGTCCGACGTCTCAAGAGTCCATATGTTTTCCGGCCGGCCAATCTCAAACGTCGTTTTCATCACAGCCGGCGTGGGTGTTCTCTTCTTCAGCACCACCTCCGATCCTCATATGCGCAGCTTCCCGCCGTCTCTGGTGATCAGCCGCAAATAGACGTAATACAGGACTGCCGTGATGGGTTTTCCATGACTGCATGCAACCGATGGTCTGGGACAAGTATTATGTTGGCAGAGGCTAATACTAGCAGTATCATGCTTCACCTAGAGAGAACACAAAGCCATTGATACATGTGCTCGCTTTGATCAAGGCGTCTCGCACAACTAAAGCTAAGTACCAACAAGAGCTACGCAATCTCAAAGGTGAAGAACAAAACTCATCTATGCAATTTGGGCTAGGAGGGTGAGATACTCAGATTTTTCCAAGCATGGAAGACTTTACACACATCGTTAAGCATACTGCATATCCATATGCGTATTACAGAGAGCAGCGTGCATGGGTTCCATCAATAAAATTGCTTAATGTGTAGAAATAAATTGATCACTGCACAAATAGAATTGCCTTGGGTGTTACGGATAGATCACATCATCACAAACGTATATGCTTCAATGTGTAGTTTTTTATGGAAACCAATGGGAATGATAATTACTATGCTGGTGAAATAGCAATATATCTTCATATCTTGGCTTGCAAAAAGTATTACAAATGTGCATAAAGAAACGGTAACATGACGATGGGCATTAGCGGGGTTCACAGACTCAAAGAACATATGATTTATAGACCAGCGAGAATCAAAGCGTATGTGGATAAATAAGGGACCCTGTACCAAGCATGCAAGCCAATGTGTAAATGGATTAGTAGATAGATTCCAATGTGCTATGTACAACCGAGCATATATATGATGCAAACAAAGTGAAATCGTAAAAAAATTAGAATGCCAACAGATGAGTAAGACTGCAAAACAAAATAAAATGGATGCTAATATAAAACGCTATAATTCTGCTTGAGAAGCCATTAACTTGGTGACACATTCTGTCATAAACCAAAATCTCTAGGACCATCTACAACTGAAAGTGTTTTGACAAAATTCAAGTATGGTTCCTAGAGATATATATTTTTATACAAGCACTTTTATCTATTTTGTATGCCATGTAACAATTTTGAGAAACCAAATTAAGCAACGTGTTAATATATAATTTTCTTGAGGAATGACAATAACCTGGTGCCCCTGATTCTATCATACACAAGATAATTAATCATTAACAAAAAATGCGTAATGGAAAGATTTTCGAAATATTTGAGTATCATTCGCCATGACATACATTTTTCTACAAGAAATTTATATATTCTTTACGGAATAAAAATATTAATCTAGCCGCGCAATTTGCGCGGGCCACCCAGCTAGTTAATTTAATTTGAACTAGCTAGCCCCTGCATTGCCGGGCTTATGTGGGATGTTCGCTTGCAACCCTAGGTTCAAGGGGCATCGCCTGCCGAAGAGGTTCCAAAGATAGAATGATACTACGGCAACACCGGAGTTGCGCATAAGACAAAGAGATCAAGAAGATATTGCAACATGACAAAAGTTTGAAGCCTAGCCTGTTATCTTCATCATTCATCTCAATCACAAACTCTAGTATACTCACCTTCTTCGCGAAGCTCCTCCATATCCATTGAACACAATATTCCACAAAGTGTTTACTCCTGCCATCAAAGTCTCATTCTCCTTAGTTATCTTAGCTTATCCAACACAATTTTTTAGCAATTTAGCTCTTCCAGAGATTCGATCAATTTGCTTTTCAAAAAACACATTGTTTCCTATTTTCTAGATTACCCAACGAATTGCTACGAAGGCATTAACTTGCACGCTCTTACCCCATGGCTGGAAATTGTCTTATCCACCAAAAAATCCGAGTAAACTTCCAAGGTCTAGTCCCGCCCCAATAACACTACTTACAACACTCCAATAGTTTGCAGCCACACATTCGAAGAAATTGTCTCTCTCCTCGCGACAAATTTTGCAAACCATGTTCCTACCCATTTTTTCTTAGTTTTGGAGATTGGATTTTCTAAGCACTGCCTTAGTTGTACCCTCTATCTAAACTGTTAATAGTGCATCAAGATCCGTGCTAGTCTTTTTTCCATATCAAACAACTTCTTTTTTTGTATCTCTCACTCTATATAACATTTGAATCTGAAACTTTGCAGTTCACTCAAACATTTGAGATAGAATTTGGGAAAAATAGTTTAGGATTTTTATTATATTATATATATACTTTTTAAATCAATTTTTGTTGAATTTTAAATATTTGAAAAAGTTAAATTTCACAAAAAAAATCAGAAATATTTTTCCCACATTCTAGTTGTAATATTAGAACGATCTGCAAAGTTTGAAATCTATATGTTACATAGTTTGAGAGATATAAAAAAACAAATTCAAAAAAGTATGGGGTGTAGGTGAGACCCTGCTTAGATAAAACTTTTCCTTTTTCTTACTCATGTTACCTTTTGTCACTACTGCGTTATTATGCTAGATAAGCCATGACACAATTTTATCTTCATGGATATTTTGTTTATGATTGATGTATGAAAGAAGAAACTTCAATCTATCTATCTATACTATTAATTTGCTACCTGCGGTGGTGATGGTTAGTCATGGTTGGTAGTACGTCCGTCCACAGCGTTAACCTGCGAGGCCTCCATAACCCACGATTTATTTCTGGTTCTGTTACGGTTGCTCCCTTCTACTATCCTCCTGTGTTTCAATAAGGAAAGGGCTTGATCGCCGCCCGCCGTTGTTCGATCTGTCGGTATCAGAAGAGGAGAGGAATTGATCGCTGCTCCCCAACGGCGCGAGCTCTGGAGCGGAGAGGTCGGCGTGGCCGACTACCGACACAGCTCCTCCGGCGGCTCGTCCCTCCGGCAACTCGGTCGCGATCCGGACGGCGGCGCCACATCCACAGGGAAGACGCCCACTGCAGTGGTAGCACGTGCCCTGGTGACTACTGCTGCCCCGTGACGCTCATACAGTTCCGGCGCTCCCAACGCTCATACAGTTTCGGCGCCCCCAAAATTGAACATTCAGGTTTAAGGGCTAGCTGTCGTGACGCTCATACAGTTCATCTGCGATGGATAGGACGCTAGGAGCCGAGGATGGTTCAGGTTTGCCTTTCTTTTATCCACGTATATCATCTCGTGTATTCAGATTAGGAATTAGCTAATTCCAAGAAAGACGCTCATACAGTTCATCCGCGATGGATAGGACACTAGATGCATGTTTTAGTGTTCCTTCAAACAATGCAATCAAATTAGGAATTAGCTAATTCCAAGAAGGACGCTCATACAGTTCATCCGTGATACAGTTCATATGCGATGGATAGGACGCTAGATGCATGTCTTAGTGTTCCTTCAAACAATCAGATTAGGAATTAGCTACAAGCCTGCAATCAGCTATTGATTTAATCCCTTCTAAGAAATCACGATGGAATTAGATCCAAGTGTGCCATGTTTTCTTGAGTCAGCTGCGTAGTCTTTGCTGCAATGTTTGCAATATGCCCGTGCTCCATCCCTCGTGAAGTATTGGCATACTACTTCTGATTTTGCCTTCGCTTTTCCTGGATTGGTCAGGTCTCCAGAAAAATGGTCCTGAATAATAACCACACTTGCTGCATATTTTTCGCCAATCCCTCACAACACACTTTTATCTTTGTTTATTATGAACCATGGTGTTCAGAATGATCAAAGGTTGTTGAAAATTCCATGCAAAACATGCTTATAAGATGTCACATGGTAGAAAATAGTTGTCTAATAATTGGGTAAAAAGGTGTGTATTTTCTAACAAAATTTGTAGACACGCGATCTTACTTGATACTTTGTAACCGAGCCTGCAATAATCTTAACAACTGTGGTGGTACAACCGTGTGATATTTTCATGTGTGAACCATCCAACAACACAGTGCCTCCAATAGCCAAAACACTCACAAACGTTGGAGTCAGGAGAACATGTGGAAATAATAGATGGTATGTATTCACACGACATTTTTTCCATTGGAGTATGGTGATCTATATATTTTGATTTGTAACTAACCATGAACTTAGTAAATTGCTTCATATCAGGTGCTTTGAATTAACAAATAACACATCGACCTTGCAGAAAGCCCTAGAACACATCATGGAACATCAAGGTTTCCTGAACATATTGTTTCTAATACAAGGGTTA
Organism: Dactylis glomerata; assembly: GCA_007115705.1. NCBI lineage: Eukaryota > Viridiplantae > Streptophyta > Magnoliopsida > Poales > Poaceae > Dactylis > Dactylis glomerata. Next base: position 1,898,377 of record QXEO01000523.1, on the reverse strand, counting down.
CACATGATAAAAATCTACAAAGGAGGAACCGTGATAAAGCACGACGAGATAGGCTGACACCCGAGCAAAGAGAGGAAATGAATGCACGCCGAAGAGCAATTAGGCAAAATAAAACCGATGAAGAGAGAAATGCAAGCCAAAGGACGGCTAGGAAAAATCTGACACCCAATGAGAGGCAAGAGATGAATGCCCGCAGAAGGGAAGCCAGTAAAAATAAGCCAGCAGAGGAGAGGCAAGAAATGAACGTCCGTCGAAGAGCTCGTAGGCAGAGCATACAATCCGAGGAAAGGCAAGCGATGCGGGCTCGGCGCAACGCATGGCTCGCAGCAAAGCGGAACACCCCTTGCGCTGAATCCATTGCAATGCCTCGCCCTGGTGCATATCTCTTTTGAATCATTGTGTTATATTACCAAGGTCTTCATATGTCCTGCCTTTATTTGGCATTAACAAGCTTTTCTTGTAGGATTCAATTGTAGCATTAGTTTTCTACTTTTCTTAGTCCATTGTTAATAAATTATATGTGTGATTTCTCTTCTTGTATCTACTGAATACTGATCATTTTAGATATTGAAACAGTAGAGTTTTATCTCCTTCTAAGGTTGTACAGTCAATATGTCTTACTAATCATGACATGCTCACACATCAGCTAAAAGCATCACACATAGTAACTTTAACAAAAAGTGCAAATTTGTATTTAACAAAAAGTGCAAATTTGTAAATAACATGGATGTTAGCCATTCTTTACAATGTTTCACACTTACTTAAATTTGTTGCTGTCTAAATAACTTGGATCCTTGTCTACGTGACAAGCTCACTAATTCTCCACAGAATGAGCAGACAAAAGATATATACTATTCAGTTTTGGTTTTGGTACTATTCATATAACACATAGCAACTTTTAAGAGATGGCTAGGGCGGCAGACGTGGAGCTTCGAGGAGGGAAGAACGGCAAGGCAGTTGTGGGAGCACTGCCGTCCTCATGCGGTAGTGAAAGTGGCAGGTGGTCCGGCCGGCATTGTTGGTGGGGGAGGAGGGAGAGAGAGGATTTGGAGTGCGCATGCCAGTGGTCAATCTCTGATTTTCTTCTCCGGCATGACACTTTTGACAAATGGAGATGTCATAGTATCTGTCGAAATTTTGACTGTGATCACGAGCGACCTTCAGGTAGCACTGCCATTCTCCAAAGCAAATAAGAGATCATGGGGAATTTCTTTCTATTCATATAACCCACAATTTTTTTTCTTTTCAAAATACACTCCGAGGAAAATGGAACTTTAAAGCTTTCATAATAATATGTAGCTACATGTAAAAAAAATACAACCAGGCTATACAAACTTCCACATGCATTATATACCATATTTTAATATGTGGTGAGAAAAAAAATTGAAGGACCGTGGCAACGCACGGGCGCCCAACTAGTACCGCCTAGTCCTACTTTGAAGGCAACGCCTAGATTTACGAGGATATACCAATCACGCTATCAAAATTTGTAGAAGAGACAACCCTTTTCCACCTTTAACTTTGGGGCCTCTTTGGATTGCATGATTTTCATAAAGGAGGAACAGAGAAAACAATGGTTTTGATGCCATGTAACTATATTTCTACATATAACACATAAATTTTGTAAGAGATGCATTTGGATGGTGCACGTGAAACAGACATAGGATTTGGAGAACCGAGGAGAGAGATAGATAGATCGAAGTGCACTAGACTTTTGAAAGGAAAAAATAAAATGAGCCAGGTTTAACATGTATTAAGATTCCAATGGAATGGATTTCATAAATATTTGATGACTGCAATCCTACAAGCCGAAGAGAATCCATAGGAAAAAAATCCTATAAACTGGAATCCCCCAAAATTACATGAAATCCCTTCAATGCAAAGAGGCCCTTACTGTGTAGGTATGGAGAGGCTTGTCCTTCCTTTTTGGATTTTTTTTACTTTTACTTGCTTTCGCAAATAATGTATGATAGTTTGAAGATGGCGACATTAATTAACTCGAGGTATCAGTACCTTCAGGATTCAGTCTTTCACGCAGTTGCTAGTCGCGGTACTCTCGCTTTAGCTCTTGGGTCAACGGCGTCTGGACGCAGGAGAGGCGATGCGCGTAGCGATTAGGTGAACCCCAGCGCAGGTTGGCGCTCGGTGGGTCGCCGGCGGCCATGGAGGGTTCGCCCGGGCCCCCGCAGGTGGTGGGGGACGGGGACTCGGTCCGGGGCCGGCGCTGGGCGGACGTGGCCGACGAGGTTGACGCCGAGATGGCGGCGCTGGCGGCGATGGAGGCGATGTGCTCGCCGCCGGCTCGGCCAACCCTTGCTGATTTCGTGGCCGTCGCCAGGAGGGCGCCGCGGCCGCGGAGCGCTGGCGGGGCTCGGCGTCGCCGGCGGGCCTCTCGCTGCCGTCGCGGTGCTCGAGGCCGGTGGTCGCCCCTGCGCAGGGTGCAAAGGCGGCTCCTTTCGGCGGCAGGTTGGCGTCGGCGGGCGGAGGTGCCATTGGGGGCGGGGTCGCCGTGGTGGGGATGCTGCCGAAGGGGGCTCCTCCGGCGCCGGTGCTGGTTGCTCGGCCGCCGCCGGCCGCGCGGGGATCCTCGTCGCCCCTGTCGTCCCGGTGCTCTGGTGGGCCTGCGAGCGTGGGCTCTGGCCAGGCTGGGCCTCAGCCCACGTTGCCTGCGGGCCCAGTCCTACCGTGGAGAAGCCAGGACGCCCGGGCTCGGTCCGGCCCATTGGCCTCGGCCTGGTTATGGATCCAGCGGGGGTCGTTTTCCCTCGAGTTAGGGTTTCCGGCGCCAGCGTCCCAGGTTCGCCGCCACGCCAGTGCAGCCAGAAAAGTCGTCCGACACCCTCCTCCGCCACCGTTGAGCCGGTCCTTCCTCGACGCCCTCATGAAGCGGCTCCGGTCTCCCTCTCCTAGCGTTTCCCCGCCGCACCATCGCCGCGTCCGCGCATCCTCGCCCGCGCCCGAGCTCTACCGTCCGCCGGCGAGGCGCTCTCTGGTGCGCCGCAGTCCGGGCCGGCGCAGCCCGGGCCGCCGGAGTCCTTCTCGCCGCAGCCCTAGTCGCCGCAGCCCGCCGCGGGCTCACAGGGAGGACGCGGGTCGGGTCCTGCATGCGTCCGCTCGCCGGGGTCAGCAGGGGCGGGGGTCGCCGCGATCTCCTCGGGGCCGCTCCCCAGGCCGCAGGGGGCGGTCCCCGGAGCCCCGGGTGTCGTCGCTGGCGGGCCGTCAGCTGGAGCAAGGCCTCAGGGCGGTTCTGGAGCAACGCCCTCGCGCGTCTACTGTGGGGCGGGGGCCGGACCTGCAGATGCAGCAAGGGTCGTGGCGGCACGACCGGGAGGCCGGTCGCTCCGCCGCTGATGTTCCGCTGTCCCTGCCTGCTGCCGTTGGGGACCCCGTGAAGAAAAAGAAGAAGTATAAGAAGAAGAAGAAGTCGGCGGGCAGTGGCACGGGAGGGGTCCAGGGTGGGATCCCGACTGTGCCGGTGTCCGGCGCGCGACCTCTTGACGGGCACGGACGTTCTCAGGCGGAGATATCCGTCCCTCAGGTCCAGGTTGTGCCCCGGGAGAAGTCCCCTACGGCGAACATCTGTTTCAACTGTGGGGTGGTCGGCCACTTTCGCTCAGACTGCACGGCTCCCGAACAGTGTCTTCTATGTGGGGATGAGTCCCACCTCGCCGCGGCGTGCTCTGCCCGCTCTCGGCGTAAGGTGCGGGAGACGCTCGAGTTTCTGGGGCATGGCATTGATGGAGGCTTCTACTACATGGATATGGGTGATGCGGAGATCTCTGTCCCTCAGCACCTTGCAGTGATCACCGTGCTCCCGTCTCAGGACCCTCCTCTGTCCATCGAGGTCACCGCGGACACTATCCGCAGCGAGCTGTCTCAGTTGGAGTCGGCTTGTGTGTGGACTATGCGGGAGGTTGCTCCATCGAAGTTTGCTGTGACCTTCCCTTCCGCGGAGCTGCTTCGGGCCCTTTCTTGGAGTGAGACGACCACCCTTCCGCTTAACAACATCAAGGTAGCTGTCAGGCCCTCGTGTGTGGATCCAGAGACTGTGGCTTCACTCTCCTCTATCTGGGTCCGGGTGCACGGGGTCCTAGAGGCAGCGAGAAAGGACCCCTTCATTGAGCTGATCTCTCAGGCTATTGGGAAGCTCGTGGAGGTTGATAGACGCTCTCTTGCGGGCCAGGGCCCTCTGCGTCTCCAGATCCTCTGTCCGGACCCGTCTAAGTTGACCACTACGATTTCGCCGTTCTTCTTTGGTAGGGTGGGCAGGTCTCTCTCAGTGGAGCTCGAGAAGGAGGAGGACCAGCATGGGTCCCTCTCCCCCCCTCCCCACCCTGACCAGTCTCCCCGCAGGGACGCTGGGGAGGGCGACGACGACTACTCTGGGGATGATGACGACCTCTCGGACGGCGGTGGGGAGGATGGGGTTCCACCCACAGTGGACCCTGCTCTTTCCTCCGCTCGTCTACCGGCTGGGCAGGGGGCCCAGGTGGATGCGTTACTCCAGGCGTCGTCCCCTGCTCCCCCGTCTGCTTGGGCGGCCTCACTCTCTCGGAGTGCGCCGGCCAAGCTGCTGACGGTGGAGGTGCCTCGGTTCATGCGCCCAGCCCCAGTGGAGGTGTTCGAGTTCCCCCTCTCGCAGTACGGCTCCAACATCGGGATCTCTGATCTTCGGCTTCCATCGCAGCCGCAGTCGTCTGATGAGGCCGGGGAGGACTTGTTGAGTGTGGGGTTGGAGGTGGCGCCACCTTCTTCTCCACGCTCTCCAGGGATGGTGTGCTACACGCGGTCTCCGGGGTCCACTCCGTCCTCCCCCGTGGGACCTGCGACTCCTGCCCCCGACTGTGTGGTGCCAGGTCCGGCCATCATCGACACTCCTGGGACCGGCACCACACCTCGGGCCCCTCGTCGCCCCCGCCAGCCCGCTCAGCCGTCTCGCCAAAGCTCCCGGCTCACCCAGGCTCGGGTTGGGGCTGAGGGGTTGGCGCCGACTGTCCCTGAGCAGGCCGCCCGGCGTGCGGCAGCCCGCAACCTCGACCCAGGTAACTCTCACGATTCTTTGTCTTCCTCCCCAGCCCCTGTTATGTCTCCCCCCACAGGCTCTAGGTTTTCGGTTCTTGGTTCGGTCCCTTTGGACCACTTGGATCAGGTGGCGTCCAACTGTCACATCGTCTTTCGGGGGGAGCGTGGCCCGAGATTAGAGCAGATTGCTGCGATCAAGGCTAAGGAGATCTTTGAGGGAGCCCTAGCTGCTTCTCGTGCTCAGGCGGAGCATGAGAGGGTGGCGGCTCCGGAACCTACTGGACCTGTGCAGCTGACATCAGGGTCCAGCATGGGTCCATCCCCTTTGCCTGGTAGGGAGGCTTCGCCCACCGCTATCCCCCAGGCAGGGGGGATACAGGGGCGACCTCCCAAGCCTCCGTCTCGGCCCTGGACAAGGAGCAGGGCTCGCTCGGTCCCCAATAGGGGGACCCCCCCGGATGATGTTCCCCAATGAGTACGCCCTTCTACTCATTGATTTGGAACCTTAGGGGGTTTGGCGCCCCGGGGCGCCAACGCCAGTTGAAGGAATACATGCGTCAGGAGAATGTTGATATCGTCGGGCTACAGGAGACGATCAAGGAAAGCTTCCTCCTTCATGAGCTTGAGGGACTGAGTAGGCACAAGTTTGCTTGGCACTGGGTTCCTGCCATGGGTCACTCGGGAGGCATCCTCCTAGGGGTGAAGGAGGACACCTTTGAGGTTGACGATATGGACAACGGGGAGTTTTTTGTGAGCATGGCGCTCACGCATAGACGCTCTAATCTCAGATGGGAGGTTATCGTGGTCTATGGCCCCGCGGACCATCGTCGCTCCCCGGCGTTCCTAGCTGAGCTAACATCGAAGGTGGAGCGGTGCACGACTCCGGTGATGATAGCTGGGGACTTCAACTTAATTCGCTCCCCTGAGGATAAGAGCTCGGCTCATGTCGATATCCCGAGAATGCGGATGTTCAATGACTGTATAGCGGATCTCGCTCTTAGAGAAATCACAAGAGCGGGAGCCCGGTACACCTGGAGTAATAACAGGGTGGACCCGATCCGGAGTGTGCTGGACCGGGTCTTTGTGTCGGTGGAGTGTGAGATGGCCTTCCCCCTCTGTGCCCTTCGTGCAGTTACTAGGATTGGCTCCGACCACTCCCCCCTGCTTCTCTCATCAGGGGGTGGGGCTCCCCCATGGCTAAACCGCTTCTATTTCGAGAACTTCTGGCTCGGTCAGGAGGGCTTTGTGGAAGCTATTGGCACTAAATGGGAAGCCGCGGTGTTTTCTCCTTCCCGTGTTTATAATGCGGTCGACGTCTGGCACCACTGTGCTAAGACGGTCCACCAATTCATGCGCGGTTGGGGAGCTAACGTCGGGGCGGAGCTTCGGCAGAAGAAAGGATTACTCCTTGCGGAGATCAAGAATCTCGACAGTAGGTCGGATTCTGTGGGCCTATCCGCCGAGGAGTGGTTGCGGCAGTATGCCCTTGAGGACTCCCTTTTAGAGATCTACAGAGGCGAGGAGGTTTTCTGGCGGCAACAGAGCCGCCAGAACTGGCTTCTGAGGGGCGACGCGAATACGGCCTACTTTCATGCGATTGCCAACGGCCGACGTCGGAAGTGTTCAATCCCCTGCCTTTGGGATCGAGATAATCTTCTAGAGGATGCTAGAGATATCTCCGATCATGTTTACTCCTTCTATAAGGAGCTCTTTACGGTAGGCCCTCGCTCAGGGCTCTCGCTATCAGTGGACTTTTGGCCAGTGGGGGCTATGGTCTCTGATAATGAGAACGCGGAGCTGACGCGCCCATTCTCCCTAGAGGAGGTGGGCAAGGCGATTATGGAAATGAAGGCGGACTCTGCCCCGGGGCCAGATGGGCTTCCGGTTGTTTTCTTCCAGAAATTCTGGTTGAAAATTCAGGCGGTGATCATGCCAATGTTCCAGGAGTTGTTCATTGGGACGTTGGTTATGTCGCGCCTAAATTTTGGCGTGATAACCCTGATCCCCAAGGTAGTGGGGGCCACAGATATCCGCCAATTTAGGCCTATTACGGTGGTCAATGTCATCCAACGGATCATCTCTAAGGTCTGTGCCTTAAGGCTGGCACCAGTTTTGGAGCGCCTTACGCACCCATACCAGTTTGCCTTCTTAAAAGGCCGGTATATTCATGATGGGATTCTGGCTCTTCATGAAATCATTCATGAGGTTAAGGTACGACACCAGAGGGGTGTGTTCCTAAAGCTAGATTTTCAGAAAGCGTACGACCGTCTGGATTGGTCCTTTCTTCGTCATGCCCTTCTGCGGAGAGGCTTCGATGATAGGATGGTTAGCTGGATCATGCAGATCATTATGAGTGGCAATACTGCCATTAATATTAACGGGGAAGTGGGGCCATACTTTCGGCCCTCCTGTGGCGTGAGGCAGGGGGACCCCATATCTCCTCTCCTCTTTAATGCTGCAGTAGATGTCTTAGCGGAAATCTTAGAGAAGGCTAAGATTTCCGGCCACATTTCGGGTGTGGTGGGACATCTTATCCCCGGAGGAGGGGTTACACACCTCCAGTATGCGGATGACACCATGATTATGGTGGAAGGGTCGGAGCTCGATATTGTTAATCTCAAATTTCTCCTCTTATGTTTTGAGACCATGTCGGGTCTCAAAATCAACTTTGATAAGAGCGAGGTCGTGGTCCTGGGGTATAGCCCTGAGGATCAACAACGGATCGCCGACAACCTGAATTGCCGCTTGACTTCATTCCCAGTTAGCTACTTGGGGATGCCTGTTCGGGACTCTCGGATCCTCATCAAGGATCTAGACCCGTTAGTAGGGAGAGTCAGATCAAAGGCGGAGCCTTGGCGAGGGAAGTTTACCTCCAAGGGGAGTAAGACTATCCTCATCAACTCCTGCCTTTCGAGTCTCCCCCTGTACTTTATGGGGCTATACCTTCTACCGGAGGGAGTGCATAGCAACGTTGATAAGGAGCTATCGCGCTTCTTCTGGCAGGAGCGTAATGGCCGCCAGAAGTACCATATGGTCAAATGGGCCGATATATGCGCCCCCAAGGAGTGTGGGGGCATAGGTATTTTGGCTTCCAGGACTATGAATGTGGCGCTGATGCTTCGATGGGTTTGGAGGATTCTCAAGGGGGATGGTGGCCTTTGGCTGCAATTGATTAAGGCCAAATACCTGAGAGGCCGACCCCTTATGTCATGCCAACGCCGGGAGGGATCTCAGTTTTGGAGGTCCATCCAAGATATCAAGCATGAGATCAGGGCAGGGATCACCTTCTCCGTAGGCGATGGAGCAGGTACCCTATTCTGGCTCAACCCTTGGCTAGGGGATCGTCCCCTCAGGGTGGAATTCCCCCAATTATTTGCCATCTGTACCGATCCGATGCTTTTGGTTGCTACGGCGGGCGATCGGCTATGGGATCTCACGTTCCGTCGGTCCTTTGGTCCGGAAGACACGGTTGCTTGGGAGGCCCTCCGGGCTCGCCTTCCTAGCGTCCTGTCTTCCTCTCGAGATAGTGTCTCCTGGAGCCTTTGCCCTTCAGGAGTTTTCTCAGTTAGATCTGCATACAAGGCCCTACGTGGGGGGCCCTCTCTCCCCTGGACGTCCCCTCTGTGGAAGGCCCCAATCCCCCTTAAAACCAAGATCTTTGTGTGGCAGCTCCTACGGGACCGCCTCCCTTCGGGGGTTGAGGTTCTTAAGCGTCATGGGCCTGGCAATGGCCTTTGCCCTCTGTGTGAGGTCCCCGAGACAACGCACCATATTATGTTTGCTTGTTCCGCTGCCCGCTTTCTTTGGAGCTTTGTTGCTGAGGCTCTAGGTCCTGAGTGGCAGGCCTTAGACCTTGGGGAGTTCCTGGAAGTGCATGCGAACCGTTCCGGTAAGAGGAGGCGCCTCTTCTGGCTAGTGTTTGCTTCAATGGCCTGGACTTTATGGACTACTCGTAATAAGATGGTTATTGAGCGTATCTTCCTACGACGGGCCTCTGACTCTATCTTCAATTTTTTGGCTTTTCTGCAGCAGTGGTACCCGCTCTGTAGGCAGCGGGACAAGGAGCGGCTGGACAGCATGCTGGAGGATCTTCTTATGGCGGCTCGTCATACATCTTTGCAGTCCGGCCGCTGATGTGCTCTGGCGCTCCTCGCTAGAGCTGTATCGCTTTTCTTCTATTTTGGGCATGTTTGTGCTGTTGCCCCAGCAGACGTTCTTTCGGTCTTAAACTCGTTGTATGGATGTTGTTGCTTTATTTATAAAGCGGGGCGAAAGCCTGTTTCGAGATAAAAAAGGAAGGAGAGACAAAAAGACATCATGTCTCATTACTTGTAGAATGTTGTATTCTAAATTTCGATAATTGGTATGCCCTCATATTAATCATCTATCTATTATTATGTTGGCATAGTTGATATTTTGTCCTATGTGTTATCAAGAATGTAAAATTGTGAACAACTTATGTACAATGCGACCTACCCGTTGGGTATCATTGGGTATGAGTGTAGATAAAGTTTCATACCCATAAATATAGATATGGATGAAATTTTGTACCCACTAAATATACAGATAGAGGTATAGTATTGTTGTACCAAAGTGCATACCAGGTAGCCAAAGACACCGGTCCCTGACCATTTTCTATGTATTTTTATCTATGGAACAGTGTATGACACCCCATCGTAAATGAAAAATTATGTGATTTACAAAGTGGCCAATGTGTAATTTTCTCTTTGGGTTCGCCTTTGCTGTACCCTATACCCTACCATTGCCATCCTTAGTGGTGGCATCTCGCCGAGATCTAATCCTTGTCCAACTGAATTAATTTTGCCTTGGGATTTTGGCTAGGTGTCACACCCTGTGTCTTAATGTATTGCCGCCCTATTCCTGTGACTACTATCGTTTTTAAATGTCAAAAGAAAAAACCCAAATTTCATCCAATATTTGGTGCTCTAGGCTAAAAAGTTAAACTATGTAAAATTTAGTCAAGTTTTTTTTGACAATCAATACCACATATATTCATTGAAACAAATAGTACATGGCAGAGATACATAAACTCTCTTCATCGATTGCAAAATAACATCTAAAAGATACAAACAAATATTTGAGGTCTTTATATTCTTTCTTCTTCCATAACACAATCTTATATATTTGTAAAGGCAGCCAAAGAAAACCAAACCACAGAATAAAGTTTCTCTCATAATTTTAATTTGCGTGCACGCACGTAACCATTAAAGTAGTCAATCACCATCGACAAGAGTACCAACACCAGTATGCTAGGGAAAAGTAATCGAACAGCCTGATCGACGTCGCTGGGGAGCCGAAAGTAAAATCACCATTGTCGATAACGTAGCAGTCAGGACAAATATTGCAAGGACAAACCTCCTCGCGGCAACCATGAGAATAGATCCAAAATTGATTGGAGAAGCAAGATCCGAAGACCCATACATAGAAAACTTTAATCTTTCAACCCCACCATTGACGTCGGGAAAGAGATCTCGTGGTCGAACGAAGGTGCGAAGATCACTTATTGTAGAAGATGCCATCTCCATTGACGCGGAGACGAAAATGTAGATGACTACCAAAACCCTAACCTAATATATTGGAAACACTATTTTTACTGAAAACTCAACGCATAGATCGGGTTCGTCACTCCTCCCGATACCGGCGAGGCCGGCCGGAGAAGGGGGGAACCAATCTATGGAGGAGACTGAAGTGGAGACGCTAGCTTTCTTGGACGGCGACGGCTATTCTTTTCCCTAGTCGGGTGCTAATCTTAAATTTAATCAAGTTTTTATTAACATGTACATAACAAAATCTAGATTGTTAGATGCGCCATGAAATATATTTTCATGATATCTATATAATGTTATAGTTGTTGATACTTTTTTCTAAAAGTTTGGTCAAACTTTATTTTGCTTGTATTTTTTTTTAAATATGAGCCTGTGCAACGGAGGGAGTACTTACCTATTGGACCCACATGTCAGATCGGTCTTCACCAGCTCTACGCGCTGACCCCCAAATTCGCCTCCAGGAGAGCTCGCTAGGAGGGGAGCCACTGGCCAGCGCCGCCCCGAGCTAGGCCTCCGCCGCCTGCGCCTGCGCGTCCCCGGCCAGGCCTCCGCCACCAGCGCATTGGTGCCGGAGGCACGCCCCCGGAGATCCCTCTTGCAGCACCGAGACCACCGCCGCCCTGCCCCTCCTCCCATGGTGGCAACCCAATCCCTCCGGCCCGCCTCGAGCTCGCGATGATCTACTTCCTCCCCGTCCCGTCCGGATCACGCGCCGTCCCGAGACCACTCCCAGCCAGCTCCTCCTCCGATGGCGCTGCGCTAATCATTCCTGCCATAAACCCTAGCCTCACAGATCTGGTTTTCAGCTTTTAGCCTGCCACCACCAGCAGCAGTCCACCGCTACCATTTGTTCTCCATCTCCTCGTCTACGCGGGGAATTACACTTCCTATTGGACCCCCGGGATGGAGGCCGCCGCCTCCAGCCTCTCGTCGCTGCTCGCTACCCTCCGCGTGGACGGCCCCTGGACGCCGCCTGCGACCTGGGATTCCATCACCCGCGAGAGCACATTCGCCGGTGTTGCGGACCCTATTGGGAGTCCCCACCAGGAGCCTATTTACGAGCTCACCTCCGTTCCTGTGAGTGAAATCCATGAACCCTCCTAACTTCTGAGTTAATTTTTGGCATGTTGTGTCTACCGAACTGATTAGCTTTCCGATTTGCGACATTGGTAGTAAGAGTTATTGGTTGTAGCATGATTTATCCCCTTCAGAAAAAGCGAAAGAACAATGCATGCTGTGAAAACAAGCTGTGCTGCTTGGATCGTCCATGGGCAGAATACGTAGGGAGTCCTATGTTAGCAGATCAACAGGAAATAGTACTCGTTATTTGTAAAGACAATTAGTGTGGGTAGCCGAGATGGGGAAATTTAGAATTCTTTGTGCTGGGTTCCTTAAATATGGTAGATGTATATGGCCCTTGACATTTTTAAAAGGAAGCTTTAGTCTGATGCCGTATGGTGCTGAATAAAACTAGGCGCAAATTGTTAGTGATATGATTATTACTGGGCATATTATAAATCGTATAGATTTTGGGAAATGATTATAGCTGTATCTGTGTTATAACCTTACTAGTACTGTTGTATTTTTTGTATTGTATTGCTGATTAGTGCGAGGGCCATCCTTGTTCTGTAGGATACAGTTTTGGTTCGTCTGGCTTTGTCAGCACTGCATGGTGTCAAATCATCGTTAGATGAGATTGAGGAACTTTCAGTTCTGTTCTCCTCAAGTCCGGCAGACAGAACGTCTCATCGTGTCGCCAATGTGTGGTCGCGTTCGTCCAGCACTGCCTCTGTAGGGCATCTCCTCAATTCTATATGCTCTACAGGTCTTGCAGTTTTCTTCCTGTGCAAATTTGTGCACTTTTATCTTTTCCAAAGTCGAGAAATACAATATGGAAGTAGAGAAGGACGTCAACATGATGTTTCTGATGATAAAGACACCGAGCATCCTCCTTATAGTCTAATGAACCAAGCATTTGCTGCAGCAGTTGAAAAAGTTCTAGAAGGCTATTTCTGTTCCTTGAATACTTTACCAGCATCAATCAAGTTGAGGCGTTCAATGGGACAAACTGATAGAGCTTCCATTATCCCAGATAGAGCAAGTTGTAATTCTAGTTCTGAAGTCACTCTTCTGGAAGTTTATCTCCACACCGAGGAGTTAAGAAGGCAGATTAAGTCCCTCGGAAATATTTGTTTTCCTAAGTTTGCAGGTCTTTCATTAAGCGAGGAGGGCTTGACTACTGATGCTAAGTTGGAGTTTGAGAACTTCCCGCGGGGCACAGATTTGCTTTCTTATTTGTACGTCCGCCTTCGTGTAAGTAATCATCTTATTGTTTACATGCTAATATTTAGTTCTGATCCTATTAAACCAACTTTTGAATATATCTCTTAGATGTTTGGTACTTTATGTTTATATTTCGCCAATGTCTTCGATTTTCATGCCTTATTGACATGATCGTAGATTTACCTTATTATAGAATCACAATTCTGATAACTTTGGTCTCAAATAATGTTCACTCGTTGTGCTTCTGTACTTACTATTTTTTGTTCTGATATACCCCGGTTCATGTATGTTCTCTACCTGATGACAAATTTTATGGTGCTTCTGTAATGGAAGTTTTTGTTCGGATATATCTTGCTGGATGGATTACCATTTGAAATGCTGAATGATTATGTGTGACTTCAATTGTAGGATGCTGATCCGGTTCACTATGCTCTTTTGAAATATCTGTTCATTCGTTCCTGTGAACCATACTGTAACTTCATTAAGTTATGGATTTACCGAGCTAGTGTCGACGATCCTTATGAGGAATTCCTCACTACTCAGACTGAGAATAAGCAAATCAAAGGAGGTTCTATGGGCACACTAGATGACTTCACCCTATTGTCCTTCAAGGTAAAACATTACTTGTCTTTGTGAAGCTTCAAGGATAAACTTTATTTTTGCTGCCCTAAATTATTTTTAACACCAGAAATACAACTATATAATCTAGTCTTACATGAATCCAAGCATTTGAACGATGATTATGATGCTCCTTTTGTAGTAGATCTAAATTAATTTTATCATGTACCGCTGTCAACAGGGAAGGAATCATGTATCTGTTCCATGTTTTCTGAAAGATATATGCAATCCTCTTTTACGCACTGGACAGCAGCTTCAAGTACTCATGAAGCTTGTAAAATCATGCAGTCTTTGTACTACCGGAGGAGATGCTCATGCCTCTAGCAAAACCATCCGCCTTGAGGATATTCTCCCATGGTTTGATACACCCATTGAATCCTCAGTGAATTCATTTACTTTCTCAAAAAGCAGGGCTGAAGCAGTAATATGTCAAAGAGATGCTATGTACAAGTCGATGCTAGAGAAGCTTCATCATTTTTTCTGCAATATTGAGGTCTCGCTAGCACTCCTTTCAGTTCAGCATTTACTACTTATCCCATTATCTGTTTTCTGCTCTTCCTCAACAGTACTACTATGCTAGGCCAACTATGCTTACCTTATGACACGAAGTTATATTTTCAGATAATTCCTTTTGGTCCTGTGTCGAACTCCCTATATACAAGTAAAAACCCTCTAGACTCAGCAGTTTCAGATGTGGAGTTTTTCTGTGGCGACACCCATGCTCTACCAACTTGTGATAAGTATGTCCTCAATCTACCTTTGTTGAAATGTTAAAATTGGTACATTTATTCATTTCTTCTGTATTTTTTTGTGCGTACTATATGTTTACTCATGTCACCAGAGTCTTCACCTTACCAGATAAGTATCTGATCTGTCCTTTCTTACACTAGGGCTGGAGATGAAAAAGATAATGATGCTTGTTCAACATCACAAGAGTCTTCAGATAAACTGGATCCATGGGAATCTTCAGAATGCTCTTCTTATAGTTCTGTGGATGAAATTGAAGTTGAGAACAGTATCGTTTGTGTTAATTTGTCTAGTTCGGTGTTCTCATCATACCATGTAAGTACAGGTGAAGCAAAATGCTCCCCGGAAGTGCTTTCATATCAAACTAGTTCTTGTCATAATGGGACAAATCCTGCAAACCCTAACAATGAGAACCTCAGAGATAGCGATTTGACTTGCAACAATGTTCCCATGCACTCACAAAATATGGAACATAATGTGATGCCTGATGCTCGAGACCTGGATTACCAGTATAGTAAATTTTGGCCATTTGGCAAATTTCCGAAGAACACATCTAATAGTTCCCCTGGACAGATGTGTTTGGTCGATGAGTTTCTTTATACTGACGTTGAAAGTGCAGTCGAGCAAGTATCATATGATGTAGTTTGTCCATCACACGGTGAGAAGTCTGGCACAATGACTAGCTCATGGAACACTAGTGTTTCTTACAATCTCAACAGCAACCCCATACTGAAGAATGCAATTGTTCGCCATACGGAGAGTGACTTGGAAGGAAAACGGAAGAATCGAGCACTTGCCAGCTTTGTTTTTGAATCAGTCACAAATCCTTGTGAAGTATACTGTGGAAGGAGTAGATCCTGTCAGTTTGAGCCTGAAGCTGGAGCTGGAGCTGCAGTTATTCTACAGTCCACTGCTCAGATCTGTAAACAGTCTGATTGTTCGAGCAATCTTCCTGAAGCTAAGACAGGAAGTCAGGGATGCATTGCTTTATCAGGAGAAATAGCAGCAAGAGATAATCTTCTGGAAAATGTTTGCGGCGGAGCAATGTGGGAGAAATTGTTAGAGTATACTGCTAAATCAACAGAAAAAATAGCTGGGGATAGTAGTTCAGCATCTGATATGCCACTTGATATAGCTATTGACAAGTGCATTATACAAGAAGTTTTGCTTCAGTATCCTTCTTGTTTCCTATAATTGTATGTGTTGGTAAAATTTTCATATTATTATGAGCATAGGACCAGAGCCTCTATTTCATGAACTCTAATTTGTGATCCACCATCTTTTAAACACTCTTTATTGTCTAAACTAGTCGACCTGTCATGTAGTGTAGAATGACCAGTATATTTACTTAATGCTTTATCACTAGTCTTGTTCATCAACTGCTTCAGTTGAAATATCTACATATGATGGAGCTTGTGGTAAATGATAATGTATCTTTAGTTATCTTGTTGGAATTTTTTTGATGTACCAGTTATGATTCTTGACTTCAAAACCACAAACTGTAGTTCAGTATTTTATTTCTACCCCATGTTCCTTAACTGTAAAAGATATAAATATGTTAGCAGCTTCACAATGAAATTGCTTGAAGAAGGTTTTGATCTTTGTGGACATCTACTAGCACTGCGGCGATACCATTTTATGGAACTAGCTGACTGGGCAGATTCCTTTATTGTTTCCATTCATCATAAGGTAATTTTATGCAACAAATTTTTGTATTAGCCCATAGGTCACATATTCATGTTTATCTGCACAAATCCTTACAACTCTACTTCCTCCATGCAGAAATGGTTTTTTGTCAAGTCTGAGCAGAAAAGAGCAGAGATCCAAGGGCTCCTTGACTTGGCCTTGCAGAGTTCTTCATGTGATACCGACCCTTACAAGGGAAAACTGTTTATATACATGAAAGAACAACCAGGCGTGTCTCTTCTCGCCTCTGAATGTGGTAACGTTTTGATCTGGATTGTCACTGTCTACACTTTTTGGGATTTGATGACTAAATGTTTGCTTCTCAAATTACTAACTGCCCAAATTTTGGCTGCCAGGTCTTGAGACTCTTGACATGCTGGATGACATCTTGCTGGGTTATAAAGTTGATTGGCCAGTGAATATTGTCATTACAGAGGAGGCACTTGGGAAATATGCTGAAATATTCTGTTATCTTGTTCAAGTCAGGTTTGCAGTCTTTTCACTTACTGAAGTATGGCGGTTTCTAAAGGTATTCTTCTTCATTGATATTTTAGCTGAAGTGTTTGATTCATTCACTTCTACATGCCATGAGAACTTCCGTCGTCTTCTGATCTTCTCTTAAAACTGATCTTTTTTTGTGGAGTGCCCATTGCTCACATACAAAATTAGTACCGAGTTATTTGAACTTAATTTTCGTGAAGAGTAGTTAGGAGAAATGATTCTGTATTCTAGTTCTGTCAGTAACGATACCAACATGTATGAAGTACCATAATTAATGTGATGTGAAACTTATTTCCTATATATATGACTTTCATATGCTAATTTATTACAGGAGTTGACACAGCTTATCAGTCGCCCCAGCCACAGAAGGCCTGATATATTGAAGCAATTAAACTCTGTAATGAAAGTTAGGTATGCGTATTCAAAACCTTTCTAATGATTAGTGGCATTCAACAATATATCCCTTTGCACTGACACTGAAGTGTTAAGAACATGATCCATTTTTTTCTGTTTTTTAACCGTTTGCTGTGTTGTTGAACTCTTTCTTTCCTGTAAAAATTTCTCGAACTGCAATATGTGTTGGCATGTGGAGTAGTTAAGGTGTTTGATTGTTCATTCAGTGCTGTCTAGCATTAGATAATCATAGCCAAAAAGATTGTGGTTACTGGTAAATCCTGGAAAATAATTCCTTTAAACTGCTGTAAATGTTACACCTGTAATTGGCATATTTTGTAGAAACGAAATCCTGATTTTTTTAATCTTTCTTTGAAATTATATCAAGTACTGACTATTGAATACATTGCTGGACCATTTGAACCTTTGAATGTTCTGAGAAAAAATGTTCTTTTGGATGGTTAAATAATTTATTCGCTGTTGCATAAAGCAACTTTCATGTTATCTGATACAACCAGTAATGTAATTTTAATGTCTTGCTGAAGCATAATGAATCATCTCTATGGTCTGACATGTTGTTACTTCTAGTAGGCATATGTGTAACTTCAGGTGCTATTCTTTGAAAAAGAACTCATATTACTGACTTGTTTCTGTAAAGTATCTCTGCAATATTTGTCTTTATATTTAACTAGTTTATTTGTTGACATTAGCTATTCTTTTCTTATTTAGACATCAAGTTTATCATTTTCTATCAACACTACAGCAGTACCACCATTGCAATTTGTCTGATATATCATGGCGTCGCTTTCAACATTCCCTTAAACATCAGGTATAATAGTCCAGTTAGTATATCATGTTACTTCACTTGGTATATCATGTTACTTCCAGTTGGTATATCATTGCTACTTCAAGATTTAGTGCAATGAATTTATATTTCATGAGATAATAGTTTTACTGCTAGGTACATGTGTACTGATCTCTATTGTTGCGTAGGTGAAAGATATGCTGGATATCGAGTATGTGCATTTGTGCTATATTACTGATGCACTTCACATGTAAGACCTTTTCCCACAGATATGAAATTAGTTTATACAGTACATTGATTAGGTCACAAGGTGTGTCTTTAATGGGGAGAAAGGGCAATTTACACAGTTGCTGTTTTTGTGGCTCGTGTGTAATGGCGTGTTTGTTGAAATGCGCATGATACAGATAATTTATTAGAGCGCTAGTGTTTTCTCCTGTCACTACCTCACATTTGCCCGTTCAGTTCAATATCTAATTCTTTCAAGTAGGATAGACAAGCAAGGAAGATCTGGTGCGTCTAGCATTTTCTTTTAGTTGCAAGAGCAGCTGGTTATCCCGCTTTAACTTCTTTTTCAGGGATCCCATTTTTAGTTTTTTACATAATTTATATGCTTCTTGGGGATAGTTTTTTTTTGCTAATTGAGTACTGGCTATACTGTTAGATTTCTACTTGCATTGGGTATTTTGTATGCTTCGAACTGATCATGATGTGTTTTTCAGATGCTTCTTATCCAATGAGACAAAACCAGTTGCCACCATAATCAAAAGCATGCTTCAACTAGCTTTGCAGTTTCGATCATGTTTTAAGAGTCTTGGTGGTCTTTCGGAATCAACAGTGGATCAACTTAATCTGCACTCTCTTATAAACTTCTCTCAGGTATTCTCCCGATTTCACATGCAGAGTAGTTTGGTTTTACGAAAAAATTGCGTTCTATATTCTCGGTTTATCTTCCAGCTCCAGTAGGCAAATAAAAGGTTACTTTTACTGATATGATTATCATCTTTGATTAATTTCCCTAGTTTGTCATATTGTGTTTGAAATTAGTTTGCCTTTAGCTCCCTGTCCACTATTCCTTGAAATCCTGATGCAAGTCCAGTGAGTTTGATCCTAATTTTAATCATATCAGACCTCCTCTTGAAGCTTTTAGGGTAATGCATTGGGCATCTAATTTATTTCTTTTTGAGCCTAAACTGTTAATTGTTGTTGAATCAAACACTTTAGGATGAATGTTGGTTGTACTAAAAGGATGTTCTGTTGTCACACTGCATGAACAGTTGGTAGCAAATTTGCTGGTTCTGTCAGTAGTTGCCGAGTCTACTAAATATCTGTTGTTATGCACTTGTACTTGTTGCGGTACTGTTGATGCTTATGACCTTCCAACCTTACCTAACTCTACGCAGCATCCGCTAATAGATTTTATATAAATGCCTTTCCGGTAACTATCTGCCTTTACACACAGGTGGATGAAATTGGAGTGAAGTTCGAGAATAACATCAAAGATTTGTTTATTTTGCGGTCAAAGTCTTCAAAGTATGAGGAGCTTGGTCTTTCCCGTTTGTGGGGGTATCTGAACTACAATGAGTACCACTCTTTGAAAATCAGCAAAGCTGTCGGCTGCTTCTATTTTTGATAGATCATCGTAAAATCAAAATTCAGGTCTTCCTCAAGCCCGTGTTTTGCAGCCACCGGTGATGGCATTACATGCATCTAATTGCCCTCTTATGGGAAGCGAGGAGCATCCGTTTCTCCTTCTTTTTCTGGAACAGTTCACCTTTTGCAGCCCTTGGTGACAGAAGTTAGTGTGTGTGTGATTATGTGTTCTTTGTCTCCTTGCTTAGCGCAAGAAGAACATGCTGCTGATGCTTAATATGTTTGTGTTACTGTGCAAGCAGAAAGAAAAGTGAGAACTTACAGGGGAGGCTTGCCTATCTGGAGATACATACTGTTAAGATCAGCGGCTCCTTTATATCCCTTTCCTTAAGTAGATCCAAGCTATTATATTCAGGTTTGGTCTGTTGGGAAACTACAATATAGGAATTTCATACAAAAATTTCAGCAATAAGGGGCGAGTTTACTTGCACAGTGAAAGTATTTGGCTGCCCTCTGGTCTCCTGCAATAGTGCGTGCATCCAGGCAGTGACTTTGTACATGGTGTTAGGGTGTCCTGACTCCCGCCCTTACTGGTCCGCACACATGACAGATTTGATTGGTTTCGAAATGCTGCACTATGTGGACATCATAGCCCATACACTACTAGAATCATGTTCATCTGGATCGTGACGGTTTTTGTTGTTGTGCACAGCATCTGATAAATGCTAGCCAAATGAAGTGTCCACTGCCCCACACAAACCGCACTGGCTGGCTTCAGTTTTGCTGCCCTAGATGGATCTGACACTGCCAAGTCATTTCTTGCTGGTGAAAATTCAATGGTGCTTGGATGAAAGTTGATGCTTTCCTGTTAAAAGGATTCTATTCTTTATTATTCGACAGTTCGGGCAATTATTCCAACTTAAAGTTTCTGTGGTCGGAGATTTGCATACCCAGACAGAAAAATCCGATAATTAGAACTGCTGGAAGGATACCACGATCTTCAACGGTCAAAGAAAGGGAACCACTCTACAGACTCAAGAAGCGAACACCTGTAAGTCGGAAGTTATCAGGCACACGCTCTCTACATGTATGTTTTAGTAATAGCAGCAACTCTAGTGTAGCATCAAAGTTAATTTGTGTGCAGCCGTGGTTCATCTCGATCAACTGATTATTATTTGTTAGCGTAAAGACCATGGTAACTCTGAAACCTCCTAGTCTCGATTTAGTTGTGGGTTTTGAACTAGTCTCTTAACTGCACGTTGATGGCCCTTTACCTATTGTATCAGGCGAAAGCAATATCATCCTACAAATCGAGGTCAGCATGTAACTACGTAAGCGTGCAAGCAGGGCCAGATCACGCATGTAATTTTTTTGAACTCGTGAAAGCTACATATCTGTCTGGCATCCCTTTCAGAACTCATACGGAAAATCACAAAAAGATTACCTAACCTGACTGACAGATGCACAAACACCAGATTGCACTTCTACCACCGTACTTTTTACGCAAAACAAGTAGCGTGCACAAGCAAACATCACAAAACTCATGTCACGGGCTAACATAAGCATTTGTTGAAGACTAAAAGAGTGTTGCCTAACGATTTTTAATTGCCGGCGCATGCACGCGGGGTCACTTTCGGGAGAAGAAACAAACTGGTGACGAGACAAAGGGATGCACCGAACATGCAAATCTGCGTGAAAAACCCATTCTTTTTAACTAGCTTATCCAGCTAGCTGTTGTGCGCCACGGGCCTTTTCTTGTGAATAGTTTGCCAGCCACTACGCTCCAAAAGGGCATCCCAGGTAGTTGCTTGACAATGTGTTGTTGGATCAGAGCAGAGGGACAGCATATGTCGGTAATTAATTTGGATTTGGAAACATAAATTTTTTTGACGGAAAGATTTGGCAACATAATTATGCAGAGACGATCTTAATTCCCTAGATGTGTTGGTAATTAATTTGGATTTGGCACATAATTTAGTCAGGATGAATGTATGTTATTTAATATTCACCTATCATCTCTAGGAGGTTTGGCAACCAAGTGTTGCGAGATTATTCTCTTATGATTAAAACTGTCATTTCAGCTAAATGAGGGTATACAAAGATATAGGTTTTGTCCTGATGTTCTACACATACAAAGATTCTGATTGCAAGAATCTTTCCTACCTCTTGCAGCAGCACAAATCTTCATTAATCATATAATAAGATCCTTGAAATCACATAAACTAGCATGCTGATGTGTTTAACAGGATATGGATGCTTACACACCAACCGATTTAGGCATACAAAAAATGCAAGCGAATATGAAGATTTCAAAAGTAGTATGAAAAATAGGAGCTGAGAACTGTCAAAGTACACCATATATAGCTTCTATCATTCTTCTTAACCATAAATGTTCATCGTTCATCTTTCCGGTCGAAGAACGATATCATATCTGCAAGTGCTTAAATAGTTCGTAGTCTCTAACAAAAGGTACTTACACAGCTCTTAGTTTCTTCCACTAGAATTTTCACGGCCATTGGTAGATCGACCCTAAGAAAATAAGTAAATCTGGTAAACTTTGGACAACCATGGTAGCAAACAAATAGATTTGGGTAGATATAATAGTATGAAAACTAGTACTCTTGTGGTAGAATCCTACACTACTCCGTAGCTAGCCTAGCTTATACGCAAGCCAAAAATACTTGGGTGACTAGCACACAAAGAACGAGTGAACACAAAAAATGTGAATCCTTAAACCTTTGAAATTGTACATAATGGAAGAAATTAATACATGTTAAACATATCTATAAGCTTCTCCTAGGATCTACTAGTTTGGTATCTTGAAAATTCCTTCTTAATTTAAAGAACATTTTGCTTCAAGGAGTTCAATCATAGATTATCAGAACACTTACCACACCCACAGTACTTACCGCCCCCTCTGCCAAACCGATCTTCTGACATCTCTGAAGGAAGAATACATGAGTGATATTGGTTCGGCTCACATCTCATCCGGCGATCAGCTCATGGAGGACATGAGCCGGAGCAATACCACGCCATGTCTTCTTCTTCTTCCTCCAGGCGTTAACTCGATCGTTGCCTACTTGCCTAGCTAGATGGTCGCTTATCTCAAAAGTGTCTTGTTTGGCCATGGCTAAGCTGCCTAGCATGGCCTTTTAATGGAGTGTGCAAGTGTGTTAGGTGGTTCTGGTTTCATGGACCATGGTGGAGCCACGTACTAGCAATTTTTAGCAGCCTACCCCTGTCCGTTGGAACTTCTATTAGCGGAATAGAAATCTGCAACTTGCTCACGGATATGCTAAACCTAACCGCCCATCGGCCAATGGAAAGGCTGGTCTACTGACCTTGTACTCCAGCTATTTAACACTGTTTTGTTAGCTAACTCTATTTATTCCATTGTGCTACCATTAGGGTAGTCACCCTATGTACGTAGGCGAGCCTTTACAAAACAGCGCTCTGGCACTACTTTAAAAGGACATGGATAGGTGATTATAGTACAATTAGATTAAGAAAAGATCTGTAAAGGTTCAGAGTTTAGATATATGTATTTTCCAGAAGTGATTGAACTGTTTGATTGGGACGAGGAGGAAGGAGCGAGACGAGGAAGAAGGGAGAAGAAGCGATAGCTCTTGCTCTCCGACTCTTTTTTTTGGGGTAAGTGACTCAGCTACACTTCGTAAGAGAATATAAGAGCATCTCCAGTCGCGCTCCCCAATTTGGATCCGGCGCAAGACCGTATCAGGGGGGGGGGGGGGGCGCCGGCGGAAGAACCGGCTATGGGGGGGGAGCCGGTCTCCAGCCGTAACCCCCCAAATCGGCCCCCAAATCACAAATTCGAAATTCAAACAACACACAAATATGGCGGGTAGAACGGCCGATCGCCGATCGCTCTATGCGATCACAAATAGTTAGGGCATTTAAACAGTTACAAACTAAAGTCTGGACGATCCTATCGTCGCAAATCGCTGCAAATCATCATAGTCTAGCGAGCAAAATAAGGCCGCGGCATCACAAAGCTTAGCGGCGGAGATCAGACGGCGGCGTCGACATCGACGTCCGGTGGGGGAGTGGCTGTCGTCGGTGAAGGGGTCGATGCAGTTGCTGGGGAAGTGGACGCCGCAGCTGCTGAAGTAGATGCCGGTGGACCTCGGACCTCGTAGAGGATGGCTGTGCGCTGGGCTTTCCACCACTCACGCACGTCGTCGAACATGCCCTAGGCTGTCCTGGAACATCGGCCCAGCCTGGGTTGTTGCCAAAGACGGCAACGGCGACGAGACACTGCCTTGGCTTCCCCACGCGGCGGGGTTGTACGTGCCGGCCGCCTGCGGGGGAAAGGTCGGCATGCCCGCCATGTGGGCGGCTCTCTGCGCCATGGCCACCTCCGCGGCCATAGCCTCGGAGGCCCGCTTCTTCTTGGCCCTGAGCTCTCTCTGCCGGCGGCTGGCGTTCTCGACCTGCCGGCGCTGCAGGTCAAACGCCCACTCCGCGTTCGTCATCCCCTCCGGCCGCTCCTTCTCCACCCTCCCCTCCTCCTCGCCGGCGGCACGGCCGCCGTTGAGCGGGGACCGACGTACTTCTTCGGTGGCATTGTGGCAGGATCTGTGCTTTCCTTTGCTGGGGAATGGCGGGAGTGAGAAGCTCGGCGGTAGTGGAGGGGGAGATAGTGGCCAATTTTGGTGGGAAAAGTGAAAAGCTCGGCGCTAATTTTGGTGGGAAAAGTGAAATATTTTCACCTAGTCGCTGACAATGCTGGCCTGCTTGCTTTTCCCCTCCCGCCGGCGTCCCCGATTGCCTCCCTAGAAATTGGGTTTCGACCGGGAGCGCCGGGTAAATAACGTGCGCCCGCCGGCGCCAAATTTTTTTTGGGGGACGCGGCTGGAGCCCAAATTTGACGCCGACGGCCCCCAAAGGGCCTATGAGGGGTGCGAGTGGAGATGCTCTAAGAGATCATCCGGTGTCCACTTCTGCAATGATAAGTCTCCTCGCCTGATTTCACATTCAGTTTTCAATTTCTCATACCTCAACACCAACTCCTGTCGCTATGTGTAGCGAAGTTTCTTCTTTTCTCACGTTTTTTTTTGAAATGGGGAAGCCCCAGCCTCTGCATCAGAGAGATGCATATGGCTTTATTTTATTAAAAGTTATCCGTAGACAAGTCTTAACAAGTTATACAAATCACGGGTCGCACAAGGTGGCCACGTGGATGAGCCAACGAAAAATAATACAAGTGAGCTGATACATCAATTAGATATTCTATTGTGCCACCGCCAACCGCACCGGCTGAATAAATCCCGAGCTACCATCTCCAAACGGTTGCACCCAGAATCCATCGCCTCCCGCTGCTCCTCTTGTTGGAGATAAGACCACATACGGATCCAGTGGATAGCTGACACGTCTCCAACGTATCTATAATTTTTGATGCTCCATGCTTGTTTTTACACCATTTGCCTACTGTTTCGTTACACTTCGTGGCACTTTTATGCATTTTCCGGAACTAACCTATTAACAAGTTGCCACAGTGCCAGTTCCCTATTTTCTGCTGTTTTTGTGTTTCAGAAGTGATACACAGGAAATATTCTCGGAATTGGACGAAACAAGTTCCTGAAGTCTTATTTTACCCGGAAGCTTCCAGAGATCCGAAGAGGAGTAGGAGGAGGGCCACAGGGGCCCCACACACAGGGCTGGCGCGGCCAGGGCCTGGGCCGCGCCACCCTGGCGTGAGGCCACCTGGCCCCTCCTCTCACATCGCCCCTTCGCCTATAAAGACCCCCCGACGGGAAAAACCTAAGGACCCGATCAATTTTCCAGAAACACATCGCGATCCACCGCCGTCGTCGACCCGAGATCGGGAGGGACCAGAAGCTCTTCCCGGCACCCTGCCGGAGAGGGGAATCGCCACCGGAGGTCTTCTTCATCGCCATGCTTGCCTCCGGAGCGATGAGTGAGTAGTCTACATTAGACTATGGGTCCATAGCAGTAGCTAGATGGTTGTCTTCTCCACCATGTGCTTCATGTTTAGATCT
This sequence comes from Dactylis glomerata, assembly GCA_007115705.1. NCBI lineage: Eukaryota > Viridiplantae > Streptophyta > Magnoliopsida > Poales > Poaceae > Dactylis > Dactylis glomerata. Next base: position 1,873,145 of record QXEO01000523.1, on the reverse strand, counting down.
CATGAGCTGCCCTACATGATTGAGATCACTGTTATGTAATTCTACATGTTTGGTTTGTTGGGATCCGATGAATATTGGTGTTTATGATTGAGTTGTTGTACTGAAATATATCTTTTGCTATCTCTATGTTGTTTATGATCTTGCATGCTCTCCGTTGTTAGTAGCTATCTTGGCCGAGTAGTTGCTAGTGACTCCAAGAGGGGGTATTTATGCTCGATAGTGGGTTCATGCCTCTATTTAACCTGGGGGAATGACAGAAACCTGTAAGGTTGTAGATGTGCTGTTGCTACTAGGGAGAAAACAACATTTATATGCTCAAGGGCATATGCTTTGTTTACATTACACACTTTGCTTAATGCAATTATCTGTTGTTCGCAACTTAATATTTGTGGAGTTCTCGGATTGATTCGCCACAAGTGGATTATTAGTCATAGATGCAGTTGGATGGCGGTCTATGTATTTTGTTGTAATGCCCAGAGTAAATCTCATAGTGATCTTCTTGACATTTCATGTTTATCTTTATTCTATCAATTGCCCAACTGTAATTTGTTTACCCAGCATGTGTTATTTATCTTATGGAGAGACACCACTAGTGAACTGTGGACCCTGGTCCTATTTCCATCATATTTCTATCACCTGTTTACTTTACTCGCACTGTTTACTTTACTCGCATACTCTATTGTTTTCCACTCGATACGCTCATAACCTTTGTTTCAAGCAAACCGGTGAGATTGACAACCTCATCGCAAGTTGGGAACAAAGTACTTGGTTGTGTGTGTGCAGGTTCCGCGTTGCAGCTAGCAAGCAAAGCTTGGACGAGGCGCCATATATAAATTGTCCGAAGCTGTCGCAAACTAGCAAGCATCACCTTCAGTCGTTTGTCTCTCCTCTCCAAGAACGATTAAACCTTGGTTTCTTAACTGAGGGAAAACTAGCTGCTATACTCATCACACCTTCCTCTTGGGGTTCCCAACGGGCTGGTCATTCACCACGCACAAGGACCGTCTGCTACACGTCAACTTGGCACCAGCAGCTTCTTTTCTGGCGCCGTTGCTGGGGAGGTAAGGTAAAAGGTACTCGCATCCTCCTGTGTGAGTGCTCGAAGTTATTTCCTTTAGATTCTGCAATTATATCTTTTTGTTTCTTGTTTTTATTTTCACTAGTTTGGCTTAATGAAAAACAAAGAGTTCTTTAGTCTTTTTCCTAAGTTTAGATATGAAGTGTTTGAAGAGAAAATTGAAAAACCTTTGGAGCTTAATTTGCATGCTAATAGTGTTGTTAGTATGAATGCTTTGAACACCGTTATTGCTAATGCTATAGAAAAGTCTAAGCTTGGGGAAGCTGGTTTTGTTAAGCATGATATTTTTAGTTCCCCAGCTTTAGTGGAGAAAGTTTGTTCTGATAATATTTTATCTCCCCTATGTGATGTTCCTTCTTATGATGATATGTTTGAAGAATATGCTTTGAGAAATAGTTGTTCTTTAGCTTGTGATGATACTAAACCTATAGTTTATGATGGTTATGATGATGAGTATAATATTTTCAGTTCACCTACTATTGAGGATAAAATTAGTTATGATTACAATATGCCTCCTATTTATGATGATTATGGTGATGAGAATAATTATTCTGTTGAATCTGCTCCTACTACTATTGTTCCTGTGGTGAGTATTAATTCTTTTATGCATGTGGCTCATGATAGGGATGCTTTATGTGATAGTTATATTGTTAATTCTATTCATGATGCTACTGAAATTTATTATGAGAGAGGGAAACATGGTTTGATGGATCTCAACAATATTGAGTTTCCCCTCTTTATGTTGCAATTCTTGAAGTTGTACTTGTTTTGCCTTCCTATGCTTTTTGCTTTGCGCTTTTATGACTTGTCTCTTTACAAGACTATTTTTCATAGGAAGTGGTTTAGATTTAAATGTGTTTCATACTTGCTTTTTGATGCTCTCTATTGCTTTAAGTTCCTATATGGCGCCTTTGCCTCAAGCTCTTATATGGCGCCCACATGAGCATCTTTGCAAATTACTGCGCCTAGCTCAAAGGCGTTAAAGAAAAGCACTCTTGGGAGATAACCCATTGTTTATTTTCAGTACTTTTTCTTTTATTTGAGTCTTGGAAGTCATTACTACTGTAATGACCGCTCCTTATCCTTTTTATTTCGTTGTTGTGCCAAGAGAAGCCTCTAATTTGAGTGAGGTAAGATTTGAGGATGTTGCTGTCCTGAAACTGTTTTCGGTGCTGCACCGTTAAAATTCATGAAAATTCTCTGTATATCTTTTGGACCTGCGATTTCTTGTGCATATGCCCCAGGTTATATCCAAACTTTCATTAGTTGAACACTTTTTGATTTGAGTAACAGAAAACCCCTCAAAAATTCGACCTTTGTCAGCTGTTCTGTTTTGACAGATTTCTGTCAATATTTGTGTTTGCCGCTTTATCGCTTTCTTTTTGAGTTCTTTTGATTACGGAACTTTTGGGGAAGTTGCTACAGTAGTTTATACTTTATATGTGGTAGTTTTAGGTTGAAACCTGAAGCAAAAAGGGTTGATTCAATGTTATTCTTACACTAATGTTGCTAATAGAATTGTGTTTAGTTTTGTATGAAGGAAGTTTTCAAGTGTAGGGATTGGAGAATGATGAGATGAGATGAAGAATGGACAAAAGCTAAAGCTTGGGGATGCCCATGCATCACCCCAAGAAATATCCAAGAATTACAAGCGTCAAAGCTTGGGGATGCCCCCGAGGCACCCCTTCTTCATCGGCAAAAATCAGGTCACCTTTCAAGACACTATATTTTTATTGCTTCATGCACTATGTGTTTTTCTTGGAGCGTCAGTTGTTTTAGTTTTCTTAGTTGGTTTAGTTTGTTTTCTGCAATAAATGGTTGGACCCCAACAAATTTCCTTTGGAGAAGATGTACTCGTTTTCATTTGCCAAGAACACTCCGTTTTTCATTCTTATCGTTCATCGGGTGTTCTTCTTTTTCCGCTACTGCTTTTGGTTTTCGTTTTCGCCTTGATTTGCGTTTAGACCTTGTCATATCTTTTCATCAAGGTGTATTTTTGCCTCTGATCTTTATTGGTTTTCATCAAAAGAGGTGTCTTAAAAAAGTTCAAATGGTGTTGGAAAAGAGAAAAAGCTTTATGCAAAATAGTGGTACAAGAATGAGCTTGTGTAGACTGCGGCTTAGGCTTTTTCATGTCATGCTTGATGTATTTTTGATAGTATGCTTAGTGGTTTTGCTGTAGCATGACTTGTCTCAAATAACTGAGATTGCTTAATGCGCCTTTGAAAAAATTATGCGTTGTTTTTATTGTATGGAAGCATTATTTTGGGTTTCTCCTTGATGCTTTATTTGGGTTGACTTGGCGCATGCTCACACATGTTAGACTCTTACAAAGTCGCCAATAGCCTCTATGATCATTTAGTTTTTGACTTTTGATGCCATCTTATGCTTCTTTTAATGTCGCTTTGTCGCTTTGCATGATTATGGCCATTATTGCTCTCTTAGTTGGTCGCTCCCAGTCTTTTGCTAGCCCTTGCCTTGTACTGAGTATGAGCTCTACTCGTGCATCCAACTCCTAAAAGCCAAAGTTTTCCAAAGTGTCCACCATACATACCTACTAGCAATTTGCTATTCCAAGTAAATTTGACTTGCTTTTATTTTCTCTTCAAATTAAACTCTTACCAGTGTTATGCGAAATTCGGTCAGTAAAGCTCTCACGAACCGGAAGGCACACTTTACTTTTTCCTGTTCTTAAAAATTTGACATTGTGGTCTCTTATGTTGAGTTGTTATGCTTGCAAGTTGTAAGTTGGAGACTAGCCTAGCCATGCAGTCATGGGCAAGCTTTCAACATTGCACTTCTTATTTGAGTTGATATCGTGATCTTTTGTTTATGGATGCCCGCGGTGTGAAATGAATTGGGAATCTTGTGGGGATCATGGAGTTTGTATATGTGTTAGGGAAACGCCGGGCCGCTAATCTAAGCCATGCATAATTCATGGTGGAAATTTGCAGCATACCCATGGTGAACATTCGTCGACGCATCTCACAATAAAAAGCTAAACAAATGGCAAATAAAAAGATGTCGAGGTGTTCATTGTCTGCTTGTCCTGTCATTTTGGTGTGGGCTTGTTCCATGTCATCGGGCACGGAGATACCCCATTGGCGGTTCTCAATGATATGCATATATTTACAATGACAAGAGCCTTGCTTGGGACTCTAAGTAAAGTAGGATGAGGTTTGGGTACTCGTATTCACGGGGCACGAGGTTTTTAACTTATGATTTGTCAAGCATATGCATCATAATTGTTCTCGCATTAACTTTAACCATTCAAGATGCTTATGATGGGGGCAATGAGAGCTCAAAGCCGGTAAGTACCATAATTTTTGAAGGTTATAAAACTTGCAATCACTGCTTCCCTCTGCGAAGGGCCTTTCTTCTACTTTTATGTTGTGTCACCACCTTCTATCTTTATGCACCATAAGAGAGCATAGTTGTCATTCTTAGTATAATGTGCATTGTCCCAAAGTTTTCATTGATTGATTCATATTGTTGGTTTCACTTGTTCTTAAATTATTTGTATCTAGTCGCCCTCTTAAACTTAAAGGTGTCCTATGCATTTATGTTTTGCTCTCTTTGAAGGACAAGCTGAAAACCATTTGTATGTTTTCCTTATGATTTGAACACACGTTTGACTTTCATTGTTTCATTTTCATGATCTTTTATTTATGTTCATTTGCATGTTTACAACATGGTTGCTAAGTTTTTTATTGTCAAGATTATATCTCCATGCCCATGTTTTAAGTTCTTATGATCCCAGCTCACAAATGCTTACATATATGATCAAGATTGTGTAGGTGCATGTCACCTCAAAAATTATTCTTTGTTATCACTTACCTACTCGAGGACAAGAAGGAGTTAAGCTTGGGGATGCTTGATACGTCTCCAACGTATCTATAATTTTTGATGCTCCATGCTTGTTTTTATACCATTTGCCTACTGTTTCGTTACACTTCGTGGCACTTTTATGCATTTTCCGGAACTAACCTATTAACAAGTTGCCACAGTGTCAGTTCCCTGTTTTCTGCTGTTTTTGTGTTTCAGAAGTGATACACAAGAAATATTCTCGGAATTGGACGAAACAAGTTCCTGAAGTCTTATTTTACCCGGAAGCTTCCAGAGATCTGAAGAGGAGTAGGAGGGGGGCCACAGGGGCCCCACACACAGGGCTGGCGCGGCCAGGGCCTGGGCCGCGCCACCCTGGTGTGAGGCCACCTGGCCCCTCCTCTGACATCGCCCCTTCGCCTATAAAGACCCCCCGACGGGAAAAACCTAAGGACCCGATCAATTTTCCAGAAACACATCGCGATCCGCCACCGTCGTCGACCCGAGATCGGGAGGGTCCAGAAGCTCTTCCTGGCACCCTGCCGGAGAGGGGAATCGCCACCGGAGGTCTTCTTCATCGCCATGCTTGCCTCCGGAGCGATGAGTGAGTAGTCTACCTTGGACTATGGGTCCATAGCAGTAGCTAGATGGTTGTCTTCTCCACCATGTGCTTCATGTTTAGATCTCATGAGCTGCCCTACATGATTGAGATCACCGTTATGTAATTCTACATGTTTGGTTTGTTGGGATCCGATGAATATTGGTGTTTATGATTGAGTTGTTGTACTGAAATATATCTTTTGCTATCTCTATGTTGTTTATGATCTTGCATGCTCTCCGTTGTTAGTAGCTATCTTGGCCGAGTAGTTGCTAGTGACTCCAAGAGGGGGTATTTATGCTCGATAGTGGGTTCATGCCTCTATTTAACCTGGGGGAGTGACAGAAACCTGTAAGGTTGTAGATGTGCTGTTGCTACTAGGGTGAAAACAATATTTATATTCTCAAGGGCATATGCTTTGTTTACATTACACACTTTGCTTAATGCAATTATCTGTTGTTCGCAACTTAATACTTATGGAGTTCTCGGATTGATTCGCCACAAGTGGATTATTAGTCATAGATGCAGTTGGATGGCGGTCTATGTATTTTGTTGTAATGCCCAGAGTAAATCTCATAGTGATCTTCTTGACATTTCACGTTTATCTTTATTCTATCAATTGCCCAACTGTAATTTGTTTATCCAGCATGTGTTATTTATCTTATGGAGAGACACCACTAGTGAACTGTGGACCCCGGTCCTATTTCCATCATATTGCTATCACATGTTTACTTTACTCGCACTGTTTACTTTACTCGCATACCCTATTGTTTTCCACTCGATACGCTCATAACCTTTGTTTCAAGGAAACCGGTGAGATTGACAACCTCATCGCAAGTTGGGAACAAAGTACTTGGTTGTGTGTGTGCAGGTTCCGCGTTGCAGCTAGCAAGCAAAGCTTGAACGAGGCGCCATATATAAATTGTCCGAAGCTGTCGCAAACTAGCAAGCATCACCTTCAGTCGTTTGTCTCTCCTCTCCAAGAACGATTAAACCTTGGTTTCTTAACTGAGGGAAAACTAGCTGCTATACTCATCACACCTTCCTCTTGGGGTTCCCAACGGGCTGGTCATTCACCACGCACAAGGACCGTCTGCTACACGTCAACTTGGCACCAGCAGTAGCCAAAGGAATAACCTGCATAAAAGAATGTTTTTTCGGTTTGTTAAAGATAAAATCATTTCTGGTGTTCCATATAGCCCAAATAATCGCACAAACACCTACTCGAACCTGAATCAGATCCTTCTTAGGAATACCCTTGAGCCAATTCCCAAAAAGGTTATTAACATTCTTTGGTGGTTCTAGACCAAAAGTCATGTGGATAACACGCCAAATTATCTTTGCTAAGGGGCAATCAAAAAATAAATGTTGTATGGATTCCTTGTTATCACAGAAACAACATGATTCTTGACCATTCCAATTCCTCTTAATCAAATTATCTTTAGTTAGAATTACTTTCCTATGTAGGAACCACATAAACACCTTGATCTTAAGTGGTACCTTCATTTTCCAAATATATTTCTTCAAGTATTTTCTCACGTATGTGACTTCAGTTTCATATGTAAATTACTAGCAATGCCAACCTCGAGTTCACATGGTTTTCTTTGGCAGTTGATCTGCCGGAGCTTACTCTACGAGTCAATGTGCAGCTGGCAAACCTAGCGCCCTCCAGCTGCGTGGCTGCTATCCTGGCAGCCACACGCTGACACGACATGATTCTGATAAAGATAGTACTCCCTCCGACCATTATTATCTGTTCTAATATAAATATATTTAGAGACTAAAATATACTCCCTCTATTTTAAAATATAAGATGTTTTAGTTTTGTGAAGCAAATGTATCTATACATCTTTTAGTTGAATCTACACACTAAAAGATGTATAGATACATTTGCTTCACAAAGCTAAAACATCTTATATTTAAAAACGGAGGGAGTATCTAATAGTATCCAGACATATTTTAGTGTCTATATACATCTTTATTATGATATGTAATAGTGGCCAGAGGGAGAACTGTATTTGCTAGATTATACGGGTTATGTAAGTACACGAGTGCCACGTGACAATGCGCGCCCGAAATCAGCAGGAAATCCAGGGAAAACTGTACGTACGAGTAGGTATCGTGATTAAACTAGACTTCACCGAACAGATGCGCTTCAGTCACCGAATCTGTATACGCACCAACCGAAACCAGTCCTTCCAAACCGAGCCTACTCGATGTCAACTTGCAACGAACGATCGACAGGCAGATCGATCGAGTTATTAGTTAACTAATTATCCAGGAATTATGCACGCGATTAGTTGCTATATATACTACTCCCTCCGATCAGGAATAACTGTTGGCAATTTTGTACTAGCTTAGTATAAAGTTTATATTATATCCTCGACAGTTATTTCCAATCGGAGGGAGTAGCTAGCTGGTGATCGAGTAGAAAAACTTGCACACACGCTTACGGCACGGCGGCTGCTGTTGTTCGAGCCAATGGCGGAGCAGAAGGTCGCGCTCTGGACAGATCGTTGTAACGCGCATTGGCTAGCTAAACTTTCCTCGCAGAACGAAATGGTAAACTAAGTTGCCTCTGAAGAACTATTTGTCCCTGATATGGTCGCGTTATTATAGTACGGACCTCGGTGTTCACAAGGATGGATTAAGAATGGGGGCACGAGCAGTCCTCGTGGTGCTACCGCTGGTCATGGAATGTCACATGATACGGCGATCGGTTGCGCACTTCACTACGCTAAAGACTTTTGTTGTTGACCTTTCCTCGGCCGGCCGATGTGGTTTAAAAATGCAATTACAGACTTGACTTGACATTTCTTAAGCGAGATAGAGAGCTAAGACTTAAAAACAGTTTCCACGACATGTCCAAATTGCGAAGTCTATGACCCCACCCCTTTCCAGGCTATATGGAGTGAGTGTGTACTCCGTTCTTGAAGGAGTATGATGCGGAAAATGATGCCTTAGTTGTAGGCTCTTCTGTTTAACTGTGGTATGTCTTTGTTAGTCATTTCATCATGTACTCTGTTTACAGTTGGTGTTTGGATGAGGAAACAATACCCCTGATCGAGGGATCGTGTGTTGCGTGTTATATAGGTGGGAAAAGCTCACACGAGCGTATTTAAGGAGGATAAAATATAGGGTGGATTACTACTCCATATTTATTTGTATAGTGTATAAATTATATCTAACAAACTCCCTTAATACCTTGTGAAAGGTTTAGACTACGCTCGATTTAATATATATTTTTAACAGGCAAGGTTTTAGCAAAACCATCAATAGTTTTACTTGATATGAACTTGATGGCCAACAATTGGCTTGCAACACTCTCTCGAACAAAATGATAGTCAATTTCTATGTGATTTGTGGGCATGGAAAACTGGTTGGTAGAAATAAATGCATGTGGTGTCAAGATTCTCACACCAAAAACATGGTTGAGAGAAATCCCAAGTTCTCGAACTAAGGCTTCAAACCAAACTGGGCCACTTGTAGCATTGGCTAAGGCCTTGTATTCAGCCTCAGTGCTAGAATGTGACACAATGGCTAGTTTTCGTGCAGTTCTTGAAATCAAGTTGGGGCCACAAAAGATAGGAAATCACTTGTAGAACGCCCATCATCAAAGTAGCCTGCCCTATATAGTGAGAAGGGCATGGATGAGAATTGAGAAGACGATGAGGTGTGATAGAAAATATAGGTGTGTGGTCGCCACATGACTATCCTTGTCATCATCAAAATTGAGAGTAGTATATCGGTGGATATTTGAACTCTAGGAAGAAAACATCAGTTTTCTCTTATCCCTTTGCATTCTACAACTTATAATTGTGAATCGTGATATATCTTGTGTTGGCTATGAATCGCTTACTTCTCCTTACTATCTCGTACCTTTGTAGGCCTAAGTTGTTAGTCCAGTTTGATCCCAACATATTTACAATTTGTTCTTGAAAAGTGTCAGTCTCATTTTGCATTATGTTAAACCCAAGTATGTAAGAGTTTTAAAATTTACTATTCACCCACGAGAGATCGAGGTCCTTTCAAAAATCTTTACATGTGAAGTTATCCAACAAATAAAAGAAAATTACAAGGTGGGCAGCAACTGTCTTGAGAAGTTCACCATGGTAGCGATACATGGTGGCTCACATAGAGGGCAGAGAGGGTAAGGCTGTGGAAGTTTGGGGACGAGGTTTCACATGGTGGTTTACACAGGCTCGGGGCCTCCACGATGGAGGCAAACCCTACTCCTGCCTATATGAGATTATCACGGAGTAAATGTTATAACAATGCTTATCCCTAAGGCTTCCCATTGGGCGACTTATATAGGCGCCTAGTCGGATTTCTTGAGAGGTGCTTCGACCGGCAATGATACAAAGATCTAGACTAATATGGCTTAAATGTCGTTTTTTCTACTCCAAGAGGCACAAACTTGGCTTCATGTGGACTTCATGTTGGGCACTGGGCCAAAAGATCTCTGTTTTAACTTAACTAGCAAGGTGGCCCTCGCATTGCGAGGGCATTATATTTAGTGTGTCGAAAAAGTGTTAATTTTTCATTTTCTTTCTATGCTAAACCTTTTAATCCTATGTTCCTTCTCTTGCCAAGCTCGTGAGACTTATCGAATCCTTGATCTGGACGTGGCTAGCAGATACAGATCTTACTTCATCACTCTCTCGATGCCTGATTTTTGGTCCATGTCTCATGGACACATCTGCCACATAGCAGAGACAATCCCCTAGCTAGTCAGGCTACATGGGGTGAGAGAACCGAGGGCCGGAGTCCATAGCGGCAGCAGCCGCGCACCCATGTGAGGCAGAGGGGCCGACGCGAGTATGCAATTTCCCCTTTTCTTATTCCAAGGCTGGAAGAATCCCGTCGTATAATGAGTTTATAAAAAATGTGTATCGATCAATTTTTGTTTGTGGTACATGAGCTGAAACGTGATGTTACATGGCGATTAATCTTCTGTGAAATCCTAACCATATTTTTTTTTCTTTTACCTGACTTTTCTCAACGGACATAACTAACTTTTTTTTTCCTTTGATCTGAAGCAGATAGAGATAAGTTTTAATGTGGTACGTGGATTGAACACAACCTGGACGAACAGTGCTTTTATGTTTGATTTGATATGCTGACGTACGGATATATGGGACAGGAACATTAGATCGCTAATTAAATTAACGTGTTAGGCTATGTGTCAGAACCTAATTTTATATATTGTACCAATGGGAACCCATATTACATATTCTTACGATAAATATTACAGTTATGATTCAAAATCTTGCTACAAATTTTACACCTAACTAATATTTGTATCGATCAATTGATTTTTATTAGAGTACGTCGTGCATGCATATAATTTTTATTTTTCCTACTATATGAACTTTTCGTCATTCTTATTCATGTAACTTAAGTCTAATTGATCTTCCTAAATTCTTTTCATGTCGACCTTTTGATTTTTTTACTGCCGGACCCATATATGTTATTATACATCAAAGACATGTTGTATTCATATTAGTCATCGGTCACTTCATACCTCTAAGGAATTTAATATTGGATTTGTATTGAAACCAAGTTTATTATTTATTTTATCTTATTATTAATAGAGACCTCATATGTTCTACTCCCTCCGACCCATAATACTCTTCATTAATATAGATGTATCTAGACATATTTTAGTGGTAGATACATCTGTATTAGCGAAGAGTAATATGATCCGGAGGGAGTATATAGTTGGATTAAATCTTGCTATACTTATTTCGATTTAATTTGTTTTGAGAAATCTATTTTTATGACTTTAACAAAATTCTTATGGAACAGAATTACTAATTTATTTTTTTCTTATTTTCAATTTCATATGTAACTTATTGTCCCTTTCTTTATGCGCTTAACAAAATTTGTCTGCTATTAATTTCTAAGAATACCTTGCATGGATTTTATCCACCCAATAAAATTTATTTTACTATGAATTTCAAAAAGTTGATTAATCCAAAATAATTCAACAACTAAATTTTGTACGGTACCGTATGCAAAAAAAATCAGCATGGAAATATTGTTTAGCTTTGTAGCAAAACCTAAATTTCTGTCCATCTAATTTCAAGATTTCCACTACGTAGTCCATCTGCATTAGAACTCTATGTCTTGTTTGTTTATTCTATCTATTCATTAATTCTACGTGAATGTATACCACGTACACTCTTTTCCTTCATTTTTTTTGTTCCGATTTCTATCGCATGCAAGTTTGAACGTGTCCTTTGAGGCTGGATTTTTTTTTGTTTTTCTCTGTTTTATTTCATGGAGACCGCATCTGGGCCACTGCATACATGCATCGTTGTTGGGCCATGATAAGATGTGGTCCTATGGGATATGCACAAACATACGTGAATTATAGTTGTACCTCTATACGTGGCAGTTGTACATAGGGTATGTTCTACGTAATGGTTGTTATTTAAAATCCTAGCCATTAATTTTACATCTAACTATCAAAAATAATTATGATGATGTGGCTTAATATGGTGTCTCTATTTTAGACTCTCGTATTGTGCTTTTAGTATATAGTAGATTCATCCGATTAAAAGAAAGTATCGATGCCTTAGTACAAACTACTAAGTTAATATAAAATCATCAACACTCTTTTCTAAAATTGGAGGAAGTAGCAAAATGAACAACACAGAGGATGAGTCTAGAAAAAAAGTTGGGCCCAACTAGAGGAGTGTGCACTCCCCAAGCGGCCCACAATAAGTGGATTGCAGCTCTAATGTGGCCATTACCTTCATTTATTGCATAATAAAAATCTGTACTACCTCCACTTTCTATTTTTAAAATTTTATCTTGATTTTGATTTTTATTTATGCGCCTATTTTCTTTGCCTTTTATTAAAGGCTACATTTGACATAGCACGTAATAATGGATACGAGTCACTGTTACTTTGACACATCTAGTTTCTATATTTTAGAATCTAAATATTCAGTAATACCCCAAAAATCTGGACTGGGAATGAATATTTTCATTTCGAGAAAGAAGTTTCCACTCACTGGTACGAAATGTGGAAACCATATGGACTGCAAACAGTCCGATTGGGCCAAAATGAATAAACGACACTCCTATGTTCCGCTCATCCTTCGCTCACTTCCAAGTTCCAACCCAACCGCGACCTCCAGTAAGCGAAGCCTGCCGCCTCGCCTCCACACCAAAGCCCTAAGCCCCAACGCGCACCGGCCGCCGACGCCGCTCTCCGCCATGGCCGACACCGCCGAGCAGCCCCAGCACGGCGTCCCGGGCGGATCCCGGCGCGTCTACACGCCGTACCAGCCGGAGGGCCTCAACCTCTACTCGGCCCGCGTGCTGTACGACATGCCGACCTCGCCGGAGTGCCTCTTCGAGGTCCAGCGCCTCTCCTGGGGCGAGAGACTCTCGTTCTACACCGGCTGCGCGTTCCTCTCCGGCGCGGCGGCGGGGACCGTCACGGGGTTTGGACGCGGGCTGAAGGAGGCGGAGCGTGGCGACTCGTTCAAGCTCCGCACCAACCGCGTCCTCAACCAGTGCAGCTCCGTGGGGCGCGGGTACGGCAACCGGCTCGGCGTGATCGGGGTGCTCTTCGCGTCGATCGAGAGCGGCGTCGGCGAACTCCGCGACACCGACGACTGGCGCAATTTCGTCGCCGCTGGGCTCGGAACTGGGCTGCTCTACCGTGCACCGTCCGGCCCGCGATCCGCGATCTTCGGCGCCGTGGTCGGGGGTCTCATGGCTGGTGCCGCCGTCGCAGGGAAGCAGGAGCTCGAGATACGCGAGTCTCCTCTGGCCGTCTAAATCGGAAGACTCATTTAGTAAGTTTCGATCAACTGGGATGGTGGGAGCAGTAACATTTTGCTTATGTTATGGCACTATGGCAGTATGAGTGTTATCTAGATTAACAAGCTTTACTGGTGATGCGTAGAGCACTGGCGTGCAATCAATCGAATTAGCTCTACTTGAAAATGGCTAAAAGTTGTTGCCTTTTTGTCTGAATCTTCAAACTCAATGCTGTTATGGTGATTGGTGATGCTATGTTGCTACATGTATGGTGGGTTAATGCAATGCGGTATGTATGATTCAGAATTATGTCTTGTTCTATCTCTGGCGTCTTTATATTGTGCATTTTGGTTGCTACTTAAACTGATGGATTCATGTTCAACTCTGAAGGTGTAACATTTGTTTGTTCGATACTGTTTTTTATGTAAAAATATGTGCAGTATTGTTTGCACTAAATTGGATCCTCCTGGTGAACAATCAAATTAGAATATCTACTGTCAAATCCAATTCTGCCCTTGCCTAGGTGCTAGTTGCATCGATCTGTCAACAGCTAAGGCAAGACATTCTGAAATGCTGCAAAATTCTGACTTTAGGTCGATAGTATGATCTGTATCACAAAGAACTAAAATTTGTTGTCTTGTTTGGAGCTTCAAACTCAAGGTTGTTATGGTGATGCTATATTGCCCTATGTGATGCACAATATGTCATTGTCCTATTGTTTAGTGTCTTCAACTGGTGCATTTTGGTTGCGTAGAGCACTGGACTGCAATCTGTTGAATTAGTTCATCTTGAAAATGGCTAGAAGTTATTGCCTTTTATCTGAATCTTCAAACTCAAGGCTGTTACGGTGATGCTATTTTCTATTTATGTTATGAGTTAAGCAATGTGGTACATGTGATTCAGAATCATGTCTTGTTATACTTTTGGTGTCCTCATATGGTGCATTTTGGTTGCTACTGGAAGTGATTGATTAGTGTGCAACTGTGTTTATGTTCTCTACTATTTTTGAAGTAAAAATATGCGCAGGGTTGTTTGCACTGAATTGGATCCTCATGTTATTCCTGTGTGAACAATCTTGTCAGATATCAACTTTCAAATCCAATTCTGTTCCTGCCTACGTGTTAGTTGCATCAATCTGTCAATGATTAAGGCATATTAGGTCAATAGTAAGATGTGTATTACGAAGGACTAAATGTTGCTGCCTCGTGTTTGGAGCTTCAGACTCAAGATTGTGATGGTGATGCTATATTTTAGTATCTTTAAATATGGTGCATTTTGGTTGCTACCGAAAATGTTTGGTTAGAGTATGTAAATAAAGCATAAATGCCTCTGTTTTATATTCTTTTGCAAGTAACTGTATGTGTTGCTATTCCTTGTTTTGTGGATAAGCTATTGGAACTTGAACTGTGCTGGTATTCCTTGTTTTGTGGATAAGTCTCTGGACATGAACTGTTGTAAGCATTGTTGCAAATCCTAATCTAATATTGACTGGGACTACTGGCAATCTCAAATACTTCGGGGGGAACATAAATATGCAGTCTGCATTATTGGTTCAGTTAGATCCAGCATCTTGATAATTTTACAGCAATGTGCATGTTAATATGATAGTAGGCTATGGCGTCGGAAGACTGAAAACATGAACTTTAACATTGATAATTTTGTATTGTTTGTATTATAATAGGTCTGGATGCAGACGTTAGGGTTGATTTTCCACAGGCGGAAGTGACATCTAGTCATCCTCCACACTCAACTATTCTTATTGTTCAGAGATATATTGATCAGGCCTGATAGATTGCATCTCAATTTCACGTGTGATTGTAGTTAGCTATTGTTTGGTGTTAGATTTTTAATTTTGGGCTTCAGGGCCATACATGAGAACATTTGATGTTAGATTTGCTGTTGCCTTTCAGAATCCTTGGGCTGCTTTCACCTTATCAGAACAGTAACGTGCATTTGATGATCTGTGGAAATTTAACTTTTTTGAGAGTACAAAGACAGTCACCTCCACTGCTGCCCTTTTGTGCATATGGCTAATATATCGTCAAGGCATGCCTACAATATGTTTGTGAAGTACATGAAGAAAACTGTGTTTGCTATAAAAAAGGAAAACATGTACACGGCTAACTTTCTTGACACTGGATCATAAGAATGTTAATTCATTTGAGGAAAATGATGCAGTACTAGTACCTGCTATTTCTGTAGAAGGATATTTACAATCTTGTAGACTTGTAATACACTTAAGATTTAAGAAGATACTTGTTCAATTAAGTAAAGCAAAATCAGGTGAAGATCAGTATTCCGACATGCTCAAACAACTCGGCTGATAAGCCACAATAGCCTTGTCCACTGATGTCCTCGAGATGAGTTATCATCATCACCCCCTAGGACCGTGAGTCTTATCTTCACGGGGGAAATGAGCAATGTGGCGAAAAAACTTAATAGACATGTTCAAGGTATTCGCTGAATTATAAAATGAAGGAATGAGGAAAACACTGGACTGGAATGCCATGCAGTGTATTCAGACAAGATTATAAAACACATGCTTTTTTGTAATGATGCCTTTATATTGGTCATAAGAATGAACATGGGAATTTTGCAGGTGTTTGGGGAGAAAGTAGAGGGAGAGAAAGAAGGTGCATTGGACTTCAAAGTAAGAAGTAACGAGGTTTAAGTTCATGTCAGATTTCCTGGTATGGGTCAAAGGAATTAATTCTTTGAGAATTTGGCAACCTCAGTCCTTCAAATCTCTAGGAGAATGCTTCAACTAAAAGTGACCTTAGAATCTGAGATGCTAAGCACTATGAATCCCGATTGGGCCACAAATGATCTCTGAAATCTGAGATGTTAAGCGCTACGAATCCTGATTGCACCTAGTGTTGCAAGCTGGCGTCCCGTATAAGCCCGCGACGGCAGGGGTTAGTTTAAATTCACTATTTTGCTAATAGAAAATTAAAACTGGCCTAACTAATTTTAAAACCGAATTGGGCAAACCAGGCGCCGCTAGGCATCCCTAATTGCAACACAAATAATCTCGTCTTCACCCAAGTCTTCACAGCCGCAGGTCACAGCTGACGATACTAGCACACTCAATTGTCTAACCTCATTTCGTTGCGCCAAACAGAACAAAGAAATGGGCAACACATTCCTTTAAGAGGAGAAGGAAAATGGTAACTTTCTGAATCGTCGGACATTCCCATTTCCATTAGCAAAAGTTATAAAAAAGGGTTGGAAAAGTATTTTTTTTCCTCAATATAAGAGCAGGAGAATATTATTTTTTGAACAAAAAGGAGCAGGAAAATCAATTTAAGGTAACTAAAGGTAGAAGACGTGATCTACTATATACTAAAAGCACAATACGAGAGTCTAAAATAGAGACACCATATTAAGCCATATCATCATAATTATTTTTGATAGTTAGATGTAAAATTAATGGCTAGGATTTTAAATAACAACCATTACGTAGAACATACCCTATGTACAACTGCCACGTATAGAGGTACAACTATAATTCACGTATGTTTGTGCATATCCCATAGGACCACATCTTATCATGGCCCAACAACGATGCATGTATGCAGTGGCCCAGATGCGGTCTCCATGAAATAAAACAGGGAAAAACAAAAAAAAAATCCAGCCTCAAAGGACACGTTCAAACTTGCATGCGATAGAAATCGGAACAAAAAAAATGAAGGAAAAGAGTGTACGTGGTATACATTCACGTAGAATTAATGAATAGATAGAATAAACAAACAAGACATAGAGTTCTAATGCAGATGGACTACGTAGTGGAAATCTTGAAATTAGATGGACAGAAATTTAGGTTTTGCTACAAAGCTAAACAATATTTCCATGCTGATTTTTTCTGCATACGGTACCGTACAAAATTTAGTTGTTGAATTATTTTGGATTAATCAACTTTTTGAAATTCATAGTAAAATAAATTTTATTGGGTGGATAAAATCCATGCAAGGTATTCTTAGAAATTAATAGCAGACAAATTTTGTTAAGCGCATAAAGAAAGGGACAATAAGTTACATATGAAATTGAAAATAAGAAAAAAAAATTAGTAATTCTGTTCCATAAGAATTTTGTTAAAGTCATAAAAATAGATTTCTCAAAACAAATTAAATCGAAATAAGTATAGCAAGATTTAATCCAACTATATACTCCCTCCGGATCATATTACTCTTCGCTAATACGGATGTATCTACCACTAAAATATGTCTAGATACATCTATATTAATGAAGAGTATTATGGGTCGGAGGGAGTAGAACATATGAGGTCTCTATTAATAATAAGATAAAATAAATAATAAACTTGGTTTCAATACAAATCCAATATTAAATTCCTTAGAGGTATGAAGTGACCGATGACTAATATGAATACAACATGTCTTTGATGTATAATAACAGATATGGGTCCGGCAGTAAAAAAATCAAAAGGTCGACATGAAAAGAATTTAGGAAGATCAATTAGACTTAAGTTGCATGAATAAGAATGACGAAAAGTTCATATAGTAGGAAAAATAAAAATTATATGCATGCACGACGTACTCTAATAAAAATCAATTGATCGATACAAATATTAGTTAGGTGTAAAATTTGTAGCAAGATTTTGAATCATAACTGTAATATTTATCGTAAGAATATGTAATATGGGTTCCCATTGGTACAATATATAAAATTAGGTTCTGACACATAGCCTAACACGTTAATTTAATTAGCGATCTAATGTTCCTGTCCCATATATCCGTACGTGAGCATATCAAATCAAACATAAAAGCACTGTTCATCCAGGTTGTGTTCAATCCACGTACCACATTAAAACTTATCTCTATCTGCTTCAGATCAAAGGAAAAAAAGTTAGTTATGTCCGTTGAGAAAAGTCAGGTAAAAGAAAAAAAATATGGTTAGGATTTCACAGAAGATTAATCGTCATGTAACATCACGTTTCAGCTCATGTACCACAAACAAAAATTGATCGATACACATTTTTTATAAACTCATTATACGACGGGATTCTTCCAGCCTTGGAATAAGAAAAGGGGAAATTGCATGCTCGCGTCGGCCCCTCTGCCTCACATGGGTGCGCGGCTGCTGCCGCTATGGACTCCGGCCCTCGGTTCTCTCACCCCATGTAGCCTGACTAGCTAGGGGATTGTCTCTGCTATGTGGCAGATGTGTCCATGAGACATGGACCAAAAATCAGGCATCGAGAGAGTGATGAAGTAAGATCTGCATCTGCTAGCCACGTCCAGATCAAGGATTCGATAAGTCTCACGAGCTTGGCAAGAAAAGGAACATAGGATTAAAAGGTTTAGCATAGAAAGAAAATGAAAAATTAACACTTTTTCGACACACTAAATATAATGCCCTCGCAATGCGAGGGCCACCTTGCTAGTTATTTAAATAATACAAGGCATCCTGGCTGCTGAAGACTGAGTACTGATTCTCCCCTATCAAAACAAAGACTGGCTACCGAGGAACTAAAAGGGCATCCACGCATGCTGTGGGAAGGACCGAAGGAGACGGACGCATTGATGAATTTTCTCCCCAGGTGTGGAATCCTTGTGGTGTACTTAATCTGTTTTTCAATTTGATGGAAAATGCCGCCATACGCCACTTGGGCTGAAAGTCAAATTAAGTGGAGAATTATGCCCCTCGTCGATCGTCTATAAGAAGACGCATGCTGCCATTGCACATCTCAGCTTACTGACAGACAACCAAGCTAGCAATGGCGCCGGTGAAGGTATTCGGGTCGGCGGCGTTCACGAACGTGGCGCGGGTGCTGGTGTGCCTGGAGGAGGTCGGCGCAGAGTATGAGGTTGTGGACATCGACTTCCTCACAAAGGAACAGAAGAAGCCTGAGCACCTCGCCCGAAACGTAAGACACATATTCGTATTTGATGATTTGGCTAATTTTTTTAAGCTTTTCCTCCAACCTTGATTCATTTGTGTGTTTGTGTGTTCTTGCAGCCATTTGCGGAAATCCCAGCTTTCCAAGATGGAGACCTCATGCTCTTCGGTAAAGTTTTTTTTTTTTACCTATGCCAAATTTTTTTAAAAAAATTGTACCAATATGTGTCCTCAGTGTCATGCTTACATGTTCTGTCGGGTTTTTTTGGGGTTTTTTTTAGAGTCCAGTGCCATTGCAAAGTACATACTTCGCAAATATAGGACAAGAGAAATCGACATGTTAAGAAAAAGCAACCCGCAAGAAGCAACAATGGTAGATGTTTGGACCGAGGTCGAGGCGCACCAGTACAACAAAGCGCTCGCGCCTATCGTCTACGAGTGCCTCATATACCCCACGGCCTATGGCATACCGACCAACCAGAAGGTTGTGGACGAGAGCATGGCGAAGCTGACGAAGGTGCTTGAGGTGTACGAGGCTCGTCTATCGGAGAACGAGTACTTGGCTGGAAGCTTCATCAGCTTTGCGGATCTCAACCATTTCGCCTTCACTTGTCGCTT
This sequence comes from Dactylis glomerata, assembly GCA_007115705.1. Classification (NCBI taxonomy): domain Eukaryota; kingdom Viridiplantae; phylum Streptophyta; class Magnoliopsida; order Poales; family Poaceae; genus Dactylis; species Dactylis glomerata. The sequence goes on along the minus strand of QXEO01000523.1, from coordinate 1,853,391 downwards.
CATGGAGACTCCGTATGCGTCTCTGTTTGACTCGTTCCCTTCTGTTAAAGCGTGGTGGGAGAAGCTCATGCAGAGGCCTTCGATGAAGAAGCTCAGCGCCAACTTACATGCCTAAAATAGTTTCTTTAAGTTCACCGATCTATTAATAATCATCGACAATAATATAAAATGTATAATATAATAAAAATTAGAGTGGTTTCACGTGCGATTGTGCCATACTAGTGGCTGTTACCATGATTGGGTAATAAAGGTTATATCTACCATACGAATTGATCGATCAGAACAAGACCTCGAGGTCATCTTTGGATTGGAGGTACTTTTTGGAAAATGATTTGAGCTGGGAAGGGTCGCTCCATCTCATGTGCGTCACTTCACCTTCTCCCTCCTCTTACGCCTACTTTTCTTGTTGTCACCGCCTGTCGTTGCCCTGACTGTTGCTCTCCACCGTCCACGCCGTTCTTCCAACGCCATTCTACTCCCTTGCCCTTCTCCCCCATGGAAGCTATGGGTCAAGCACATCCATATCTATGGTCATGGTGGACGTCAAAATCAAAGATATACTACCTTGCCAACCTCAAAGACGAAATGGACCCAAGCAGCCAGAACTAGTGCCAAGGAGTCTGTAGCGAGACAGATTCATGGCCGGTGATGATGAATCGGGGAGACCCCCCCCCCCCCGCCCCGCCCCCATGGATGATAGCATGAGGTTAGTTTGTTCGTGATTGTCATTGTTGCATACATGTGTTCAAATTGTGCGTTTTGTTGCGAGTGCACGAGCAGTATGCCGGACATTTGTGAGAAGTTAGTTTTTAACGGTTTTGATGTTGCATACATGTGTTTAAAATGCTACCAAATCGTGTGTGTCTTGTTGTGAAGCACGAGCAGTGTGTTGTGATAATGTGAACACAAATACGAGGTCATTGGCGTGTTCTACCAATGTTTTCTTAAATGCTATTATTGTTCCCTTGAAGTGCTACAGGCATCGGCTTCTCATACCACATATGATGTTTTACCTTTTCCCGTTTATTTTACTGCAAAAGACAATTTTATTGCTACTACGACCAGTGAAGATTTGCTCAATAATTGGTTTTTTTTTGTTGCAGCGATGTTTTCGAAATGTTGCAACTTCCTTTTTGCATGGTTTTAACATCTTCCTGAGAAAATATCGCGACGATGCTGCAACATTTGTATTAGGCGGGTGCCTGGTATGCTGCGATGGACATACGCGACTTGTCTAGCTTTTTATGTTGGTTGGACGGCTGGCGGGCGACCGATTTTCTCCCAGGTCGGTTGACCTAGCACGCACCTTTCCTTTTTCCTTGCCAAACTGGATTTGTAGTTGTTGTTTCTAGTACACCTCCGCAAATCGCCATATTACCAGCTCTTAGCAAACGAGAAAATGGTGAGCCCGATTTGTCTGTCAAAAGAAACTTGCGACTTTAGTGCACTCATGCAAGGACGCAGTCAGGAGAAATGCCGCAGCTAGCTAGCTCACAACAATCATGCTTGTGAATCTAACAAGTAGCCAACTGATATGCAAAGGCTGGAACTTCCCCATTTCAAAAAAAAGAAAAAAGCCAACTGATGCTCAAACTAAGGAGAGTCCGGTGGGCACAAAAGGCAAAGGCGAACGAACACAGCATGTGTCATGCTTCTTCTAAGCGCGGAATCTGTATGTGTAACGAGAAGGTTGACTTCATCTCTTAGTTTAACCATATAAATTTATTTATAAAGTGAAGCGAAAGCCTATTTCAAATAACTAAGGCCGTCATTTCGCGGTTCAGTCTTCACGGCGCGGCGCACTTCCCACGAATTGGTTTGGGCTAGTCTGCGGGGGCCTCCTCCCGAATCTGGCTTCGCGCGCACTTGTCGCCGCTTCCACCGTTCCGCGTGGAGATCATGACGGATCATCGGCAGGGCAGCACGCGCAGGCGTGATGCGATGCGATGCGATGAACCACGGCGTGCCGGTCGGCTCCCTCCCCGCCTCGTCGTCGTCTGCCCGTCCCGTCCGTCAGTCCATCAGCGCGCGCGCGTGCGAGCTCGTTAGATTCTGCAGCTTCGTCGTACAACCACAATGTAGGTTCTGCCTGCGAGATTGAGGAGCATGCCTCTCGCTGTTCATGTCGTTTTTTCTCAACGACCATGTTCAGGTCGTTTTTTCTCAACGACCATATTCAGGTCAGTGTGAAGTGCTCAACTCATCACGCAGTTTTCAGGACACAGATATAGATTGATTACCGCCTGTCTAATACGACCGAGACGCAGGGAATCCTCAACCTCTTCACCGTCGCAGTTTCGCCGCTATTAGGCAAGAACCCAACTAGTGCAGTGTTTATGAGGTGAGTAACTTTCATAATGAATATTTCCATGGAATCGATCATCAGGATTGTTTCAGCTCTGCAGTAATTTGTGTGAGAAAGTGCAGTAACTAATTTCAGTACCACAGTTTTGCAGGTTGCATAGACTGGAGAGTCCAAACAAAAGAGCCAGAAATCTGCGCAGGAGAAAATGACAAACGTATCAAATTTGAAATTGCAGAGACGAGACTCTGCCTTTCAATTGATTGATGATCAGAATTGATGAAGGTCTGATCAGGTACTTGGATGGTACCATTTAATACATAAACTGCACCTGAAATGCTAGTTTCTGCAATACATTCTGCCTACGATTATATTTCTGATACAGAAGCAAAAACGAGGTGAATGCTAGTTCCTGCAGTATGCTCAATCCCGCTAACGCCCCCCTCACCTCCAAGAAAGACGTCATGGAGGAAATCCCGGACTCCAGATCTACTAGTCTTATCCATGGGTACGTTAAAATTGTTGCCAAGTCTGACAGGCCCAAAGCGCCTTTTTCACTACAATTTTATGTTCGTCTCCAACTAAACTCAATGGCTTCATCAAAGGAAGAAGGCATCCATTTTGTTTAAACTTGATATCAAAAGGCGGTTCGATGGGAATATATTTTTGAGTTGTATTGGGTTGCGGCTCTTTTCTTCACTTCCTCCTCCCGGATCTTTCTCAGGGGGATTTCGGGGGACCCTATTAAGCATGGACGTGGGTTGAGACAAGGGGTCTCTCTTTCCATCATGGTTTTGACATCACGATTGACCCTCTTCAACTCATCCTCAACATTTTTTTAATGGGTCATCCGGCCTCTACATCAAAATGATGCACACGACCATTTTATTAAAACATTTTGGAAGGTCTCAAAAAGCGTTAGTACAACTCATGCATCACCAAGAGTAGCGATGTGAATAAGCCAGCGAAAGAGGGAATACAAAACTCACTATGCATCTTATATTCTACTAAAATGTTGCCAACCACCCTGGCTAAACATAGCCCGAACGACCGTAATCAAGCGAGTGCATCTAGAATCCATATGTCCTCCGGAAGGAGAAAAGACCATAGATTGATCTGGTGTGTAGCCTTGTGGATAGCCTGCAACAATTGAGCACAATTTGCATTATTGAAAACAACATTATTTTGGCAATTCCATATTTCCCAAATAATAGCACAAACCCCCACACGAATCTGTGCTTTGGTTGTTATGGCGATTCCATTCAAACAGTTGCCAAATAAATTTTTAATGTTTGTTGGGGACGGTATATTAAGTGAAGTGTACAACTTGCCAAACCAGTTTTGCAAAATTGTACCTGATAAAAAGATGCTCCACAGATTCCTCTTTATCACAAAAAGCACATTTCTTACAACAAGTCCACTTCCTCTTCAATAGATTATCTTTTGTTAGCAACACTTTTTTATGAAGTAACCACATAAAAATCCTGATCTTCAGCGGTACCTTCAGTTTCCACAAATATTTTTGGAAGTACTGGGTATCTTCATTCATGTACTCCTCATATAAAGATTTGACAGAAAAACTCTAGAGGTTGTTAAGTGCCAAATTAATTTATCGGGTTCATCGAGTAGTTGAGCATTCATCAAACGTTCAACTAAGTAAAGCCACCTTTCCCAACGCCTATCCCTCAACACCCTAGTGAAACCTATGTTTAAAGGCGTGTGAGTCAAAACATCAGCTACCCTGACATTTTTATGTTGCACTATTGCATACAATGATGGGTACTGAAATACCAGAGGAGTTTTATCAAGCCATGCATCCTCCCAAAACTGAGTTGATTGGCCATGCCCAATAGCAAAGAATTCCTTAGCAAAGAAATCATCTTTTCCATGCAGAATGCCCTTCCAGAAGGGTGAGTCTATTGGCTTTGCCTCCACTTGAGCTAAGGTTTTGTGTTTTAGGTACTTGTTATAAAGTAGCTCTTGCCATATGCCCTCTTCATTTAAAAGTTTAAACAACTATTTCCTTAATAAAAAATTAATTTTAATATCTCAAAACTCAATGCCTAGACCCTCTTGGTCTTTAGGACGACAGATGATAGTCCATTTTGTAATATGCACTTTTTCTTCTGATTGGTGCTTTGCCAAAAGAAACAAGTGATCTATAAAAATTCAATCTTGTCTGAACCCCTATGGGTATTTCAAAGAAGGATAGTAAAAACATAGGAAGACTTGTTAAAACTAAAGTTATGACCACAAGACGATCACCATATGATAACATCTTGCCTGTCCAACATTTTTTTCTTGAAACGATCTTTCACATGTTTCCATTGACTATTTAACAACTTCCTATAATGAATTGGGATGCCCAAATACTTGAATGGTAGTGAACCTATTCCACAACCGAAATTTTCAGTATAGGCCGCCTCATTTTCCTTTGCTTTGCCAAAGCAAAAAATCTCATTTTTTATAAAAAAATATTTTTAATCCGGGCAGTTACTCAAAGATACATAGAATATGTTTCATATTCACCTCTTTTTTCGAAGTCATGTTCCATAAAAAGTATTGTGTCATCCACGTATTGGAGAATAGATACCCCTCCTTCTACAAGGTGTGGTATTAATCCACCAACTTGTCCGTCCTTCTTGGCTCGTGCAAGCTAACATGTCTGCCATAATATTAAAAAAAAGCATAGGGGATAGGGGATCCCCCTGCCAAAGCTCCTTCAAAATTTGGAAATAATGACCTATGTCATCACTAACACGGATACCAACAGTACACTCTTGCGCAAACCGAGCTACCCAATCACATCAAAGTGGTGGAAAATCTTTCATACATAGATTGCAGAAGGAAAGACAAATTCACCTTATCATAAGCTTTTACTAAATCTATTTTAAACAGCACCCAATCCAACTTTTTCCTATGCAGCTCATGAATAGTCTCATGTAATACCACAACCCCTTCAAAAATATTCCTCCCTAGAATAAAGGCATATTGGGTTGGTTTAATAACCTTTTGCGCAAGTCCGGTAACCCTATTTGTCTGACTTATGTGAAGGTGTTAAAGATAACATTCAACAGACAAATTGGTCTATATTGCTCAATTCTACTTGCATCCTTGTTCTTCGGAAGAAGAGTAATGAACCTAAAATTAAGTGTGAAGAGAGGTATCTCGCATTGATGTAATTGGACAAACATGGCCATCAAATCCATCCTAATTACATTTCAAAAAAATTGACAGAACTCCACAAGGAACCCGATGAGGGTTAACTCAGCAAGTGTCCTAGATGAAGGACTTAGGATCAGGGGAAGAGGATGTCAGATGAACTCAAAGATAGGGTTTCAGACAAACAAGGCGAATATTATGTATCGAGAGTAAACTAGGATCAATCTTGGCTAAATCTCAATGTGTCCCTGGTTGGCCTCTCCTGGCCCCTTTTATAGGTGGCCAGGTCTCGAGGACTCGATCGGGTTTGATACAAATTACAATATGAGTTTCAATGCAATCTCTTATTTTGACTATGATTATGCTTGGACCTAATTTCCATGGGCCTCTACCCGAACGGATCCCAGGGATACTAAGATAACGGGCCTCGGTAGTCATACCCTTGTCGGTAGCCCCCGAGATTCTGCCAGAATCGTAGATTCGGGTCGAATCTCAAATCTTTAAATCTTCAAATCTTTGACTTGTAATCTTCAACTTGATTCATCTTTGTCTTCTTTTCTGTCTTAATTTCAATCTATATGTCAAATTTCTTATTTTCACAGGGATTTTGGCTAACAAGCCTGGTGCTTCTGATGGATCAGGAAACTAGTTAATTGCCTGGGTAAATACTTGCTACCTACTTCAAACTCAAGTCCCCGGACTCAAATTCGGTACCTGGCGTAACCCATCTTTTTGCCGCATTTAGGACTTACAAAAGCATGGATTCCAGTATTTCTTAGGGTACCCAGTGCGTCCACCGGGATTTTCTTCGTATCGTGGATACGGAAATTTACTAGTCGAGTGCATTCATGTGCGTATACTAGTCCATGCTGGATAGATTCTGAGGTCTTACCTTCATGATCTTTGCGACCATGGCATTCAAGCATGTTTTCACGGCGGACGCGGCTTGAGAATCTAATTTTTTTATCGAGAGTCTTGTTTGGTTGTTTGAATACCTGAAATCATCGGGTTTCTTTTCTCGACTTGTAGTCATTAATCCCTCCCGATGGGAGTGAAACTCAAGTTTATTATCTAGTGTTTTGCCACCGATGATGAAGTCGATTTTTTACTCCTGTGTTGAAGCCGATATTTCCATCTTCATCGGGCGCGACCAATGCTCCTGATGGTAGTAGCCCCCGAGGCTATAGTCAAATTTTTATTCAAGTATAGGCTCATTATTTTCTTCATCTTCAATCTTTCAATTCAACTTGCAAAGTATTATTGATCTCTGTCCACTTGATTCTTGCACCCTTTTTCTTTTTGTCAGACGTTGTCATCGGTTGCGTGTTTAGCGCTCCCGATGGGAGTAGCCCCCGAGGCTATAATGGGGTGCTTGCAGTCGATTATAGGCTCAAAAAGACTTCTTCGACTTCAATATACTCATCTATTTTTTCCTTCTGATATATCATCCTCCCACTGTAAGCTCGTAAAAATGAATCCTTGCTTGGGCTTTTATCGTTGCAATTCCACTTTGAATACTGGGCCTGGATTTCCTATATTTCTTTTGCCCAAAGCCCATTCATTGAGGTTTATAAAGAGGGGGCCTCCTTTCATCTGTTTAACCCTAGCTCTCCATTGTTAACCTTCGCCCCCGCATCGCCTTCTTCCTCAAGTTGTTGTAAGGTTTCATCGTCCTTTTCCATCGATCCACCGTAGTAATCACCATGGCCGACACTGGGATTATCAATCTGGAAAGTGGCATGGCGGCGGAGAAGCATGGTCATGGCCGTCCTCGCGGCAGCAAGAATAAACCCAAGGCACCTTCCATGCATGCTTCTTTGTCAACTCCGGCCAAACGCCGGTGTGGCCACCCACTTGGCTTTAAGAACAAGGCCAAGATTCCTGCTAAACTAGCTGATATCAACGAGCATCTGGATGTAAGTCTGGCACAGCCTAATCCTCCACAACCATCAACTAGGGTTTTGTTTTCCTTTTTTGCATTTGCTAGCGCCCAATGCCGTTAACAACAACGCCTTCCTCTCAAGTTCATGGAATTCATGGATGGCCAAGAGCTGCCTGAGGCTATTTTGTGTGAAGTGTCTAGCGGTGGTCCGCCATATGAAGTAGAAGTATACTACGATGGTGATGGTGACATGTTTTTCAAGGGCGGTTGGCCTCATTTTGCTGAAGACCATGATCTCCATCAAGGGTGGTTCTTGCTGTTCAATTATCACTACGGAATGGCTAAGTTCGACGTGAAGATATTTGATGGGACTCAGTGCCGGAAGAAGTATGCATATGTATCATAATTGTCTTAGAATCGAGGATCTTTATGTAATCGCTTTATGTATAATGCACTTCTGCTCTATCTATCTTGCTTTTAGATGATGTTCAATGGATGTCTCTCTTTTTATTTATATTCTTCTTTTGTTGTTTGAACCAAGGGAAACCTGTATGGTTCCAAGGTTTTTCCTGCAAGCCTTCTTTACTTTGATGGTTCATGATTATTCTCTGAAAGATTGTATACGTAATTCTTTTGTACAGCCTCAAGGAATTGATCAGCATTGTATTGCTTGATTTCATTCGTGTTTACCATGATATAGGGAGAACTCGAAATTTTCTTGTTTATATGCCATAACTGCTCGACGAATAGAGCCCCCGAGGAGCTGAATATTGTCAATAATCTCAATGTATATATTTAACATCCTGAGGGGACCCACAAAACCCGACCTGTGGCCCGTGTTCTCGGTTTAGAGGGTCCTAACTCGATAGATTTTCTATTGCAATCTTAAAAGCTAATTGAAACGACTATCTTTATGCGTAGAATCGCCGAAGCTGCTTCCAGTTCCAAGGGTTGCCTTCATCTTTGCATGTCTTCTTATCTTGAAGCCGATATGCTCCTCCGAGTATTACTTCTGTGATGATTTAGGGTCCTACCCATAGCGATTCTAATTTACCATGGTCGTCTTGCTTGAGTCGAAGGACTAGGTCTCCCTTCTCGAAAGATCGGGGACATACTTGATGACTATGATAATTTATCAAATTTTGCTGGTATTGCACTGTCCTTGAGAGAACCACGTCTCTGGCTTCATCGAGTGCATCGATGTCATCTTGTAGAGCTTCAGTTGACGTGGTTTCATCATAAGTAGTTATTCTTGGTGCCTCATGAGTAATTTATACTCGAAGCGCGGCTTCTGCACCGTGGACAAGAAAGAAAGGTGTTTCTTGAGTTGCTGCATTGGGAGTTGTTCTTCAACTCCAAAGCACCAAGGGTAACTCATCTACCCAAGCATGCTTGGCTTTTTGAGTGGCGCTAGCAATCTCTTCTTTATACCACTGCATATCAGGCCATTGGCTTTTTCGACTTGCCCATTTGTCCGCGGATGCGTAATGGAAGCAAAATTTAGCTTGATACCCATACTTTCGCAGTAGTTCTTAAATTCCTTGGATGTAAAATTTGTCCCATTGTCTGTGATTATGCTATGCGGAACACCGAAGCGAAAAACTATCGACTTGATGAAGTTTATTGCCGCAGTGGAATCCTGTGTTGTTACTGGGGTTGCCTCTATCCACTTGGTAAATTTGTTGACTGCCGCTAGCATGTAGATGTGCCCACCTGGCCAAGATTTGTGTAACTTTCCTACCATATCGAGGCCCCATTGTGCAAACGGCCAAGATAAAGGTATCGGCTGGAGTTCGGCTGCTGGTGCATCAGGTCTAGATGCGAATCTTTGGCATGCTTCACACCGTCGAACAATGTCCTTTGCATCCTTGACTGCTATTAGCCAGTAAAAACCTGCACGAAATGCTTTGGCTGCTATGGCGCGACTACTAGCATGATAACCACAGACTCCTGCATGAATATCATGTAGTATGGCATGTCCCTCTTGCGGTGTGACACATCTTTGCAGGACCCTAAGATGCTTTTCTTGTATAGTTCTCCTTTAACTACCACAAACGCTTTAGATCTCCATACTATTCTTCGTGCTTCGACGACATCTTTGGGTAGCATCTTATGTAGCATGTATGCCAAATAAGGTTGCATCCATGTTACCTCCACCATCATGACTTCCTCGGGTTCTACATTATTGCATTCTATTGTCACGTCAGCCCCCCGAGTCCTCTGCTGGTTGGCATTTTTGCTTTTTGGTACCGAAGGTTTGGCTCCATGGATTGACCGCTCTACTATCTCTTCCCAGAAAACTCCTGAGGGTGGTGGTAAACACTGAGATCCAATGTTTGCCAAAGTGTCGACTTCTCATTGCTTGCTCTACTGATGCGGTTTACTTTGCACCCATCAAAAGTTCCTTCCAAGTAATAGTATAGATTCATGTATGTTGTCATGTTGTCACTTATTGCATCACAACGGTTCATTACTTGTTGTACTACCAAATTTGAATCCCCAAAGATATTTAGACGGGTTGCACCACAAGACTTAGGCATCCTAATACCATGCAGTAGGGCCTCGTATTCGGCTTCATTGTTGGACGCCTGTGGGAAACTCATCCGCAAAACATATTTCAATTTATCTCCTTGTGGTGATATAAGCACCACTCCGGCTCCTACGCCTTCCACTCTTTTGGATCCATCAAAATACATTGTCCAAACGCTTGATAAGTCAGGTGGCCCTCTGTTTTGCAACTCGAGCCACTCTGCAGTGAAGTCTGGCAATATTTGTGACTTGATAGCTTTTATTTTCTCATACATGATGTCAAGGGGGATATTTCTATTCCCCACAAGGAGACACACCCCGTTACTTCTGGGTTGTTTAATATATTCGACAAAGGTGCTTCATTGACCACTATAATTGGGTGAACTGCAAAGTAATGCCAAAGTTTTATTGCCGTCATGAATACGCTGTAGGCAAGTTTCTGATAATGCGGGTACCGCTGCTTGGATGGTGATAGCAGTTCACTTAGGAAATAGATGGGCCACTGGACTCCATGAGCTTTTCCTTCCTTGTTGCGCTCTACTACAAGTACCGTGCTAACCACCTGATGTGTGGCTGCAATGTAAAGTAGCAGGGGTTCTTTCTCATCAGGTGCGACTAGTACTAGCGGCGTGGAAAGCACTTTTTTGAGATGAGTGAATGTCTGATCTGCCTCTTCTGTCCACTCGAATTTTTTGTCTGTTTTCTTCATCAGTGCGTCGAATGGGAGAGCTTTTTTCCCCAAGACTTGCAATGAATCTGCTAAGAGCTGCTACTCATTCTGCTAATTGTTGTATCTCGTGTAGCTTTGTTGGTTTTGCCATTATTAATATTGCTTGGATTTTCTCAAGGTTGGATTCTATTCCTCTTGCCGATACTAGGAACCTAAGGAGTTGCCCTGCTGGGACACCAAAGAAGCACTTAGTTGGATTTAATTTTAATTTATACCTATCAAGGTTGTCGAAGGTTTCCCGTAGGTCGCATATGAGCGTCCCCTCTTCTCTTGTGGTGATAACCACGTCATCGATGTATACTTGCACGTTGCGGCCTATCTGTTTTCCCAGGCAATTCTGCATCATCCACTGATAAGTTGCACCCGCATTTTTCAAGCTGAAAGGCATGACCTGGTAGCAGTACACCCCATATGGCATGATTAAGGCTATCTTTTCTTTGTCATCTATTTTGAGCTTAGTCTGATTGTAGCCTAAGTATGCATCCAGGAAGGAAGCCTTGCACAACCCGTGGTAGAGTCTATGATCTGATATATCCTGGGTAGTGCGAAGGGATCCTTAGGATAGTGCTTGTTGAGAGCTGTGTAGTCAACACAGACATGACGGACGTCCGTGTTTTTCTTTGGAACAAGGACTAGGTTGGACACCCAACTCGATGTTTTTATTTCCTTAATGAACCCTGCGTTTTCCAGGCGATGAAGTTCGGCTGCTATTGCTTTGCACTTTGGTTCGTCAAATCTTCGAAGTGGTTGCTTTACCAGTCGTGCTTTAGGATCCACATTTAATGCATGCTCGACGAGTTCCCTAGGAACACCTAGCATGTCTGACGGACACGAAGCAAAGATTTCCCAGCGCTCATGGAGTAACTCGACAAGTGCGCTTTGCTATGCGGGGTCTAAGTGAACTGCGATGGATGTGGTCTTCTCTGGGTCCGTGGGGTGAACCCAAACTTTCTTAGAGTCTCGTGTTGTGTTTAAAGCCTGATCTGCCAGGGATCGACCAACATATGGTAGGACATTATGATCAGTGTCACCCTTAAGTCTTGCATAATCCGCTGTCATGCCGAAGGTTTGCGCCATCTGATGGAATTTTCTATCACATGTGTCTGAAACTTCAAAATTTCCCTTAACTATGATGACCCCATTAGGTCATGGTATCTTTAATACTAGATAGGCGTAGTGAGGGACTATCATGAATCGTGCAAATGTCGGATGCCCCAGGATCACGTGATACTGTGAGGGCCAATCTATGACCTCGAATTCCAATTTTTCTCGCCTAAAGTTGTGGTGATCTCCGAAGCAAACTTCGAGTTCTATTTTCCCTAGTGTATAGTTTGCACTTCCTGGCACGATCCCATGGAAAAAGCAATCTGTGGGTTGTAAAAGGTTGAGAGAGATATTCATTGCTTTCAGGGCTCTTGCATATATAAGATTTATGCTGCTTCCCGCGTCCATAAAGACTCTCCCGACATCATATCCTCTAATTTGTGCTTTGAGTACCATGGGCGCATGTCCGGGTCGGGGGCACTTTCCTTGGGTGGTCGATTCTGCTGAACCCAACTGTCTAATCGGACCACTTAAGGTATTCGGTAGTTGCTGGGGGCGACGTGATGGCCAGATTTACTTGTTAGGATATGTTTCGATGTTCCTTTTTTGACTTTGGCACTGGCTGAATCATATCGGCTATGTGGCTCTTTGTCTGGGTGTACCCTCCATTGCTCTGGCTATTTGCATTGAATTGTCCTTGTGCTGTTGCCTCGCCATAGGTTGCAAATGTTGGTGGTGGTAGTGCGCCATATGCTATGGGCTATTTCCCTTCTGCTTGCCTTAATCCAACGACTTCCTGTAACCTTAAAAATGTTCTACAATCTCTCATCAGATGGTTTGAGACTCTCTTCCCATCGACATAGGCGTAGTGCATATGGCGTGGTCTGTTGAGGATTTCGTCGGGTGAGTCATAATTTCTGGACCGGACCTACTTGTTCCTACCAGCATTCTACCTATTACGGTACCTGACGTTTCGATGCTCCTCCTCTTCACTGCTTTTTTCCTGTGAATCCTACAGCTATCTGATTGTGGTTGTCGTAGTTGCGAGATCTTTACCTCTGGCTGTAGGGCCGGTGGGGTCTATCGTCTTCCGGTGATCTTGCTCTTTTGTTATGGTACGCGTCTTCTCCGTCGGCAAACCTGTTGGCAACGTCCATGAGTTCTGGTACTGTCCTAGGTTTGGTTCTGCCCATTTCTTCGACGAAATCTGGATGGCGAAGCCCGAGAATGAAGGCGTCGATCTCTCGCTCATCAGAGACGTCTTCCGCTGAGTTTTTTATTATGCTCCAGGGCTCTATGTACGAACGTAGTAATTTGCCTCCTTTTTGCGTGCAAGCTTTGAGCTCCTTGATCGACGCTGGCCGTGTGTAGGTTGATCTGAAGTTGCTGATGAACTATTTCTCTAGCTCATTCCAGTTTCCAATGGTTTCATTGAGTAACTTGCTTAACCAAGATTGTGCTGCGCCAGTGAAGTGTAGTTGCAAACTTTGCATAGCTGTTGCTTTTGAGCCCCTGAGTATTTTGACTGCTTGCAGATAGTCTATCAGCCAAGATTTGGGTTCCTGTGATCCATCGTATTTTTGCTGATCATGAGGGAGTTTGAACCCTTTAGGTACTTGCATTATGCGAACCCTGCGGGTAAAGCATGGCGCTCCCATCTCTGTTTCTTCATCTTTGTAGTTCCCCTCGTCCCACTCGTAGCGGGATCTATTAACCCATGCTTGTGTAATGATGTTGCACGCGTCATTCTCTCATGTGCCCTGATTTTCCTTCCCCGGTGACTTGGATCTGTGAGGTTGCGGTGCTTTGAGTGGAGATTGTGATCTTTGGCTTCTCCTCCCTTCTTGGGGGCTATGCGCCGTTTTATCTTAACTCGAAAGTTCATGTTGCAGTTTATCTCCTATTAGCCCAAGGCCTTCTATGGCTACCTGATGCATTCCTTCTCGTGGATCTCCAGTTGCTGGTTGCGTAGTTAATAGATAGGCTTGTGCCGCTACCAGAGCCGCTTCGGGTGTCTTTGGCATGATATTTCCAATTTCGTCGACTAACAGGAATGCTGAGTCGAGGTTTCGCATGTAGTTGTCCTTGTCTCGTGGTTCTGCCTCTCCTTTATTGGGTTCATGGTGTCGACTTCCACCAGTGGATGATTGATGTCTACGCACGCGTCTGTTCTTGTAGACAGTGTTGGGCCTCCAAGTGCAGAGGTTTGTAGAACAGCAGCAAGTTTCCCTTAAGTGGATCACCCAAGGTTTATCGAACTCAGGGAGGAAGAGGTCAAAGCTATCCCTCTCAAACAACCCTGCAATTACGATACAGAAAGTCTCTTGTGTCCCCAACACACCCAATACACTTGTCAGATGTATAGGTGCACTAGTTCGGCAAAGAGATAGTGAAATACAAGCGGTAGTGATGATTATAAGTAGTAAATGTAATCTGAAATAAATATCGCTGCAAGCAAACATGTAACAAAACTGAAAGGAAACGGTGTGCAATGCTTGGAAACAAGGCCTAGGGATCATACTTTCACTAGTGGACACACTCTTAACAAATATAACATAATTGAACCAATAGATGCTATCATCAATATGCAACTCAAAACAATTCTCCAATGGAAAACGAACACTAATCATGCGTAGGGCTACGAAGCACTCCTCAAAGTCCGTATGTACCTACACTAGATTGTCCCACACTATCACCGTGAACGCATGATACGTCTCCAACGTATCCATAATTTTTGATGCTCCATGCTTGTTTTTACACCATTTGCTTAGTGTTTCGTTACACTTCGTGGCATTTTTATGCATTTTCCGGAACTAACCTATTAACGAGATGCCACAGTGCCAGTTCCCTGTTTTCTGCTATTTTTGTGTTTCAGAAAAGTTACACAGGAAATATTCTCGGAATTGGACGAAACAAAAGCTAGACGTCCAGATATTTACCGAAGCTTCCAGAGAACCGAAGAGGAGACGGTGTGGACTAGGGCTGGCCCGCACCCCCTGGTGGTGAGGCCACCCTAGCCCACTTCTGACAACGCCCCTTCGCCTATAAAGACCCCCCGACGGAAAAAACCTAAAGATTCGATCACTTTTCCAGAATACATCGCGATCCACCGCCGCCGTTGACCCGAAGATCGAGAGGGTCTAGAAGCTCTTCCCGGCACCCTGCCAGAGAGGGGAATCGCCACCAGAGGTCTTCTTCATCACCATGCTTGCCTCTGGCGCGATGAGTGAGTAGTCTACCTTGGACTATGGGTCCATAGCAGTAGCTAGTTGGTTGTTTTCTCCACCATGTGCTTCATGTTTAGATCTCGTGAGCTGCCTTACATGATCGAGATCACCGTTATGTAATTCTACATGTTGTGTTTGTTGGGATCCGATGAATATTGGTGTTCTTATTGAGTTGATGTACTGAATTTCATCTTATGTTATCTCTATGTTGTTTATGATCTTGCATGCTCTCCGTTGTTAGTAGTTATCTTGGCCGAGTAGTTGCTAGTGACTCCAAGAGGGGGTATTTATGCTCTATAGTGGGTTCATGCCTCTATTTAATCCGGGGTAGTGACAGAAACCTCTAAGGTTGTAGATGTGTTGTTGCTACTATGGGGAAAACAACATTCATATGCTCAAGGGCATATGCGTTGTTTACATTACACACTTTGCTTAATGCAGTTATCTGTTGTTCATAACTTAATATTTGTGGAGTTCTCAGATTGATTCGCCACAAGTGGATTATTAGTCATAGATGTAGTTGGATGGCGGTCTATGTATCTTGTTGTAATGCCCAGAGTAAATCTCATAGTGATCCTCTTGACATATCACGTTGTCTTTATTCTATCAATTGCCCAACTGTAATTTGTTTACCCAGCATATGTTATTTTATCTTATGGAGAGACACCACTAGTGAACTGTGGACCCCGGTCCTATTTACTCGCACTATTTACTTTACTCGCATATTACTATTATTTTCCACTCGATACGCTCATACCCTTTGTTTCAAGCAAACCGGTGAGATTGACAACCTCATCGTAAGTTGGGAACAAAGTATTTGGTTGTGTTGTGTGCAGGTTCCACGTTGCTACTGGTTGAAGACACGCTAACAAGAAATCGTTAACGGTGCCCTTGTTAGAGTGTCACGCAGCTAGTGGGCATCACCTTTAGTCGTATTGGCTTTTTCCTACTGGATTGACTACCTTGGTTTCATAACTGAGGGAAAACTTGCTGCTATATTTATCAAACCTTCTCTTGGGGTTTTCCAACTGGCCGATCATTTACTACACATTCCCACGTCAACTTGGCAACAGAAGTTTTCTGTCGCCGTTGCCGAGATTAAAGAAGAAGCTTCCACATTATCATCACCGTGCCATCAACAAGTTTTCTGGCGCCGTTGCCGAGGAAAAAGAAGACTTCTGCAAGGGGAGTTTCGCACGCACATCCTTTACTTTGTTTTAAGTTTTGCTTTTACTTTATTTTTACTTGCATCGTTTTATCAAAAACCCAAAAAAAAAAGTATCCTTGGTACCTGTTTTTACTTGTCTGCTTTTAGTTTTGCTAGAATGAGTAATCCTGAAGTTGAAGTTCGTATTTTTAAGCAACAAGGGGGAGAGAGCTTGAAAGATGCTTGGTACCGTATTAGCAATTCTCATCATAGGTGTACAAAGAAGCATTCTACCATGATCCTCCTTAGAAATTTTTATGTTGGTATAACTAGTTGGTATAGGTACGTTCTTGATACTCTTGCAGGAGGTAATTTTCTGGTTACTCCCGCTCTTGAAGCATGCACTTTAATTGAAAGTTTAGTGGGGGTACCACATATTCATGTTGTTAAAACTGAGGTCACTTTGGAGGAAGTTCTATAAAAGCTTAGCTCTTTAGAAAAAAGTTTGCCAAATATCCTTGATAATGCTAGCCATGTTAATGAAGCGATAGAAAGTATCGGTAAGAGAATCACCGTTTTAGAAGCTAGCACTACTCTTGATAGTCAAAACCTTAGGATTGGGAAACTAGAGGAATCCATGGAAACTTTAAGTTCAATTTTCTCTTCTCTTAAGTTTAAGAAGGAGAAAGCTTTTGTTGGAAAAGAGCAAAAATTTATGTATGTTCCCAAGGTGTCTATGCCTAAACCGCAGCATGTTTTTAAGATTGGTAAGACTTTTAGTTCCACTAAGAGTGACTTGCAGGTTGAATCATCTTCGTGAACCTCTAAGGTGCCTAGTGTGGTAAGTGGTGATCTTGAGGAAACAGTTGATCTTAATGCCTCTTTCGATATTACTTGATTCGTATTTTCTGCGCCTAGCTCAAAGGCGTTAAAGAAAAGTACTCTTGGGAGATAACCCAATGTTTTTACTTTTAGTTCTTTTTCTTTTATTTGAGTCTTGGAAGTTATTACTACTGTAATAACCTCTCCTTATCCTTTTTATTTTGTTTTGTGCCAAGAGAAGCCTCTAATTTGAGTGAGGTAAGATTTGGGGATGTTGCTGTCCTGATACTGTTTTTGGTGCTGCACCATAAAAATTCATGAAAATTCTCTGTATATCTTTTGGACCTGCGATTTCTTGTGCGTATGCCCCAGGTTATATCCAAACTTTCATTAGTTGAACACTTTTTGATTTGAGCAACATAAAACCCTCTAAAAATTCGACCTTTGTCAGCTGTTCTGTTTTGATAGATTTCTGCCAATATTTGTGTTTGCCGCTTTATCGCTTTCTTTTTAAGTTCTTTTGATCACGGAACTTTTGGGGAAGTTGCTAAAATATTATATGCTTTATATGCGGTGGTTTTAGGTTGAAACCTGAAGCAAAAAGGGTTGATTCAATGTTATGCTTACACTAATGTTGCTAATAGATTTGTGTTTAGTTTTGTATGAAGGAAGTTTTCAAGTGTAGGGATTGGAGAATGATGAGATGAGTTGAAGAATGGACAAAAGCTCAATATTGGGGATGCCCATGTAACCCCAAGAAATATCCAAGAAGTACAAGCATCAAAGCTTGGGGATGCCCCCGAGGCACCCCTTCTTCATCGGCAAAAATCAGGTCACCTTTCAACACACTATATTTTTATTGCTTCATGCATTATGCGTTTTTCTTGGAGCGTCAGTTGTTTTTAGTTTTCAGTTTTGTTTAGTTTTGTTTGCTGCAATAAATGGTTGGACCCCAACAAATTTCTTTTGGAGAAGTTGCCTTCTTTTCATTTGCCAAGAACACTCGTTGAATGATAGAGTGAAAAACGGACTTGATCGAGTGTTCTTCTTTTTTAGAACTGCATTTAGCTTTCGATTTTCGCCTTAATTTGTGTTCAAATCTTATTATATCTTTTTATCAAGGTGTATTTTGACCTCTGGTCCATGTTGGTTTTCATCAAAAGAGTTGTTTATAAAAAGTTCGAATGGTGTTGGAAAAGAGAAAAAGCTTTATGCAAAAAAGTGGTACAAGAAGGAGCTTGTGTAGACTGCGGCCTAGGCTTTTGCATGTCGTGCTTGATGTCTTTTTGATAGTATGCTTAGTGGTTTTGCTGTAGCATGACTTGTATCAAATGACTGATATTGCTTAATGAGCCTTTGAAAAAATCATGCGTTGTTTTAATTATTTGGAAGCATTATTTTTGTTTTCTCCTTTGATGCTTTATTTGGGTTGACTTGGCGCATGCTCACACATGTTTGACTCATACAAAGTTGCCATTGCCTCTATGATCATTTAGTTTTTGACTTTTGATGCCATCTTATGCTTCTTTTAATGTCGCTTTGTCGCTATGCATGATTATGGCCGTTATTGCTCTCTTAGTTGGTCGCTCCCAGTCTTTTGCTAGCCCTCATTTTGTACTGAGTATGAGCTCTACTCGTGCATCCAACTCCTAAAAACCAAGTTGTTCCAAAGTGTCCACCATACATACCTATTAGCAATTTGCTATTCCAAAGTACATTTGACTTGCTTTTATCTATCCTTCAAATTAAACTCTCTTTTGGTGTTATGCGAAAATTGGTCAGTAAAGCTCTCACGAACCTGATGGCACACTTTACTTTTCTCGTTTTAAAATTTTGACATTGTGGCTCTATTATGTTGAGTTGTTATGCTTGCAAGTTGTAAGTTGGAAATTAGCCCAGCCATGCCGTCATGGGGCAAGCTTTCAACATTGCACTATCTTTCATTTGAGTTGATATCGTGATCTTTTGTTTATGGATACTCGCGATGTGAAATAAGTTGGGAATCTTGCGGGATCATGGAGTTTTTATATGTGTTAGGGAAACGCCTGGGCCGCTAATCTAAGCCATGCATAATTCATGGTGGAAATTTACAGCATGCCCATAGTGAACATTCGACGACGCATCTCACAATAAAAAGCTATACCAATGGTAAATAAAAGAGATGCCGAGATGCTCATTGTCTGTTTGTCCTGTCATTTTGATGTGGGCTTGTTCCATGTCATCGGGCACGGAGGTACCCCGTTGGCGGTTCTCGATGATACACATATATTTACAATGACAAGAGCTTGCTTGGGACTCTAAGTCGAGTAGCATGAGGTTTGGGTATTCGTATTTCACGGGACACGAGGTTTTCAACTTATGATTTGTCAAGCATATGCAGCATAAGTGTATTCGCATTAACTTTAACCATTCAAGATGCCTATGATGGGGGCAATGAGAGCTCAAAGCCGGTAAGTACCATAATTTTTGAAGGTTTATAAAACTTGCAATCACTGCTTCCCTCCGCGAAGGGCCTTTCTTTTACTTTTATGTTGAGTCACCACCTTCTACCTTTATGCACCGTCTAAGAGAGCATAGTTGTCATTCTGAGTATAATGTGCATTGTCCCAAAGTTTTCATTGATTGA